>OY747701.1:34092500-34692500 GCA_963556495.2 Valencia hispanica | reverse complement strand
AGTCAGTTCCTCCTTTTACACACTGGACTAAAAATATCTACGGACAGAATTTATTTTCATGATTTTAAAAGCTATGCTACAGAGTCAGTTCCCTGCCAAGGAAAATGCAACAAAAGCCCTAAATCCTTCTGTTCATCTCCATATCCTTATCATGATTTGGATTTAATAAGTATAATCAATAAAAAATGATCATTTTAACTAGATTTTTAAAGTTTCAGGAAAACATCTGCTTCCAATTGTAAGGACAGAGTAATGAAATACACATGCAACTTTATTTTACAATACATGCATTGCTTGTTTTTTATAATGCAGTTTGATCCATTTTTCCCCCTGTTTTGCCAAAATATTAGCACTTTTAATGTAATAGTGGTTAAACAACCCACACTGTTTCTGCAAGATACGAGTGACACAACACATGCATTATGTTTCTTTTTCCTTGGAATAATGTTTACAGTTGAGAACCCATAAAAGTAACTCACCACAAATGGAAAAGGCATGGTGTAATGCGTTATCCTTGTGTAGTCACATGTTACTCCGTGGGCGTAGTACTCTCAGGTCAGCACAGGATGGCAGTGGTGGATCTTTTGTCTGCTTTTATTTTTATGTTTACTCCATGATATGATTTAAAAAAAACAGTTGTTCTGCAAAATAACTAAATAATTACACATTTTATCAAAGGTGTCTAGCTATGAGGAGACTATGCTGACCAATAGAGTAAATATGATGCCAGAAACCTTTGGGGATTCTGAATAATCAACATCTGTTTGCAGGTATTTACAAGAAAGAGCCAAACTCAGTACTTGATTCCAGGTAATGAGCCGCAAACATGCAGATCCTTTTCCAGGACAGGCTCCAGCCTTTCCATCACTCACAGAGGAGATAAGAGCTCACAGTCTGAGCCCATGTCTCTCACCATGACGGGAGATTGTACAAATATGATCCGGACACATGTGTGCTTGACAGCCCTCCCACACTCTCTGCTTGGCCAGCTTTGCATAACAATCCTGAGGCCCTAAAAGAAAGGATGGAGAGAGTGAAGAGGAGGAGGAGGGGTGAAATGGGTTGAGGCCCGTGATGCAGAGCGCGGGCCAAGAAGCTGCCAGGATCCCAACCGCTCCATGTCTACCCTGGCACAGTATTAAGCAGCCTGTTTTGGGGCCTGTCAAAAGCTCATCACGCCAAGGAAGCCGTCTCTGTGGGGGTGTTGTGGGGGTGCCAGGGGCTGGCAGGGGGGAGAAACCAGAGACCTTGCCTGGCAGCTTGGTCATAAGGAGGAGGATAATTCCTATTCTTGTATTCTCATTAATGTTACAACAATGAACTCTCATCCAACTTTTTTCTCCCCTTTTTAATTTTTTTTTACACTCCACTTTCACTTTATGTGCTACCATCATCTTGAATTTGGTGAAATGTAAGTACTTATTCCAGCAATTAACTTAAGTCACAAGTTTTTACATTGTTATAGAGGCATTTACTCTATTAAAGTTATTACAACCGCCATCTTTCAGGATTCTCTTTTGTTCATGCTTACACATTTTGAACTATCGCAGGGCAATATTGTCTAACAACTGTAGTATCAGAGCCAACACAAAATACAAGCAAACTATGAGACTGATTGGGGCCCCAATGGGTCTCAAATTTACAGGGAAGAGGTTTGCAAATGCACCACTTCTAAACCTATTAAGGAAAATGTTTACACGGAGATAGTAAAGATATTTCAGGAAATAGGTGTCTCATCCACAAGGAGCTGGTGTTTCAGGACACCATAAACGATCATGTTTGAAACCAGGTCCCAGATTGGAGAACTCTCACAACGCTGACTCAGTTGAATCCGTGATTATGCTCTCCGGCATTTATTCTGAGTGGATGACGTCGCTGCTCCGTTCCTATATTTAACGCGCATACGCAACTCTGTGATAAATAACCATGTCGCCGTACGGTGTTGAGGTCCTCAAAAAGCAAACACTGACCTTATTATGGATTCTAGAATACAATTTACTGTCTCTCCTCTATCATCAGCGGCAAACAATGGATACGGGGAACCACAGACACCATATGCTTTTGAATATGGTGTCCACAATATTCGTGTGGACACTGAAAGTGATAGTCTACATACAGCCTTCAATGCTGTCTTAGACTCCATTGGCTTTACTCAAAAAGTACAGGGACCCACCCACTCGGGTCAACAGACTTTGGACCTTGTACTGACATACAGCATTGAGTGTGAGGAAATAATAAGTCCACCCACATAACCAGGTTCTGTCTGACCACTTTTTGATAACTTTTGAAATGACTTTAACTGACCATCATAAACCTGAATGAAAATTGCATTATAGTAGAGCTTTATCAGACAATGCTGTAACAAGTTTTAAAGAATCTGTTCTATTCTTACTTTCCTCAGTGTCTTAGAGTAACACAGTGAAGGGCAGCAATTCTATCTCTAACCCTTCAGAAATTGATGGTCTGGTTCACAGCGTTACTTCCTCATTGCGTTTGGCATTAGATAGTGTAGCCCCCTTAAAAAAGAAAGTGGCTAGCCATAGGAAGCTGACTCCTTGGTTTATCGCAGAGTTGCATACTTTAAAGCACATCTAGAGGATTCCTATTTAACCTGAAATAACAGTCTACTGCTGTATAAAAAGACCCTTTGAAAAGCTAGAACAGCATATTTTTCATCATTAATAGAGGCGAATTAGAACAATACTATGTTTCTTTTCAGTACAGTTGCCAAACTTACACAGAGTCATAGCTTTGTTGAGCCAACTATTCCCCCAGCTCTTAGCAGTGATGATTTTATGGGATTCTTCATAATAAAAATGAATTCTATTAAAAATAAAATCATTGGCATCCTCCCAAACATGATTACTTCTTCCTCAGTAAATGAGGCAGCATCAGAAAGAACTGTAGAACCTCATTTGTGCTTAGACTGTTTTGATTCAGTCGAGCTTTCGGAATTATCTAAAATATTAGCTTCATCTAAACCTTCGACTTGTATGTTGGACCCAATCCCAACCAAATTATGTAGGAAAGTGTTCCATTTGGTTCCTGGCCCCATTTTGGATATGATGAATATATCTTTAGTAAATAGATACATACCATAGGAATATAAGGTTGCTTTAATTAAAGCTTTACTTAAAAAACCTTCCCTTCATCATTATGACAGTTAATTACCAACCTATATCCAATCTTCCTCTCTTATCCAAAATCCTTGAGAAAATAATTGCTGATCAAGTTTTTGAGCATCTAAACAGTAACGAGCTGTTTGAAAAGTTTCAGTCAGGTTTTAGAGCTCATCATAGCACTGAAACAGCACTGGTGAAGGTTACTAATGATATTCTCATGGCCTCAGATAATGGACTGTTCTGGTTTTGTTAGATCTCAGTGCTGCTTTTGACTCAGTGGATAATAATATTCTCTTAGAAAGGCTTGAACATGTTGCAAGGATCAAAGGAACAGCACTAGGCTGGTGTAAATCATATTTGTCCGACAGATTCCAATTTGTTCATGTAAATGATAAATCTCCACACTCAAGGGTTTCTTGTGGAGTACCACAGGGTTCTGTGCTTGGACCAATTCTTTTGACTAATATATATATATATATATATATATATATATATATATATATATATATATATATATATATATGTCAGTCTCTCTGAGAGAGCCTCTTCCATTTTCTAACAACAGTTGATCTATTTTCACCAACCTGCTTTGCATTTGACCTGTAGCCTTACCCCAGCCTTGTGGAGGTCTACAATTTTTGTCTTTGCTGTTTTTTGACAGCTCTTTAGTCTTACCCATGGTAGTAGTTGGAGTCTGACTGTGGGGTGGACAGGTGTCTTTAATGAGCTCAGACAGGTGCTACGAATTTAGATTAATAAGTTGAGTAGAGATAGACTTTTAAAGGCAGAGTAACAAGTCTTTGAGAGCCAGAATTCTTGCTGATTGCCGGGTGTTCAAATACTTATGTGCAGCAATAAAATACGAATAAATTCTTTAAAAATCAGACAATGTGATTTTCTGAATTTAAAAAAAATGCTGTCTCTCAGTGGAAATGTTAGCATCAGTGAGGTCTTTAAAAAGTGAGTTAAAAAGTCCAGTAAGAAAGCCCGGTGAGCTGTTTGAAAGATAATTACATGCCAGGACATATTGACACGTCTGTGGTTCATTCAGGCTGCAAGAGAGTGAGAGAGAACAAGACCTTCAGTAGATGACTAGGTTGAACAGGGTAAATCAAAGGTGCCTTGTTTCATGCTTTTGAGGTTTTAGTCTATTTCGTTTATGCAGGATTTTGAAAACCGTATGTTTAAAGGTTTCCACTTTACGTAATGTCACTTGTAGGAATTCCGCAACATACCAGTGTGTTTGCTCTTGGCTAGATTTTGTGTAATCCAGAGGCCACCACAATAAAAGTCCATGCAACCTGATTTGGGAGCATCTCAATTGCAAAACACCAGAAGAGTGCCCTAAATTCAACATTTTTGTTTCCATAGTTTTTACTGGCCAAATTCCAATCATGTTTCAGTTTTTCAATTGTTACATCTATACTCTAAAAATCTGCTCTAGCTGAAACACTTGATTTTCCCAAACAAGAGTTTTAGATCTGTGGAGTGTGGGGGTTGTGCAGTTCTTTGAGAAGGAACTTTCTATTTGTCTGGCAAAAAATTATGATCATAAAGTCTGCATTGGGCATTTCAATTTGGCCAGGCGTCTTACGTGTAACAACAACATTAAAACTACGTAATAAAAAAACAACAAAAAAAACTACGTAATAAAAACACAACAATCTGAAATCCTCCTCTGTCCAACAATTATGGGGGATATATGGAGCAGTTGGCTTGTTTGTGAGCTGTAATGTTGTGACCATTCCAAGCCCTGAGGCCAGGTGTTTTTGATTGCAATATAGCATTTTAGAGTTTACTCTGCAGAACAGCTCTGGCCCCATAAGATGCTTGGATACGAGTCTGATGAACCAGATGAGACTTGTGGGAGTGGAAGACCTATATTTATTTATTAATGTTCTGTTTACTCTGAGAGAACCCAACAGAGACAAGCAGCTACACCCTCTTTTTAGATTACTTCCTTTGCACAGTAGGCTAATTACATTCCAGTGAGTACAGTGTTTTTGGGGTAAATAGCTACAGATAGATTTTATAGATTAAAGAGGCAATGTATGTTTAGAAGGAAAAAATTACTTCACTTTTATTCTATCAAACTTGCATTCTCTGTGTGGAGGGTTGTGGATGTTCTGCAGCTGTTTCTGAGACATTCAAGTTCTTCAAAGTAAATATTCATAATACAGAAAAAATTGTTCTATTTGCAAAAATGTACAATTCCGACAAATGGCTTAAACTACATGATTTTAGTCCCAACCGAGTAAGCCAAAAGGTTGTAAACCATTTTTATTTTGAAAGCAAATAACAGTTTACGTCAGGAAAAAGTCTTAATTTTGCTGGTACCATTTAAACCATTAATAATGTATTTTTGTTAATTTCTTAGTTTCTGTATTTCCATTGACTTTGGTTTTGTTTAATGTGCTTGCCCGTGTTTAACTGCTTTGCTTATCTTAGTGGTTATTTGTGTATTCATTCTGTATTTGCTTGTCATTTTCCCCCTCAGCTCCACCAGAGATGCCCGCTCACTAGGCTTACTAGGCCTGTCATGAGTTAGGGGCGATTGTGGCTCAGGTGGTAGGAATTCGTCCTGTAATCGGTGGGTTGCTGGTTTGAGTCCCCGTCTCGGTCGTTGTGTCCTTGGGCAAGACACTTAACCCTGTTGCCTGCTGGTGGTGGTCAGAGGGCTCCTGTGTCTGGCAGCCCCGCCTCTGTCAGTGTGCCCCAATGTAGCTGTGGGTACAATACAGTAACTCACCACCACCAGCATGTGAATGTGTGTGTGAATGGGTGAATGACTGAATGTAGTGTAAAGCGCTTTGTGGTCCTCTGACTGAAAAAGCGCTATACAAATCCAGGCCATGATAATAAAGTTTTCTGGACGCTAAATTGCCCCAGGAATTTGTGATAAACGATAATATTGTGGTCTTGGGACCATTTTTAACTAATGTGATCATAATGCATGTATACTCTTTGTACAATCAATAAACTTGCAACTGGAAGACATTTTTAATATCCGATATAAATTAATAAAACAAACAAAAGAATAACAAAATGGATGAACTTTGTGAATAAAATTTTCCTTCAAAAAATATTATTCACTTGGCTCACAGAAGAAAATTGGTTAAACTACCGGTTAAGAGTTATTTTTAAACAAAATGTGCAAACTGGCAACAAAAACAGTCGTCCATCCCTCCATTATCTATACTGTCTATCCTATGCAGGGTTGCTGGGGGCTGGTGCCTATCTCCAGCAGTCATCGAGAGGCCCCCTGGACAGGTTGCCAGTCCATCACAGGGCAACACAAAGACACACAGGACAAACAACCATGCACGCACACACTCATATGGGCAATTTAGAAAGAAACAATTAACCTAACAGTCATGTTTTTGGAGGAAGCCCACACATGGACAGGGAGAACATGCAAACTCCATGCAGAAAGACCCCAGGCCAGGATTTGAACCCAGGACCTTCTTGCTGCAAGGCAACAGTGCTACCAACTATGAAGCCACACAAGAAACTTGAATAAAAACTACATCCCATTTTACTCTGCCACAGCAAATATTTGGACCATATATGCCTTTTTTCATCCAGTATCTCTGGTAAAAAGAGGGAGACAGGCGAGGAAAACGAACGCGGATGCAAATAGAAAAGATCGTGGCTGGAAAAATTATCAAGCTCCTTTGAATTTATCATACGATTAATTGATTTATTGTGACAGGCCTATTTATGACACTTGCCTGTTATTTGCTCCAGTAATCTGTGTTGAAGTATCTAAATTCTTTCTTTTTTAAAGACTCCCCAGATTCTCCCTGTATTCCCTAAGGTTTCACCTGTGGTTGTTGTGTTTGGTTGTTTTTAGGGAGGACCCAAATGCAGAGAACTATGCTTGATAGATTAATTTATTTCACAAAAGGTATCTAACTTACAAACACAAGGAATTCCGGTAGATTATACAGAAGGAGGCAGTGGAGAACAAGGGGAACTGGAGGACTTAAATATACTGAGGAGGAGTGGACGTGACAGAAAAACCAGTGGACTAATTAGAGGAAAGCAGATGCAGGTGAGAGGGAGAGAGCAGGTGGAGGTAATCAGAAGCTGGGCAGGAAAGCAGAATGGCAGGGAGGAAACAGAAACAGAAGTAAATTATCTTAAATGAGAAAAAGACTAACTCTGAAGTAACCAAGGATGAAAGAGATCTAAGAAAATAAGAATGAAGGAAACTAAGAGAAGCTCAAATAAAAGCACTAATAATCAGGGAAGAGAGGAGAGAAACAGAACTGAAGAGATTCAAATAAAAAAACAATCCTAAAAAAGAAAATGGAGAAAAACAGAAATAAGAGGAAAAATGAAATGAAAGATCAACGTAACTCAAAAACAACAAAAGTATAAACAACTGAGGAACCTAACAGTGGTACAGATTCAAAGCATTCATTTCGATTATATAATAATTCATCTCAAAGGGATTCTGCATGCCTCCTGATACATCAAAAATACAACATGTTAGAATGGTGCCAGGCAATTTTACTACTGTAATAAATCTAATATTTTCTTCTCACATAGCAGTGGAAACTGACAGTAGAGGTATCAAAAATAGTCACAGTGTGAGATTATTGCCATTTCATAAACCCTTTTCAAAAAGATTTAAATTTTACATGACTAAATGAAAGGTATTACAAGATCAAAATAATTTTATTAAAAAAACTATTTTAATAATATCAATATTGCTATCAAATATGTATTATAGCTATAATGCTGTTTTGAGTGAAATAAAGGTTTTATCCTCTTTATGATCCTAGTTTAATATTATATTGAACCACAAATTCAATATAATTTGGCACTACTGGGGAACCACTGGAGATGATAATGCAAAGGATTCTTTTTAAAATAAAAAAATATGGACAACCCTGAGCATCTTCCTTCATGAGACTATCCTACAACAACAGAGAGTCTTCAGTCAGAGGCTTCTTCAGTTTCGCTGCAATACAGACCGCCACAGGAAATCCTTCCTGACCACAGCTATCTACAACAACTCCTTAAATAATTAATTGTATGAGCTACAAAAACACTTAATTTCCCTCTGGGATGAATAAAGTATTTTTAATTGAATTGAAATAAACACAATGAGAGAATTTATATGGAAATTATACATCCATCCTCTGTAACCAATAACGGTTATTGTTACACCCAAACGCAATTTAATGAGGCCAGTTAACCCTAAATGCATATTTTTGGACTGTCGAAGGAAACTGGAGTCCCTGAATAAAAACCTTCATTTGCAGGTGGAAGAGCATTGAAACTGCACAATTTTTATCATTAGCTACATAAACAATTCAAAGGAAGATGTCCTGAACATGGCTTAGATACTACTGGGTTAATATGGTTGTAGCTTATTTTCTTTAGCAGTTTATTGTGTTATGAGTATTTTCACTCTATGTTTGAAGAGTCAGGATGAAGCAAGATGGAAACCCCCCATAGAAATAGGTCCATTACTGTTGTTATGGTTCCTAGATTAGACATAGGTATTTTTATGTGCAAACATTTTGACAAACTGGCCATCTGATGCAAATGTGATGGCAGTAGAAAGTATGATACAATAGGAATGACTTCTTTTGATCATTTTAGCCATAAGATGAGAAGTAATAACTTCTCAATAGAGCCTCACTTTGACAAACCTAAACTATACATTTGATGTTGATCATTTGGAGTTGAAAACAAGATAACAAGGAATGTATTAGAGCAGGACGATGTTAGGATATTGTTACACATCAAAATTAAACAATTTAAATTACTGACAGGCAGGAGTGGCCTTAAAACATCAAGCTCCATCATACATCAGAGATCTAATTGTTCCATATGTTCCTAACAGAGCACTTCGCTCTCAGACTGCAGGTTTACTTGTAGTTCCTAGGATTTCTAAAAGTAGAATGGGAGGCAGATCTTTTAGTTATCAGGCTCCTCTCCTGTGGAACCAGCTCCCAGTTTTAGTCCGTGAGGCAGACACTCTGTTTACTTTTAAGGCCAGGCTTAAAACTTTCCTTTTTGATAAAGCTTATAGTTAGAGTGGCTAAGGTCATCCTGAGCTATCTCTGTAGTTACGCTGCTATAGGCTTAGACTGCTGGAGGACAGACAGACCAATTTTCTTCACTCTGCTACTTCCTTTTCTCCTACTACTCTCCAGTTGTATTACAGTACATTCTGTTTTTCGACTGTTAACTTTGTTTTCTCTCAGTGTTTTTCTCTCCATAGAAGATATACCTGGTCTGGTATCCTGCTTGGCTGCAATGTCCTGTTGGACGGGGGGCATCGACTGGGATGATGCTCCCAGTGGCTGAAGATCCACTGAGTCCTGTTATCAACTTTTTACTTTCTGTAACATAGAAAGTTCTCTTATATCAGATCTTCTGTTCCTTCTGTGTCTCTGCTCTGTCTTCTCAAACCCCCAGACGGTCGTGGCAGATGGCCGCTCCTACTGAGCCTGGTTCTGTTGGAGGTTTCTTCCTGTTAAAGGGGAGTTTTTCCTCTCCACCGTCGCTACATGCTTGCTCAGTATGAGGGATTGCTGAAGGATTGCTGTGGTTGGAAAGTCTGCATCAACGGGGCCCAACCTCATGCCAATGACTGACGCAATCTGCTGGGATTCCTTAAATAGGAAACTTTTTAACTGATTGGAATGTTTGTATAAATGTATTGAAATGACTTCTTGTTAAGTGCCTTGAGATGACATCTGTTGTGAATTGGTGCTATATAAATAAACTGAATTTCATTGAATTTAATTTAATTGAAAACAAAATAAAAAATAAAATTCACTTCCCACACATCTGACTGCATTACAATCAAATAATAAAATTCAAAACATCTACACCCAGCTTAAGTTTCCTCAGTCATAACAAGAGCAATGTATTTGCAATATCTGTCTGTAGATTTTAATTCCTGCAGTGTGTGTGTAGTGTCATCTCTGTAGCCCCTAAGCTAAACTCATAAAAGCTGTCTTCCTGTTCTTTCCTAGCTGTCAACACAGAACATAACAACATGACAAAGATGGTCATGGCCAATGAAGAATTTATTAAACTCTGACAAGCATTTACAAGCTGCATATGGTCCTGATTCATATGTGTATACATCTCTATGTCAGCCCCTGCAGGTGCCACTGCACTGGATAATAGACTATGGAGAAGTTCTGGATGCACTGGAGAGTGGATAAAAAGAGCATGCTCACACTGAATATAATAGTGAGGTGATGATGGTAAAGCCACTGTGGCATATATCATAAACTGTAATTCCTCTCAAACCTCATTACTAATAAGAACAAAGTATTCCAAGGGAGATACTGTGCCTATAAAAAGTATTCCCGCTCTTGGATGTTTTACCCTTGGATAGGTCTCAATCAGATATTCCAATTTATTGAATTTAACTGTCCAACACATAAAATTTTCCTAAACTCATGTTTAGGAAATTACAATAATTTCTAACGTAAGATATAGAGAAAGCTACAGCTATAGATTTGAATTAATAAAGAAGGGCTCCCAACTCAAAGTGTGTTTTAGAGTTTTTAAAATTCATGATACAAAATGTCTCCCTGAATGAAGTGACAGTTACAGTGGCTTGCAAAAGTATTCGGCCCCCTTGAACTTTTCCACATTTTGTCACATTACAGCCACAAACATGAATCAATTTTATTGGAATTCCACGTGAAAGACCAATACAAAGTGGTGTACACGTGAGAAGTGGAACGAAAATCATACATGATTCCAAACATTTTTTACAAATAAATAACTGAAAAGTGGGGTGTGCGTAATTATTCAGCCCCCTTTGGTCTGAGTGCAGTCAGTTGCCCATAGACATTGCCTGATGAGTGCTAATGACTAAATAGAGTGCACGTGTGTGTAATCTAATGTCAGTACAAATACAGCTGCCCTGTGACGGCCTCAGTGGTTGTCTAAGAGAATGTTGGGAGCAACAACACCATGAAGTCCAAAGAACACACCAGACAGGTCAGGGATAAAGTTATTGAGAAATTTAAAGCAGGCTTAGGCTACAAAAAGATTTCCCAAGCCTTGAACATCCCACGGAGCACTGTTCAAGCGATCAGTCAGAAATGGAAGGAGTATGGCACAACTGTAAACCTACCAAGACAAGGCCGTCCACCTAAACTCACAGGCCGAACAAGGAGAGCGCTGATCAGAAATGCAGCCAAGAGACCCATGGTGACTCTGGACGAGCTGCAGAGATCTACAGCTCGGGTGGGGGAATCTGTCCATAGAACAACTATTAGTTGTGCACTGCACAAAGCTGGCCTTGATGGAAGAGTGGTAAGAAGAAAGCCATTGTTAAAGGAAAACCATAAGAAGTCCCGTTTGCAGTTTGCCACAAGCCATGTGGGGGACACAGCACACATGTGGAAGAAGGTGCTCTGGTCAGATGAGACCAAAATTGAACTTTTTGGCCAAAATGCAAAACGCTATGTGTGGCGGAAAACTAACACTGCACATCACTCTGAACACACCATCCCCGCTGTCAAATATGGTGGTGGCAGCATCATGCTCTGGGGGTACTTCTCTTCAGCAGGGACAGGGAAGCTGGTCAGAGTTGATGGGAAGATGGATGGAGCCAAATACAGGGCAATCTTGGAAGAAAACCTCTTGGAGTCTTCAAAAGACTTGAGACTGGGGCGGAGGTTCACCTTCCAGCAGGACAACGACCCTAAACATAAAGCCAGGGCAACAATGGAATGGTTTAAAACAAAACACATCCATGTGTTAGAATGGCCCAGTCAAAGTCCAGATCTAAATCCAATCGAGAATCTGTGGCAAGATCTGAAAACTGCTGTTCACAAACGCTGTCCATCTAATCTGACTGAGCTGGAGCTGTTTTCCAAAGAAGAATGGGAAAGAATGTCAGTCTCTAGATGTGCAAAGCTGGTAGAGACATACACTAAAAGACTGGCAGCTGTAAGTGCAGCAAAAGGTGGTTCTACAAAGTATTGACTCAGGGGGCTGAATAATTACGCACACCCCACTTTTCAGTTATTTATTTGTAAAAAATGTTTGGAATCATGTATGATTTTCGTTCCACTTCTCACGTGTACACCACTTTGTATTGGTCTTTCATGTGGAATTCCAATAAAATTGATTCATGCTTGTGGCTGTAATGTGACAAAATGTGGAAAAGTTCAAGGGGGCCGAATACTTTTGCAAGCCACTGTATATACTAGTCCATGACCAGTCTGTTTATTCAGCTGAATTTTTAAGTGCTCTCTTAATTAATCTCATGACAGATGCCTTCATCAAATCAAATCAAACTTTATTTCTAAAGCGCTTTTCATACAAAATAGCATCTCAAAGTGCTTTACAGATTAAAATGACCCCACATAACCCCCCCAGAACAAAAACATGATGACAGTTATACCCCCCTTCCTCCCAACACATTTTGTACGCACACACTTAAAAGCAACAGCAAACAAGGACATTGGGCTGAGAACAGATGAGCCAGGTAAGGAAACGCCATCAGGGGAGCCATCTGCATTGGCAGCAGCAGATCGACAGCAACAGCCAAGGCATCGGCCCAGGGCGCCCGGTGGAGGGAAGGCTGAAACCCCCAACTCCATACAAGCTCTACCTGGAGAAGACCCAGGCAGCCACAGCCGAACCACCGCTCCCGAGGCAAAGGGCTCCCACAGAGGAAACACTGAAAGAAAGATTAAAATAACAGGTTAAAATATTAAAATAAAGAGTAGATAAATATGAGAGTAAATAGTAAAACACAGATAAAATTTAGAATTATTAAATGTAAAACATTGATCAAATTTAATCAAGTAAAACATGCATTGATGCACTGCAGCCTTTCAGCTGTGCACATGGTAGTAGTGATGTATTTAAGATCTGACACATGCTGGGAAAAGCAATGAATATAACATGACTCAGCTGCATATTCCTCTTTGTTGTTTTCATATATACCACTACAAAGTCAGGTCTCTTTTTGATGTGGTTTTCCTATTATTTTGTCTGCTTGTTTCTCTTTAGATTATTGAAATGTCTGCAGTGTAATTTCTCTAGAGCGGGGAATTGCAGGACCTCATGGGAGGTACAAAAATAACTTTTTTTTTTTTAAAGAAAAGACACACTGTTGTGTGATAAACAGTCCTCCTGCTGATCCTATCTATGTCAGATATCTATGCTTCGGAGAAGTAAAAAAGTTATATACAACTAAAGAGAAGGCTTTAAAGCACAAATCTAAAGTCTTCTTTAATTAGTATGCCCCTTCATTTCATCATAGTAACATTTCTTTAGATTAATAGTAAATGGACTGGACTTTTATAGTGCTTTTTCTAGTCATCCTGACCACTCAAAGCACTTTATACTGTATTCACAATCACCCACCAATACAAAGCTTGGTAGGCAACTTGGGGTTAAGTGCCTTGCCCAGGGGCACATCAACACATGAAATGAGAAAGCTGGAATTGAACCTACAATCCTCAGATTTCAAGACAACTAAGCTACCTACTGACTCACAGTCGCCCTAGTCTAAAATAAAAAACAGTAATTACTACTAAATCTTACTTCTATGTAGTTCACAAAACACAGAGATTTGAAATCTCACTTACAAGAACTGCTTTCCTCAAGTTCATTTCAAAGTGAGCTTGCCAGACATTTTAAATATAGACAAAACATATTTTCCTTGCAGTTGTAATCTCCAGGATATGATGGTTTTTGTGACCACAAGGTTTTATGTTCAACAAAGGTTTAGTCAGAAAACCTGCCAATATTAGCAAAAGTTCTTACATGTGAATTATCGCATTTTGTCTCATTTCAAAATTTTGAGAGTAATCTTTTAATTAATCTCCCAAACCTGAATAGGAATTTGGCTTTTTGTTCAATGGAATAATTGCGTGTTTGAGATCTTGAGTATGAAAATAAATCCAGTCATGAAAAAAGTACCTCATCTACAGTGACACTTTGTTGACATTTTTGGTCTCTCTCTAGTTTAAAGAACAGTTTGGAGCAAATTATAGAATATAGTGGCATCCATGAACTTTTCCAGGATGCCAATATGTGACATAGCCTTTTTGCACGATGGTAGTTGCACCTATGTTTGGCTGATCAGTACCTCCTGACATCTTCTCAATGGGAGCTTGACTTGAGGTAAGCTGCTGCACTGTAAAAACTAAAAGTTGTTCGAAAGTCCCATCCCTCCCCACAGATTTAAAAGCATGATCACAATTACACCCCCCCCCAGCCACCCCAAGCCATAATAAAAAGTACAAAAAAATAAAGAGGACATTGGGCAGAGTACAGATGAGCCAGGTAAGGTCAGACTATAATAAATAATGATCAATTAATAGCTAGTCTACAAAGGTGAGTCTTGAGCCTGCTGTTAAAAAACATGAACGTCCTCTGCAGCCTTGAGATCCTCCGGCAGCCTGTTTCAGAGGTGAGGGCCATAGTACTGGAAAGACGCCTCGCCATAAGTGTGTGTCCTGACTTTAGGGATGACAAGGAGACGACTGCCATAGGACCACAGAGACTGCGAAGGTTAATATGGTAAAAGGAGTTCTGGAAGATTAGAAGGCCAAGGACCATTAACACACTTAAAAAACATTAAAAGAACCTTAAAATCATCCCTAAAACATACAGGGAGCCAATGCTATGAATTTAAGACAGGTGTAATGTGCTCCCGCCTCCTGGTCTTCGTCAGGACACGTGCTGCTGAATTTTGTAGAAGTTGTAAATCTGAGATACTCTTTTTGGGAAGACTAGAAAGCAGGGCATTGCAGTAATCAATTATACAGGTGATAAAAGCATTCATCAGTGTCTCCGTGTTGGCCCGAGAGAGAATGGGGCGGACTCTGGCAATATTCTTTAGATGCTAAAAACCTATAAAGCTCCCCATTTAGCCATTTAGTGGCAACTAGTAATTGAATTATATGTTTGTTTTATGTGTTAATTTGTTTGTGTGTTTCTTTAGTTTAATTAAATCATTAATCAGTAGGTCTTGGAACTTGGTGTTTGACAATTTTAATCAACAGTTCTTAGTGTTTTTTGTTATAATCTCTTCATTTTTACTGAAGTATAATAACTTTAGTGTGTATCCTAAATAAATTATTATATTCAGGAGAATACAGCAATGTCTTGCTTCTTTAAAATTGGGACAGAACTCCTTCAAAGGAATGTAAAAAAAAAATCATCATTCACATAAATATTTGACAGATCAGGAGACTAATTTATTGACATACAGATTTTTAATGTAGGACATCAGGGCGCCAGCTAGAGCATCTCGGTGCCCAACAAAGGGGTTTCAACCCATGGAGTTGCATTTTAATTTTATTTTTTTCTGAATACAAATACCTGAAAATTCTAGTTTACCACATTCTTTAACAGTTAGTAAAAACCCTGAAAAGCTTCTGACAATTAAGTGCATCCTTTCACCAGAAACTGTTCATGTAAGATATGTTTCTTCCATTGGGAGACATTTTGCAGATTCATTTTGCATTTAAATTCTACTATATGAACATCGGTTTTCTGTCTAGAAAGGAGTACAGTTGACATGGCTAGAAATAAGCTTGTCAGCATTTTTGGCTCAAGCTCTAATAATTTTCAATCAGCAATTACACAGTTTATGAGGGCAAAAAATATCCGTACAAACTTTACCGAAAACAGTTATATTTTCAGTTATTGGACTAGTTCAGTCTAGATGTTGGGTTGTTAAACATCTTCATAACAACTGTGTCTTAAATCTGCCCACCATGAGTAATGTACCACACACTACAGCAAACCTCAGACTTGCCCTGTTTAATTGCTGTGGGGATCTAGTTACCCTTTGGCCAAGCAGGATTTGTGCTCATCACCAGTCTGCCACCTCGTATAACACCCCAAAGTGTGTTTGGACTCAATCTGCAAGGTAATTGTAATTTTAACTACGTTTTCTAAGTGTGCTGAAACCAGGCCAGGCCGTCTGAACTCTCATTTTACGTCAGTCTTGCATTTTAAGTAAGGCTGGTACGTGCTTGGAACAGCTCTTGACTATAAACAAGAGATCCAGCAATCTGCAGTTTCATTTCGACAGCACACCAAAGTGTCTGAAACAATTATAGGTCTTTCCTGCCCTGGTGTCAGTGAAAATTTAAAAGGGAACATACCTTTATGTTTATTAAACAAGAAGGGGATTTTGTGTACTATGGAAGAGATTTCTGAGTGCCAGATTATTATTTAGGTATCTTTTTGATATATAAATGGTAAATATTACAGTCGGTAATTTTATAAATCATCCTGGTGTCACATAGAAACATTCAACGTTCTCTTATTATTCAGAAGATGTTTCTCACAGCATTTCGAACTGCCAAAAACAGGTGTATCCAATAACATTAATGCTGGCTGTTTTTCATGTGGTAACTCTACTGCCAGGCCCAGGCCTCTGCTATTGTGCATGTTTGGCTCGCTGTCATGGCTTACTGGGCCACCCTAAATGGGACAGAGCCATCATTAACGTTATTAGTTACACCTGACAGGTCAAACTTACTGCTGTGGGAAACATCTATATTAGAGGCTGTGATCATCTCCTGGATAAATCTTTACATTGAAAAGGTTCACCCCTAGCTAAGCTTGAATTAAATTAAATTATTAGGAAACAGACCCAGTTCTTAATTCAAAGACTTAGAATAGAAAACTTTGAACAAGGTAATAAATCAGGTAGATCTTTGGCTAACCAGCCTAAAATAAATAAAAAAAGCAACTATATCTGCTATTAAAGATCAGACAGGGAATACAGTATATCATCCTGAAAGAATAAACAACACCTTTAAAGAAATTTACAAAACTTTATAAAGATAAACCCATCAGATCATGAAATTGAACAATTTTTTGGATAAAATAACACTACCTAAATTATCTGAAAGGCAAGCGATGGCCCTGGATTCACCACTAACAGCGACTGAACTCCAGGAGGCCCTCCAAAGCATACCCAATAAAAAGTCTCCAGGCCCAGATGGATTTCCAGCAGAGTTCCATAAAGAATTCTGGAATATTCTGGCACCAACATTCCACAGAATGCTGCAGGAAACCAAGGAAAATGGCCGAATTCCACCAAATATGAATTCTACCTACATTAGTCTTCTACTAAAATCAGGTAAAGACCCTATGTTTCCTACCAGCTATCGTCCCATATCCCTCATTAATGTTGATCTTAAAGAGGCTATATGCAACTTTTCCCCAAAAATAAACGTAACAATAGCCTTTTTATTTGACCATTTATGACTCCAACATCTCCTGATGAGCATACTGACACCTTGTCAGCTCACAGTGGGTGCACCTATAAGCCTGTATCCAATTTTTTCTATTTTCTGTCGGGTCGGAGTTTCCCGCGCTGTCTGCGGATGTGACATCAAGCACTGTCATGTTAAATGTTTCAGATCGCCTCTGTCTGCCTGCTCCATCATTGTACCACTCATGTAGGGTCTTGGGGCGTGGACACTTGACTAGGGTGCGGGGAAGCGTTCCAATCTTTGCTGTCTGGTGGCGGCCTGGGTTCCAGTTTTACTGTTCAACTTAGACACTTTCACTTATAACATTTTCATGATACACACATATGTAGGGACCTTGCAGTGGGCACACTTTCCGGCTCCAGGGGAGGAGCCCTTCAATGAGCCTCCCCTCTGGTACCGGTGCCCACTGCTTCACTGGCTTTAGACACTGAGGGCTCGGGGAGGGAGATGGGGGTGTCTGACAGCGTTCCCATGTCTCACCCCTCTGTTTTAAGTGCACATTATAACAACATGCATCAACACTACATTGGAGCAGGAGGAGAGAGGCTAGGGGTCTTTCCACGGCCCTGTTCGCTACCGACCATCAGGGGTTGGGGGTCCGGGAGGTAGTTTAGGCTGTCTGGTCGGGGGCTCGGGCTGGTGGGCTCCTCTTGCCACTGTGGGGGCTTGGGCGGTCTGCTTGTCTTCATCCTAGAGGGTAGTGGGTTTGTATCCCGGGTGCAGGGACACGTTGTTCTGCTGGGGCATCGGTACCTGGACCTAGGAGTATAGAGCGTGTATGGGGCGTATGAGTGAGTGTACAGCGTCCTTTCTTGGTAGTCTTGGTGTGCAGGTGAAAATAAATGTGCATAAGAGGGAGGGTACGTATGACTGTCTCTGTATGTCTCTGTCTACCTGTCAGGTTGGGTCCTTGGCTGCCTCTCGCCTGGCGCATTTCAGGCCCTACATATAATAGGGGCCTATTTCCCCTCCGTCACTCTTTGCCAGTGTTTTACTTTCTTGAATATTGAAAGTACTCTTACATTAGTTCTTTTGTTCTTTCTGTGTTTCTGCTTTGTCTTCTCGAACCCCCAGAAGATTGTGGCAGATGGTCGCTGGTACTGATCCAGGTTCTGCTGGAGGTTTCTTTCTGTTAAAGGAGAGTTTTTCCTCTCCACTGTCGCTACATGCTTGCTTAGTATGAGGGATTGCTGTGGTTGGAGTCTGCATCATCGGGGCGCAAATGCCAGTAAATGACTCGATGCAATCTGCTGGGATTTGTTACATAGACAACTAGCTACAACTTTAAACTGTATGGAATGCTTGTTTTGAAATTACTTTCTTGTAAAGTGCCTTGAGATTACATCTGTTGACGCTATAAAACTAAACTAAATGTAATTGTTTTTGTCTGCCTTTCAATAAATAGATGAAACAGTTGGAAAGAGATCTGTTTATTCTACTTTAAGAGACCCAATATTAAAAACTCTTTAAAAGAGAGAGGGAACATGAAGTTACTGGCAAAAAAACGGACTAGGGAGCATAATTGAGGGATAAAAAAAATCCATAAAACTATGTTTTTATGAGACAGATTAGATTTTTAGCCTAAGTAATACTTCTCTGGATTCAGAAAACTCTAAGCTGAACATAAAGTTCCCTCACCAGAGATAGTGCTTTGTAGCAGAGGCCTCAGATCTCATCTTGTGATACCTGTGTACCTGCTTTGCCATAAAGAAACTCTGAAGGTTTGTTGGCAACCTGTGGACAATTTACTGATGAAAGTAACAAGCGATGACATCACGTTTTGAATTGTAGTGAAGTCAAATTAAAACCAAATGATTGGTGGCTGCAATTTTCTCATTTTCCATTTGGAGCTGCAACCTACCAAAGTATTGGACGCAGTGTGGAACACTTTCGAATACTTTGCTGGCCGGAGTACAAACTCATATCCGTCATCAATCATCATACAACAAAGACAAACACATTTTATAGGAATTTCAAAATGTGAATTAGATCATGAAATCCACGTTGACGTGCAGATCGATTGAATCCATGACAACATTTTAAGCCATGTGAAATGTACAAAAGTGTAGGAAAAGTATATTTTATTTTTGAATTGCTACAAAGACCAGAGTGAAAAAATAATAAGTTTCAAGCAAGTCTGGTTTGGTCTGGTCTGCCTTTAAACCTCTTCCCAGCAGCAGACTTCCAAAAGGTTTCCTTCCCAGAAACCTAAGCAACCTCTCCCTGGTTACAAACAAGGAAAAATCTAAGGTAAATTCCCTTCCAAATGACTGAACTCCTCTTGCAAACCCAACAGTCGGGCACTGACATTGGGAAACAAGTACCCTTTGCTTCCATCATCTTAGTGCACCTGAGTGCCTTGCTTTTATTATGAATTTGTTATTTCATCCTCACAGAACCCTATTGGGACAATCGATTAATGTTCTGCAACACAGTGGTCCCTGACCCTGGTGCTCAGGGCCCGCTGTCCAGCATGTTTTAGATCAGGGATTCTCAACCTTTTGCAAGCTGCCCCCCCCCAAAGCTGGTTCATTGGAGTTGGGGCCCCAGTGGCTATTCGGCAACGTCACAGAGGTGAGGATATTCCTGCATCAATGCTCCCCAGAATGACGAAAGAGGGCAGGAGCTAAAGAGTTCCTTCACTCTACTGTCACTCTTCAGCTCAATAAGCTGGTCCTGCAAATCAATGAACATAGGGTGAACATTTTTTGATTTCCAAAAAAAGAGGCCACCTGGCACATTACTGAAACACTTTCCGGACTTGGCCAAGAATTTTGATTTTAACATATTTTAAGTGCATTCTCAATGTGGTTAGAAAAGATTAGTTAAATAACAAACTTCAAAAAGCCTTTCACAAGTAGAACAATTATTTTATAATCTCTGGAAATAAATTATAATATAAATAATTACTCTTCTGAATTAAAAAAGTTACCAGCAACAATATCAGTTTAGTTTTTAAAATTGCACTGGACAAAAACTGAAGAAAAATCTGAAATACTCTTCTGAGAAAACAAGTATTTTATTTTCACTGTAATAAAAGTAAACAGCTGCAGCTGCAAAAACACAATAAAAAAGTGTTTACTCTGTTTAGTTTGAATCTTCATCCTCCACAGTCAGTTTATAGATTAACTCTCACTTTGCTCAACCTTTTTATAGTTTTTGTGTCCATGTGATCTATGGGTTTTTGCCACTTTTGTCACACAGAAACACACATGCCAGATATGTGAATGGTGCACTCCGCCACCCTTTTGTTGCGACTTGACGGTAAATCTTTTGTGGTTCGTGCATGAAGCTTGTGCTTTGATTTCTTGTAAACAGCAGTAACTCAGCGCAGCGCTGCGCAATTGCTTTGCGCAATGCAGCATAACGCGGTGTGGTGCGGTGTGGTGCGGTGTGGTGCGGCTCGGTGCGGCGCAACTTGACACACAGCCTGCTGTCTGTGCCATCAATAAACGGATCAGAACCAGGCACTTAGACAGCAGCTGGGAGGACGTCACATGAAAGTAAGGCTGTCATACTTCATGCATCACACCAGTCAATTTAAGTATGGTCCTATGAAAAACAATAGAAACCCGGACATTTTCATCAGTCTATAAATCCCCCCTGGATGCCCCGGACAGCACATAAAAAGTGGACATGTCCGGGTAAAAGAGGACGGTTGCTCACCCTAAATTGACAGTTCGTTTGCTGTGCACACAAACGGATCTTTATGACAGTAGTTTAATGATTAAAAAAATGTGTAAATGTTTCTTTTTCAGTTTTTTTCCTCCCATCCTGTAGCCTTCTCGCGCCCCACGGGTTGAGAACCACTGTTTTAGATGTTTCCCCACTCCAGCACAACTGATTCAAATGATTGCATTTCCTCCTTAGCATGCCTCCAATTTCTGCAGAATCCTGTTAATCACCCATTCATTTAAGGAAGGTGTGCAGCAACAGGGAAACACGTTAAACATGCTGGAAAGTGGGCTCTGATGACCAGGGTTGGAGACCTCTGCTGTAGCAGACACATGAATCTTATTTGGGATGATGTTCTGGTGTGAACTTGACAACTTTTTGACTGGCCTGAGGTCACTTCAGGATGGAAGGTGCTATCCCATCTTACGCAGGTCATTGGATGGATGGATGCCACCTTCTAGAACTGAACTGGATTTAACCAGTTACATGGGCGTTACATTGACAAATCAGACCTGGATTGGGTAACATATGTGCAGCTGATTGAGGTGTACCTTTAGACGTCTCTAAAGATGTTTTTTTTCCTTTTGAACATTAAAGAAAATTACTTCAGTCATAACATCCTTCTCATCACTGATGTTAACATACTAAGCATGGTATTACTTCACTGATTAAAACACAGCATTCACATTCAAAATTTGACACAATCAAATCAATATTCAGTTTTCCATCTTTCATGTACAATGTTATGATATTCAGATACACATATTGACAAGGATGCAACCAAGCAAGGTCATTTGCTCCTGATGTTCTGAGATCTCCATATATGTCCTCTTCAAACTACACCCGAATCCACAATGCACTGGTGCAGATGCAGGGCTCTACGCAGAGAGGTCTACTGCAGTTTCTTTGGGCTGTTTGCATACGGATCTCCAAGATGTGTTGTATTAATCAAAGGGGTTTGTGGATTTTTATTTAGTGATCTTCATGCTTTATGTTTGTATCGATAAAATGCTGTTGCATCATGAAAAATAGATAAGAAAAGTGGATATAAAGTAAATTTAAGGTAAATTGCTGACGAGTCATTTTACACATTGAAGCAGCTCAGTATTCCCCTCCCCCTTCATTATGCGTATATTTTAGAAAAACTCTGGCAAAACTCCACTTACTTTTGTTTCAGTCCTCTGGAGAATGACCTTTGGTCTGGGCCGGCACTGGTACTACAAGGCCCTCACACTAAACAGAAAACAAATACTGTAGCCATAAAGGACCTGGCAAAAGGAGAGCAGCAGCTGTGGCTCCGTCTGTGGCCTAAAGTCTTTTGAGAGTATTCTTTAATCCTGACACCTGCAAGCCATTTTATCATGATTTACAGTGGGGGGAGATGCAGGCTGGGGGCACCAGAGAAACTGTTTTCACAACAAATGATGAAAAACACAGCGCTGTTCCGGCCAGGGATTTTTAATGTGCTGTGCACAGCAACATGTTGAGCTTAATTTGAGAAGGAAAGCTTTGATAGGAAATCCTGCTCAGAAGACGTCTGATTCACAGACATGTGGTCTGAGAGGAGCAGGAGACAGGAGTGCAGAAGAGTTAACAAATGAATGTTTTTTGTGTCTCTGCGTGAAACCAGCTGAAGATAAATTGGCTGGAGGTTTTGGGACAGGATAAGGAGTTCACTTAAATGATCATTAGCATGATCTCTGAAGGCCAGTTTAAAGTCGCTCAGCTGCTCAGCCATCACGCCTTGATACTGTGCTGTTGTTCACATCCATTTACTGCCTCGTGCATCATTACTTTTGTGTTTGTGAGTTCAGCACATGCTGAATTACTTTGGGTTTGGACATACTGAATCTGTTTCTCTGTGTCATGTAGCAGCTGTAATTGTCTGTGACAAACAGTCCTCGCTTGTGGTGCAGCTCAATCAGGGTTTTATTCAACCACATTTTGTTTGGATCACAAACAAAGTTAGTCCAACTTAAAGGAATTACACTTGAGAACACATTTCAGTTCTTTTGGTCAGTTTAAAAGAAAATCTGTTGTGGATCTGAAATTTAATGTTAAAAAAAACAACTGAAAAAGGAACAATGAAGAAGAAGTTTAGATTATTTTCAAAATGAACCCATATCTTTAAATCTGAGTATGAGGAATCTTTTATTTACCCTTAGCCTTATTCCATTTAGAGCACTGAAGACAGGAATTTGCTGAATCGGCTGGCATCACAACCTTTCGGAGCCAGATGTGTTTCTTACCCTGTCAGATTTCTCAAACCCACCTGCTCCGAATACCCACTCATTCAGCTCTAAAAATACCACTTTCAATTTAGTTATGAAATTAAATCGTTGTCTGGTGCAATTAGCAAGACCTTTTGAGAAGTATAACTTTTCATTACACTGCGCAGAATGATCAAAATTGTTTATTACTTCTTCTGGCTTGGCCGAAAACCTGAAGTATCTGCAGGACTGGAAACTGAGCAGAAGGAAAATTAACACTTTAAAACCTGGTTTACACAGGCATTTAAATTTTATACAGGAGAACTCGCACTGCAGCGTTGTCTCCTTAAACTTAAACTTTCTGCCTTTTTTTGGAAAACTGATTGTGTTTTCTTGGCATTCATACATCTCAAAGCTGGACTCTGATCTTCGTCTCTTCTAAAGAAAAAACACATTGCTTAGCGTTTATACAGCATAGGGTAAATAATAAAAGTGCTGTGTTGTGTCTGAAAAATGCAGTGTGAAGTAGCTTTATACAAACATAAGAAGGTACCATTTTCAACAGTCTCCAATAATAATACTTCTGATAAAGATGTGTAAAAACCTTTAAAATAAATTAGTCCTTTATTTCAGTTGTATAACCTCACAATGAATATATGGCAAAGTTATAGGTTGAAAATTTTTTCAGTGGGGGAAAAAAAATCCCCCTTTAATAAATAATTGTATTTAACAAAATAATCAGAACTACTAACAGTTGCTAATCAACTAATGTATTTGAAGTATTGTGTAAGAAGATTTGATTAAGAACCTTTGGTTTGGTGGTCACAATGTCTTCACAAAGAAAACGATTTCTCTTAGTCTTTCTTCAAAATAGGAAAAACAAGAGAACACATTGTTCAAGTAAGGCAGGCATGGGATGGTTTTTAAAAATCAGATAAAATAGTTACACCTGTCCAAAAACATTCAGAGCAACAGTTAAAAAGTTTAAAACTAGTGTAAATTTGAGAAAAAAAGGTTGTATAAGGACCCACATTTATTTTTTGCTCACATAATCATCAGGGGAGCCAATATTGGCTGAGGGCAGAGGCAACCCATGATGAGGCACAAGAGCTAAATATGAATGGAGTCCAAATAATTCATAATTATTGAGGTCTGAGGGTTTGTCTGCATTTTCCAAAGACATATTAATCTCAAAAGTAAATTTCTCTCAGGCAAGCAATAAAAAAACTGCAGTTTTTACAATGTGCCATGTTCATTTACACTTCAGCAATAACACATAAACAGATATTCACACATTTTAATGATTCTCACAAGGGTTCACTTTATTATTTGACCAAAAGTAATCAAAAAGACCTTGTGGTTACTGAAATATACTAATTTAATTACAGACCTGTCATTTTTGAGCAGATCTCTAAAAAAGAGGCATAAGGCTTAAAATAGTTCACTGTCTGTATGGTTATAAAGCCAATTAGAAAGAGGTTGTTGATAGAAGAGATGGCTTGAACGTCCTTCTCTCTCTGCTCTTTGCTCCTGCTCTGCATCCATGAAGCCTTCTTTTCAACTCCTCTGGGATTCGAGGTCATAATTCAGGTAATACTTGAGCTATTGAGATGCTAATCAGCTGCTTCCAGTTTTAAAAACAATACCTTGTTGACAAGGTTATGCATCATAACTACTGTCCAAAAGTAACAAATAAAAGTAAAAATCCTTTCAGCTGCACAGCTTTCAAAGCCAGAGGGAATAATTTTCCAAACATGCAACACCTCAAGGTCTACAAAAAGAACAAATCAGAACTAACAGAACTGCTCCAACATGCTGCCACCATGACCGGCATAGTTCTAAAATTTAGAACCTGAGCTATTGGTAAAACCGTTTTCTCATTTAGAATTGATATTTTTTGAAAACATATGACTTCCATGTTTTGACAACATGCAACATTTCTTAAATGTCCTGAACCTTTATGGTACATTTTTAAAAAAGAACTGGCTTCTCAATTCAATCTCATCTGCACGAGTACAAATATTGATTACAAATTCCTTAACTTTTCCTTATTTCATTAAATTTCCGTTCAAACAGTCAGTTTTTGTAATGTTTAGCTGGAACTTGTTCAGTTTTACTAAGGCACAGAAAAATACTGTTTAGGTGGGTTGCTCTAAATGTTGAATAACTACTTAAAAATCATACAATATTGAAAAAAGTCAGGATGATGTATGTTTTCAAACGTTGTGCATGGTCTATTTTGTTACATTCAGATGCATTTTGACATGTCTACTCTTACCTTGAGTTCTATATCTGATGAAAAATAAATTCAGAGCAAATTTTGCAGTTTTGAGTTTGGATGGGAGGAGGTGTAAGGTGAGGAGATCTGAGCTACCGTTATATTATATTATGAAATTCTTTGATAAGCAAAGTGGTGTAGTAACTTACGGTGGGAGTAAAAGGACACAGCTATTATCCAGATCTGGTCTTTTCAGTTCATCATAATGTGTCATAATGTCTAAGTATTATCTGTGTGTATTGCTTAAGCTGTGACATTAACGGTTTCCTCCTCTGACCTTTTGCATCAGATGAGTCAAACATGCAAACATGTAGTGCCTATAAAAAAGTACTCACCTGCTTGTATATTTTACCATTTTTATTGCTTTTACAAATCAATCTTTAAAAAACAAAATTTTGTAAGAAACTTACAAAACACTTATTTATTATTAAAGTGAAAACTGATATTGACAAAATATTGACAGTTATATAAAAATGATTGCAAAAATATTCACCCCCTTTAAAGTGACTGACCTATTTCAATAGAAGTACCGCCAACTGATGCTAGTAGTCTCACAATGAGTAGAATGGAGAAACCCGAGTGCAGTAAGTGTATCTAAAGTGATTGTAGTATAAAGACACCTGTGACTGGAAAGTTCATTCACTGGTTAATCAGTATTACAGGCTACCATTACTGTATGAAGAGAAAAGAACACTTCAAGCAAATCAGAGAAAAGGTTAGTGAAAAGTATAAGATAGGTGATGGAAGCAAAACAAATCTCTAAGGCACTGACCATTCCTTGAAGTTTGGTTAAATCTATAATCCAAAAAAGGAAGGAACATGGCTCATTTGTAAATCTACCTAGATCAGGGTGTCCTCACAAAATGAGTGACCATGCAGGAAGGAGACTAATGAGAGAGGCTACCAAGACACCTATGACTACGCTGAAGGAGTTACAAGCTTCAGCAGGTGAGATGGGAGAGACTCTGCATACAACTGTTTCGTGGGTTCTTCACCAGTCAAAGATTTATTGAAGAGTGAGAGTGAGCCCACTGTTCAAGAACACTCTGATCAAGGCTCGACTTGAGTTTGCCAAAAGGCATCTGGGAGACTCCATGGTCAAGCGGAAGAAAGTTCTTTGGTCTGTTGAGACCAAAGCTTTTTGGCCATCAGGCAAGACGCTGTGTTAGGCAGACACCAAAAACTGTACATCTCTACAAACACATCCCTTCTCTGAAGTCGATCCTGGAAGACTTGTAAAGGTAGAACATAAAATGAATGCAGCAAAATACAAATAAATCCTGGAGGACAATTTGTTTCCATCTGCAAGAGAACTACTGCTTCGGAGAACATTTATTTTCCAGCAAGACAATGACCCAAAGCATCCAGCTAAAGCTACACAGAGTTGGTTTGAAGAATTAAACAAGGTGGATGTTCTGGAGTGACCTAGTCAGAGCCAAAATCTCAATCCCATAGAGAAATTGTGGCAGGACTTGAAAATGGCTGTTCACATCTGATCAGCATGAAACCTGACAGAGCTTGAGCAATTTTGCAAGAAAGTTAAGAGTAATCTTTTGATTGATTATCAGACCTGGACATTTTGTTATTATGAAGTTCATTATGTTAATGCAGTGCAATAAAGGACAAAAAACTTCTCCCTGGTTGTTTGTTTGTGTGTACCCCTCTTTAAAGACTCTAAATAAACCACAATTATTCAACTCTCCCTATAATGTACTATCTCCCTCAGCCCTAAAATAGATGGCACAGGTTTGTAAATTACACCAGCAGCCCAAAGAACATGCATTGTTTTGTAAAAAATGTTATGCAGCACACAAATCTCTAAAATAGTGAGGCGTCTTTTGGCAATGGAGATTTGGAGCTGCCACAATATGCACCTCCTCTCTTTTTGACCCCAGAATTGACCTACAGAGATGGAATTCACACCAGTAGCTCAGAAAACATCTGGAATTATGTAGAAAATGATGCATCATTCATGATTGTCTACTGCTAATTACCAATAATTGAAATAACATGGAATGCCTTTCTTGGCAAAGCAAACTGAGTTTGCCAAAAAATGCATCCCCTCTCTTTTAAACCCAAAAATTGTCCTACACAGTTGGAATTCACACCAGTGGTTCATAAAGCAAGTGGAATTATGAAGATAATGATGTATCATTCATAACGGCGTAGTCCTTTAAAATAGAATGTGATGCATTTTTCGGCAGGGCAAACTATGCGTTTTTAGATCAGCCGATAACAAAATTGTGCACATTAACAGCGGATACTTACTTACATTGTCTCCAGTTTCTAACAATACCAGCGTTTAATCGCTAGTTTAAAAAGTTTAGACATTATACAATGGTTAAACTATCATGCTGTTGGTAGAAAAAGCGGAGAATGTGACCCATGAACCATGGAGCTCCCAAAAAATACTCTTGAGACGCTGTGATGTTAAAACAATAAAGTCAGACGTGTTCAGATAAAAGATGTCAAAACCGTCATTTTTTAAATTGATCTGGCATAAAACAGCATGTTTTCAGGACGTACATGCATAAGAAACATGGTAATATTACGAATATATTTAAAAGCTGCCACGTTGATGATATTTGAATCCGTTTTCTCATCCTTATCATGAAGTATTGTACGATACGCGCACCCTCGGCAGGGGATGCAGTTTTCAGCAGGCACGCATGTCTCGGATTGAGACCCATCCAATACAGACTGCATGCTGTGATTGCGGCTAAATGTGCATCTACTAAACGCAGGGTGAATATTTTTGCAGTCACTTATTTTATGTTAAATAATTTTGTATAATTTTCACCATTTTCTAGAAATCTCTTTTCACTTAAAATAAAGAGGTTTTTTGTAAAACATTTTCTCAACAAAGGCACATTTTTGTGGATCATGATTGATTAATTTGTAAAAGCATAAAAGTGTAACATATCCAAGGGGATGAATATTTTTTATAGGCACTATATATTCACCACACATATATAAAGGTTGTGTCAAATGTCTTTATGATTGCAGTATTACTCTGACTGCTAGAGGACTGTTGATAGTTTGTATTGTTGTGTGGGCAGCCATCCCAACAGACTGAGAGTCAGCTGCAGTAATGAGAGAACAGCTTTTCATCACAATGTTGCAGCTCAGATGTAGAGCCAGACAATCAACAAGCCCTGCAGATAATTTGTTTCCACCACTTTCCATTATTTCATGTAGTGTTGCGTGAATCACTGAGGCGGACTGGCTGAGCCACCCAACGCACTTCCCTAACACAAAACATGCTCAGGACATCGGATATCTACTGTGTGACCCGATGATCTTTATCTCACGAATTCCACATGAGTAGGTTATATAATATCCATCAACTGACTCCTAAATCAAGCCAAAACATCTATAAGAGCAGAAAATAGATTAGATCCCAGAAAAAGCTTCAGCTTTTTGAAGCTATCAATGATCATAAATCTGTTGTAACATATTATATTTATTCTTGGATAGAAGTTTTATGGATTCACTGTAAACTTAGATGATTCATAGTTATTCTGAGGCTCTGGATCCCAGTAAAGTCAGGATTAATAACAATTGCCTAAGCAACTGGTTGCTGTTTTTGGCATTTAGCAACAAGTCATTTGAAATTTTTATTGCCGCATAACTTTTCTGTTGCTCTTGTTTTGTTTAAAAGCAAAATTGGAGGATTTTTGTCAGCAATACATGATTATCTTTATCGTAATTTTTTTAAGGCTTTGCTAAAGTGAAAAAGAAAAACAATAGTTGTTGTATCTGTTTAAAATGTATAAAACGAAGTGTAATCTATACCATTTTTTGTCCACTCAATACACAGAGGCATTGGAGGACAGAAATTCACCTCACAGCATCATAAAACAGAGACTCAGCTTCTATTCAAACACTTTTTTGTCTGCCTTTTCTCTCCTCAGAGCTCCATTCCCAGAGATGACACTGTCATATTTTGAAACATCTCTTTCTCTTTCTCTCGACTGGCATCAGTACGCTTTCCTCCGTTTCCCTGTTTCTGTTTTGTTTAGGACCACACAGTAGGATGACATGTTGGAGGCAGATCCAGGCTGGGTGGCCCGGCTGCAGAAAAGATGTGGGTGACAGGATCAGCCTTCAACAGACTATGGGAGTAATGCGTGCAGACAGTGTAAAACCAGTCCTTTGGAGACCTGAAGAAAGAGCAATGCTTGCAATTCTGAATAAATGCAGTTTGAAAACAGAAGGAGGGGGTTTGGTTTGGGATTCTGGACTCTCATGCACTACTAATGTCTTTAAACATGCTTTGTGATAGAAACAACTCTGACGTATCAAATGTAAATTTACCACCTGCTATTAAAGGAATGTCTAATGCAAAAGAATTGGAAATGTAATTTTGACTTCAGTGGAATTATTTTATTTAAAAAAAATGCATTTTATGAAGTATTCAGCCACCAAAACCAGACAGAAAAAAATTGTTACAATTTTACAGTATTTCTGTGTTTCAGGCAGATTAGATAGTACAAATCCAGTGAGAGAATGCTAGTTTTCAGTCATTAGAGACTTGACTTTAGGAAAAATGTCTTTATCTCTGTAAACATGTGCTAAAAACAAAGCGTGCAAAGCGTTTCCAGTAAGAGCGTTACAGAAAGGTACAGCAATTTTTTTTAGGTTAAGATTAAAATTTTTTTGCTGTTTACCCCACTTTACTTTTATATCAGACAATTGTTCTGACCGTAAATGCTTTACTCATTCAGTTCTTAGTACATGGTAAACAACAGAAGAATATTAGTGGTGCATCCACTCCTATCCTAGTTTCCAGTGTAACCATTCACTTCTGTCAATTACGATCCAATGCAAACGTGATGACAGGTTTTTAATAGTTCACAAAAAACATTTTCAAGACATTTTTGACACTATGTTTTTAAGATTATGGAAATCGACTAAGTCCCCTCTCGGACTAAGCTGTTAACTTCAGCCAACTTATCTGGATATGTACTAAATGAAGAAGCCAAGAGAGTTATCCGCTGCAGGTAAAACATAAAAAAAATTTCACTGCAGAAATTCTCAATTATCCCTTTATTATAAAGACAGTTTTTAATTAAATTATTTGTTTGATTCATTTCATTTTAATTTATAGTCTAAATGTCCATGACACATAGCTCTACACTATTTTGTGACTCACTTTTTAGCTCAATTAAAGCAATGAGCTGCTACTAATCTGTTGCCGCCCTTAAAACCGTTTAAACTGAAGTTTCCCCTTTTTAAACTCTTTGGCTTTGCTGAAACCAGAGATGGCTCTTTTCCTGATAATCAGCTTGTTGCATTTAGCAAGTACTTAACAAAACAAATGGCTCAACTGTGAGTATTTGTGTGTGTCAGAGAGGAAGAGGGAACTCGCTGATGCTGGATTTTGTCAAGACTGAAGAGCAGCAGAGAAACTAGAGCACAAGTGTCATCACAAACAGGCCCCTGGATCCAGGCGGCCCCCACATTCTTCCTCTAGATGAAGAATGGTGCGACTCGAAGTTGTTTATTTTGTTTTCTATCTTGTCTTAGCAACCTTGTTTTAATGAGAGGGAGCAGTTCCACCTTGAGGTCTGTTCTCTATTTGTTTCCTGTTAACTTCTTCAGAGACAACTCTTTATTTTCTTGTATCACCACAGCTGCAGAAAAGGGCAAGTTGGAGATCTTGCGCAATACAATGATGAAAAAAAACGTTATTAAAATAGCTGAGTTTGTTACTTGGTCTAAAGGTAACCTGCTTGCAAATGCAAAATCTGTTTTGATGTTGTTCCTAACGTGAATTAAGAATTTCCCTAGTGTAAGCAAATCAGTACAAATCCATCTGACATACAGTGCTGTGAAAAGTATTTCTTTAATCTGTTTTTGATTTTTTTCATACCTAAATGTCAGGATTATCAAACACACAAGACAAAGAACCTATCTGATGATGTGGAGCAGGATATTTCCAAAGGCAACGCATCAATCGCCGTTATAAAGAAATTCCAAAACAGACGAGAATTGGTTCACAAACCCATTTCTAAGGCTTTGGGAATCCAGTGAACCACACATTATCTACAAATTGATAAAACATGCCTGGCCTACCAAAACAACTCAAAAAGTACATTGATGACATACCCAGGAGGTCACAAAAAAACCGAGAACAACAAAAGCACTGCAGGCCTAACTTGCCTCAGTTAAGGTCAGATCTAAACAAAATAAGAGACTGGGTGAAAATGGTCTGCATGGGAGAGTTCCAAGGCAAAACCATTGCTGACCAGAAAGAATATATTGATGATCCCTAGGACTTATAGGAAAATATTCCATCGACTGATGAGATAAAAGTAGTAAAAAAAAAAGCTTTTTGGAAAAATTGCCTTCATTACACAAGGGGTAAAACCTAAAGAACACTTCAGAAATGAACATCGTACTCACAGTAGTGGGATAGTCTGAGGCTGCTTTATTGCTGCAGGAACTGGACAAGGTACCATAATTAATAGAACCTTGACTTCTCCCCTCTACTTGAAAACCCTTAAGGAAGGTTATTCTTAATCAGTTTGCTACTTTAAACTCATGCGCACTTGGGTTATGCAGCAGAACAAGGATCTGAAGGAACGCAGCATGTTAATGTTGATGAAGGTTTTAGAGTGACCCAATTAAAGTCTGAATGTAAATCCAACTGAGGGGCATTTACATGACCTTAGATGTGTCATTCATGCATGGATATCTTCCACTGTGACTGAATTAAAACAATTGGGAGCAAGATTCTTTCAAAGTAATGTAAAAGACACATTGCCAGTTATCACAAACCCACAAATAGTTGTTTGTATTAACTCAGGTTATTTTTGTGTGATCTTAAATGTGTTTATAATCTGAATCATTTAGGAGCGGAAAAAAAACAAAAACTGAAGAATTCTGCAAAGGGGCAGACACCTTTTTGAGTCAGGGAGCATTATGAGCCCACAAAACATTTAAAAAGTAGAAAAAGTATTACATCAGAAAGGCTTAAAAATCAAATAGAAGTAGTAATAAAAGTATGTTTAATAACTCTGCATAATTATTAGTAGTTAACAGATTTAATATTTCAAACAGAACTGAGGGAGCTGTTTTAAATAATACTCTAAGCGGGGACCAGAGAGGTGTGACAAACTACAGCCTGTTACACATTATAGTGTTTGTGGTTTTATGTGTCAAAGTGGAATAAAGCATGTCAACTTGCTCCATAGAGAGGGGAGGAGATGTAAAGAAACTTTTAAACAAACCTGCTGTCAGAGGACAGATAAAGACACAATCAGCAGTTTGTGTGCGCATTCCCAGGCACCAGCAAGCCGTCAGGTGGTCCTCGGTACTCTCCAGTCACCAGCCCACCAACCTCCTCAGCGCTATTGTGCAAAAAAGACGCTGCATGACTGATGCAACAAAGGAAGAGACATTGATCTTCTGAGACAAGCTCTACTCTCTGCATACTGTGCTAAAGGAAATGAGCTGATCCTCCTCAGTGGTCTGCAACTAAGTATTGCTTTTAAGCATCGTAGCTCTTAATCTAGAGCATTGGGACGACGAACGACTTAGGATTTTGTGTTGTAGCCATTGTTGGATCCAAGAAGGAAAAACTCACAGAAACTTTAAACTAAAATGAAATCAGGACCCAGGAATGCAAACCCCAGAGGCTAGATTATGTTTTGTTAAAATCATTTGCTTGCCACACACACACACATAATGTTTCCTAACTTGGAGTAAACCCCCCCAGAGCATACAGCACTGACTAGTGTTGCATTTCTAGTGTGCCCTTAAGCAGGGCACTTCTTCTCACTTATCATGGCTTAATTCAATTGCTCCAATAAAACTATCCAGCTGCATAAGCACATTACAGGACGTGTGAAATCCAAAACATGGTGCACCTTTAATGCTCTCTAGATAACGTTGTCTGCTGCAGGGGACAATAAATCATTTTACACAATAATTTAATGATTTAAGAGTTCAGGATTTGTCACATTGCCAGGTGGTATCAAGCTGGGATGAGGTACCAGGCTCCTATGAGACCATTAAAGCCCACTTTCCCAAATGGCTGAACGTGAGATTCCATTTGGGGTGGCGGGTAGAAGCTGGGACAGCATGAATCTGTTGAAAAGGCTTTGGGTTTCACACCTGTAAGTGACGCAGGGAAGAATCGGCCAGCTGTGCTCTCTTGTGGTGACTCTGGGGATAGCCTGGAAAATGGCAAAGACATGCTCATTTTCACTCAAAATGATGCTGTGATTTAACCAGGTTTTTATAGGTTTATTTTTTTTATTAAATTTTATTTTTACAGCAGTTACACATTAGATCCTGTAAGTTGCATACAAATATGCTACAATGAAAAAAATGCATTTAAGAAAATAATGAGGAGTGTAATAAAACTGAGCTGACAAAAAAAAGTTCTCAAAATGTTCTCAATTGGTTTATACCACAATGCTCTGTAAAAGTATGAAAATGGTTCCTATTTCTTGTTTTTTCTTGTGTGAACTAATCAAATAAATATCCAAAGTTGTTAAACTTACTGTCAATATCTATTTCAAAGACAAAAGTAATGTTTTAGACTTGAAAGGTTAATTTCTGATTCACTAAACAAAACCAACCTCTTGTTTAAAATGTTATAAAACGTCTGAACTCTCTGTTTCAGAATGAAGAGTAACTTGTACTTTTTGTGTCAGGTGGTTTATTCACATCACAAAAATCATCTTAATGTATCTAATTACTTAGATTAATCAAAATAATTTCAGTAAAAGTAGTGGCTCTGTTAGTATTTTATATTTACTAATTTAGTGGTTTTCACGTGAACGGTGTACTAGGTGAGCCCCTCGTTCTGCAGCCTCGAAAACCTGCCCACTCCGTGACAAACCCAATTTCATCTGATAATAATGAAGAATTATTCTAGATAACTATTCTAGATTAATAATTTCTAGATATATAGATGGATAGACTGATTTTTAACAATATGCTTTTTCACAGATCTTAAAATGTGTTCACTGCAGCATTGCCACCAATACTGAATATTACAGTGTTTTACACAGTTTGCATTCAAACACGTTGGTGTTCTCAGTCATCCAGGACAATATAATCTTGAGTGTTTAAATTAAGGCAACTGGACTTTTCTTGTCTTGAAAACATTTCGTCTTTCATCCAAGAGGCATTTTCAGTTCTGAAAACTGGATTGAGAGTATCAGATTTATAAATCTAAAGTTAGTGTCGCAAGATTCAAATACGTTGATAAAATCAGCTAACCTCATAGGAAATATTCAAAGATATCGCTGACTTCCCCTTACATTGTCCGTTAAGGTGGAGAGAAGGTAAAAGTCCCATCAAAGCCTTTTTAAAGCTTTTGAACATGTACATTTGTAATACTTCACAGCAGATATGTTCTGGAAAACAGATTAATGCTACATACTTCCACACAGTTAACAGGGACAGTGTTTTTAAACCATAACTGCTTTAAAACAATCTGAGATGTATTGATCTGATTTCAAACTTATTTTAAAAAAATACGAAAAAAAGGAAACAGCAGCCGAAAGAGATCCAGTTTTGTTGGAAATGTAGTTTCTTGTGGACAATCTCTAGTTTTCAGGGTGTAAAAGATGTGCACCGTTTTGGTGAATCATGACATTATAGTTTCTGAAGTTTTCTCAGGATTGATTAAATACGCTTTCCTTTTTTTGTTTTTTCATTGCTTTTACCAAACTGTTCAGTACATTTTTAGGGGTACTGATGTAATGGGAGTCTGAACCTTATCTTTAGATAAGAGGTACGGTATAATTCAAAGAGATGTTCTATTAACAAACCAAGGCACATATTAAATATAAAAATGTTTCCATTAAAGATGGGGTTGTGTAATTATTATTATTTTTAACTTCTTAAATCATTAATGAGCAGTTTTCACTTCTTAAGAAACTCCAAAAACATCAGGGTTTTGTTTTGGAGAACAGTTTTTTGGTAGGTTAAAATTGAGGTGGGGTCTTCTGCTTCTATCAGTGCTAGCAGGTATAAATGCTCACTTAACCACTGTGTTTCAGGGGTGGTCAGCCTACCTCTCAGTGCAGACCTGCAAATCGTCCTCCATCACACGGGACAGCCAACATGTACAGTGGTTTTCCTTTGTCTCCCAGACGACTCTTCAGCATTTGCTTCATCAGGGCTGATTACTGGAGACATTCCTCTCCAATGGAGCCATAAATTTACCTGATGTGAAACAGACCTGGATCCTGCACTTTCACTGAGGCATGGAAAATTAAGGGACAAGCTGCACTGTCAAATTCAGCAAAGAAACTTTGCTGAAATGGCCAAATAAAACTTTGGAATCAGCAATCAGTGACAACCACCTCAAATGACATCATAAAGGCTAAAAAAGAAAATCGTCCAAACACTTATTTTACTCAAAGGTGAAGCCTTTTTCTGTTTACACAGAATGTAAAGTTGCTTTAGTTTTAATTAAACAGAATTTATTTCATCTCAAGGGGAAAAAATCTTTATTTATGACCCCATCATTGACATAAGAATATGTTCAAGCTTCTCTCCATCTGTTTGCAATTCCAGTGTAATGCTATCATCACCTGTTTCCACGGTCCCAGTCACATCTGGCTTGCGTTACAACAGAAAAAAAAATTACATAAGGTGCATTTTTCTCTCTCTTATTTCCTTAGTTTAGTATTCGGCTCAAATTTCAGAAATAGACAAATTAAGATCTGCGTCATGAGACATGGAGAAAAAACAGCAATTGGCTTTTAAATTTTAGAAATCTCTGGGGGTCCTATCATATTAAATGTAAGAGTTTAAATGCTTTGTAAGGTTTATTGGAGAATAAAGCCAATTTAAACCGATAACAGAAGGTTCAGCTCACACTTGGCAAAGAAATAGTCCAGTTTTGGTTGTTAGAGAATCCAGTGAGTTAGAATTAAGCACAGTTCTTACACATATGAGGCACTTCTGAAGGCAAAGCGCCACAGCTAATAGTAGTCTCAATGTATTTAGGGGCTCTGAGGGCGAAGTAATTTGCATTGTGGACATGTAAAAGTGCTCCCATTCAGAGGTAATTTAGCATACGGTACCGTTTAAAAACTTCAGTGGTTTTAGTCACTCAATTTATAATTCTTCTTAATAGAAACATTTTTCTTTGTAAATTGGAAAGCAAACATAATTGCATTAATTTTTACTGTTTTATTAATTCTACTTACTCTTCTTTCATGAAGCTGATCAGTTATAACTGGTGTTTTTTGCTTTTTTTCCACAATTGTATGCTTCAAATTCTAAAACATATTTTAATGTTCAACAAAGATAATCAGAGAAAAAATAATTAACTTTTTCCACGTCTTTTGGAAAGCTGATGATTTTTTTTCCACCTGTCACATCCAGGCATAATTACTGCCAGAACTGTAGAATCACGTAATCAGTGATTAACTTTCCCAGGGAGTGGCAGGCTGACCAAAATTTCTCCAGGAGCTTATCAACAACACATCCAGGAGGTCACAAAGGAATACAAAACTATCTATAAAACTCGTCAGGCCTCAGTTCCTTTAGTTAAGATCACAGTTCAGGATTCAACAATAAGAAAAAAACTTGGCAAGTTGCAAGGCCAAAAACACTGCTGACTTCTTGGAAACTCTCGTTAACTAACGAGTAAGTTAAAAGTGGAAATATTTGTCCATTATGTCTGGTTTAAAACTCAAACAGGAATACAATATTTCACTGACAGTAAACCGGGTGGTGGTAGTGTGATGATCTGGGTCAACTTTGCTGCTTAAGGACCTGCGTGACTTGCTGTGATTGATGCTCCCTACCAGAAAACTTGAAGGAGAATGTCTCGCCATTGATTTTGTGAGCTGAAATCATGCATGCTCTAGTTATGCTGCTGGATAATAATAAGCTTCACCTCTGAACAGCTCTAAATTAAGCTTTTAAAGTGGAATCAATAGTTTGAATGTTATTGAGACATTGTGATATGATCTTAAACTGGTTTTTAATGCCCAAAACCCACCAGTGTGGCAAAATTAAACTATTCAGCTAACAAGAGTGTTGTTTATCACACATGACCAATGTGCTATGGATTGGTTGTTTTTTTTTCCTTAATAAATGTAATCATTATTTGAAAACTGTATTTACTTGGCATATCTATCTGAGTTTAAAATTTGTTCATGATCTTAAATGTAAAAAAAAAAGTGAAAAACATGTTCACAGCGCTGTGGGTTTTATTGCCTGAAACATTTGTAGAGTATTTGTTAAGTCCTGAGCTACAACATCATGCACACTTTTGATGGATGTTTTGCAGGTTTCATGTCTGTGGTTTAAAAGGAAATAACATTTGTGGTTACAGCTCAAAGCGTAGTATACTATTAGAAAACTCTTGCCCAAGGAATTATATTTCCCTGCCTCATAACAGTCTGGAATTTGTGTATCCGCTCCGTCTCTCCCATGGACACCAGCTGTGCAGCTGGTGCACGCTAGAAACTGCAGTTAGCCTGTAGCCGTATGGGATTTTTAAATCAGCTTTCCCATGTGCGTTCAAGTAAGCAGTAACGTCATGCAATTGGGGCCTGTGTTATCATTGTGCAGATCCAGTGATGTCAGAGGAAAAGGGAAACTAGCAAACTCCCAAACCAAGGGAGCAAAGGTTTGAAGCTGGCTGGCAGAGACCCAGATCAGCTTAAAGACTTTCCTTATTCTTTCTTTCCATTTTGCTGACCTCAGAAGTGTGCTCACTCTATCCAGATGGCTTGACTGGACAGGATGTTGCTTCCCTTGGCATATCTAGTTATGTGCTGGGATTTATCAGGATAGAGTAAAAATTGTCTTTTTAGGGTTAAAAGTGACATCTTTAATAAATGAAAGGCCTTTGTATTGATAAAACACACATTTGTAAATGTGATCAACCTAAGAAAAAAAAGGCTCAGTAGGAAAAATGATTTAATCCACTACACAACGTGAGCTTTCAATCTACAGCAATGAATAAGCAACACCACCTAATCAATTAAAAGAGAGATCATTACGCGCCCTTCAATAGATCCTGTTTTATGGCTCTTGTGGAGCAGGGATCAAAGCTGACGTTTTAATGCACCTGAAAGAATTTGCTACAGTGAAATTAGTTAAATGTCACTGTAACTTATCACATATACCTCCCAGAAAGACTTTGCTGACTTTTTACATCTCACATTGTTTAGACAGCAATTCATCCATGATCTTGAATAAAACAGACACACCTAGTAGAGGAGAAGCACATATATGTGGAAGAGCTCTTGTAACATTGACTGTATTTGTTTTTGTATGACTTTGTCACATTTTGTCATGTTTACAGTCACAATACTTTGTGTTTTTTTATATTTTATGTGACAGACCACCACATATTGGTTCATTTTAGGAACTGAAAGGAAATTATCATAGTCTTAAATTATTATATAATTTTGAATAAATTAAATAATTTTCTTTGGAAATAAAATGCTGAAAAGTGTGGTGTGCTTTATTCTGATACAAGTAAGCAAAATGTAGTGCAACCAAATGCTTTAAGATGGCACCTAATTAGTAAATAAGAACCTATCTGTGTATTAATCTCTGTTTAAATCCAGATGTTCTGTGAAGGTTTCAGAGGTTTGTTAAGAGAATATTGGTAAACAAACAACATCATGAAGAACAAGGAACACAGCAGACAGCTCAGGCAGAAAGCTGCGGAAAAGTTTAAAGCAGTGTAAAAAACAATATCAAAAGCATCAGAAAATGGTTTTTACAACCTACCAAGACATGGCTGTCCATTTAAACTGGCAGACTGTGCTGGTTAGAGTTAATGGGAAGACAGATGGAGACTTCAGACTGGGTCAGAGCTTCACCTTCCAGGACAGTGACCATAAACATACTGCCAAGTGACAAAAGAATGGTTTATTTCTAACCATATTCATGTGTTATAATAGCCCAGTCAAAGTCAAAATTTGAATACAGTTGAGAATCTGTGGCAAGAGCTTTTGCAAATCCGCTGTAGTTGCATTAAAAGGTGGTTTTACATAATATTGATTTAATGAGGTCTAAAACAAAAATACACAATACACTTTGCAAATATCTATTTGAAAACATGTTTGTTTCTACATAACAATTAGTATTGGTCTATCACATAAGTTTGCAACAAAATATATCAAGGTGGCTGTAATTTTAGAAAATGTGAAAAGGTGAATTGTTTCTGGTGAAAAGTAAGTTAACCATTGTCACAATTTTTATTTTTAACAACAGCTTTGTAAAATGAACCATGCTCTCCTGTAGATTTACACAATAAAAACATACTTTTTCACATTCTCAGCTATCCACAAATATTAAAACCCTCTGTTTGTTGAACTTTGGCACTATAGGAAATAAAAATTAGACCGAATGTGTGTCCTTGGAGGAAGTTTACGACAGGTAAAAAGTTTTTCCACTTTAGTATAGGAGAAGCAGTAATACTTTCTTTTGCAGGTGACTAATGTGTCTTTGCCTCAATGTAGATTTAGAATATGTTTTGCATATTCATTTCCAAAAAGGCTCTTAGTTCCTGTAATTAATGTTATGAAAAAGTGCATGCATTGCAGATCTTCTCTGTGGTAGCTGCAGAGCCTCATAACATGATACATTTAGTGTAAAGCTGTGATTATTCTTCGCTTGTGTCATGCTTGATTTTTGTTGGATCCCAAAGCAGGCAGAAGCGGAGGCAGAGAGATGAAATTAAGAGTTATAATGATGAAAAATTAAGACTTACAACACTGGCACAAGGCAGACCCAGTGAGTGTGTAACAGAAGAACCTGGCTATGAACAATGCAAACCAGATAGCTTGAACACTGAGGCAGGAAAGGGACAAATGAACCAGGTGAGCGAATCAGGGTTTGTGGAACAGCTGTGGAAGAAGAGCAGAGAAACTGAGAGAAGGAGACTAATTATACTATTAATTAGTCTCAAATAGGGAACTGAACTCAAGACTCAAAAGGATCAACAAACCAAAAGAGAAAACCCTGAAACAAACATGAGTAAAAAAATAAAAATTTATAGAGGAAAGAACATAAGAAACTAAACACAAATGAATTATTTAATATGGCAATACTCTAATGACAATAATGAACACAGAGAGAAAAACTGAATATGGCAACAATAAATTGAAAAATAGTCATCAGAAAGAAAACACAAAACCCTGTGGATCATGGCAGCTTGTTCTTGTGGAGCTCTGTCTCTACAGGAAAAAAGGAAGGAAAATAGATTTAAGTTTTTCAAGGATCTTTTTCCCCACCACCACCGAACAGCTAAAAACCAGACGATAATAAAATTACTCTAGACAAAATTTAGCTCAAACTGTCTTTCTTTACAGACAGCATCACTTTAACTTCCAAATTGTTTCTGTCGTTCCTTTTCTGAAGCCTCTCACGGAGCCTTGTGATATAAGCAGACAAAATCGCAAAGTCAACAAAGGGAGGCCACACTGGAGAATGCCTCTCACAACCAGCCTGTTGCAACATCTAAGTGGAGTGGTGGAAACATCTTTATGTTTCCATAGGAGTTTGGTATTTGTATACTTTACTATACTTGAATTGCTGAAAATGACAGATTTATTTCTGTTCAGCTCACAATTTTGACATGGCTATAAATACAAATTTATTTATTTTTTTCCACAACAGTGAAGCTCAAAGGAGAAGTATTTGTTAAATCTACGCTCAATGGCTTTATTGTGAACTGATGAAAGTTTCTTTTAAATGAAGAAATATTTGTTTAGAATAGTAGAATGCCAGAATATTTGTGCTGCAAAAGAAAAAAGAAAAAACGTTTTACTGAAACACTCCCAGTTTAAGAAATGTAAGACAAAGGTCTAGAAATTTACAGTAAGACGGATTTGTTTTGATTGTTTATTGTTTGTGAGAGTCTGGATTGGTATTACTATTTGTTTTGTTAAGAGTAGAGTAACTGTGATTACTGTTATTTTTTATTATCATGGCTTACAGCCCAAAATCCAGTCTCTCAGAAGTTTTATATCAGATAAAAATGTGAGGTTTCCACAACCTGTGATGATTGTTGGAGCTATGCCATCTGCTGGTTCCAGTCCTCTGTGTTTCATCAAGTCCAAAGTCAGCGCCACTGTCTACCAGGAAATTTTAAGAGCACTCAATGCTGCTGACAAAATCTCATGAAGAATCTATTGAGTATTGTCAGGAGGAAGATGATAGGCACCTGACCCAACAGCGTAGATGAACTGAAGCACACAATCAAAGCAACCTGGTCTTCCTTAACACCTCAGCAGTGCCAAAGAGTGATCTCCTCCATGCCAGGCAGCATTTATGCAAAATTCATACAAAGGGAGCACAAGCCAAGTATAGCATTGCCTATGTTTTACACTCTATAGGCTAATTTTCCATAGGCCATCGTTTTTGTCATGAAAATCAACTTTTATTGGTCTTATGTCAAATTAAAATTTTCTGAGAAACTGGAGTTTATGTAATAAGCTGTAAGCCATAATCCTCCAAAACAATAGAAATCAACACTTAAAATATATTACTGTCTGTTTAATGAACCTATATAATATTTGAGGTCCAGTTTTTGGATGGAATTACAGAAATAAATTAACTTTTAATTATATTGTCAGGCTGTACGGTGGAACAGTTGTCAGGCCTGTTGCCGTGCCAAAAGGAGGTCCTGGGTTCAAATCCAGGCATGGGATCTTTCAACATGGAGTTTCCATGTTCTCCCTGTGCATGCATGGGTTCTCTCAAGGTACTCTGGCTTCCTCCCACATTCCAAAATCGCAACTGCTGGTTAATTGGCCTTTCTAAATTGCACTACTCTAGTATTAAGAGCTTGGACGGTTGTTTGTCCTTTGTCTCTCTTTGTTGCCCTTTGATAGACTGGTGACCTGTCCAGGGTGTACCTCAACTTTCACACAATGACTGATAGGCACGAGTTCCCCATGAACCTGCAAGGATAAGTGGGTATAGAAAATGGATGGATGAAAGCTGAGATGTGTTGATTAAAAGTTTTAAACATTTAACTCACTGCTCTATCCATGTCTGAATTAATCAAGCAGAAGAGGTTGGGAGGATTTACAATAATCATAATGTGTAAATGTTATATTTTTTATATTATAACAGAGACAGGATGGAGTTTCTTTTTGCTCTTCCTATTTTAATACATCAATATCCTTTACAAATAGTTTCAGATGGTTTATAGTGTAACATATAAAATGTATTTATCTAAATAGTCCTAGATTTGCGAGAAAAAGCTTTTTTCCAAATCAGTCAAATCTGCACAGCTAAAAAGAAACTTCCATCAAGTCAGTCATGCAGGTCAACACATCTTTCCCTATTTGAATAGAAAAAGACACCAATCAAGCTTGATTATAGACACATCAAGATGATATTTTATGATGGCATTCATAGCTGCAGTGCCACTGCCTCATTTAAGTCCTGACAGCACAAATGAATAAATTCAATAGTTCCAGATTACATTTGGCACACCATGGATAACCCATAGATCATCAAGCAATTCTTTTCTTTAAAAAGTTATATCTCACAGGCTGAATCAGAGAAATCTGTCCAGCAAAATGTAACCCTCTGAAGCTAATGAACAGACTGAGAGATTACCATACAAATGGCTGCAATAGATCATCCTTCTGAGCATAGGGTAATGGCATGTGAATGATACTTATCAAGCTTCATAAGTGCTCCTTCCAATAAATACATGGTCCAGGTCATTTGTACTGGGATTCAAGAGTTGATGGATATAGGATTACCACTTAACCTTGGAGTAATTCCAAGACGTTGCTTAAATTATCGAATACATTATCTATCCCATAACGGCTTGACCGGTCTTTAAGGATATCACTTCATAATGCTAAATATGTTTTATGAGATAGATTTAACTAAAGGTGTTAGTGACTTATGAATCATATAGATATACTGATGACAGAGCACAAACAAGTTTTCTTTCTTTTTTTATTTTTTATTTACAGAAATCACTCTTAAATGTGGATTTTATGGTCTCAGCACGACTTCTTTTATTTTTATGCAGTCACTGCTTTGTTGAGTTAGAGGCATTCTAAAATAAATGGCATTAAAATACTGCAGTGAGCATAATAGTTATTCCTGAGGAGTCCCTGAAACATGTCTAATCTTCATCAGGTTTAAACCTGACTTCTATCTAGGATTATGTGATCCTTGTTGAAGGCTGGCTCTCATTTTGCGTCAAACACTTGACCCTGACCCTGTCTGCCATCATTAAATCTGAAGATTTTCACTCCTCACATTTCTCAGAAGGGAGAAAGTTAGTGGTTTTCATCTAAATATTTAAAGCACATTCTTACTTTAACTTCCCACTGAAATTAGATTCCCTCTTTTTAACTTGAGAATGTTTTATGCTTTTTGACATCTCTTTTAAGGTACAAGTAAAGGTCAAACATATAGCACCTCACAAGCAGTGTGAAGAAATATAACAGTCCTGCTTTAAAGGCCACTCCTGATTACAAGCTAAACAAGTCAAGATAAGTTCCAGCCATCCACGCTTTTTCTATACAATACGATACTAGAACTGCTCGCTATATTGTATTGCAGTCATCACTGCAATATAGATTTGTGCAAAATCCCATTCATAAAGCTTGACTGGATGCAATATTTTGTAGCCCTTTACTACCCATTAAAAGGGTGGGCTCTGGGTAATATAAATATCCTCTGATGTCACTTACCTGTATGTAAAATCCCTTGGATCTAAGCACTATCCTTAGTTTAGCACTAAACACAACTACACACCTGATTATCGTGACACGAATACAAATACCACTTGACACAAGATATATTGTGTAAACAATAATCCCCCTTTATTAAATAAAAAAGTGAATAAAATAAAATAAATAACTTCTGACTCGAAGCGAAATGAACCCAAATAACAGGCTCTTACTGTTCAAATCACCAGATTACACATACACGATGTTAATCACAACTTCTAATGTAACAGTGTTTACCTGAACACTCATCAGCTATACCTAAAGCCGGCAAACCCCAAATAAACCCTACGTTGCAGGCCTGTTCGAAGCTTGTGAATGTAGAGACCAAAAACTCAGATGTCGCTTCACTCTAAGAGCAAAATAAAATAAAGTTAAGGTATCTTGTGTAAGATGAAAGGTGTTCCAAGCAGTCAGACTCAGTGTAGTCCCCCTCCAGTGGAAAACAATTTGGCGCTCACAGTCACAACCCCACCAACAAAGCCAATCCAAGTGCGTGGCCCACACCCGGTCCTACTCTCCTTAGTTCCCGCGTTGCCAGAGGTCCTCTGAGCGCCTCCAGGTGGCTCTGAGTGCTATCTGGGTCCAATCTTTCGTTGTCCCGCTCAGTTAACGATCAAATAAAAGTCCCGTAGTCCAGCTGTGTTAGCGAACAGCCACGGCCCTCTTCTTTTGTTGTCTCACACAAGAACGATCCTCTACAAGCTCCCTCGTTCGGCTGGGTTAGCGAACGGCAGCCTATATAGTCCTTCTGCAAGCTTATTAGCATCAGCTACTCGCTATGCTAAGCTAATGGCAAAACACAGTCCTAAAGCCTCGGATAGAAACTTAACTGTCTTTTACCTCAATCTTTCGTGCAGAAACACTTGTCTGACAGACGACCCACGGCGCAGAGTACTTTTATATTCTCAAAACCGAGCAGACTTCTCGTAGTAGCTGTTAACTCTAGGCAACCGAAACTGAGTTTTTTTCCTTTTTCTTCTTCTTCCCTTCACACACGCCCGTGTCCCCTTCAAGAACTCCGCCTGCATTGGAAAATACACTTCTCGCCTGTATCATTAACAAAATGAAAAAAAAAAATATGTAAAGGCACTAATAAATAGTGTAAATGCTTTTCTGAGATGAACTTTCTTTTTTAATAAAGTAAGAGTTAATGAATTAACCCCTTTGTAACTTCCCATGTCTATGAACTTAACATTTTAACTTTTTACTAACTTTTACATTACACTTTTAATGCATCACAATTTATCAGGGCTATACCCTCCCCCCTCTAAATGTATGGTGTCCACAACAGACTACCAGAACTCTAAACCAGAGAAACAGGGTGACACTTATGAGTACATTGTATTTTAATCTTGTCCAATAGTAATCACGACCCCTCCATGAATTATAGTGAATGGCTGATCTTTAGCTTTCCCCGGCTCATCGTAAGTTAAACGTATAACCGGTTTAACAGTTCTCTTGGAGCGTTAGCCAATTGGTGGTGTGGTGCATCTACTTCTGGGACTTTTAGGGCAGACCGTGATGTTCTAGCGTCCACCGCTGCCTCTGTGGGAGGGTCTTGGGCTTCCACATCATCTTGGTCTGTTTCCTCTTGATTAATCTCCCCTTGAGTGGCCTCGGGTTCTTTCTCCATATCCGATTCTCTAACATCCTCCAGCCTAGGTTCTTCGCCGGCACTCTCCTTATCCGACAAGGTTACAACTTTGTCCTGTCTTTGGTCATTAACGAAGGTCTCTTGTGGTATCTCTTGAGATCCAAGAGCATGCTGTATCCCTTCTCATACTCTTTTTCTTCTGTAGTATAGTTTTTGAGGTTCGTAGTACTCATACTCTGAAGACGAATCTGCATCCTGTAACAATTGAGGGTCAGGCACATCTTTGATTGGTTTTGAGGCCTTGGGTTTTGTCTTTGTAGAACTCTTGTCTTCATTAATAACTGGCAACCTCACTTGTTTTCCAACAGGCAGAATGTGATCTCTGTGAACTGTTTTAACCCTCCCACTTCCACGGTCCTTTTTCAGTTGGTAGACAGGAAGATTTGGCATTTTCCCACTTGGTAGGGTATGGGACTCCATCTTGTTTGTAACTTGTGCTTCCCCTTCAGGCCCCAGTTTTTTAGTAAGACTATCACCGACTTCTAGGGACTGGAACCCAACTCTCTTGTCATAAACGGTCTTGTTCTTTTGATGTAGCCTTTTGGCGTTCTCAGAGGCCAACTGGTACGCTTGATGCAGATCCTCCTTTAACTTTGAGACATAGCTAGAATGACTTTCTGATGTTTTGTCGAGTGATGTCCCAAAACACAGGTCCACCGGCAGTCTTGCTTCTCGGCCGAACATGAGAAAATAAGGCGAGAAGCCTGTCGCATCCCATTTTGTACTATTGTATGCATGGACTAGGTAAGGGACATGTTGACTCCACTGCCTCTTCTTTTCCACACTCAGAGTGCCCAGCATAGAGAGCAATGTGCGGTTGAACCTCTCAGGCTGCGGGGCTCCTTGTGGATGATAAGGTGTAGTCCGCGACTTTCTTATCCCCATAATCTTGAGCAGGTCTTTGATCAGGCGGCTTTCAAAATCATGGCCCTGATCGGAATGAATGCGAGCCGGTAGACCATAATACACGAAATACTTGTCAACAAGGGTTTTGGCCACAGTTTGGGCGGTTTGATTCTTAGTTGGAAATGCTTGAGCATAGTGCGTAAAGTGATCAGTGACCACTAATACATTTCCTACGCCTCGCGAATCTGTCTCCATGGAGAGGAAGTCGATGCACACCAAGTCCATAGGACAACTACTGGAAATCTGTTGGAGCGGGGCAGCTCTCTGAGTGGGAGACTTACGTGTGACACATTCACCACAGTTTTTGATGTGTTGCTCGACATCCTGTGCCATTTTTGACCAGAAGAACCTCTTACGAAGTAGGTCAATGGTCCTTTCAGTGCCTAGATACCCTGACTCATTCTGAACAGACTTTAGCACAATGCCATGGTATTGTTTGGGTAGGACAAGTTGAGCTACCTCTTCGCCACTAGGCCTCTTGGTAATGCGATAGAACAGTCCATCTCTTATGGTCAATTTATCTTTTTCTCGTTTCATAGGTGATATCTCAAGACTTGTGTCTGTCCACTGGTTCTGTTGGAATGCTTGAATGGCAGGTCCAATTACAGGATCTCCTTTCTGCGCCTTCTCGAGATCACTTTTAGGTATATGTTCCAGAGATTGGAGCTCCATTTCACATGGGAAGGCATATATGTCTGGAATACTGTCTGGAGAAGCTCCCAATTGATCAATCCACCTTGTGGGACTGTTGGATGTTCCAGACACTTGGACCCTTTGACAAATCGACTTAACCGCTGACTCGGATATAGTTTCCCATTCAGTGGCTGGGTCTAAATCTGGGAAGTTTCGAGAAAGAATGTCCGCATCAATATTGTGCTTGCCCGGCCTGTATTGAACATCAAATTCATATGTGGACAAAGCAGCAAGCCATCTTTGCCCCACCGCGCTGAGCTTGGCAGTTGTGAGCACATATGTCAAGGGGTTATTATCGGTACGAACTGTGAAACGAGTTCCGTATAGATAGTCGTGAAAGCGGTCCACCACTGCCCATTTTAGTGACAGGAATTCCAGCTGATGTATGGGGTACCGTTTTTCAGACTGGCTCAGTTTCCTACTAGTGAATGCAACGGGCCTCAAGCCGTCCTCTTGCTGCTGATTGAGGACTGCTCCAAGTCCTTTAAAACTAGCATCCATATGAAGCACGTAGGGCTTGGTTGGGTCTGCGAAGGCTAGTACTGGTGCATGTGTCAGACAGTAGATTATCTGATGGAAGGCTTGGGTACAGAGGTCATCCCACCGTTCACCAAAGGGCTCAGATTCTTTACGGTAGGTCTTGGAGGGATCTGGGCACTTTTTCCTGCTTTTTTGGGTTGGAGCATAGCCTTTAGTCAGCTCCGTAAGTGGTCTCACAATAGCAGCGTAGTTAGCTATAAACCGGCGGTAGTACCCACAAAAGCCCAAAAAAGACCTTAGAGTCTTTAGATCTTGGGGCTGCAGCCAGGTGGCAATGGTCTCAATTTTCTGTGGGTCTGGAGCAACACCCTGGGCAGACATAATATGTCCTAGGTATTTCACCTGAGGCTGACAGAACTGGCATTTGTCCAGGGAGATCTTTAGTCCAGCTTCTCCGAGACGATCCAGAACTTTGAGGAGCCTTTCCCTGTGCTTCTCCAGTGACCTTCCAAAGACAATCAAGTCATCAAGGTAGACAAGGACCTGCAGGAGGTTCATATCCCCGACTGTCTTTTCCATTAACCTTTGGAATGATGCGGGAGCGCCACTTATCCCCCGAGGCATTCTCTTGAATTGGAAGAAGCCTAGCGGGCATATAAATGCCGTCTTCTCCTTGTCTTCCTCTGCCATTGCTATCTGGTAGTAGCCACTTCGCAAGTCCAGTACAGAGAACCATTTGCTTCCACACAAGGAGTCGAGTGCTTCATCAATACAGGGTGTTGTGTACTGGTCAGGCACTGTCCTGCTGTTCAGTACCCTGTAATCTATGCACATCCTTATAGCTCCATTTTTCTTACGAACAATGACTATGGCTGACGAATAAGGGCTGCGGGATTCCTTGATGATGCCTGCCCACAGCAACTCTTGTAGATGTTTTCTGACATCTTCTATGTCTGCAGGGGCCAGCCGACGTGATCTCTGATGAAAGGGACTTGTGTCAGACAGCCGGATAGTGTGGTCCACATTTTTGCCAGACCAACATCCCACTCGCTGACTGAGAAAACTTTGGAACGCTCAGCGAGTTTATGTTGGAGTCAAACTTTCCACTCCTCTGGCACCAGGGAGTCACCAAACTTAATCTGACTGCCGTCAAACTTGGGAGGTTCAGACTCTTGGAGAGGCATAGAAACAACACTTTCAGTGTGATACACGTGACCCATAATGGTGCCCACAGCAATGATGTTTTTTTTAGTAGAGTGGTTTTGAACTAGAATTCTGAAGTTGTTGGCTTGTACAGCCTTAGCAGGAACCACCATAGGCTGTAATAGCACATGTCCAGGTAGCGGAGCTAATGGAGAAGCCTCCACCATCAGAATTTCCTCGTCAACCGTTTGTTTGAAGTCGACTTTACAGGAAACATGCAGGTCTTCTCCAGGGGGCAGAATTAAAGGGCATGGACCTTTCCAGATCACGCTGCCAACCTCGTCATCACCTGAGTTTAAGGAAACCGAACCTGCGAAGGTGATTCTCTGGCCATTACCGGCTCGGATGCCAAGGACTTGGGTGATATCGAAACCCCTTTGTTCGCATTGTTTTACCAGGTTGTGCACATGGCTGGTATTTGTGCCCACAATCACTGGAATCTGTTCTTCTTTAGGACTTGGGCAAATTAGGGCTAACACAGTTACTGTGTGGTTGGTGCCGATAACTTTGGCAGGGTACTCAAACTCAACCACCAAATAGCCACGATAGGGGTAACTGACATTGGACTCGCTTAAACCCCAGAGGTCGAGACCAGTGACTGGCTGCACTGGGACAGAGGGCAGATGCTTTTTGTACCACGACTCAAAGATAATGGTGGCCTGAGATCCACTGTCAAGTAGGGCATCGCAGCACTGTCCGTTGATCTTTATAGGTACGAGACTGGGTGTCGAGAAACAAGCTCTGTCTTTGCAGTCAACTGGCAATCCTCCTCTCTGTACTACTTTAGTGAGAGCCCTTTCCAGCCGCCTTAGAAAATCTGACAGTTTTTCTGCTGACTGTTGTTGCATTAACCAGAAAGCAAAGTAGAGATCATCTCCCGATTCAGCTGTGCCAAATGCGCTTTCTTAAGCTTCCATGTATTTTGAGGAGTTGGCTTCTGGGTCTGCATCTCTGACTGACCTTGCAATTTCCAGTGCGGGCCCTTCAAACTTTCCATCAACTTACGCCTCTTTTCCCTATCCGAGTATTCACTTTCTTCTACAATGAGCCATGCCTGCTCAAGCCAGTGGTCGAATGGTTCCTCATTAGGAGGGACTGGCAGGTTCCCCGAAAACAAGCGTAAATGCTGGTAACCCCCTTCGATCTGTGGTCTACGAGACTTTTCCAAAATATCACCAACAGCTTGCAAGATAGACTCAGTGGCGTCGGTTCTGGGAGTGGAGTCTGGCAGTAGCTCTTTAGTATCGTCCATGGTCTTGCCCTCAGTATCTAGAAGAGTTCAAAACTTGAAACTAAAATCACTTGCAACTGAAGCTTCATTTAGGGTGATTAGTAGCCAACTTTTCCCGCTTTCGACATAAAGAACTTCAGGTGGTACATTGTCAGTGCAATCTTCTTTACACTAGCACAACGCCATTGTGCAGTTTTGGGTGATATGGAACATTCGGCCTCTGACGCGGACTCGACCCAAGCATTTAATGGTTTCTAGGGTCTCCTCTATTTTGGCTATTTCCACATCTTCTGGAACCATTATCATGAGGGCCTTAGCTTCTTCCAAACCTTCACCCCAACACCACCTCTTCAGTTCTAACGCCAGCTCAACCCGGTCTGCCATGTTTTAATAGCCAATTGTATCAGAAAATGTCAAACTTTTTTTTGTGTGTGTATGGGATCTGAAAATTAGTGTAATGCGCCTTTAATGTGCCTATAAAGACCCAAAAGATCCCAGCGGTGCCTCCATCTTATGTAGCCCTTTACTACCCATGAATTAAAAGGGTGGGCTCTGGGTTTAATAAATCTCCTCTGACGTCACTTACCTGTATGTAAGCACTATCCTTAGTTTAGCACTAAACACGACTACACACCTGATTATCGTGACAGGAATACAAATACCACTTGACACAAGATATAATGTGTAAACAATAACCCCCCTTTATTAAATAAAAAAGTGAATAAAATAAAATAAATATGCTTCTGACTCGAAGAGAAATTAACCCAAATAACAGGCTCTTACTGTTCAAATCACCAGATTACACATACACGATGTTAATCACAGCTTCTAATGTAACAGTGTTTACCTGAACACTCATCAGCTATTCCTAAAGCCGTCAAACCCCAAATAAACCGTACGTTGCAGGCCTGTTCGAAGCTTGTGAATGTAGAGACCAAAAACTCAGATGTCGCTTCGCTCTAAGAGCAAAACAAAATAAAGTTAAGGTACCTTGTGTAAGATGAAAGGTGTTCCAAGCAGTCAGACTCAGTGTAGTCCCCCTCCAGTGGAAAACAATTCGGCGCCTACAGTCACAACCCCACAAACAAAGCCAATCCAAGTGCGTGGTCCACACCCTCTCCTTAGTTCCCGCGTTGCCAGAGGTCCTCTGAGCGCCTCCAGGTGGCTCTGAGTGCTATCTGGGTCCAATCTTTCGTTGTCCCACTCAGTTAATGATCAATTAAAAGTCCCGTGGTCCAGCTGTGTTAGCGAACAGCCACGGCCCTCTTCCGGTCATTACCTTCTCGGTTCCCACGTAGCCAGAGGTCCTCTGAGCGCTTCCAGGTGGCTCAGAGTGCTATCTGGGTCCAATCTTTTGTTGTCTCACACAAGAATGATCCTCTACAAGCTCCCTCGTTCGGCTGGATTAGCGAACGGCAGCCTATATAGTCCTTCTAAGTCCTTACTAACCTAGGTGTAGTAATGGACTCAGACCTGAACCTCCAGGGTCACATAAAGGCAATAACAAGGTCAGCATTCTATCACCTGAAGAACATCTCTAGGATTAAAGGACTGATTTGGCAACACGACCTAGAAAAACTCATCCATGCGTTTATCTTTAGTCGGATTGATTACTGCAACAGCATCTTCACAGAACTGCCTAAAAAGTAAATCAGACAGCTGCAGCTGATCCAGAACGCTGCCGCTCGCGTCCTCACTAGAACCAGGAAAGTAGAGCACATCACCCCAGTTCTAAAGTCCTTACACTGGCTCCCTGTAGCTCAGAGAATATACTTTAAAATACTTTTACTAGTTTATAAATCATTACATGGCTTAGCACCAAAATATGTTGAAGACCTGTTGTCATGGTACCAACCACCAAGACCACTCAGGTCCTCCAACTCTAGCCTACTAAACATCCCTAGACTCATGGAGAAGCAGCTTTCACTTTTTATGCTCCCCTTATCTGGAACAGACTTCCTGACGAGTGTAGAGCTGCTGAAACTCTGAACTGCTTTAAATCGAGACTAAAAACCCATCTGTTTAGAATTGCCTTTGAGTAAATGCTTGATGTCATATGTATGAAATGTTTTCATGCTCTCTTGCTTTTTTTATTTTTCTCTTACTTTATTGTGTATCATGTGTAATGTGTGTGTCTTTTATGTGTTCTTTTTAAATCACCAAATCATGTAAAGCACCTTGAATTACCCTGCTGTTGAAAGTGTGCTATACAAATAAAATTGCCTTGCCTTGCCTTCTGCGAGCTTATTAGCGTCAGCTACTCGCTATGCTAAGCTAATGGCAAAACACAGTCCTAAAGCCTCGGATAGAAACTTAACTGTCTTTTACCTCAATCTTTCATGCAGAAACACTTATGTGGATTGTCTGACAGACGACCCACGGCGCAGAATACTTTTATATTCTCAAAACCGAGCAGACTTCTCGTAGTAGCTGTTAACTCTAGGCAACCGAACCTGAGTGTTTTTTCCTTTTTCTTCTTCTTCCCTTCACACACGCCCGTGTCCCCTTCAAGAACTCCCCCTGCATCGGAAAATATACTTCTCGCCTGTATCATTAACAAAATGAAAAAAAAAATCTGTAAAGGCACTTATAAATAGTGTAAATGCTTTTCTGAGATGAACTTTATTTTTTAATAAAGTAAGAGTTAATGAATTAACCCCTTTGTAACTTCCCATGTTTATGAACTTAACATTTTAACTTTTTACTAACTTTTACATCACACTTTTAATGCATCACTATTTATCAGGGCTGTAATTTGATAAGTCATCATGTTTCAAGTGCCGCATATAAATGGTCTGTAAGTGAATAATTACTATTTTTTTACTAATTAATTTTATAGTCAGTATTTACTTGCAGACCATGAATAGATTGCCTTTCAAATACAATGACAAAATTAATTTCTTCTTTTTTTAGGTCAGTTAGGATTACTCAAATGAGTTCTATTTGCTAAATGCCAGAATAAAGAGTAGAAGAATTCTACAGACATTTTTATGATTATTTACTTCAAAATTTACGTACATTAAGAATACTATGCCTGTAAACAATTTTGTAAAGTCTGAAGACCTATATCATAGCTTACACAACTGAGAACACCATCCCAACTGTGAAGTATGGGGGAGGCAGCATCATGTTGTGGGTCTGTTTTGCTGCAGGAGGAACTGGTGTACTTTATAAAATACACTTAAAGGGCCTATATCATGCAAAAATAATTTTTTCTGATGTTTTAAGTATGTTATGAAGTTATTTTCCAATCAAAAACATGCCCCAAGTGTTTCTTTTGATTCAAGCTCGCATGTCTGAGTAATTCCTCTGAATCGTGCGCTCTGAGCAGCAGCCCAGCCTAACCTTCGAAAACGAGAGGTCCACAAGCAATGTACATTATTTAGTTGTAGACCAGCCCCATCACCTGCGAGTGCCACCCCGCTATAGGCAACATACATGCTCACTCGCTCGGAGCAGAGAGAGACGAGCGACCGAAGACCTTAATTTTTGATTGTGATTCCACTCATATCCTGCTCAGTCTTCGAGGTCTCTGCAGTTCTTCGTGCACTTCAAATTAACGGTCGGACTCTGGGTTGAGACTGTAAGGCTCCACAAGAAAGTAAATAGACAGCAAAAACAAGGGAGTCAGAAAAAAGCCAGTCCTTTCTACATCACAGAGAAAATTTGTATTTATGATCTTGCCTACCTTGCCGTGCGACAGCCCACAAGAAGGCTGTATTGGTTTTACAGCCAGGAGAGAGAGCCTGTCTCCGCTCTTAAAAGCTAACCATAAGCAACTCCACAACATGGCTGAGCACGAGACAGAGGGAGAGACAGATGGAATTTGTTTTTGGAACACCAGCAGTGAACTAAGTTAAGTTAGTTATTTGTTCGAAGACAGTATAAGAATCAAATTGCTGTTAGCAAATCAGAGGCGGGACGTTTGCATATCATGAATTTCGATGTGCAGGGGCGCTGCTAAGGATTTTGGGCCCCATGAAAAGAATCTTTTTTCATATTAATTTACATAAAATCATGCGGTTTTATGGTATTTTGACTATCATTCTCATATATTTAAGTCAATCAGACAATTGAACTCCATCCCATGTCCACACCCGTAATTTGTCCTCTGTAATACTGCACTACTTCAGTACTGTATAATGTATATACTGTGCATAGCTGTACATGTGTCATATAGTGTATTCACAGATATTTATATTTGTATGTATGTACTGTACATATTCGTACTGTACACTGGCAATGATAATAAAGTTAATCTAATCTAACCTAATATTTTTAACATGACAGTTGAAATGTAACGGAAACACTGAGCACTCTTAATACGATGAAATGTATTTATATTTATTTGCTTCAACACTGACACTGAAATTTCTAAATAAAACTCTTCAATTTAAAAAACAGGAATTACAATCTGTGGTGAAAAATAAAATCTCAGCAAGAAAATACCACCATAAAACAAAATGGCCATGTAAAATTTCTAATAATTTAAGCAGAACTTGCATAACATACTATATCAAAGAATGACCAAGGTATAACATAGCTGAGTCTGAGTTACTCTTTCCACATTATTTCTTATCTCGTCCTTGCTCAACATTTCTAAACAAAAGTCCAATGTCGGACCTTTTCCACTGCAAAATCATTAATCAAATCTTTGAAATCAAGCTCTCTAGCCAACTCGCTCTCAATGGAAACCATAGCAAGACTGCAAAGCCTTTCTTGAGAAATTGTAGACCTCAAGTAGTTTTTTATCAGTTTTAATTTGCTGAATGCCCTCTCCCCACCAGCAATAGTCACTGGCAGTGTGCTAAATAAACGCAAAGCAAAGCACACTTCTCCAAAGATGCTTTGCAGCTGCAGCTTACAAATAGAATTTAGGAGTTCAAGAGGTGACAGGTTAAGGGGGAAGTTGGAAGCATATACACGGTTTAGGTGTCTTACTTGATTTTCAAAATCAGGAGTTAGATCACTGGAATACTTATAGTGATCAGTGGTTGGCACACAGAAGAGATTTGGTCCTCACTAATCTGCCCAACTTTCAGAACCGCATTAAACTCGTTCACAATATCACCAATTCTCTCAGACATTAATGTTTTGCCATTAAACCAATACTAATAGCCGCTCACCTTCTTCTTCATGTGGGAGCGCAGGGGCTGATTCAGGGGATGCTGGAGTTAGGGGTTGGGAGACAGCTGGACCAGTTGCTGCTGCTGGTTCACTTGACTCTGTTCAGAACGAGGCACAATTTTGACAAAGTGCGTTTGACTGCATTGGACATTTAACTAAAATTGTGTATTATTATTCTTTCCAGCGTTTTCTTGACCTAACATGGGGAGAAAATTGAGTTTGCTTATCATGCACTTTTAAGTGCATTGCATTTGACTGTTCAGAACAATCGAGACATCATTTTGATAGAGGCAAGGCCAACTGATAGTCTATATAACAGCTTATACCATGGTGTGGGTGAATACTCGATTCTGATTGGCTGGAGGGTTTAGGTTAAAAAGTGATAATGTACACCTAGGAAAGGCGTCCCGTCAAGCTGCCTGATGACAGTTCTAAATTATTGCGCTGGCTCAAACGCTAGATGGTAACCATGGCAACGGAGACTCATCATAACAGCAAGACAGACAAAATATGAGTGATTTGATCATTTCTTTTAACTTATTTGGTGGGTTTGAAAATTCTGAAGACTGGGATGCAGCAGAAGAAAAAGAGAGAAGAGAATATGAAAAGAAAAAGGAGAAGCAACACAAGGAGGTGACACCGGAAGCCTCCGGAGCACAGCTGTCGGTCGTCTCTCTGACGCCGGGCTGGAAACTCGTCAGATCATGTCAGTGACGGGGCATCGTTGTGAGAGCAGCCTGCAGGCTTACTGGGCTCCGTCAGTACAGGACAGACGAGAATGGAGCAACATTTTGTCGTCTCCCAATCTCCCAAGCAGTGGTGGTAGCGAGCCACAAACTTTAAATCTCCGTCCATCAAATTCCACGACGATGGACATGCCAATATCGCTATCAAATTTAACAATTAATGGAAATGTAGCATTTAATTTTAAATAGTGTGTTAATTAAGTTACGTCTTTCATAGGCCTACTGCCATTGCCTGTCCTTCTGTCTTGTATATAGGCTACTTGCTTGCTTTCCTTTCAACACGCGAGTGAATGGTTGACAATATTTGCTGTAATAAATTTAATTCAATTCAAATCAATTCAAAAATACTTTATTGATCCCAGAGGGAAATTAAGTGTTGGTATAGCTCATATAATTAATTCTTTAAGGAGTTGTTGTAGATGATGATGGCTGTGGGCAGTAAGGATTTCCTGTAGCGGTCTGTATTGCAGCGAAACTGAAGAAGCCTCCGACTGAAGACTCAAGAAGTACAGTCTGCTCTGTCCGTTCTTGTAGACGGCTTCACTGTTGCGCCTCCAGTCCAGTCTGTTGTCAAGGTGAACTCCGAGGTATTTATATTCCTCAACCACCTCCACTTCTTCTCCCATGATGGAAAAATTGTTTGACTTATCCCTGTTTCTTCTGAAATATACAGTCATCTCCTTTGTTTTGTTCACATTCAAGGTGAGACGATTGTTTCCACACCATGTCACAAAGCGGTCCACCAGCTCTCTGTATTCAGCCTCTTGTCCATCTCTGATACACCCGACAATTGCAGAGTCATCTGAGTATTTCTGCAGATGACAGGTCTCTGATTTGTACTGGAAGTCTGAGGTGTACAGAGTGAAAAGGAATGGTGAGAGTACAGTCCCCTGTGGTGCTCCTGTGCTGCTGACCACCTGGTTTGACACACAATTCTTCAGTCTCACAAATTGTGGTCTGTTGGTCAGGTAGTCATTGATCCAGGCGATTGTTGAGGGCTCCACCTGTGTCTTCAGGAGTATCTGACAAAGCAAATCAGGCTGAATTGTGTTAAATGCACTAGAGAAATCAAAGAACATGATCCTCACAGTGCTGCCTGCTTTGTCCAGATGACAGTGGGTTGGTTGAAGTAGGTGGATGATGGCATCTTCAACTCCAACTCCACAGTGATAAGCAAACTGCAGCGGGTCCTGATACGTTCTTGTTTGCTTACTCAGGGGTGCCAACAGGAGTCTCTCCAGGACCTTCATGATGTGGGATGTCAGGGCAACGGGTCTATAGTCATTGATGACTGATGGGTGAGTTCTTTTGGGTACTGGAACAAGGCAGGATGTCTTCCACAACACTGGAACCTTCCCCTGAGTTAGGCTAAGGTTGAAGAGGTGCTGCAGAATCCCACAGAGCTGCTCTGCACAGGCCTTCAGGACTCTGGGGCTGACACCATCTGGACCTGCAGCCTTGTTCCGGTTCAGTTTCTCCAGCTGCCTCTTCACCTGACTTTTGGAGACAGACAAGTGGGAGGGGGAGGCAAAGGGGGTAGCAGCATTTCCTGACCTGGTTGAAGTCAAACTTGTGGAATTAGAAGAGTCCATGGCTGAAGTGAAGGATAAAACATCCAAGGTGTAACAGGAAAGCTGTTGATCAGAGGAGAGTGGGATGTCTGTTTGGCTGGGAACAGGAGAGGGGGATGCTGAGCTAGTTCCTGAACTGAACCTGTTGAAGAATGTGTTCAGTTCATTGGCTCTGTCTAGACTTCTATCTATCCAATCCTTCTTGTCCTTAAAACCTGTGATCTTTCTCATTCCTGACCAGACATCTCTGATATTGTTCCTCTGTAGTTTTTCTCCAGCTTCTTCCTGTGTGCCTCCTTGCTGTCTCTGATCTTGACCTTAAGTTGCTTCTGTATACTCTTCAGTAATTCCCTGTCTCCTTTCCTGAAGGCTCTTTTTTTCTTGTTTAGCAGTTCCTTCAGGTCACCGGTGATCCAGGGTTTGTTATTAGGGAAGCATCTCACTGTTCTGGTAGGGATGATGTTGTCCACACATAAGTTTATATAGTCAGTCACACACTCAGTCATGGCATTGATGTCCTCTCCATGTGCTTGGCAAAGAGTCATCCAGTCTGTGGTTGCAAAACAACCCTGCAGGGCTTCTTCAGCTTCCTGTGACCATTTTCTCACAGTTCGTTTTGTCACAGGTTGCCTCTGAACAAGGGGTTTATATTCTGAACAGAGAAAAACAAGATTGTGATCTGATTGTCCCAGAGGAGGTCTTGGTTTGGACATGTATGAATCCTTTACATTTGCATAAAACAAATCCAAGGTCCTGTTTTCTCTTGTAGAGCAGCTGACAAACTGTTGAAATGTTGGAAGCGTAGTAGAGAGCGAGGCATGATTAAAATCACCAGATATTGCCACAAATGCATTGGGGTGCTGTGTCTGAGGCTTAGCAACAATAGAACTGATGACATCACATGCATTGTCGGCAACGGCTGAAGGTGGAATGTAAACAACTGCCAAAATTACACTGGTGAACTCTCTTGGTAAATAATATGGACAAAAACTCACTGCCAAGAGTTCGACATCTGGGCTGCAGAGACGACACTTCACAGTAACATGTCCTGGATGACACCATCTGTTGTTAACAAGCACTGCTACTCCACCACCTTTCCTTTTTCTGCTCGTCTTCAGATCTCTGTCTGCTCGTACAGTCAGGAAGCCTGGCAGACAGACGTTGGAGTCGGGGATATGATCCAGCAGCCACGTCTCCGTAAAACACATAACACTGAATTCACGGTACTCTGGGTGAGTCCTTGTAAGGGCTTGGAGTTCATCCATCTTGTTAGCCAGTGATCTTACGTTGCCCATTATGATCGATGGAAGAGATGGCTTGAACTTCCTCTTTCTCTGTCTCCTTTTCGCTCCTGCTCTGCATCCACGTCTCCTCCTTTTCAACTCATCAGGGATTTGTGGTTTCAGTTGAGGTAGTATTTCAGCTTTTGCGATGTTAATCAGCTGCTCCCGGCTGTAAACCACATTGTTGCCATGGTTAAGCATCATAACAAATTGTCAAAAAGGGAAAAATTTACAGGAAAAATCCTTCCAGCTTCACAGCACCAAAAACTAGAAAGTATACAGGTCAAAAAATGCAATCTTCTTTAAGAAAAAAGAGGAACCAATGTACAAAAAAACAAAACTTAATATGTAGCCAACAGAGCCTCTCCAACATGCAGCCACCCAGAGCAGCGCAATAAGATTTTAGCAATAAAAACGATTTAGGAAACTATCTGTGAGTTTGACTCTGAAATAAAGTTTCACATCATCCTCTGGACACACACAAGTGGTAAGTAGTGCACTGGCCTTCTGAAATGATACTTTGTATCACATAACGTACAATCTCACTTCCCATCACTGATCAACTGCTCCGGTCGGGTCACTGTGGCCACGTTGCTTGGCAATGCCTGTATACGGGAGATATTAAATAGTGCGCTCGACTTATAAAAATAAAAACCCTCACGATCTTAACTCTAAAACACATTAAAGTATAATTAATTGATTAAATACTTATTTATTTCGTAAGTGACCATGGTATAAGCGGGATAATGCCCTTCGAGGTGTCCATTATCAGAAATTAATGGACTTCGCGGAAGCAACCGTCCGACGGTTCACGCCTCCACGTCGTCCATAAATTTCTGATAATGGACACCTCCTCGGGCATTATCCCTTACATGTTTGACTGCATTGATTAGTTACCTAAAACAGAGAAAATGAAAAATTCGGGGGTTCTTGAGCCAACATGGGGAGAAATTTAGCTAAGCTATCTTGACCACCTTAGCCTAATATTACAAGTTTGCTACCTGCGTGGTCCACTAACAATTTAGGCCTACTTACAAACCCACCTTTTCTTGTGAAATATTGGGTAACATACTGTCGACCCTTTGCCTCTTTCACTTTTATTTTTTTCTCTTTGCGTTTTTTGACTTCCAGATTTTGGAGGCATTTTGACTTCCTCTTCCATCACCGCTACGGCGAGAGGGGGAGAGGAGCCCACGGACGTTTGTGTTTCCTAAACAAATACATTTCTAGACATCAGGAAACAGCAAATATAATACTTTAAAGTTAATAATTTTTACTATGAAATATTTTTTTAGCACCACAATTTTATTGGGGGCTTCTCTGGGCCCCCTCACAGTCATGGGCCCCGAGAATCGTCATCGTTTACCCCCCTTTTACGGCGCCCCAGTCGATGTGTAGGACTTGAAATCCTGTCGTTTCCCCCCACCTACTCCTCAGACAAACTTCAGCCTTCCGAAACAGGAGAGCGAGAGCCTTTTTTCCACAGACAACAACTCACAAGGCATTTATTCAAACTTGGGACCACAGCAAATTAATTGAAAAAATGAGTGAACGACAGAACATCATTTTCCATTCAAGAAAAATTTAAATGTAACACTTTTCCCCCCTTAACTAGGCATAAGCTGAACCAGAGATCTAAGACTTCTTCTATGTGCCACCATTTCCCTCACGCAGTGTGACATATTCTTCACAAGGTGTTGAACACCATATTTCTAATATTCTTTCCTCCAATGAATAACATGCTATATGATCAACCAACACTTTTGCTTCCTGGCCATCAAATATCAATATTCTATGTGCTTTAGTGTCTTGGGGAGATGTTCGACAGACATCAGTTCTGCATTGTCATGTTTATCTGTATAGACATACGCTATCACGGTGCTTGAAGTTAAATAGGTGAATTTCTGAATGAACAGAGGTTCTTTCTCCTAAAGTCCATCTTAGAAGCCAGGTCACAGAAAAGGTCAAGCTAAAGCACTAGTTTGAATTAAACAACTGAAGCAGTAACATTCACACACCACAACTTCATAAATGTCAGAAGTTTTTTATGTTTGGAGATCACAAAATATGTAGCTTGGAATCAACTGCACCATATGACAAAACTGAAACACAACTCTATTTTTCAATTTCTGACACGAAAAAGTACTTACAGAAGGGCAGCATCCATGTAATGTTAATTTAGTCAGGTAATTTGATCATTTTAATTATAAAAATAAATCACTAGAAAGTGAAAAACATTCTCACTTTAAATCGTCTCCTCGCATCAACCAAGGTTTTTATGCGTGACTACCTAAAATCTCCCAAAATATGCATTAAAGCATTAGCAGCTAAACTTCCTGATGTTAATCTACAAATAATTCTGCATGTATGTAAATAAAAACTCTTCTTCTTCTCTCCTTTTTACTTCCAGATGTTGTGCATACATTAAGATACATGCAGCTTTTCACCTTAGTGTGTAAAAAAAAAAGGATTTTCACAGTGAACCATCTTTATCTTTTCCTGCCTCCTAATGCTACGTTGGACGCCTTCCCTCATGTTTCCAGCTGTGAGAGTGTATCCCGAGCTCTAAATCAGCTTTGAAGTATACTATGAACTACAATAGACTAGAAAATCTGGAACAAAACGTTTGCACATTCTCCTAAATATACAGTGGTGTCTGAGAACAGCCGTTCCAAGCCAAGCAGTCCAGGCTGGTTATGGCTGTGAAATAATGAGCTCTAAACTTGGAAATGGTCACCATAATGGCTGTCACGATGGTTTGTGATAGACAGCTGTGTTAGACAGTGAATTACCAAAGTGTCTGCTTTGCAAATACTATAGGAAAATTGTATACATCTGCCACAGCAAACCAAAACCTAAAGCTGCAGCTGCAAGAACCTGAAAAACTTGAATAATCCCATTCAGATGAAGGACAAACTAAAGAAGCTTTTAAGGCCATTTTCATGTCAAAATGTGGACTATAATACTAAGAAATGACTTCTATCATTGTCCAGATGTGGTGCCATAAATATCAAAGCTATGCTTGGCTGACTTAAAATGATATAAAAACTTCATTCATTCAGTCATTTATGACCAACACATCCTGTTTAGCACAGTTAGATTGAGGCGAATTTGAAAGAATTCCTTCAGTCATGACCCCGCCATGCTCTGGGTACCTGTCAAATAAGTTTCCTCAAAAATTAGCTGCAGCGATCAGACATCATATCCCCATGACCACATATCAACCCAGCCCAAGACCTGGCACAATGTTTTTGAATCTTTTTAGCATTCAGGTGCATGTTAAAAAGGCAGGATATGGTAATGATATTGCCACAATGGAGTTGTAATACAGGCATGAGGTCAGGCATTTCTAGTGTTTTACTGTGTTTTAGTATGTTTTTTTTATTTTATTTTTTTACAGTTTTATAAATTCTTTTGGATATTTTTGGGATATATCAGAACTTTTTCAATTGAAAAAAACCCTAACTGATTTTAAATAGTATGTTTCAGTTTTGGAAACCTACATACTTTAAAAATCAAATTGTTTTGTCAAAGAAACTCCCTTTTCACACACAATGAGAGCCTTTTGAGGCCAGAGTTTGAACCACCATATCTGGAGTGGTGAAATGTTGTATGGAACATCAAAATGTTTCTGACTTTAGTTGTAAACAGAATTGTCTTGTTGACAAAGATATCTTTATCATAGGACTATGCTGAAATGATGTGTAGCCACACTTGCAACACAGATAAAGGTGGAGTGATTAATATTTTCTCCAAAGATCTTCTGGTTAGGAAAAGTGGTGTGATTATGAAAAATTATAAAATCTATTGGTAGCGTGCCGAGCTGATGCTGTCAGACAACATTTCACTTAACCCTCTCCTCGTCACTGGACAAATCACTATAAAAATCTTTACATTTGTGCTTCGAATTATCACGATTTCTCAACTTTTGGTTGTGTCCTTGGCTGCTTGGTGCTCAGCTTGGTGATCCACAACCCTGTACAGCACTGAAGCAGAAAATTTATATAAATAATGAAACATGCCCTTTACAATTTACAATTTACCTCAACCATCCTTTGTTTTTCGAATGGATCCATGTAGGTGCTCATTTTTACAGGTGTGAAAATTAGTGACACAATTAGTTTGACTACCCCACAACAAGCCTTTTGATAATAACTTTTCTTTTCAACTCTTTTTCCGCTGTTAAATCCTGATTTTTCAAGCGTTTGCAATAAAAAGCACAGAAACATGCTTCCAAGACAAAGATTTAGGTAGCAGTTACTTTCTGTAATGTTTAGCAGACATGCCATCTTCATTTTTACGCAGACATAACTCATAACAGCATCACTGCGAGAAGGAGTGTCTGCTCTGCAGATCCTTTCAACCTGAGTCTCACTACACTGGAATGAGAAGCATGTACAGAGAGGCTTGCACAACATTTTAGTGAGAAGATTCAGACCCCTCACATGCTGAGCCCTACAATGTTACTAAATTACCACAGTCTATGCTTGTAAGGATTCTTTCTGAGATTCATCACAGTGAAAAACGAACAGCTCCTTTTTAACAAATAACGGACAGACACTGAAAGATGATCCTGGGAGGTTTGGTGAGTCATGTGAGAAAATATCCTGGGAGAACTGATGAAAGGGAAACCAGCACAGTCTTGCTGGAATATTAACTAAATCCATAAAGTTTTGGAAGGATAAGAGTGCATCTGGACAGGGTGAATGTCCCTGTCAGTGTGTGGTCTTTTTAACAAGCTCATGTCCTTGACTCTGGGGTTACGGTTGTACATACTACAAAATTAAAACATTTTAAAGGGTTCTCACTGAAACTAAATAAAGTCTAATATATTCGTATCTGCCTCATCATCTTAGTAATAAAATGCTCAAACATTTTCTCTAAAGAGAAACATTCTAGTCTGTTTATTGTCCCACACAGTAAGTGGAAAGTTACTTTTGCCATTAGTTGTTCATTGCTGTCAGAGGGAATCAAAAAATGAAATAAAAACTGAATATACAATATTATCGCTTACTGTCAAGACACTTTAAATCAATAAAATGTTTGTAATGGCAACAGTTTCATAATTAATCAAAAATCAGGACTGAAATTTGTTTAGAACCAATATTTAAATTGACACATCAACCAAAAATTTTAGCAACAATAAACTAGAGCTAATCACTGATGAAATCAGAAATTAAATATACAATTAAACAGCTTAATATCTACTCCCTACTGATAAAAAACAAATAAGCAAACCAACAAAATTACTAATTAGCAAAGACAAACGACTACATTTAAAAAAAAAAAAACATCCTAATTGGACATCTGAGATGTTCTCTAAGTTTCAAATATGTAAACAATCACTTTTTAACAAAGTTATCTAATCACTGAGGCTGTTTTCACATTTCCACCATTTTAAACATGTAATTATTTTATAAAATAAAGGACAATTTGACAATTAAAGTTCGACACCATCAGTAATCTGTCAAGAAATCGGGTTCATTTTCTCTCCTTGTCTTCCCCACTTTGTTGTCTTTCCCTTTCCCTTCCGTGTATTGTCACGTTTATAGGTGGTGTGAAGTGGAGCCATCAGGGCAGACCCGGCACCAGGGCAATTTTGCTGGGGGGTTTGTGGCTTATTTTGGGGGGTGGCAGTTTTTATTTAACCCCATGCATTTTTACATCCCGTTGGCAGTGTGTTACGTTCTTCCGGCTCAAATCTGCCTTTTTGACACCATTTCTATGTACATATTAATATTATACGTAATTTAAAAGCTGAGATTCTATCAGAGGTGGGCTGGCCAGAGGGAGGTTCGGAAGTTTTCCGGAACGGCCAGTCTGTTCTAGACTTGTGGTCAGAACGTTTGTTTTTGTACTCCAAAAGCAGCAGTGGTTGAGCCATTGTCATGATCCTGCTGTGTGTCTGCTTGTGTACGTAAGTGAGGCATCTTCCTATATAAGATCTTTGTAAGTGCTACTGGTGGTGCTACAGCTGTGAGTGATCAGTACTTCTATCAACTATTTTGATGTTGTTTGCCAGCTGCTATCAGACGTCAGTAGCTCTCTTCTGCCTTGAAAGGAAGGCGGCCTAACCTCACAGTGCTTCCAAATATAGGTCGCCTCAGCGCAAGAAAGGTTGAGATATTCATGGCAAAAAGGGGAAACAATTCTTATCCACCACACACCCGAGATAAAGAAACTTCCAAACCCCAGGCTCCCTGCTTGTGATTAAGGGGCTGTTTACACGACAACGTTGCCGTTTTTCTTTGAATACGCGGGTGAAAACGCGCTGCGTTTACACGACAGGGCGCGCGATGGAAAACTATGTAGTACGTATGCCCGGCCATTAGATGGCAGTCTGCCCCGTGTATGCAGTCTTCCAAGGTTTCCCCCTCACAAAGAAACATTTCATGATACCTAACAATGCCGGTCTTTTTGTAGTTCTCCGCTCAAATAAAGGCATATTGATTATTTGATGCACGTACTGTATGCGACCAAATAACTTCAGAAGCTGCATTAGCAGTAACGCATACCTGGATCCGCCATTGTTGTTGTTTTTCTGTAGAAAGGCGGAGTGCGCAAGTGCAACATGTCCGGTGGCTGCCAGTGACATGTCCATGGCTGGCCGTGACGTCATCGCTTTCAAAAGTCTCCGGCTTGCGTTTACACGACAATGAATCCCTCAGCGTTTTCAAAACTCTCCACTCTGGAAGCCGTTTCCCAAAAGCGGTGCATTACCACCACAGACTGGTATGGAGTGTGGACTAGAGTCAATACATTACATGAATGGAACTTAGGGCGTTGTAATCTGTCTTGGAAGGGCCTGATACCTGAATAGCGCAGGGTAATCTTCATGCTGACAAGAACCTCCTGTTGCCCATCAAATATCACTAAGCGCCAGCTTAAAAGACTGGTACCTTCAGCCACACCTCGCCAGTCAGTCATTAATCAGTGGTACACTGGCTGCCAGATTGAAAAAAGATCAAGTCTACTTTTGTGTCAAGTTTGCAAGAAAACTAATTGCTGTCTCTTACCACAGGAAGGTTGCTCCACCTCAAGTTTGCCAACCGGTTCAAGAATCCTCCACTACCGTTTGTATCTCCAACAGAACACCAAGAGCCAAGCAATCCTTTGAGTCCATCCATCCATCCATCCATCCATCCATCCATCCATCTTCTTCCGCTTATCAGGGGTCGGGTCGCGGGGGCAGCAGCTTAAAAATCCACTCAGATCATCTTTTTGAGGTATTTTAAAGTGTTCCCAGTGGTCTTTAAATTATGATTATGCTGTTTTTAGCCAAAAATCACAAAACCTGTGCCGTTTTCTAGGACATAGCTTCAGAAGAGCGGCAGTAGCTCATTAGCAATTCGACTCTGTGTTGTGGGCAGAACCCCCCCCCCCCCCCCCAGCAATGGCTTCTGTGTGTGCATCTGACCCTGCTTTTGTATAAAATTAAACAAAAATAAAAAGATAAAAAAGACCCTGTAAAACGCATTACTTTATATTATAATCTACATTGCTTTGACAAAGCAGCATCCAGCACTGTCTGTTGACCCATAAATTGCTGAAGTAATGCTAGCAAACAAGCGGATGGTTGAATTAGCTCCCGACAGAAAAAATAAACTTACCGGTAAAGATACAGGCTGTCCACTTGATGGTATCTTGATGGAAGGTACTGCACCCGGCTTCAATAATAGATTACTAGCGAAGCCCATTTTTTTCCTGCCAGTTGGTGAAACAGTCTTCTCTGAAATGTTGACTGCAAACCGGTGTGCCGTTTTTAATCTTGTTGTGACCACAAAACTTTCTCTCCGTTTCTCTCTCACTGCAGATGGTTTTGGTAAAGTATGAAAGCTAATAATATCATTCTTCTTAGCAACCCACTACAGCACACAAGTGTTGATCCGCTATCGTCTTCTCTACTCTCTACGGGCAGGGAAGAGCGGAGCAGGAGCAGGAGCAGGAGCAGGAGCAGGAGCAGGAGCAGGAGCAGGAGCAGGAGCAGGAGCAGGAGCAGGAGCAGGAGCAGGAGCAGGAGCAGGAGCAGGAGCAGGAGCAAGAGCAAGAGCAAGAGCAGGAGCAGGAGCAGGAGCTTGTAGCCCGCCCAGTGCGGTTGCTATGTCACTAACACAGTCTGTTTAAGATGGCCCTTTATCCTCTGCTACCGATTCACAGCGATTTGAAAGCAGAAATAGCCAGAAAAGTAATTAGAGCTTAATTTTCTTAAGATATATCCTCTGGCATCAGAAAAATGCCACAAGAACATGTTAACAACACAAAAAACACGATCTTCATTGGAGTGGGTCTTCAAGCAGAGAGACCCAGATTTCCTTCTCCCCAACCACTTGGGCCAGCTCCTCGGGAGGAATCCCAAGGCGTTCGCAGGCCAGCCGAGAAACATAGTCCCTCCAGCGTGTCCTAGGTCTTCCCCTGGGTCTCCTCCCGGTGGGACGTGCCCAGAACACCTCACCAGGGAGGAGTCCAGGAGGCATCCTGACCAGATGCCAGAGCCACCTCAACTGGCTCCTCTCGATGTGGAATAGAAGCGGCTCTAATCTGACCCTTCCCGGATGACCGAGCTTCTCACCCCATCACTTAGGGAGAGCCCAGATACCCTGCAGAGGAAACTCATTTTAGTCGCTTGTATCGGTGATCTCGTTCTTTTGGTCACTACCCAGAGTTCGTGACCATAGATGAGGGTAGGAACGTAGACCGACCAGTAAATCGAGAGCTTCGCCTGTCGGCATCACGTCTCTCTTCACCACGACAGACCGGTACAGCGCCCTCATCACTGCAGACGCCTTACAAATCCGCCTATCAATCTTCCGCTCCATTTTTCCCTCATTCGTGAAAAAGACCCCCAGATACTTAAACTCCTGGATTTGGAGGTGCTTATTCTCATTCTCACAGGTGCGCTACACATTTGGCTGGGAACCGTTCCAGCGAAGGCTGTAGATCACATTCCGATGAAGCCAACAGGACCACATCATCTGCAAAAAGCAGAGCCCCAATCCTGAGGCCACCAAAACGGATCACCTTGGCTGAACCTAGAAATCCTGTCCATACAGTCGTACAGGGACCTAACAGCCCATATCAAGGGGCCTGGTATCCCATACTCCTGGAGTACCCCCCACAGGACTCACCGAGGGACACGGTCGAAAGCCTTCTCCAAGTCCACAAAACACATGTAGACCGGTTGGGCAAACTCCCACGCACCCTCCAGGACCCTGCTGAGGGTGTAGTGCTGGTCCAGTGTTCCACAGCCAGGACGAAAACCACATTGTTCCTCCTGGATCCTAGGTTCGACTATCCCTCGGACCCTTCTCTCCAGAGCCCCTGAATAGACCTTACCAAGGAGGCTCAGGAGTGGGATCCCCCTGTAGTTGGAACACACTCTGTGCCCCTTTTTAAATAGGGGGACCACCACCACCCCGTGCTGCCAATCCAAGGGAACTGCTCCTGATGTCCATGCAATATTGCAGAGTCACGTTATCGAACACAACCCCACAACATCCAGAGCCTTAAGGAACTCCAAGCGAATCTCATCCTTGTCGCCGAGGAGCTTTTTAACCACCTCGGTGACTTCAGCCCCAGAGATTGGAGAGCCCGACCCAGACTCTGCTTCCAGATTGGAAGGTGTGCTGGTAGGTTTGATGAGGTCTTCGAAGTATTCCATCCACCGTCCCAAAACGTCCCGCGTCGAGGTCGGCAGCACACCATCCCCACTGTAAACAGTGTTCGTTGCGGACCACTTTCCCACCCGAAATGCCGGATGGTGGACCAGAATCGCCTTGTAGCCACATGGAACTTGTTCTCTATGGCCTCTCCAAACTCCTCCCACGCCCGAGTTTTTGCCTCAGCGACCATCCGAGCCGCACTCCGCTTGGCCTGCCAGAAATGCTTCTGGGGTCCCACAGGCCAAAAAGACCCGATAGGACTCCTTCTTCAGCTTGACAGCCCTCACCACAGGTGTCCACCAGTGGGTTTGAAGGTTGCCGCCATGACAGGCACCGACCATGACAGGCACCGACCATAGAGGCACAGCACATGGCCTACTCAGACTCAATGTCCCCTGCCTCCCCCGGGACCTGTTCAAAGTTCTGCCGAAGTTGAGAGTTGAAACTCTCTGCCAGACGTTCCCAGCAGACCCTCACAACACATTCGGGCCTTCCAGGTCTGTCCGGCATCCTCCCCCGCCGCAGATCAGATGAAACAACAACCAAGTCGATCATCGAGTTGCGGCCTAGGGTGTCCTGGTGCCAAGTGCACATATGGACACCCTTATGTTTAAACATAGTGTTCATTATGGACAATCCATGGCGAGCACATAATTCCTATAACAAAACACCATTCGGGTTCAGATCGGGGTGGCATTCCGCCCAGCCACACCTCTCCAGGTCTCGTTGTCATTGCCCACGTGAGTGTTGAAGTGCCCCAGCAGAACAAGGGAGTCCCCGAGAGGAACACTCTCCGGCACCCCCTCCAACGACTCCAAAAAGGGTGGGTAATTTAATCTGGAAATGGGAAGGGGGGTAATTTAATCTGGAAATGGGAAGGGGGGCCCATGTCACCTCTTCGGGATGATCCTGGCTGGGCCCCATGGGTAAAGGCCCGGCCACCAGGCGCTTGCCAACATGCCTCACCTCCAGGCCTCGGACCAGATGGGGGCCCCGGTGACCAGCCACGAAGTCCATTTGTGGTGCTCATCATAGGGGTCTTCAGGCTGCACTTTGTCTGATCCCTTACCTAGGACGAGTTTGCCATGGGTGACCCTACCAGGGGCAGAAAGCCCCTGACAACTTAGCTCCTAGGATCATTGGAACACTCAAACCCCTCCACCACAATAAGGTGGCAGCCCAGAAGAGGGCTGCCACCTTATAGTATATCTGATATAAACCAAATTATATTAAAACTTCATTTAACCTTTTTTTAAATGTTTTGAGGAATCTTAACAGGTTGGAATATAGACAACTTGCAATATTTTTTGTTTTTTGGAGCTCCTGGATCCCCTGCCTGTGGACCTGCGTTGGCTTGACTAAACCTACTGTTTGAAAAGGATGTTTTTGAGTGACCTGAAGAATCAAATTAGGTTAAAGTTCACTTCTGAGCAAGGTAGGACTAACTACACATAAATAGCATCCTTTTGTTTTACTGTTCATTACAAAAATTGGAGAGCAAGCAGCAAATTTATGTTTTGTTTAAAGTTGTGATTATTGTGCTTCTGCTGGCCTTCCCTGTTGTGTTAATAGAGTGCTCCAATAAGTAGGTCACTTTTTCATTTTCACTTTTCAAAGGTTGCAGAAACCAGCTGGGAAAGGAATTGTGGGAAAAGGCAAACAAATATATCAAGAAGTTATTGGACAAAGGAAAGTTTCAGAGCACTGTCAGGTTTCTGATGTTTTAGTCTGCTTCAGCAGATGGCTCGTCAACCTTTGGTTTTATTGGATTAAAGTATCTTTGTGTACCTTTGTCCAAAGGCAAATCCCATGTGAATAAGCACTATGGTGGGAGAGGCCAAAAATGCCTAAATGAAAAATGTTTCAAAGTAATTTAAGAAGTAATTTTCTCTTTCATGTGTTTCTGCTATAAAATAGACATAAAAACATCCTTGAATTTCTTGATCCAGTTTTCCCCTTATTTTTTATTGATGTGGTTTTAACCTATTTTGAAATACTTCACTACTCACAAACAAACAGGAAAGCCTAAGCACTAAGTAGGAATGGTCAAGTCTGGAAATGATTTGCTACACATGCAGATCATTGATGGGCACGTAAATGATTTGATTTGTAAGACTCTGCCCTTCATGAGAGGAATCATAGTTTTCCAGGAAGATTCTGGAGCCTCTGACAGTCTGTCAAATCAGCGAGGTAAGATCATATATGTAGATCTTAGTGTGGATATCCACACATGTCATGAAGGTTCAGATCACCCAAGATAGACCACAAGAGAGGATTGTCATATTGTGGTAAGCATTTTGTAAACCCATGACATTCATGTCTCCTTTCTGGACACAAATGTTGAACTGTTGTCTTCATCTCAGTGGAAAAAAAATGTCTCTCAGTGCTCTGTTAGGGTCACCACTTAACTTTCATAATTTATATTAACTATGTGGTTCAGAATATTACTGATGCATCTCTCTACCTTTTTGCTGATGACACTGGTGTTTATAATCATTTAAACAGAGTTGGCCAAATGTTTCATTGTCTGCGGGTTGGAATGAACATTTTTAAATCCAGGTTATGTTTCAAAGAAAAACAAAACACAAACCCTTGCTGTTATGCCTGGTATTATGTTATGTTGCTATTTTCTTATTATAAACATTTTGGCATTGAAAACACATTATTTGAATTTCAGATTTAAAATAATTATAAAACCCAGAATAAAACTCGGCTTCTTGTCTATGAATAATTTGTGTTTTTTATGTTTTCCTTTAATGTGAAAAAGCATCTTGTTGTATCATCTTTTCTTTTCTTTTTTTTTTACCTCACATTGGCTACAGTATCATGATTAATGAGAATGCTCTGTGAGGTATTTACAGATGATGGATGCTGATATCATGGATAAGTGTACCATTACATTTTATACTCCCTGGTAGACTGGCATTCAGTGTCACATGCAGACTTTTGCAGTGGTAGATTTTTATTCTAGGCTGCACAGTGACGGGTAGCACTGTTGCCTTGCAGCAAGAAGGTCCTGGGTTCAAATCCCAGCCTGGGATCTCTCTGCATGGAGTTTGCCTGTTCTCCCTGTGCATGCGTGGGTTCTCTCCGGGTACTCCGGCTTACTCCCACAATCCAAAAACATTACTGTTAGGTGAATTGGTTTCTCTAAATTGCCCTTAGGTATGAGTGTGTGTGCGCATTGTTGTTTGACCTGTATGTCTCTGTGTTGCCCTGCGAAGGACTGGCGACCTGTCCAGGGTGTACCCCACCTCTTGCCCCATGACAGCTGGAGATAGGCACCAGCCCCCACCCCGCAACCCTGCATTGGAATGACGGGTACAGAAAATGGAAAAATGGATGGATTTTTATTCTTAAATCATCCATCCATCCATCATCTATACTGTCTATCCTCTGCAGGGGGGCGGGGGGTGTGGTGCCTATCTCCAACCATCATCTGGCAAGAAGCTGGGTACACCCTGGACAGGTCACCAGTCCATCACAGATTCATAAATCAATAACTGTTTATTATTACTGTATCTATCTTCCTAGGGGCGACTGTGGCTCAGAAGTGAGGAGTTTTTTCAAATTGTAACTGGAGGGTTGCCGGTTCGAGCCCCCGCTTTGTCCGTCTCAGTCGTTGTGTCCTTGGGCAAGACACTTCACCCTTCTGCCTACGGGTGTAGGTCAGAGGGCCCGGTGGTGCCAGTGTTCGGCAGCCTCGCTTCTGTCAGTGTGCCCTAGGGGAGCTGTGGCTACAATTTAGCTTGCCACCAGTGTGTGAATGTGTGCGTGAATGGGTGAATGACTGAATGTAGTGTGAAGCACTTTGGGGTCCTCAAGGACTAAATAAAGCACTATACAAGTACAAACCATTTACCATTAACCATCTAAAATGCACCTGGGGTAATGCTTTCTTACGATTATCTCGTGACTTTTTGATATTTTTAGTTAATATATTAAGTTTTTGTCTTGCTTACTATCTGTTTTAACATGATTCACTTTTTTGGAATGGGTCTTAAAAATAAGGTTTGCTAAATTTTTCAAATATTTTTAATTAAGATTTAAAGAGACAAAATATTTTTCAATTTGTGGTCTGTTCTCATTTTGTTTGCACCAACTAAATAAGGAAAATACACTTAATTTATATTACACAGTATAATAACTTTCACTTCCTCAACTGCTCTAAAGAAGAGAGTTCAGACTAACTTGGCTCGACAAAAGTCAGACTATGTTATATGGCAACTTCTGGTCTTTAAGGTTACATGTGCCACCCCTTCCTGTTTTTATAGGTCATGACTGACTCAAGTCTTGATGACTGGGGTCAACATCAATAATAATGGGTGTATAAAATTTGCTGTAAGTGTAGTAAAAGTTAAACACATCGTTTAACTCATCTGCATGACCTTTCTTTTCTTCCTCTATTTGACTTGGTAATCGGAAAGCTCAGTAATACAACCATGTTGAAACTGAACTTTCTTCAAATTTGAGACTGTGGCAGGTCAAAATGTCTTTAAAGGCCTCTTACCTGGAGTGTGTGAACCTACCTGCCCAGTAGATGGAGCTGGCAAGACAGCTGAAAAAAGAGTATCATTGAGAAAACTTAAAACTATGTTTATATGTTATTAATCACTTAAGAAATCTTTATATGGTACCTTCAACCTCATCATTGACAATTTTCCTTTCTAAAAAAGACATTTACATTATCTTAACATTATCATAACTTTTTTTTAACTTAAATTCTAAATCAGATAATAAATCTATCCAAACTATAAACAATTACAAAACACTGTCTGGCAAAAGTATTCATACCCAGGGACTTCACATTGCAACCAAAACTAGAACGTTTCGCAGTGGGATTTTAAGTGGTGGATCAACACAATTTAGTGTATAATTGTGAGGTGAAAGGAAAATTATAAAGTTTACTCAAAACCTGTTTGTGTGTCTATTTTAAAAACAAAAATCTGAATAGACAGGGAAAGCATTTTGGCCCATTGCAACTCTGGAGGAGCTGCAGATATCCACATCTCAGAAAGGAGTATCTATTGACAGAATAACTATTTGTTTTGCACAGCACAAATCTGGCCTTTCTGCAAGAGTGGTAAAATTGATGGTTTAAAGAAACCCTCTTCTACAGTTTGCCACAAATCATCTAGAGGACACAAAAAACATGGAAGAATGTTTTATGGTAGCAGAATCATTGAGTGGGGATGCTTTTCTTTTGCACAGACAAGGAAGCTGGTCAAAGTAGATTGAAAAATGGACGGAGGCAGGTACAGGCAAATCCTGGAAGAAAACCTTTTCAAAGTTGCAAAAGCAGAGGAGGGTCCTCTTTTAGCAGGACAACCCTGAAAATACAGCCAGGGTTACGAAGAGTTCTGACTGAATATGTATACTCTTTGATCTATGTTTATGTCAACACATATTCATTTGTTAAAGTCCAGACATAAATAAAAAGAACAGAGAGAAATTTGTAGATGTGCAAAGCTAATAGAGACATACCCAAAACACTTGAGGCAAAAACTGCAGCAAAAAGGGGTTTTACAAGTTATTGACACAGGGAGCTTAGTACAGATATACAAAATTCACTTTTAAACCATTAAGCATTCCTTCTAGTTCACAATTATGCACACATTTTTGTTGGTCTATAACATAAAATCCCCCAAAATATGTTTAGGTCTGCTATTTAAATGTAATAAAGTGTGAAGATCTTTGGGAGGTAATGCTGTAAATGCCCTCTCTAAGCAAATAACACAACAGGAAAAAAGGCTTTTTAATAACATTTTCAAAAATCCTAATTTGACAGTATACCATGGGAACTATGCAAAATATAAAAACTTACTATTGTTCTCTGTCTTTAAGAAATTAAGATATTCTTTTCCATTCAAATCAGAGCCATTTATCATTTAATCGTGTAATATATATTGATGAATAACTATATTTATTCCAAAATAAACCAATAGTAAAGAAGCCATAAATGGAGTTTATACTTTTATGCTTTTTCTCCATTACTGGAACATGTTAAACATAAATACAGCTACTAAATATGTTTTCATTTCAACTAGAAATTATGATTTAAATCAAGGGTCCCCAACCCCTGGACTACGGACCAGTACCGGGCCGTGGGCCACACAGAAAGAATAAATAACTTTCAGTATTTCCGTTTTATTTATTATCTGAGTTTGGCCGCTGTTTTATTTTGAAAAATGACCGGATATCCCCATTACATAGCTCAGTCTTGACACGTCAAGAGGCTTGTATTGGTCACGTGATAGTTACCGCTAAAATTAATCCCACAAGCTAGCAAGATGCACAAAAACAAATGTCTCAAGATCGTTTTTTTGGAAAGGGGAAAAGGCCCAAGGCTCTCACTGATTCAGCGTTTTCGTGAGTTATATTTTTCATGCACTTTGTTTTTGTTCTTGTGGAAACCTTGAAATCTTGAATTATTAAAGGTATGTTTAAATGTTGCAATGGCGACCAGAGAGCGTTAGGGGGCTAAGTGTATGTTACTCGTGTTATGTTCAATTCAAATTCAAATTTAAAAATACTTTATTGATCCCAGAGGGAAATTAAGTGTTGTTGTAACAACTCATATAATTAATTCTTTAAGGAGTTGTTGTAGATAATGATGGCTGTGGGCAGGAAGGATTTCCTGTAGCAGTCTGTATTGCAGTGAAACTGAAAAAGCCTCCGACTAAAGACACTCTCATGAAGAGGATGCTCAGGGTTGTCCATATTGTTTAAATTTTATGAAGAATCCTTCTTTGCATAATCATCTCCAGATGTTCTACAGTTGTGCCAAGAACAGAACCCGCCTTCTTCAAATCAAATCAAACTTTATTTATAAAGCACTTTTCACACAAAATAGTATCTCAAAGTGCTTTACAGATTAAAATGACCCCACATACCCCCCCCATCTGCCATGCATGCACACACTTAAAAGCAACAGCAAACAAGGACGTTTCGGCCGAGTACGGATGAGCCAGGTATGGAAACGGCATCAGGGGAGCCATCTGCATCGGCTGCAGCAGATCGACAGCAACAGCCGAGGCACCGGCCCAGGGCACCCAGTGGAGGGAAGACTGAGACCCCCACCTCCACCCAAGCTCCACCTGGAGAGCACCAAGGCAGCCACAGCCGAACCACCGCTCCCGAGCCAGAGGGCTCCCACAGAGGAAACACTGGAAGAAAGATTAAAATAACAGGTTAAAATATTAAAATAAAGAGTACATAACTATGAGATTGAATAGTAAAACACTGATCAAATTTTGAATCATTTAGTGTAAAACATTGATAAAGTTTAATCAGATAAAACATGCAGAGCAATTAAGCAGATACTAATAAATAATACTCAATTAAAAGCTAGGCTAAAAAGGTAAGTCTTGAGCCTGGTCTTAAAAACATGAACGTTCTCTGCAGCCCTGAGTCCTCCGGCAGCCTGTTCCAGAGGTGAGCACCATAAAACTGGAAAGACACCTCACTATGAGTGTGTTTCCTGACTTTTGGGCTGACAAGGAGACGGCTGCCAGAGGAGCACAGAGACTGTGAAGGTTCATATGGTAAAAACACTTCTGAAAGATAAGAAGGCCCATGAACATGAACATGATCTACTGGGGTGACATAGGGTGGCAGTTGCCACCCTAAAAGAAAGCCTTGCCACCCCTGCTGCCACCCTAGCAGCTATGAATTCAAACCCGTTAACGTTCCTTGGGCCCGCGGGCGGGCGGGCCCAGCCCATTTACTAGTTAAAATCCATCGATTTTCTGACTTCTAACTTCTTTGAACCTATACATATTTTATATCATTGGAAAGCTAAGAGTCTTGTGATTCCAATTATGGCTGGCGATCAAGGATACAATCATAACTGTAGACACAGTGAGCGCTTTTGCCAACACAAACGTTCTCCTGATGGAGGTACAAAAATATGGAAATATACAGTTTCAGCACCGTGTCCAAACACCATTTATAATTAAAATACAACATTGAAGGAAGCTGTGGAGCTTTGTATGGTAAGATGAAGTTATGATTCTGACGATATTTTTAATTCAGTGAGGACTACGGCATTTACCCAGGAGATGGCGCATATGGCACACTTTTGACCACCTTTGACCTGTAGTTAGAAAAATGTGTGCAGAATACTCATTTTTTGGTTTATTGCTGTCAAATTTGGTGTGGATGAAGGCAATTTATTCAGGCTTTAGACCCACAGTGTGTTTTAGGTCCCAACCTATTTGTAAAGCCATTTTACAGCATGTATTTATATAAAATAAATAATCAGATATAAAAGAAAACATTTTTCAGTGTATTAAAATTCATATTGCTTGGTAACAATAGCACTCAGAGATATTAACACAGTTCTGGGATAAATTTGAGAGTGTTTGCTTTCCAAAGAGACCCAGCCATGTCTCTACTCAAAATGGTTCAAAAACAGCTTTAAGTTAATTTTGGGTATGCGTTTAAAAAAAAATGTAGGGCGGAAAATGCAGGAATGTTAAGGGGGTAAAATTTGGACATTAGGAGCTTGAAGCTCATGAAAATCATTGCATTATATTCTCTTTGGTGAACCTTTAAAGCTGCTAGTTTGCTGAAAGTGCTGCAGAGAGTGCACCATGTGGCCGTTAGACAAACTGCAATCAGCAAAATGCGCACTCCAATGACTTTCAGCCGTGTGCTCATTATTCCGAGCTCTGCGATGGTCAGAGGCCATTTTTGCTCTTTTTGTAATGCTGGATAAAATTCTTTTCTTCTTTGACTTACTAGCTACACTTATCTAAGCTAGCTTAGACCGCGTATATGGGTAAGTACGTGCATCATTACGTCACACTACGCGCTCTCCCAAGCCCAAACGCGCACCCTGAACCACCTCAAAATAAATGGAATTGCTGCCTCTACATGCAACCAAGGAATCAAACTACAGCAAACTACAGCACTTTATTCAATTGTATCGTCAGGAGATGAAAAAACTGACTATAGATTAAAGAAAATTGTTTTATTTTAACAAAAATATTGCACAATGCAGCTTTAATGTGCTTAAATAACCTGAAGCATAACAATTACATGCATGTATCTATCATATATGTAAATATTGGGGAGTGAAGAGGTGAAGCATGTGTTTGACTGATCAATAAAACCAATATATATATAAAATTCTGGCATATGGTGCCACCCCTGAAAGATTCTTGCCCCTTTCTTGCCACCCCATAAATATTTTTCTAGATCCGCCACTGCCCATGACCATTAAGACACTTAAAAACCATTGAAATAACCTCAAAATCGATACTAAGACACACGGGGAGCCAATGCAGTGATTTTAAGACTGGTGTAATATGCTCCCGCCTCCTGGTCTTCGTGAGGACACATGCTGCTCAATTTTGTAGAAGTTGTAAACCTGATATAGCCTACTCTTTTTGGGAAGACCAGAAAGCAGGACATTCATTCAATTAAATTTCAATTCAGTTTATTTATATAGCACCAATTCACAACAGATGTCATCTCCAGGCACTTAACAAGAAGTCATTTCAATACATTTATACAAACATTTCAATCAGTTAAAAAGTTTCCTATTTAAGGAATCCCAGCAGATTGCGTCAGTCATTGGCGTGAGGTTGGGCAGACTTTCCAACCACAGCAATCCTTCAGCAATCCCTCATACTGAGCAAGCATGTAGCGACGGTGGAGAGGAAAAACTCCCCTTTAACAGGAAGAAACCTCCAACAGAACCAGGCTCAGTAGGAGCGGCCATCTGCCACGACCGTCTGGGGGTTTGAGAAGACAGAGCAGAGACACAGAAGGAACAGAAGATCTGATATAAGAGAACTTTCTATGTTACAGAAAGTAAGAAGTTGATAACAGGACACAGTGGATGTTCAGTTACTGGGAGGATCATCCCAGTCGATTCCCCCCGTCCAACAGGGCATTGCAGCCAAGCAGGATACCAGACCAGGTATATCTTCTATGGAGAGAAAAACACTGAGAGAAAACAAAGTTAACAGTCGAAATAACAGAATGTACTGTAATACAACTGGAGAGTAGTAGTAGAAAAGGAAGTAGCAGAGTGAAGAAAATTGGTAAGTCTGTCCTCCAGTAGTCTAAGCCTATAGCAGCATAACTACAGAGATAGCTCAGGATGACCTAAGCCACTCTAACTATAAGCTTTATCAAAAAGGAAAGTTTTAAGCCTGGCCTTAAAAGTAAACAGAGTGTCTGCCTCAAGGACTAAAACTGGGAGCTGGTTCCACAGGAGAGGAGCCTGATAACTAAAAGATCTGCCTCCCATTCCACTTTTAGAAATCCTAGGAACTACAAGTAAACCTGCAGTCTGAGAGCGAAGTGCTTTGTTGGGAACATATGAAAAAATTAGATCTCTGATGTATGATGGAGCTTGATTATTAAGGGCTTTGTAGGTAAGAAGAAGGATCTTAAATTCTATTCTGGATTTAACAGGGAGCCAATGAAGGGAAGCTAAAACAGGAGAAATGCGATCTCTCTTTTTAATATTCATCAGAACTCTTGCTGCCGCATTTTGGATCAACTGAAGGCTTTTAATGGCATTTTGTTGACTTCCTGATAGTAAAGAATTACAGTAGTCCAGCCTTGAGGTAACAAATGCATGGACTAGTTTCTCAGCATCACTCCTGGACAGGATTTTTCTAATTTTAGCAATATTCCTGAGGTGAAAGAAAGAAATCCTAGAAACCTGTTTAATATGGGATTTAAATGTCAAGTCTTGGTCAAAAATAACGCTGAGGTTCTTTACGTTATTACTGGGGGCCAATTTAATGGCATCCAGATGAAGTGATTGACTAATCAGTTTCTGTTAAAGAACTTCTGGTCCAAAGACAGCAACTTCTGTCTTGTCAGAATTTAAAAACAAAAAGTTTAGGCTCATCTTGATCAAGGGAAGGTTTCTTGAGTAAAGGTTTAATTACAGCTATTTTAAATTCCTGTGGTACGTATCTGTTTACTAAGGATAGATTCATCATATCCAAAATGGGGCCAGGAACTAAATGGAACACTTCTTTAAATAATTTGGTTGGGATTGGGTCCAACATACAAGTTGAAGGTTTAGATGAGGCTAATATTTTTGATAATTCCGAAAGCTCGACTGAATCAAAACAGCCTAAACACAAATTAGGTCCTACAGTTGTTTCCGATGCTGCCTCATTTACTGAGGAAGAAGTGATCATGTTTGGGAGGATGCCAATGATTTTATTTTTAATAGAATTATTTTTATTTATGAAGAATCCCATAAAATCATCACTGCTAAGAGCTGGGGGAATAGTTGGCTCAACAGAGCTATGACTCTGTGTAAGTGTGGCAACTGTACTAAAAAGAAACCTAGGATTGTTTTTATTCGCCTCTATTAATGATGAAAAATATGCTGTTCTAGCTTGTCGAAGGGTCTTTTTATACAGCAGTAGACTGTTATTCCAGGTTAAATAGGAATCCTCTAGGTGTGTAGAGCGCCATTTTCTCTCCAACTTCCTAGTATTCTGCTTTAAAGTATGCAACTCTGCATTAAACCAAGGAGTCAGCTTCCTATGGCTAGCCACTTTCGTTTTTAAGGGGGCTACACTATCTAATGCCAAACGCAATGAGGATGTAACGCTGTGAACCAGACCATCAATTTCTGAAGGGTTAGAGATAGAATTGCTGCCATCCACTGTGTTACCCTGAGACACTGAGGAAAGTAAGAATGGAACAGATTCTTTAAAAATTGTTACAGCATTGTCTGATAAAGCTCTACTATAATGAAATTTTCTTTCAGATTTAAGATGGTCAGTTAAAGTAACATCAAAAGTTATCAAGAAGTGGTCAGACAGGACCGGGTTATGTGGGTGGACTGTTATTTCCTCACACTCAGTACCGTATGTCAGCACAAGGTCCAAAGTGTGTTTACCCGAGTGGGTCGATCCCTGTACTTTTTGAGGAAAGCCAATTGACTCTAAAATAGCACTAAAGGCTGCATTTAGGCTATCACTTTCAGTATCCACATGAATATTGAAGTCCCCCACTATAATGACCCTATCAGTATTCAATACTAAATCAGATTTAAAAAAAATGTGAGATCTGATCCAAGAATTGAGAGTAAGGGCCTGGTGGACGATACAAAACCACAAACAAAAATGGTCTTAATGTTTTGAAACTTGGATGAGAAAAATTAAGGGTTAGATGTTCAAAAGAACTGTAGCTATCAATTGGTCTGGGACTAATTAGTAAATCAGAACGGAAAATGGTTGCAACTCCTCCCCCTCGCCCAGTATTTCTAGGAATGTGAAAATTGAAATGACTGGAAGGAGTTGACTCATTTATACTGACATAATCCTCCTGCTGCAACCAGGTTTCTGTGAGACAAAGGAAATCAATGTGATTATGACAAATCAAGTCATTTACTAACAAAGTCTTTGAGGAGAGAGATCTTATGTTTAATAAACTACATTTAATAGATTTATTTTTCTGTTCAGTCAAAGTTGTATTTATTTTTATGAGATTTCCATAATTTTCTTTTGTTGGCTTAACTTTTAATCCATTTAATTTTGGCCGTGGGCAAGACACTGTTTCTATAGGGTAATGGGTGGGTAACAGTACAGAAGCAGCAGAGAGGTGGGTTAAACTACGACTCTGCTTCCTGATCTGGACCCTGGGTTGTCAGTGTTTTGGAGGACTAATAAATTCGGCCATATTCCTAGAAAGAAGAGTTGCTCCGTCCAAAGTGGGATGGATGCCATCTCTCCGGATCAGTAATCAATTCTACTCGTGATAAAGGCGTGGATCAGTGTCTCCGTGTTGGCCCGAGAGAGGATGGGGCAGTCTCTGGCGATGTTGTTTAGTTGATAAAAACCTTTTTTAGTGACAATTTTAATGTGAGGGACTAATGTGAGGGACTTCTCCCTGTTTCTTCTGAAATCTACAATCATCTCCTTTGTTTTATTCACATTCAAAGTAAGACGATTGTTTCCACACCATGTCACAAAGTGGTCAACCAGCTCTCTGTATCCAGCTTCTTGCCCATCTCTGATACGCCTGACAATCGCAGAGTCATCTGAGTATTTCTGCAGATGAAAGGTCTGTTTTGTACTGGAAGTCTAAGGTGTACAGAGTGAAAAGGAATGGTGAGAGTACGGTCCCCTGTGGTGCTCCTGTCCTGCTGACCACCTGGTTTGACACTCAATTCTTCAGTCTCATAAACTGTGGTCTGTTTTTCAGGTAGTCACTGATCCAGGCGATTTATGAGGGCTCCACCTGTGTCTTCAGAAGTTTCTGACAAAGCAAATCAGGCTGAATTGTGTTAAATGCACGGGAGAAATCAAAGAACATGATCCTCATAGTGCTGCTTGCTTTGTCCAGATGACAGTGGGTTGGTTGAGGCAGGTGGATGATGGCATCTTCAACTCCAACTCCACAGTGATAAGCAAACTGCAGCAGGTCCTGATATGTTCTCGTTTGCTTATTCAAGTGGGGCAACAGGAGTCTCTCCAGAACTTTCATGATGTGGGATGTCAGGGCAACCGGTCTATAGTCGTTGATGACTGATGGGGGATTTATTTTAGGTACTGGGACAAGGCACGATGTCTTCCAAAACTCTGGAACCTTCTCCCGAGTTAGGCTAAGGTTGAAGAGGTGCTGCAGAATCCCACAGAGCTGCTCTGCACAGGCCTTCAGGACTCTGGGGCTGACACCATCTGAACCTGCAGCCTTGTTCTGGTTCAGTTTCTCCAGCTGCCTCTTCACATGACTTTTGGAGACAGACAAGTGGGTGGGGGAGGCAAAGGGGGTAGCAGCATTTCCTGACTTGTTTGAAGTCAAACTTGAGGAATCTGAAGAGTCCATGACTGAGGTGAAGGATAAAACATCCAAGTTGTAACAAGAAAGCTGTTGGTCAGAGGAGAGTGGGATGTCTGTATGGCTGGGGACAGTAGAGGAGCATGCTGAGCTTGTTCCAGAACTGAACCTATTGAAGAATGTGTTCAGTTCATTGGCTCTGTCCAGACTTCCATCTATCCAATCCTTCCTGTCCTTAAAACCTGTGATCTTTCTCATTCCTGACCAGAGATCTCTGATATTGTTCCTCTGTAGTTTGTTCTCCAGCTTCTTCCTGTATGCCTCTTTGCTGTCTCTGATTTTGACCTTAAGTTGCTTCTGTATACTCCTCAGTAATTCCCTGTCTCCCTCCCTGAAGGCTCTTTTTTCTTGTTTAGCAGCTCCTTCAGGTCACCGGTGAGCCAGGGTTTGTTATTAGGGAAGCATCTCACTGTTCTGGTGGGGATGATGTTTTCCACACATAAGTTTATATAGTCAGTCACACACTCAGTCATGGCATTAATGTCCTCTCCATGTACTTGGCAAAGGGTCATCCAGTCTGTAGTCGCAAAACAACTCTGCAGGGCTTCTTCAGCTTCCTGTGACCATTTTCTCACAGTTATTTTTGTCACAGGTTGCCTCTGAACAAGTGGCTTATATTCTGAACAGAGAAAAACAAGATTGTCATCTGATTGTCCCAGAGGAAGTCTTGGTTTGGATTTAAATTTGCATAAAACAAATTGTCACGGTGTGACTTTTTGTCCCTGTCTTTGTCTCTCTGTGTCCTGATTACCCCCAGCTGTTTTGAGTTTTCCCGATTACGTCCCTGCGTATATAGGTTCCCCTGTGCCCTCATGTCTCCGTTGGTTAGTCGTCAGAGATCGTCAGAGATCGTCAGAGCTCGTCAGATGTCGTCAGATGTCGTCAGATGTCGTCAGATGTCGTCTAACCCAGGTCTCGTCCACATCTGGTGTTGTCCCGAGTTTGTTTTTGAACTTTATTAAAGATGAGCAGAAGGTGCTCAAGTCAACGCTCTGCATTTGGTTCCTCCTTTCATGGATACATGACAGAGCGAACCAGCCATTTGGACCCAGCAGAATATGAGCACACTGAGAAGGAATGGATGGAACTTTTCGATTGGTGCGTAAACCAAGGACTGTGTTCAGACTCACCTTATCTTGGTACCCGGTTGGCTTACTGCCCCCTCGGCGTTGGGCCTCGGAGGTATGAGGCTGCCCGTCGTCGAGGAGGCCGCCGATCGCGAGCCGCTCCTAATCCTTTCCAGGTGGGCTCGGTCGACGACCTCCCGGTTTCCCAGAAGTCTGTCCTGCACCACAAGTTTCAGGCCATCCATGCTCCTGACGAAGTTCCTCGCCGCTGCAAGCCGGCGGCTAATGCTACCTGCGTGCAGCAGTCTTTCCGGGGTCCGCTCCTGCTGCCTAGTCAGCATGACCGTGTTCCGGCCCCGGCGATCTCAAGTCCCTGCGCCCTGCGCCCTGGGGATCTCAAGTCCCGGTCCCTGCGCCCCTGCGATCTCAAGTTCCGGTCCCAACGCCCGGTGATCTCAAGCTCCGGTCCCAGCGCCCAGGCGATCTCAAGCTCCGGTCCCAGCGCTCCGGCAATCTCAAGTTCCGGTCGCTGCGCCCCGACGATCCCTGGCCCCAGCGCCCGCCTCCTTTCGCCGTTCGACACGCTGAACCCTTCGGAGGGAAAGGAGGCAGACCTATCTCTTTCCCCTTAGCCAGCTCCTGCAGCAGAGACCAACGCTGATCGATCTAGCCTAGAAGTGGCTGTTGTGGCAGCAGTTCTGCTGGCAGCCACAGTAGCAGTTTTTCAGCCTTCGGCAGAGACTGCTTCTGGTTTTGGGGCTGCAGACTGGTTTCCTGAGCTCGAGCTCCAGTCTTCAGAGTGTGTTCCCGAGCTCCAGTCTTCAGAGTGCGTTCCCGAGCTCCAGTCTTCCGAGTGTGTTCCAGAGCTCCAGTCTCCAGAGTGTGTTCCGACGGACACACCTCGTATCGCGTCCCAGGCGCCGCCGACCTCCAAGCCTTCTGGTTCCACATCGTCCGTGCGGTCCTCTGACGTGTTGCCTCCAGCACTTTCTGCCGTTTTCCTGCTGATCCACGGTCGGCCTCCAGAACTTTCTGCCGGGTTCCTGCTGATCCATGGTTGGCCTCCAGAACTTTCTGCCGGGTTCCTACCTATCCACGGCCGGCCTCCAGAACTTTCTGGAGGGTTCCCATGGAATTCCTTGTGTCTTTTTTTGGACTTTATCAGTTTGGTTCTGGTCCTTGGCTTGGAGTTCATCCATCTTGTTAGCCAGTGATCTCACGTTGTCCATTATGATCGATAGAAGAGATGGCTTGAACTTCCTCCTTCTCTGTCTCCTTTTTGCTCCTGCTCTGCGTCCATATCTCCTCCTTATCAATTCATCAGGGATTTGTGGCTTCATTTGAGGTTTTGCGATGTTAATCAGCAGCTCCCGGCTGTAAACCACATTGTTGCCATGGTTACGCATGATTACAAGTTATCAAAAAGTGAAAAATTAACAGCAAAAATCCTTCCAGCTTCAAAGGCACCAAAAAGTAGAAAGTATACAGATAAAAAAAATGCAATCTTCCTCAAGAAAACAGAGGAACCAATGTACAACTAACCAAAACTTAATATGTAGCCAACAGAGCCACTCCAGCATGAAGCCACCCAGAGCAGCACAATTCTAGAATGCTCGATTGTCTGCTCGACATTAGGAGGACGCTGTTAATAAAGCTGTGAAAACACATTGGATTTACGTCTATTGTTATAATTGTAAAAATAGCCCGTTTTTATACCGTCAGTCATTTATCCGCCACACCTTAAAGGCCGGTTCGTGAAAATATTGTCTGATATTAAACCAGTCCGTAGTGAAAAAAAGGTTGGGGACCACTGGTTTAAATGGAAAATGGCCTGCATTTGTATAGCACCTTTACAGTCAAAGCGCTTTACACTACATTCAGTCATTCACTCATTCACGCACACATTCACACGCTGATGGTTGCATGCTACTACATTGTAGCCACAGCTGCCCTGGGGCACACTGAGAGAAGCAAGGTTGTTGGACACAGGCGCCACCGGGCCCTCTGATCACCACCAGCAGACAAGGGGGTGAAAGTGTCTTGCCCAAGGACACAACAACCAAGACGGACAGAGCAGGGATTCAAATCAGCAACCCACCCATAACGGGATAAATTTCTACCACCCGAGCCACAGTCATTTAATTGAAAGGTCTGATAATATAATCTAGCTTGTTAAACTGCAAACCCTTTGTTTGAGTTGATTCAGATCGGTTTGTGGATTTAACTAACTTCATAATAGCTGTATTATTGAAGGTGTGTTGTAATTTGAAGGACATTTATTTCACTAATTAAACCTAAAAAACATTAGTTTATATTGTTTAAAAGTCCATTTTAGCTTTAAGCAGCAGTCATCCTGTTTGTAATTCAAAATTTGCAAGTTTAGAAAGCTTAAGAAAACTTATCTTAGTTGGGTTGCTGTTGCAACATGACAAAACTATATCCAACGAGCCAAACCCTCAGGATCCTATGACAGCATGGTCAAAGGTAAGTCCATTACAGTATCAGAGCTGCGATGTGCCTGCTTTGTCTACTGCTTCCAATGACTGAGGTCCTTAGTAAAGGGGCGGAGCTGTAGTGCAAGGCAGATAAAGTGTGATTAAAAATGTAAAATGGGGCTTCAATTATTATTTTGATCTGCTGACAGAATGTCAAGATGGCGCCGTCCAATACAAAAGTCGATATTTACTCAATATTTATCTCATGCTCTTGTCATTCCACAATCCAATTACATTAATGAGCTAAACTTTTATATATTTATAAAAGTTATAAATATATAGTTTGCCCTAAAAACACGGATATACATCCACACTACTATCGGAAGGAGGGAGATGAAGAATAGGGTAGTATTGCAAAAAAAGGTGAAAACTACAGGTGGCGACATGCAAAAAGCCTGTCAGAAGCCTTCAATTATTATTGAAAAGGGTGTTAATTATTTCCGACACTATATATATATATATATATATATATATATATATATATATATATATATATATACATACACACACATATATACATACACACTCACTGGCCACTTTATTGGGCACACCTGTCCAACTTCTCATTAACGCAAATTTCTAATCAGTCAATCACATGGCGGCAACTTAATGCATTTAGGCATGTAGACATGGTCAAGACGATCTGCTGCAATTCAAACCGAGCATCAGAATGGGGAAGAAAAGGGATTTAAGTTACTTTGAACATGGCATGGTTGTTGGTGCCAGATGGTCTGGTCTGAGTATTTCAGAAACTGCTGATCTACTGGGATTTTCACGCACAACCATCTCTAGGGTTTACAGAGAATGGTCCAAAAAAAGGGAAAATATCCAGTGAGCGGCAGTTCTGTGGTCGAAAATGCCTTGTTGATGCCAGAGGTCAAAGGAGAATGGCCAGACTGGTTTGAGCTGATAGAACGGCAACAGTAACTCAAGTAACCACTCGTTACAACCAAGGTATGCAGAAGAGCATCTTTAAACGCGCCACAAGTCGAACCTTGAGGCAGATGGGCTACAGCAGCAGAAGACTACACATCTGTCAGCTAAGAGCAGGAAACTGAGGCTAAAATTTGCACTGGCTCACCAAAATTGGACAATAGAGGATTGTGAAAATGTTGCTTGGTCTGATGAGTCTCGATTTATGATGCGACATTCTGATGGTAGGGTCAGATTTTGGCATCAGCAACATGAAAACATGGATCCATCCTGCCTTGTATCAATGGTTCAGGCTGGTGGTGGTGGTGTAATGGGTGGGGGACATTTTCTTGGCACACTTTGGGCCCCTTAGTACCAATTCAGCATTGTTGCAATGCCACAGCCTACCTGAGTATTGTTGCTGACCATGTCCATCCCTTTATGACCACAGTGTACCCATCTTCTGATGGATACTTCGCGCAGGATAATGCGCCATGTCATAAAGCTCGAATCATCTCAGACTGGTTTCTTGAACATGGCAATGAGTTTACTGTACTCAAATGACCTCCACAGTCACCAGATCTCAATCCAATAGAGCACCTTTGGGATGTGGTGGAACGGGAGATTCGCATCATGGATGTGCAGCCGACAAATCTGCAGCAACTGCGTGATGCTATCATGTCAACATGGACCAAAATCTCTAGGAATGTTTCCAGTACCTTCTTGAATCTATGCCACGAAGGATTAAGGCAGTTCTGAAGGCAAAAGGGGGTCCAACCCGATACTAGCAAGGTGTACCTTATAAAGTATATATACACAGGTGTGAAAAACAAAAAATGCTTTCAGAAATATAAATAATAATTATTTATTTTGATATATTCACAAAATGTAAAGTAAGTAAACATAAGAAAAAATCTGAATCAAATCAATATTTTGTGTTACTACCTTTTGCCTTCAAATCAGCATAGATTCTTATAGGTACACTTCCACAAAGACAGGGATTTTGTAGGATTATAATCAGGTGTATGATCAACCAATTAAACCAAACAGGTGCTAATGATCATCAATGTCACACATGGGTTGAAACACCGTCATTACCTGAAACAGAAACAGCTGTAAAGGAGGCTTAAAACTGGGTGAGAAACAGCCAAATTCTGCTACCAAGGTGAGATTGTGGAGATACTTTTATGTCATGGTAAGATTGAGCACAGCAACAAGACACAAGGTAGTTATACTGTATCAGTAAGGTCTCTGCTAGACAAAGATATAAAAGCAGACTGGGGTTTCTAGATGTGCTCTAGATGTGTTCAAGCTCTTGAAGAAGCACAAAGAAATGGGCATTGTTGAGGATTGTAGACATAGTGGTCAGTGGCCAAGGACACTTACCTTGCTTTCCACCGGACACATAAATGGCGCAAATCGGTCGCGTCTCAGAAGTGTTATGTCACTTTCCTAAATTTACGCGACAGGTCTTTTTTTTTACACTCTACGCTTCTAAAACCGGGGCAATCTCAGCAGTTTAGATCAGGCCAGACAGGAAATTAGGAACGGAAGCAATGTAAAATAGCCGGACATTTCAAAATGAAAGACGTGCCGACTTCTGTCTGCTTAACTACGAAAAAAACAAAACAAGACATAACTACCTGTGAAACCAGGACTCACCTGGATTGTGCATTTATGCTGCTTACTAACATGGAATTATATTTTCCCCCTGCAAACTACACTTCAAGTTATGCCATCTCAATTCACCTGTGATTTCGTGATCTCCCGGGACCAGCTGGGTGGAACGCTTTCGCGAGTGATATGTGTCTATTAAGTTACGCACCGATTATGCGTCCGGTGGATAGCAGGGGTTAGTGCAGCAGATGAAAGAAACATCAAGCTTATTGCCCTTTGAAATCCGAGGATGTCCAGCTGTGCCATCAGCTCAGAACTGGCAGAAACCAGCAGGACCCAGGTACACCCATTTACTGTCCGGAGAAGTCTGGCCAGAAGTGTTCTTCATGGAAGAGTTGCACCCAAAAAGCTGTACCTCCAATGTGGAAACAAGGCCAAGCGACTCAAGTATGCATGAAAACATTGGAACTGGGGTGCAGAACAATGGCAGCAGGTGCTCTGGACTGATGAGTCACAATTTGAAATATTTGGCTGTAGCAGAAGGCAGTTTGTTCATCAAAGGGCTGGAGAGTGGAACAATAATGTGTACCTGCAGGCAACAGTGAAGCATGGTGGAGGTTCCTTAAACATTTGGGGCTGCATTTCTGCAAATGGATTTGGAGATTTAGTCAGAATGAATGGGTGTTCTCAATGCTGAGAAAAACAGGCAGATACTTATCCATCATGCAATACCATCAGGAAAGCGTATGATTGGCACAAATTTATTCTACAGCAGGACAATAACCCCAAACATACAGCCAACGTCATTGAGAAGTATCTTCAGCTTAAAGAAGAACAAGAAGGCCTGGAACTGATGGTATGGCCCCCGCAGAGCCCGGATCTGCACATCATCGAGTGTGTCTGGGATTACATGAAGAGACAGAAGAATGTGGGGAAGCCTACATCCACAGAAGATCTGTGGTTAGTTCTCCAAGATGTTTGGAATAACCTACCAGTAAAGTTCCTTCAAAAACTGTGTGCAAGTGTACCGAGAAGAACTGATGCTGTTTTTCAGGCAAAGGGTGGTCACACCAATTATTAATTTGATTTAGGTTGCTCTTTTGTCCATTCGCTGTATTTTGTTGATTGATGAAAATAAATCATTAGCAGTTCCAATTTTGAAAGCATTCTTAGTTTGCCTTTAATTTAGATGCATTTGCATTGTTGTTGAATATAGGCAGCTTGGGGTGTCAAATGTACCACAACAAAAAAAAATCTGTGCCATCTCCGACCTGACTGAATTTTGTAATTCCCACTGAGAAGCGGTTGAGTCTAAACCTGCGAAAACGCGTCTTGAGAGCTGTAGGCGATTTAGACACACCCCCTTAAATTTTCATGACCCAATCCACCTCAACGACGACAATATGTAAATGTTGGTGGCGGTAATGTACCACATTGATGTGTGCCAACCGCAGAACAACACTAGCCCAAGCTACTGCTAACGTCCTTGTTGGACGAGAGGTAAAACTGTTGTAGAGAGTTTCTAACTTCAGATATCGTCATCGAGCCATCGGGGTAAACCGGTCATTCAGGACCTAGCCTACCTAAAGTGTCTGTCCTGGCCGAGTGGTTGGGGAAAACCAGTCTTGATTTTTTATGGGGTTGTATTTGGCAATTTATCAGGACTCCTGGGGAATTTTCAGCCCCAACAAAGTTTCAAATGCAAAATTGAAGCTCAAAGAACAGATTCCAATGATCTAAAACCTTTGTTCTAGAACCCTTTAAAAAAGGCATTTTGTGGCAGTTTCACAAATAGCTGATTACTGCATGGCTTAATTGTGGTTTATTTCACTTAACTCATAATTTAGCAATAAGGAAAATTTAATTTTTACTTAGGGCCAGGTTGGTTTGAATATACAGTATATAAAATATGATATTTTTCCCTTAATAAATAAAATTTATATATTATTATTATATCTGTGTCTGATATTAAAATGCAATTGATAATAATTGTTGTTAAAGGATGTTAAAAAGTTCATGAGTCAGATTAGTTTAATGATAAATAGATTGTAGATAAGATTAAAGACAGCCTGACCTCCTGAGGCACATTAATGTAGACAAAGAGCTCAAAAAAGCCAACAAAAAAAATCCATGAAACACTCAAACTTTTTACAGGAAAAAAAACGTTTTACTGCAAAAGAAACCCCCAAAAACATAACTACAATCATTTTATAATCTTATAGCATACGATTGTATAAACATAAACATAGATGGACAATAAGGTTATCAGTTACAAAAGTTTAAAATACACCTACTCCGCTTTTTTTTAACAAGTGAGAGTAAAATGCTTTTTTAAGAGTTTAACATCTTTATGTTGATCAAAGATTTCATACAGTGTTAGGCCATATGAGCTAATATATAAAAAAAGACAATTAGAAGTCAATTTAAATTCTGAATTAACATTTCATCCGTTCATATGTGAGGCTGACGGAAACATCAGTGGTCTCGAATGAGCTGATGTGCTCTTCTAAATTCTAACCAAGACGATGACATATGAGGTTTTGACAATCATGGTGCACAGCAAAAAGAAAAACTGCTTCCCAACACGTGACAAGTAGCTAGTAAAGGGCTTATTGCAAGTGCAGTGACCGAGTCTCTGAGCATCCAGCATCTGGAGGGGGGGTGGTGTTATTGGACGATGCAGTTAGAGCAGCCTCCCTAATCATCTCTGTGAGTGCTTTAGTGTCGTTAGTGGAGGAGGTATACAGTATGAGGGTGGGGTCAGTGGTTGCCAGTTGAGACCAGGAGATAGACAGGGGAAGGACAGAACACCAGGCCAAGTTTTTGGGGAAACCAGAGCCAGTGAGTGAGTAGAGCCTGAATTTAACCATGGAGAGAGCTAGTTTGGACAGTCAGTGTGGTCTGCCACTGTGGACTGTGTGGCGATGAAGATGGAGAGGAAAACGCAGCCTCTTCCGAGAGAAGTGTTTCCACCTCTAAGAGTTTTTGGAGACCATTTTCATAGTGATGGTCTTCTGCTCTGTGTACTCCCTCAGGCCACTTTCTCCCCTGAAACAGGAAACAGCGACAGCTTAAATAGATAATATACACATTGAAGCCAGATGTTTACATAGACATTAACTTTTATTCTCCCTCTCAGACAATAAATGGGACAGTTCTTTTCCTGTTTTAGGTCCATTAGGATTACCAAAATAATTTATGTTAGTTACATCTCAGGATAATTGAAAATACATTTCTTAACATTTTGTAAGCTTCTCACAATAGTAATTCGGGACAATTTCTCCTGTAAAAAGAAATTTTGCTTCAATATTTCTACATAATGTTCTTTCCTCGTGATGCTATGTAATGTAACAGTTATCATAATGGTCAAACATCATAGTCAGACCACAAGACATGCCTCAGTAAAGTCATGTTTTGATCCCTCAGTGCATTTGGAAACTGTAATTTGGCTTTTCTATTGTTTTTAAAATAATTGCGTCTTTGTCTTTAATTGTTTTTTCAGTCCATGTTTGTACAGGACTGAGTTTACTGTGGATGGTTATACACCGATACTGGCTTTACCAGTCTTCACAAGGGCATTTGCCCTAATTCTGGGGGTTGATTAGCACATTTTACACCAAAAACGTTCATCTTTGGGGGGGGGGGGGAATCTATCTCCTTTCTTAATGGTATAACAGCTAGATATTTCCAGGGTGTTTCTACTTTTATTTAAAAATGTTTGAACAGATGAACGTTGCATCGTTAGGCATTGTGACCGAGGCTACCTATGCCTTGTGGAGCTCCACAGTTATCTTCCTGATATCTTGGCTGATTTCTTTAGATTTTTCCATGATGTCCCACAAGGAAACATTGTGTTTGAGAAGATGCCAGGTTGCTTCTACACTAACACAGCTAAGGTTATACAGTTTATATCCCACTTAACCTTATACCTGTCCACACTCTCCTCCTCTGCCCGCTGGCGCAACCCCGACCTATAAGACATGCGCGAAAAAAGGCAGCCCTACATATATGAGAAGCTCATTTCTAATCTGTGACTTATTGGGCAAAGTCACCTTCATCATCTTTGCCAAATAGTTTGAATGCATATTAACTTTATGCAAACTTTGGAACTTGAAGAAAAAAAGACCCCCTAAAAATGTCTCTCCCTTATTAATCTGGTATCTAGCAAACCAACATAAGTTTGGTAATCCTAACTGACCTAAAAGAGGAAACTTTTGTCCAGATTGAATATTGGACTGTGAGAAACTAAGGGTTGTGTATCTTTTATACAATGGAAGAGAACATCTGGTTTTAACAGTAAATTGCTAGAGAAGAATAAAGGAAGAAATATTGCAATATCCTTTTAAAAAAGATTTATTTGGGGTTAAGAAATGTTGTTTTGAAACATTTATTTATTATTAGAGATATTGTGGTTAATTTGTGTATATGTAGTGGGCAGAGAACCAACCCGTACTCACATTTCACGTCCATTGCCAGACATTTTGTATCCTCCAAACGGACACTGTGTGCTCAGAGCATTGAAGCAGTTTATCCTGGGAAATACACAAAAGCAATGATCAGTCTGATGCATTTGACTCCCGTGGTTTGGTTCAAAGTTGAGCACAATGTAAGCTGCATTAAGGAAGACAGATCTAAAATATACTGCCATCGTCACTGGAGGCTGTTTTTTATAACCTGCTGAACCCTATCAAATAATTCTGCGTGAATGAGCTTGATTACAGCTGGCTAAGGGAAAAAAAAACGTGAAAAAGAAGTAGGATAAAGACAATTGTGGATAGCTTAGATGAAGAAAAGCTGAGTTTGTGGAAAAAACTACAAATGTTACAAATTAAATATGTTGTTAGTCTTGTTTTGGAAAAAAGATTTTGATCATTTCTGCCTTGTTTGTGTGATGGTGAATGGTGGTGGTACTGTAACTATGACACATGAAAACTGAAGGACAAAGCTGTAATATAAATGTTTGTTCAGCTACTATATCACTGTGGTACAGGCAGCAAAATGTTTCTGGCAGATGCTGCCTGTTAGCTTTACTTCTGTTCTTACTCATAACCATCTGAAGGTAATTACAAATGAAACCAAACAACTCTGAGAGAACTCAAGAAGTGATTGTATTATTCCTGCATACACACCCGATTGCAACAAATCCTGTTCCCACAAATTTCCTCTCACATTTCTGGGAGTTGTTGGGGGGGAAGGCTGGTTGCAGTGTGTGTAATAATGGTTAGATGGTGTAGTGTCAGTTTACAGGCTCTGGACAGCTGAAATGTTTAATATTTCCCAGATGAAAAATGGAACTTGTTACAGGAAACCAAACTCACCACACAGTGCCGGCCTGCAAGGCTGTGGTTATGGTCATTGCCTTGTTGATGTCGCTGGTGAAAACAGCAGCAACCAAACCGTAGTCTGAGTTGTTGGCTCTTTCAATCACTTCTTCGATCGTTTTGAACTTCATAATCTGCTGGACTGGCCCAAAAATCTGCAGGCAGATAGTTATTGAATTATTTAAGGGGAGTGGAGGTTACGGAGTATGCCATTAGAGAACAAATATGTACGTTGTTTTTTTTTTGTGTGACACTGCATGGTGTGGCTTGTTTTGTACTGTGCCTCACTCACATGTATTTTTTTCTGTATTTTCATGGTCTTACCATTTATTTATTACTATTTATGTCTATTTCTGCAGCCTTTTGTGTAACGCCCTTTCCAACAGACATTCTGTCAGATTTCATGGACACTCATTGACTTTTACGCTCTTGAAGGAGATTTAGGCATGATCACACATGAGGCTGGATCAGATTACTAATATTGTGGTATAAAGAGGTTTTAAAAAGTTATGATTAGAAAAGTTGTGGGTCACATTATTCCAGTGGTTTAATGATATGTCAGAACAATTGCCAGAGTGGCCGTTCTACGACTGTAATAAATTAGCGTGGCCACTCCTCCACCTGTTGCTACACAGTGCTGGCCAGCTCTGCAAAAGAAGGCTCCAACACTTTTCTCTTGTTTACAACATAGGCAAATTCAGCTCTTTTGAAATATTTAAGTTTGTGAAAGAAACCTAGAGCTATGAAGCATCATTTATCATTGTTCGGTATAAATATGAGATAATGATAGATTATTATGAATGAATAATCTTTGTGTGCTAAACCAGCTTTAATGAACAAGTAATTAAACAATTGATTTTATAGAGTTGGACTGGTTGTGGTTTATCCAGGTAGAAATATTTCTTCCAACACCTGGATTCTCATACAGTTTTACTTAATCATGTTGAAGTAATATATAGGTTTCCTTCTGTCTGATGTCATACCTCTTCTCTGGCGATCCGCATGTTGTCTGACACATTTGAGAACACTGTGGGCTCGATGTAGAACCCTTTCAGGCCCAGAGCTTTGCCTCCACACTCCAGCTTGGCTCCTTCACTGATGCCGCTCTGGATGAACTCCAACACACGATTCTGGTGCTCCCGACTGATCTGTGGAGGTGAAGGATATTCAAATTCAGAAAACTTTATTAAACCCACTTGGCTATTCATTTGTAGCCTACTAGTCTCCACATTCATGTCTAACATGCATCCACTAAACCAAAATAATTATTTAGATAAACAGGGATTAGGACTTGAGACATTTTAATCATTTAAAATCAGAAGATACAGCTAAAAAGGAAGGTGATAAAACAAACTAGATCCTACCTGTGGACCCTGCTCAGTTGTTGGGTCGAAGGGGCTGCCAACTATCCTCCTCTTGGCTCGCTCCACGCTCCTTCGGACAAATTCGTCATATATGGAGTTCTCCACATATATGCGAGAACCCGCTGTGCAGCACTGGCCTGCGTTGAAGAACACACCCTGGTGGGCCTGTTCAACCGCCACATCCACTGTAGAAAAATTGAGCTTTTAGCAAACAAAGACTCGTTCAATAGAAGTAAACCTAGCATAGTAAAAGTAAAAATTCTTTTTGATTTTTAAAAAACTTTTTTTCAAAGATTTTTCTATTATTCTAGACTCAGTTTTTGAATAAAATGATGCAAGAAAGACATCTTTGTGGCATTTCTGAAGCCATGTTATGCAAATCTGACACCAACAGGATGGATCCTTCTCTTCCCCAGAAAGGGTTAATGGACCCCTGTGATTTATGAGTCTCGGCTGAAGCACCCGACTGAGTCAGGGTCCATTCTCCTGATTTACAGGCCCCAACGAGCCCCTCTTACGCCTGTTGAAAGTATTTGAAAACACTCTGCACCCCCAGTTTGGTTGGGCACCTTAAGGTTATATGAGACTCATCCAGCTAGAACTTTTCAAAGCACAAAAAGGCTTTTAAGATTTTCAGAGGTTTGAGGAATTGCTGACAGAGACAGGTCAGCTTCTTAGATGAATAGAAAACAAATTGATGTTTGCTCCTGTCATGGAGTTTTATGCAGGATGGATTTTGTGGCTGTTATTTTTTTATGCACGTTTCACTTCGTTTCATTTGCAATACATGACTTATGCACAGTGAGAATGAATGAAAAAATACACATGCGCACACCATAAGCAAAACATTTTACAAATTAGTGTCCGGGGTTTTTCTGTTTTGATTATATTGGACACATCAAAACATTTAGGGTTTTTTTGGATAACAGTGTTGGAAAATATTTCAATATTAACATAAAAATTAAAGAGTAAACACTAAAAAGTGTAACTCCTGTTGGTTCCTAAGGTGTGTATATTTCTTGTTTTGGGGACGTAAGATGTGTAAACAGGCCTGATTCATTCATATCTTTAGAGAGATACAATACAGCAATTCAGAAACATCTAACCTAGAGACTAAAGTCAGGGACTGATATCCATTGTTGTTGATGTTTGCTGAGCTTCTTGGATTGTTCACCATATTAAGCCCCTTAGCAAGGCAAAGTATCACAATCTGCAGCAAAAAGCATCTACTGTCAATGATTTTCCACTTGTGAATATCTTCATTCTCTCAGAAATCCACATCTAAATAGCTTGGAGGAGAATCCCCTACATATAACATTCATCAGAAGCATCATCAGAGTTTAGAATATTTTTTGACAATGTTTGAGGACGTTTAACCCAACCTCCCAAAGACATTAAATCATCTATCCAGTACAAAATATATGTATTTATGAGAGCCACTCCACACTTATTGGTAAAAAACATCTTAAAATCAATTTTCTTTTTTTTTTCAGGGGCAAAATCCGACATGGGATATTTTACTAAAAGAAAAAGAAACTATTGGTTTTTTTTTTAGTAAATGTTAAAATTTTGTAATTTTTTACTTTGTAGTTTCCTTTGTCAGCAGGACAACACAACTATTTGCTACACCATTTTACACGGTTAAAGCATTCAGTGAGAAGGATCTTCATCATTTTCTTTTCACACAATTTCTCCAGATTTCTTGTCAAACAGTTTGTAAAAGTTCCAGCTGTTTTAAACTTTAAACATTTTTGCTTTGACCTTATTTACACATACAATGGGGCAAAATATAGTTGGCAGCCACCGATTGTGCAAGTTTTCTCACTTAAAAAGATGAGAGAGGTCTGTAATTTTCATTATAGGTACACTTCAACACTGATATATAGAATGTAAAAGAAAAACCCAGAAAATCACATTGTATGATTTTTAAAGAATGTGTTTGTATAATGGTCCAGAAGATAGATCAAAGACAAAGGTTCAACTGAATACTTTGCAATGTAACCTTGGTTGGCAATGACAGAGGTCAAAAGTTCCTGTAGGTCTTCACGAGGTTTGCACACACTGTAGCTGGTATTTTGGCTCATTCTTCCATGCAGGTCTTCTCTAGAGCTGTGATGTTTTCGGGCTGGCGCTGGGCAATGTGGACTTTCAACTCCCTCCACAGATTCTCTATTGGATTGGTGTCTGGATACTGGCTAGGCCGCTCAGGAACCTTGAAACGCTTTTCACGTAACCACTCCTTCGTTGCCGGGGCGGTGTGTTTGGGATCATTGTCATGCTGGAAGATCCAGCCATGTTTCATGTTCAATGCTCTCACTGATGGAAGGTGGTTTATCCCAACATCTCACTTTACATGGCCCCATTCATCCTTTCCTTAATACTGATCAGTCGTCCTGTCCCCTTTGCAGAAAAGCAGCCCCAAAGCATAATGTTTTCACCCCCATGCTTCACAGTGGGTATGGTGTTCTTGGGATGCAACTCTGCATTCTTCCCCCTCTAAACATGGAGAGTGGCATTTATACCAGAGAGTTTTTTTTGGTTTAATATGACCAAATGACATCCTCCCAATCCTCCTCTGGATCATCCAGATGGTCTCTGGCAAACTTTAGACAGGCATGGAAATGTGCTTGCTTAAGCAGGGGGACTGCAGGATTTTAATTTACAATGAAGTAGTGTGTTACTAATAGTAATCTTTGTTACTGTGGTCCCAGCTCTCTTTAGGTCACTGACCACTTTCCCCAGTGTAATTCTGGGCTGTTTCCTCACCATTTAGATAATATGGTGAGATCTTGTATGGAGCCCCAGGTCGAGAGAGATTGTTAGTGATCTTTGTCAGTGATTTATTCCATTTTCTAATAATTGCTGTTCTCACCAAGCTGCTTGCCTGTTGTAGATTGGCTCATCCCAGTCTTGTGCAGGTCTACAGTTTTGTCCCTGATGTCCTTAGACAGCTTCTCTGGTCTTGGCCATTGCGAATGTTGGAGTCTGACTGTTTGAAGGTGTGGACAGGTGTATTTTATACAGATAACGAGTTCAAACAAGTGCCATTAAAAGAGGTAACGAGTGGAGGATGGAAGAGCTTCTTAAAGAAGAAGTAACAGGTCTGCGAGGACCATAATTCTTGTTTGTAGGTGCTAAATACTTATTTTCTGCACCACAATACAAATACTTTTTTTTAATCATACAATGTGATTTGCTGGATTTTATTTTTACATTCTGTCTTTCACAGTTGAAGTATACCTATAATGAAAATTACAGACCTCTCTCATCTATTTAAGTGGGACAACTTGCACAATCGCTGGCTGCCAAATACCTTTTCCCCCACTGTAGGCCTCATTTGAATGGCATGTTCTTCTATTTTTCCCCTTGGAGAGAAATAGGCCTTTGTGTTACACTAAGAAAAAAGTTGATTTTAAAAGTGACAGTTACAGTTACATTTATTTTATAGAGATTCTGAAGGGAACCAATAAGAGTGGAGGGCACTATACATGCAAAGAGATCGATTTAATTCAGAAGATAGTCAAACAGAGATTTTAGCTCTTTTGAATGGATGAGGTCAATAGGCCAGGAAGAGCGCATCAGTATGATAAACATGGCCATTCTTAGAACCACTAGGTGTCGCTGTGAGAATAAAAAAATATGCATGTGTTCCCATTTTCTAATGTGCATTTAAAGTTGTATATGTTTTCAGAGTTGTTCAGCTCATGAAATAGTATCTAATTATTCTTACAATGAGCTACTTGAAGAGCGTTGCAACAACTCTTGGTAAAATATCTCTAATTAATTTGAAACTTACAGTCTGCATCAGCAAATATGATGTTGGGATTCTTCCCTCCCAGCTCCAGCGTTATTCTCTTCAGGTTACTCTTCCCCGCCGCCTCTTGGATTAGCTTGCCAACCTGCCAGAGAGAACAGATCCAAAGTTTACTAAGAGAGATAGGCCTGCAGCCAGATCAGTAAATCAGCCCGAGCCATTAAATATCTTAAAGAAGCTGCTTAGCTCCAAACAAAGAATGCAACAGTCGGCCAGCTGCATGAAACATGAGTTCTGCAAACACACAGAATGAATATCCATTACGGGTTTTTTGGAGACCGGCAGAAAAACAAAATGATGTTTCAGCCTGGAACACGATCTGATATGTAGCGAGGTGCAGGAAGAGGCAACCACAAGGTGTGTGGGTGGTGTCCTGTGATCCAGCCAACTATGGAACGTTTTGTTTGCAATGAAACGGGTCCGGTGTTCTGATATGAAAAAAAAACGGTGTGGATTTGCCTGTGGCTTTTTCCTTATCTTTCTATTATCCCTATTTCCTCTCCAGTCCTTATCATTAGAGATGATATCATAAAAACAAAACTGGAGAACAATTAATCAAACATTGAAGTCCCACATTTCTTGTAAATACTTTAGGGAAAACCATCTTTGTTCAGGAAAATCAAGCATGTTATTCATTTTAAAACGGCATGTTTTAGTTTTACAAGCACAAATCATGTAATTTTACAGCCTCACCATTGTCTGATCTGAGCAATCCATTTTTACATACTCTAACTTGAGTTTTCAATGCCTTGTCAGTGTTGATTTTTTTGATGTTGCAGACTTTAAAGGTTTGTCATTTATCCATCCCAGGTGAAAGGCAAATGCAATTATAGTTCATAATGGAGGAGCTCAAGCAAAGTGTAAAGGGTCCATAAAGGGTTCAGATGAAAATATGAAATGAAAACTCCAAAACAACAAGAGTGAATCTTATTTAAACCATTTCTAAAGGAAATATCAGTTTCCCCCCGAAACATATTCATATTTTTGCAAAGAAAAGTGAAAGTTTTTTCTATTTGGAAACTTTGTAAATCACGGTTTTAACAAAGTAACTGAACAATGAATTAGATGACTAAATGGATAATTTCCCATTTTGATACACTGAAAGCAGACAGATAAGAAGCCTGTGAAATCCCCCCACACCTCCCTCACAATCCTACACCCTGAGCAAGTATTCAGCTTTCCTGTTACTCACACAGCCTGTTTTATTTTCCAAGAGAACTGACAAGATCAAGTGGAAAATTACCCTCTAAGTGTACAACCTAAAATACCCCGCCTCCAGCATGGAAAAGCCTCATCTTCTTTCAGTATCTTACTGACTTAACTGATGAAGATAAGAGCGGAGTCGACGCCTGCCTCTTGAGCTGTATTAAACAACACAACACTTAGTTTGGCTTTATGATCTATTTTGTCTGTCTTTGATCAGAAGCATAAAGTGTCTGACTCACTGGATATTCACGTGTGCTTATTCCATAGTAAAAGAAAAAATGCTGGGATTCCAGGGTCCTCTGTGTAGAGTAACAGACTCATCTGAGTCAGTAAGAGTTTTCCCTTTAAAATCCAAAATCCTCTAAAATCGGGGATGCTTGCATCTTTCACTATTGCTAATACAGGGCAGTGACTCACTGTCTGGGCATCAGCCGTCTCTGACAGCACGGACACATTCACACACTAATTGACTCCAGATAATGTAAAACAACAGGAAAACTAGTAAAAATAAACTGGGCCACTCAGAATGAAAACCTATAATCAGGATAGGATTTATGCTTCTGTAAATGTTGCCTTAGACACAGTGTAGACAATCATTGACAGAAAAATCCAAGTTAATCTGTACAAAAAATTTGAAAGGAATATTTCTGAAGGAAAACAATTTCTAAATATTTTTACTCATATGTGTTCTGTATGGATGATGTAATATCTTTCACTTTGGTTTGTTGCGATCCTTTGTGAAAATGACATGACTTAACTAAGATCAAAGACAACAGATAAGCTACTTTATACTCCAGCTTTAGGTTGTTTTTTTAGTAAACAAAAGATAATAATAATAATAATAATAATAATAATAATAATAATAATAATAATAATAATAATAATAATAATAATAATAATAATAATAATAATAATAATAATAATAATAATAATAATAGTAGTAAAAGACTAGAACTTTGCAGAAGAAATTTCAAAGGGGCCTGTCACTTGGTGTGTGTCTGTCGGACCCTAATCAAAGGTTTTGTAACCAAGTAAGGTCCAGTATTAATAGGATGGATGGATGGATGGATGGATAGATGGATGGATGGATGGATGGATGGATGGATGGATGGATGGATGGATGGATGGATGGATGGATGGATGGATGGATGGATGGATGGATGGATGGATGGATGGATGGATGGATGGATGGATGGATGTTTTATTCAATATGTTAGATAGTTCAGCTGAAATGAATAACTTTCAAAAAGTTATTGCCTTGAAGGGAAATCTTTTAAGCCAAATGCAGAATCAAACAGCAAGACAAATATTTAAAAAAATATTTATTTATATGTGTTTATTCACAACATGGGCAGGTAAACTTCAGCTCTGCAGACTAATGCAGCAGCAGGTGCAGCAGAGGAGCAGTTATGTTCACACTGCAGGTCTTAATGCTCAATTCTGATTTTCTTGATAAAATAATTTTTGTGTGTGCTATTGTTCACACTGTGATTTAAATGTGACTGCCATCAGACTGCAGTGTGAGCTGCTCAGGATCCAAAGCGCGCTGCATGTGCAGAAAAGGGGAAAACGTCAGACGCAGTTTCTCATCAGCGGTAAATTAAATGATCGAGTGTGTGTTCGAACATTCACTTAGAGCAAGCTTGAAGGAATCTTACTTTAAGAAGGACAAACCTAAAACGTTTCGGTGATGCGATTTGCAGCTTTCTCTTTTCAGGTGCATGCAAAATACCACAGAAAGAAATAATATTTTTGTGCATTTTACAGCTGAAAAAGATCATAGTAAATGTGAAGACATATACACAGGTTTGTTCTTTCTGTCGGTTTTGACAAACTGGTGAAAAAATCCAAGTTAATGACTGAGACTGACACAATAAGGAGCCAGTTTCTGAATAAAGACCAATAAAACTTATGATGATGTTTTAACGGACACAGCAGTATTGACACGCGAGTTGTCTGGTTTTATTAATTTATTAATTTATTTGACCTTGTGCCTTATTTGCATTTACGTTTACCCGTCTGTATCTTTAATCTAGACCAAGGAAAATCATTCACTGGCAGACCACATTGCAATCTCTCTAAAATAATCTGTTTTTGCCCTAGAAAAGCAGCCCAGGTTACTTTGGTGTCTTGTTATGTTTTTGAGACTGTAGCTATGAGTCAATTTGTTTATTTTGTTACCTTTTTACATTTTTTTAACTTCTCAAACAGCTTGACCTTTCTCCGGGAAACTCAGGTAACTGGTTAGGGATTGTTTTTATCTTTAAAGTTGAACACCAGAGTTACAGTCTTTGTCCATTGTAAAACCTTTGCCTTTATGTTCTGTCAATGTTAGTCGTAAAATAAGTTAGCTTTTAGAGAAAAGAACAATAATTGACTGAGCAAAAATTGCTTTGAAATGAGACAAAAGAAAAACCGGTTTTTCGAAACATGAAAAATTAGCAGAATTATGCTTTATTATTAAGCGTTATTATACTCTGTCATTGAGGCAAAGAAAACGTAATCTAAATGTGTCTTGGTGACACCTTAACTGCTAACAGCATTGTAGGGTTTGAATCACTCAGAGAGACCATTGTGTGTCTTGGGTGGACTAGAACAGTGATTAAGGCCAAGCATTTGTTTAGATTGGGCGTCTACTGATGTAAGAGTGTAAATTATTAAAACAAAGGCTACAAATGCGCCCTCACATAGCTGTTTCTGTTTCTTTCCACTACAAAATATATATTTCTGTTCTGCTATAATAACCGGCACTCAAATTGCATAAACTGAAATAGTTTTTCATCTACTACTACACTGTCAAAGGTGCAGCCTGCACTTTTGAAAGTGTAGTAGTAGATGCAGTGCAGGCATCTAAGGGCCGGGGCCAGGGATGATCTTGGGGTGTCAAACCAAAATAGGAGTTTTTTGATAATGTAGGCAACTTAATAAATTCAGAACAGAAGGTGCTGCTGCAGAAAGCATGGCTGGATTAAATCCCTGGCTAATCAATTACTCATTTAACATTTTGACTGATTTACTGACTACTAAATAAATATTAGCAGCAGCTCTATGATGTAATAAATAGTGAACATCTGGATGGATGGATGGATGGATGGATGGATGGATGGATGGATGGATGGATGGATGGATGGATGGATGGATGGATGGATGGATGGATGGATGGATGGATGGATGGATGGATGGATGGATGGATGTGTATAAAAAGTGTGAAAAGTCTATTAGAGTTTAATAGAAATTTTACTTCTGGGGATTTTTTTCTGGTCTTCATTTCATTATAAAGTGCAAAGTCATGAGTCAAAATTGTTATTTTTTTAAATAGATAATTTTAATAAAACTTTAGTACAGCAATAACTGCAGTGAGATTTTCAACGATTATATGTGTCTGGTCGGCTGAATTTCAGTTTCACTGTTTTGCTGTCTATGTGGCTCCAGACTATAAAGTATTATGTCTGAGCCTGTGGGGGCTTATCTGATGTTGCTTACAGCACAAACATAAATGAGTCACGGGAACTTTGTTCACTTTCCAAACGTACTTGTCAAACACATCATGTCTACTTTTGCTTTGCTGCAAATAGTTAGAACAGAGTAGGTAGTTGTTTAGAAATGAAAGATGTTTATAAATGATCTGCAGAGGTTATTTGCTATCTCTCTGCTGTCTGCCGCAGGAATGTGTTCAGACCACAACACTCAACACCTAAAATGGTATGTCCTTTCGCTTTGTATTAGCCGCTTTCCTGTTCTGCAAAGCAAGCCCGAAATTCATGTGCCACAGTTCAAGCTAGATAAAGAAAAAATATGTTAGCGTGGAAGCGGCAGCTGAAGAGAACTGGAGCACAGAATCTTAGGGAAACATTTTGGCATTCTTATGACAATGTAAATACAATACCAGATATTTACATACACTGTATGGAAAGATGATTAACTCATTTTTCCTCATTGCACGACATTAAATTAGAAATAAAATTTTCTGTTTCAGGTCAGTTATGGATGCACAAGTATTAATGTGTACTATATGCTAGAGTAGTGAGCAGGGGAATTTTGAATACCTTTTTATTATATCCTTCATATTCAGAAGGTTACTTAGGGCAATTCCCAAAATTTGAGTTAATTGGAGGCACACCTGTGGATGTATTTAAAGGCACAACTTTAAACACACTACTTCTTTGTGTGACATTGTGATAAAAACTAAAAGAAACAACCAAGATATCAGAAAGAGAATGGTGGCCCTCCAGAAGTTTGGTTAATCCTTGTGTACGATTTCCAGAAGCCAGAAGGTGCCACATTCATCTAGTCAAACAATTACATGCAAACATAAACACCATGGTAATCCTCAATTATCATGAGGTTCAGAAAAGAGACTGATTCTGTGTCCCAGAGATGGACTTGTTTTGGTTTGAAATGTGTGTATCGATCAAATAATAAAAGCAAAGAACCTTTTGAAGACGCTGGATGATGTTTTTAAGAGAGAGCCATTGTCTAATGAGAAAAAAGCACTGACATGAGCTGAACAGCCGCTGGGAGAGGAAGAAGTCGTTACTTCAAAAGCAACATAAGAATCCTGGTACTCAGAGACAAAGACTTACATTTTTGGAGTGTTCTGATGAAGCTAAAATTGAAGGGCTTGACCATAATGACCATCGTTACATTTGAAGGAAAAAAGAAGGAAGCTTGCAAGCCTGAGAATAACATCCTGACTTTGAAGGAGGTCGCAGCATTATGTTGTGTTGTTATTTTACTATAGGAGCACTTTACAAAATAGATGGAGCAATTTGGAGAGAATATACGTGGAACTATTAAATCAACATCTAATGACATCAGCCAGGAAGTTAAAGTTTGGGCACAAATTGGTCTCCTAAAAGGACAATGACCAGAATCGTATTGCTAAATTAGTTACAAAGTAACTTAAGGACATCATAGCCAATGTTTGGCCATCACAAAGCCCCAAGAGTTGAAAAGGTATGTGTGATCAAGGCGGCCTACAAACTTGACTTAGGTACAGCAGTTCTGTCAGGAAGAATGGGCCAAAATTCCAGGAAAAATAATGTGAGAAGCTTTGGAAAGAAACCCAAATGATTTGGCCGAAGTCATACAGTTTAAGAGACAAGTCTCCCAAATAAAAAGGAAATGTATGTAAATTTTAAAAAATGTTCAAAAAACTCTGCCTCTCTCTGATTCTTCTTTTGTTTAGAACAATAAATAATATTCTTATTTCTTACTATCCAAACTTAGAAAACATTTAGTATGGTTTATCACCAGACAGCAGGAAAAATAATTATAGTTAAATGACGTTTTATACAGCGTATGTAAATATAGCTGGTTTCAACCATATGTGCATGTGTGTGAGATAAAATCAAAGCCCTGTCAGACGGATTAATGACAGGGCATGCAACTTATGTAAGACCCCATTTGTTTGTTATTAGGACTATGCACACAACATCCCCTAATTACCCAGCCTGCTCCTTATGCTTTGCACATGTTGGTCACTGTGTCACTTGTTCTCTGTGACAAAAGCAAGCAAGCAGCAGCTGCAGATCTGAGAAACACGTACCTCGGTTGATCCCGTGAAAGCCACTTTGTCTATGCCCATGTGCGAAGCAATTGCAGCTCCTGCTGTTGGACCGTATCCTGGCAAAATATTGATGACTCCCGGTGGAAACCCAGCCTGTCAAAACAATATGAGAGGAAACAAGCTTTAGCGGAGATGACAGCAGAGCCAAGCAAAACCGCAGTTGGTGTGGGGGGAATCCGGACCCAGCCCAACCTGCCTTTAACTAGGGAACAGGGCGAACATCACAAGGAAGAGGGCCACAGACAGATAGTCTCCAGAAAGAGGCGCAACGTTTGAGGACACACGGGAAACAGAGCGGATGTGGACACTTGAATTTGCACATTACTTAGTAGGACTGGATCGTAATGTGAGCCTCCATTGTTCCTGAGCTGTTTAACTTACACATGTGTTTATTTCTATTCTGTCCAGACGGGTCTGGAGATTGAATCTGAAAAGCAAAGAAATATCTCCACAGCTGCAGTCTGCACTGCAACCAATTTACCACACACTACTGGTTTAAAATGAAAAACACATTTGTTAGTGTTCTTAATCATACTTTCTGTTGACTCAACTGTCTAAGCCGACTTGTGGGTATTACAATATGAGATAATTCTTTAGATCTTTTATTTGGTATATCAGCGGTTTCGTGTGATGTGTCAGTGTTTATATTAAGCCGGTGTTCAGGTTAAATCTGTGAAATAACAAACATTTTTCCAAATTCCTTTCCTTTAAAGCTATGTAATCACCTCACTTTGCAATTAAATGGGGCATTCAGAAGAGTGCAAAAATATTTAGACATCCACCTTTTTAATTTTGCTTCACAGCAGCTAGACTTTGTAATCTTCTTAAACACTAGTAATCTGTAGTTCTCCAGACTTTTTCAAAGTCATTGGAAGTTTTTCTTTGGGCACTGGTTGCTCCTTTACCTTTTTTTCTGTCCCATTTCTTAACATATGTCAGATGAATATTTGTTAAGCTGCTAACTCATTCAGGCATAAAAAAGACTCCTCAAATCAATAGATGAACAATTGTTGTGTCTACACATAAAATGACAACTTAGCAAATATTTTGTATTACATTTCTTGCAGCCTGTCAAAAGGAAACAGTTTGTGTCCATTTCTTTTGTTGAGAGTATGTAATGTTTCAATTATATATAAACTATATATACACTGTAGTTTGACAGTAATATTTATACCACTAGCAAGGGGAATCCAAAAAAGGCATTTGCTGAGAATACAGTAAATCATCAACTGAAGGATGATAACCTTTGCAGGTTCTGTGCCAGATTTGTTCAGGTCATCTAGTGTTTAAAGCTTTTAAGACTAATCCCCACTTTCTAACTAACTTTTAAACAAACCCCGCACATTGTTTTATCATGCTAAAAATGACTGAAAGGAAATAAATAGAAAAAGCAGCTAAAATCCACAAATAGTTTTGACAAGATGTACAGGCAGCCTAGAAAGCTAAGTAAACCCTATTTTGGAGGTAAAGTCTAAATAAATTTGGAATGACTGAGTACTCATTAGAAAGTAATCACTTCTTCTGTTCTAAATAAATATGTATTTGAGCATCTACAGCCACTTACAATGTAAAGGCACTAACACAGAACAACACCAGCAGAGTTTTTGTAAGTCTCTAGGCTCTGAAAACATAAAGTAAACATTTACTGAGAGGTACTGGGGTGTTAGCAGAGACTACAATTTTCCACCTGCCCTGTTCTACATGTTCAAATAGTCTTAAACATGTGACTAAGCAAATCGGTTTTAACAGGCTTAGTGATGGAACTATTGTAATCTCTGTGTAGTATTCTTTCCGGCTTCCATATCACTGTTGCTTGATCACTTTTTCTTCCTTCCACCAAACTTTTCAATAAACTGCTTGTTTTCAGGACCCTGAGAAAAGCCAGCTTCTTTATCAATCGCCTTATTGGCTGACTTTTCAATCACTGTTTGTTGGACCACTATTAAGGCAGCAGTCTTTTCTCGTTATTGTGTAGGTCGTAACATAACATTTCTGTTGAGAGTCTCTCAAAGTCAAAGATCTTGTTTTTATATAACAATGCTGTAAGTATTGGACGAAATACCACATGGATTCATGCAGAGATATCTGTGCATCTAACATGAAACAAGAGTCTTAGTATGGAACATTTTGGAATGAGCATTGAAGCACAAGGACAACAGAAAAAACATGAGGGACAGAAGAAGGTGTAATGTGTAAGCAGAATGTAAGAAGTACTTTGATGCACATTCTTTATTGTGACTCACTAAAGCTTTCGTGTATTCTTGATTTGTTGTTTATTATTAGTCTAATTGTACAATTTACATCAAAGTGCTTCTTGCATTCTGTCAGATAATAGCCAGAAACCTCAGTGGATTGGGGTTGTTGGGATTTTATGTGATAGGTTAACATAAATTATTGTATAACTGTGAATTTGACATAAAATAATTTTTCATACATTAAAAATCTGAAAAGTATGGGGTTTCATTCATTCTGTCTCAATACTTTGCTGCATGTAGTTTAGGTTTTGCCTCTACAAGGTTTATCCATCTAGAGACGGAACCTTTTGTGCATTGCTTACATTTGCAAAATAGCTCAAACTCAGTCAGATGGGATGGACAACGTCTGTGAACATCAATTTACTGGTCTTGCCACATATTCTCAATTGGAGTTTAGGTCAGGCCTTTGACTGGGCCATTCTAACACATGAATGAGCTTTCATATATACTATTTCAGGGAATCTTTGGCTCCGTGTGTTTACGCTCATTGACTTTTGCAACAACCTACAGGTTTTCTTCCAGTACTGCCCTGTGTTTAGCTCCATCCAATTTCCCATCTAACCGACTTACCTGTCCCTGCTGAAGAAAAGCATTCCCATAGCCTGATGCTACAGTACCATCATCCAATTTTTTACTATGGGACGGTGCATTTAGAGTAATGTACAGCTTATTTCACGTTTGCTGTGTCCTCTACATGGCATGTATAAAACTTTGAACTGAATTTCAAGTGATATTTTTTAACAATGTCTTTATTCTTACCATTCTTTCATGAAACCCAGAGTTGAGGCTTAAATGACTAATAATTCTCCAAAGTTACAATGAGCCATCTGGGTTTTACTGATCTATGCTCTCATTGCCCGGCCTGTCTGTTTTGGTGGACAACGATGACTTGGTAGTTTTGCAGTTGTGCTATTATGTTTCTGTTTTTGAATGGAAGACTGAACAGTGGTCCATAAGAAGCTCAAGACCTGTGATATTGTTTTAATTACCTAAACCTCCTTTAAATATCTCCACAGCTCTCTCCCTGACCCTCTTTGGTCTTCATTATGCTGTTTGTTTTCTAACAAACCACTGAGGCCTTCACAGAATACTTTGATTTATACTGAGGTCAAATTGTGCACTGTATTTATTTATTCAGGCAACTGGTTGCACGGTTTTCCATGGGTATCAGAGTAGAATAGTGTGAATACCTATGTACAGCACTGTTTCCACACAAAATCCACAAAATAAGGGTCAAAAGCAGGATTTCGGTCTAAAAACATGCCCCAATAAGTGCAAATGACACTGTAGTTAAACATCTGTTTTTGTCGCCCTGCAGCTATGATAGGCTTTTAAAATAAAGCATTGGCCAAATTCACAGACCACATTGTGTTTTTAGCAGAAAAAAACACCAATATATTACAATTACTATTAGAATGTGAGTGTTTGTGCTAGTGAGATGTTTACAGTTGGCCAGAGTGTCTGTAAGGTCTACCTCCTTGGCGAGGGCCGCTACGTAGAGGCAGGTGAGCGGCGTCTGCTCAGCTGGTTTTAGGAGAACGGTGTTTCCACATGCGATTGCCGGGGCCAGCTTCCATGCTGTCATCATCAGAGGGAAGTTCCACTGCACACAACACATACAACACATACACACAAGCCAGAAAAATCATGCAATTGACACACTGGGTGGTCACAAGTCAAGTTCAATAACTCATCGCTCTTAAGTCACTTACTCTCATTTTCATTCTGTCTAAACATAGTCAAGTGAGAAAATGTTCTCGGCACTGGTACAGTGTTTTCTCTTCGCACAGGATTCTGAGAAAGTCGGGAAATTGCAACACATGTGCAATGGAGCCATATCGTTGTACAACACGCAGGCCTGTGTTATTTCTGCCTTACAGAGGAGCCCATGGGGCTGGGGGGCAGAACCGCATGCTTTCTGCACTCTTGCGCAATCAGCAGTATCTCCTTCGCCTTCATCTTTTCCTCCTTTCTCATCATTCTCTCTCCCTGAAAGCCCAACACGTGAAATCCTTTCTTTTCTCACTTCTCATTTATCATTACTCAACCTCACTGGCACAGTCATTTTGAGGGGAGGAGGGGGGCTTACCGAGTGGGTTTTACCCAAATAAACAATGACTGTCAGGGAATTACCGGAAAATCAGAACGTAATCCAATAAACCATCCATTTTCTCTTTCATACTCAGCCAGTTGTTTCTTATCTGGCTTTTTTTTGCACTGTTGTCCATGTCACATGAAGAAAGGCTTATACTCACGGGGATAATTTGTCCACAAACTCCTATGGGTTCATATCTGGTGAATGTCAGATACTCTCCATCTGTGAAGGAAAACACATGCAGACATATTCCATCACAAAAAAGTGAAATCTGGGTTACTAATTCCTAACTTTTGCTGAAAAGCTTGAAAAGTAACTCAAACATATGTTAAAAATTCACCACCCGACACCGCTGCTGTTGTCGACTCAACATGCTAATTTGTAAATGAATCCACACTGAACATTCCAGCTTCCTTTACCCTGGTGAGAGATTACATTTAGAGGCCTGTGTGTGTCTGTGAGTGTGCGTGCTTTAGGTCATACAGATGGGTGTTATGCTGGAATGGTTTGCTCATTCCTCTTGCATTAGCTGAGTTAACGGAGGTTGTTACGGAGGGTGTGCCATGCTTGTTCACGCTCCACGAAAACAATCCATATTGAGAAATGTGTGTATGAATTTATTACAGCAGCGGTCAGCTGATTATTGCCTAATGTTGCATTTGGACAGAGTGATCAGAGAAAGGTGACAAGCCAAATATTCTTTTTTTTTTTGTGGGAAACAGTAGAAGCTTGTAAACAGAAGTGAAACTTCCCATATGCTGATTGCTTGATTTTATTCCAAAGGGGATGCTGGATCATTTTAAAGCTGTTTGCACAGTGAGCTGAGATTTTCAGGAGAAACTCGAGTGTCTGTGAGGCTTATGTGAAACTATGACGCCGACAATTGACTTAGATTTCAATTTGGAACGAGCGATGTAAGCGATACCAAACTGTGTAGCCAAAGGTGCTCTACATAATGACACTCCCTATTCATGTCACGCTGCCTGTGATACAAATTTAATACCACAAGCCCAGCTTAACATGCCAGACTAACAGAGGGGGCTGTTGATGGTGGGTGTACTGCACGGTATCCTGACAGGTGAACAAACACGACTCCTTACATCATGCAGGCTACAGGAATATCCCAGCGTATTTAATGTGAAAGCCTACAGGAGGAACGAAGCTTAGAGCACAGCCCTGGGAAAACGCACACCGCAGCCAGTCTGGCAGGAGTGAATAACAGAAGCTTTGAGAGGAACAATGCAGTGGTATCAACAGGTTTCTCATGTCCTCGCTCTCATTCTTTTCTCTCCTTCCTGTTGAAATCGACAGCCGACCTCTTCAAACAGCAAATTTAACTGTGTCAGGGGGACGAAACCGGTGGCTGCAACCTTAGAACAGTGAATGGACAACAAGGGTTTGGATTATGCACCAATTTGTTGTCTTTCTTTTTCAAGTATAACACCACTTATGAATAATCTACAATCGGTAAATGCTACAATTGTATAATAAAGAGCTAAAAACCTATGTGACAAATCCAATTATGTTTCATTTCACCATTTTTTTTTCAATGCTTCATACATTTTATATAAAATGTTTCCCATCCATCCATCCATCCATCCATCTATCCATCCATCCATCCTTGTTTGTTTAAGACAACAATACAAATTCTGGGGGGAAACTTCTAAAGCTTTTCTTTTAATTATGATGAATGTTTGGCTGGTTGTAACGAACATCAGACTTTTGTGCATTTGTTTGACACATTTTCTTTTATGCTGTTTGCCTAAAAAACTCATACATTAGATAAATTAAGTTATTAATGTTGTATGTATTTTCTCAAGACAATAAAAAAAAAATGTTGGAACACCCAGAAGGAAACTTGTGAAAAAGTAAACGACACAAAGAATAAAATTAAATAAACTACTACTTGTTGGTATTTGTCAGCTTTTCATATTTAGTGGCCAGAAATAAGCTTTGGATTTGATCCCACTCTCAATAAAACCACCAAGTTCATCTTCAACATTATATTTGTGGCTCTTCCTCAATCTTCATCATGCTGATTTCATTAAAACTCTGCTACAGTTACTCAAAGGAAGCTTTTACCCATTGGAATGGAGGTCCCATGGATCTTGTCTGCATATCCAGCAAAGTATCTAAGAGTCTTTATAGTTGCCTGGAGATCAACAAACAGGGTGGGCAGGAAAGGCTTCCCACTGTTCAGTGACTCAATAGTCTGGGGAGAGAAGAGAAAGACATTTTGGGAAAAATGTGATATAACCTTGTGATCTTCACATAATTCTGAACCATTTCATCCTTTACACTCACCCACAGGTGAAAAGTGACACCAAGATAACATTAAACTACAAATACTGCCCCTCAGTTCTCTTTAAGGCAAGGCAAATATTTGTATTTGCAAAGACGAAGGAGACCGAGGCAGCTTTGCAGGAGGAAATAAAATGCACTGGATGAGTTGTGGAATAAAAACTTAAAGAAACAAAATTGAAAAAAACAGGGATGTCAGGGATACTCTTGTACCAGATCGCGGATTAGATAGAATTTAGTGTTCATTCACTTACTGCTAAATATACACTGTCTCGCTCCACCAAGTCAGCCAATTTTGCTAGCAGTCGTCCTCTCTCAGATGCATCCATCTTTCGCCAAACCGAACCCAAAGTGAAGGCAAGGTGAGCAGCCTGCACTGCTTTATCAACATCAGCCTACAAGACATGATAATATATATCAATGCATCAAATAGACAGAAATAATTTAACTCTATTGTTGTTTTCAGACATTATGTACTGCCGGGCAATAGTTTCATTAACTAAGGATAGATTCTTTAGATAAAAAGCTCACTTGCACAAAGAAAACTAAATGAAGGGATCAGCTGCTTAGCTGATAAAGACATAATCTGTGTTTGTTTGACTGACATGAAAAATATCAAAGTACTCCTCATATATATGATGCAGGTATTTAGGCTAGTTTTATATAGGAATGGTGGCTGGGTTAATGGCCAGTGTGGGTATATATATTTATATATCCTTATGAGTTTATGCAAACATGATTGTAAAAAGTCTTTTCTCGCCTCAGACCAAATAACTCCTATTTAAGGCAAGGTAAGGCAATTTTATTTGTATAGCACACTTTCAACAACAAGGTAATTCAAGGTGCTTTACATGATTAGGGGGTAAAATAAACAATGTAGTAAAACACACACAAAGCATATAAAGTAAAAACAGCAATAAAGCAAGAAGCATACACAAAACAGAGAATATATGAAAGCATTACTCAAAGGCAACTCTAAACAGATACGTTTTTAGTTGTGATTTAAAAGAACTCAGTGTTTCAGCTGCTTTGCAGTTTTCTGTAAGTTTGTTCCAGATTAGAGGAGCATAGAAACTGAAAGCTGCTTCTCTATGTTTGGTTTGGGATGTTGAGTAGACTAGAATTAGAGGACCTGAGTGGTCTGGTACTAGCAAAACTATTTTGAAGTCTATTTTCTGAGCTACAGGGAGCCAGTGTATGGACTTTAGAACTGGTGTGATGTGCTCGACTTTTTAGGAAGACCTGTGAGGACGCCGTTGCAGTATTCAGTCCTACTAAAGATAAATGCATGGATGAGTTTTTCTAGGTCCTGTTGTGACATCAGTCCTTTAATCCTAGAAATGTTCTTCAGGTGATAGAAGGCTGACCTTGTTATTGCCTTTATGTGACCCTGGAGGTTCGGGTCTGAGTTCATTACTACACCTAGATTTCAGGCCTGATCAGTAGTTTCTAGCTGTATTAACTGAAGCTGTGTGCTGACTCTTGATCGTTCCTCTTTAGGTGCAAAAATAATTACTTCTGTTTTGTTTCTGTTCAGCTGGAGAAAGTTATGCAACATCCATCCATTGATTTGCTAGATTCATTTATTTAGGCTAAGATTTAAGGACAATATGATTACAAAAATTACTTCTATTTTCAGAATGCCAGAAAAATGAAAAAGATTTGCTTAGAGATTTCTTTCTTCAAGATCAGACGTTTACACACATTATGATTACTCTTCCTTTAAGCATTTTTGGGAAGTGGGAAGTCCAGAAGATGATGTCATGGCTTTGCAAGCTTCTGATGCATGCCTACGTTTAGGACATTGTGGGGAAAATCAGCCGAACTTCTGACTTTGAAGTGAAAAAAGAAAGACCTGTCTTTCATTATTTTGGTATTTAACAAATAAGAATAATTTTGATGACGAGAGAGCCCAACACATGCACAGGGAGACCATGCAAACTCCATGCAGAAAGACCCAGGCTGGGATTTAAACCCTGGTCTTCTTGCTGCAAGGCAACAGTGCTACCAACTGTGCCACTGTGCAGCCCCAAAATAATGACATATTAATTTAAAATAATATTTAATCTGAACAAACTAAAAAGAGAATCCACATCGTGCCATCACACATTGAGCAGATTAATAGGCCACATGTATTAATTATAAACATTTCATGGGCTGTGGCCACACTGGAGACCACTTCAGCCAAAGTTTTGAAATCAGGGAACAGTTTTCCAACTGAAGTGATCAGAGTTCAGCAAGACTCTCTGAATATCAGCTTTTCTGATCGGCTCACCGGTAGGAAATCTCACAGCATACGTTCTTTTTGCATGAATGGTTAAGCTGTAACAATCTGTCACCTCCGGTCTGTGTGTTGTGCAGTGACAGATACGCTTCATGCCTCCGTAACTTTACGTCAGCTCCCGGATAGTGAGATGTATTTGGTTCGGTGTCCAGGTCTGATATAATGCTCAGATGCTCTTATCTGAATCATTTTTTGTTTGATTTGGTTACATGAACTCCGTGTGTAAAGTTGAAACTGTCTGCGGCTCTACACCAAGTGGTCAGGGGTGTGAATTGCCATCACCCCAATCTTTAGCTCTGATCATACTGAAAGCTGGATTTAACTGGTCATTAATAATTCCAGTCAGGAAAAAAACATTAAACCTAAATATACCAGGAATGACATATATACATACCAACTTTATTTCATAATAACATAATTTCTGCACCAATACCAATGTTTCAAAATCATTTTAAAATAGTTTAACCATCTTGGTTGTGTGTTTGTGAATGAAAACAAATTACAGACAGTGTTACAGCAGTTGTACTTAAAGTATGTTAAATTCTATGTGCAGGTTTGTAATTTTAATAGCTCATTTAGATCACGTGGTACTGCTGTCATAATGTTACGCTGTTTTCTCCTGTCCTCTGGGCTCATTCTGTACTTACCTTATCAGCCTCCTGGACCTCACAGATCTGTTCTCCAGTAGCTGGGTTGTACACAGCGAAGACCTTCCCACTAACAGAGTCATGCCATTCATTATTGATGAAAATCTGCAGGAAAAAAATACATTTTCACTCTTCAGCCACACAGATATTCAGATATCATTCAGATATCATTCAATGGTGAATCAGTTTGACTGCTGATATATTGGAAAAGTGAATGGAACAATTAATTACTTCTGCTTATATTGCATATTTATGTCACTTTAAGTAACCTGGTTGTTACACTATTGTAGCTGCAGAAGAGTGCTTGCAGTCTGTGAAAGACTAACAGCTCTCAGGCTGCTGGCCCAGCATGTCCAGCCTCTCATGTAAGCGATATGGGAGAATCTCTGGAAATCTGGACAGAGATTCCTGTGTGTCCAGCATTGCTCTCTGGGGAGTGCTCCACCATGCAGACAAAAGGGGTGGGTGAGTGTGAGACTGTGTGTGTGTGTGTGTGTGTGTGTGTGTGTGTGTGTGTGTGGGTGGGTGTGTGTGTGTGTGTGTGTGTGTGTAGGTGGGGTTGGAAAGGGATAAATCCCTATCAGACACAAGACCCCCAGCCATCCACCCACCCACCCCCAAGCACAGAGACACACGTTTCACAACATCACCGCTCATTTACGAGATCATAAAACACGTGCTGCGCTCGGTTTCTGTGAACCGTTAAAGCAAGTGTTCCGTTAAACAACTGCCCGGTATTCCAAACAGGGCATCTTTAACGTCTATAAAGAGCAAAAGAAAAATAAATGTTTAGACAAAGGCGGAAAGTGAGAATTGTGTCAGTAAAGACAAGCAAAACAAATTTTGGAGTTTCAGATGAAAAGTGCAACAAAATGTGAGGTGTGTCTATTGAAAGAGACATGTTTAGATTCATTAGGAGGAGTGCTCACAGTCTGTTTTTAATGGCTGTCAGTCCTTCTGATAGATAGAGTGCAAGGAGAACATCTGCTGGCACAAATCCCTCTGTGTATACATGTGCTCTTACCATCCTTCTCTGATGCTCTGAGAGCAAACCTGAGAGCAGGGTTCAAGTATCCCACCGTCCTGAGCCCTCCTAAACTCTCCAACATGTTTACCCCAATAAACACTGCCCTTTAAGTACTATTTAATTGGCTGTAAACCTCTTTTTCTGTTTACTCTCAGGCTGCTATGACATCTAGCTTACTGACTGATAATCCAGACTCAGTTATGCATGAACTTCAGTGGAGATATTTAAGATGCACCATCCCCCAGACACCGAAACACACACGTAGTGACTTCTCTCTATTCTCTACTTGTATTCTTCCATGCCTTCTAATATGAGGCCACCTTTAATCTGCTGCTCATTAAGAGCACTTCATAAAATTGTCAGTAACTATAAGGAGAAGAAGGTCCTATGCAAAAAAACAAAAAAGTCCTGCAGAGTACTGAATTAGGTTTTTAATTTATAGGGGCCACTGAAGTGGGGCGCCCTAAATCAGAGGAGCCCCCCTGACAGCCTCAACAGCCTGGGCAAGAATGCAGACCATGGGTAGCTTTATCCGTGGCGTAACCCCTCTCGTTGGATGCCACTAAAGGAGAAGGGATAAAGCACAAAAAAAAACGCCGTGGAGCAGGCCCCACCTAAATCATGGCTAGAAAAGGACCACTGTCAGATGCCGCTTGGCTCAGCCCTCTCGCTGGGCTCAGACTGGTGCTAGACTTTTGTCCCGGTTCCATTGAGAGGCTTGATTAAGATGACAGGGCTGAGTTGTAAATCAACTCTCAAGGTTTCTTAAAATTACTTTTTAGGATTGTTCGGACAAGGGGGCAAAGAACGCAAGGATAAAAAAACAACGGCAAGGGTGCACATTTTCAAATGACTAATGGTGTTTTCTTTTCCCTTTCCCTGCAGGGTCTTTGCTATCACTTCACATAATGGGTCTGTGTTTATGAAAGTTTAAGCTTCCATCCAGAAATTGCAGTAAAATGTCACATTTTATTACAAGAAAATCCATTTGTTTCTTGTTTTACAACAACCCTTTCAATTGTTAATTTTTGTCCAATTTGGATAAGCATTCCCACAGTGACAAAGCTGTGATAAGAAACACTAATCTTACCATTTGAACTGTTTATACATTTAGACAAGTTACAACCTAAAGAAACAAAGCATTTTATTATCATGTATCTGATAGACTGACGTGAAGTAGAAAACGGTTATATGACTTGTGATAACCTGCAAGTCAGACTTATTATGCTTGTTTTTAACTATGGTTTTTTTCAGACCACTTCCCATAAAGGCCAATTTTGTTCAATACATTGCTAACAGATATCAGGTCAACATATTTTCCCCAGCTGAACTAAGGATCTCTGTAACTCCTCCAGAGCTACCATAAACCCCACAGTTTTCTTTAAGGGCCTTCCCAGAACAGCTAAATTTAGCACAGGTGGACTCTGTTCAACGACTCCCCTATGAAACTGGTTCCACTGTATTTTATTTAGTAATATCAAAGTGAAGCAGCCTGGATACATTTTTCTTTTGTTGAAAATTGTCTCAATCTTGTACCCTTCTCCTTTCAATTCATAGTTACGAACTGCTTTGTGTTGGTCCATCCCACAAAACCCAAATGCATTGAAGCTGTAACATGACTAAAGGTGAAAGAGTCCAAGGGGTGTTAATACATTTGCAAGGCACTGTATGATGGACGCCTGAGGTGGACGAGAGCTAAGCACACAAACCAAGAATGTCTGCACAGGTCACAGGGCAGCTGCAAAGATTTAGCAGCGCTTGTGCTTTTCAGTGAAAGCTGTCAGTCCCATAATCTGTATAAGCTTCATCTTGGGTTTAATCTAAATATAGGATATGGTGTAAACACATGTTTTAAAATGATGCTCTTTTTTTGGTCATTACATAGTTAGAATCCAATACAAATTGCTTCCTTGTGTAAAAACCTCATTTTTGACAATGGCTTTCATTTAAAGGAAAACATTGGTTAAAAAGTTTTTTCCTAACAGTTTGTGGCCATTAATTTTTTTAAGTGCCCTGTTATAGGAAGTAGGAGAAGCCAAAATACTTTCTGCTGCCAACAAAACATCTGTTTGGCTCTCTGTTTCCTCTCACGGCTCAGATGCTAGCAGGCGAAAGGAATGTGTGAAGTCCCTCGTCTTTTTTCTTTAAAGCGGGGAGGATGGTGGTTGGATTAAGGACGTGTGTGTGTTTATGCACAACACCACGAGATCCCACAGCCCAGACGTGTCCTACGGGCTCTGAAAACGGTTCGTCTGAGCAGGAAGTTTCATATCCTCCCGTGTCACAGGACCTCTGTTTCCTTTTTACATCTGGATGAGTTTCAGAAGTTCTTATAATTACTACTGTTACAAGTGAGGAGAGCATGTGAAAGGGGAGAGCAGCCAATGTTTTTATTTTTTTTATTTTTTTACTCCTCCTGGTTCTCTTCTCATGTTTGACACCATGGAGCCTTCGTGTTTTTCATTCACACTCCTAGAGACAATGCCATCCCGCATTCCTGCATTTTGGAGAGGGCAGCCCCTCTGTTGATGACTGGCAAGCATCTTTTTCTTGTCACTGTATGTGTGAGAGTGATAACTCCAGGAATATGTGACAAAAAAAATTTGATTCAAGTTGTCCTTATAATATCAACTCGGCTGATAAAGCTTTATTTGATTAGCATAAATTACATAATTTTTTGAGATCCCTGATAATAATACTGTAATTCTGAACATTTGGGAGATCAGTGGGTTTATACTTTACTAAAATATAGGCTGCTTTTAATCAAGCAGATCTGTTGCTAAAATTAGATATCTGAATATCTAGCTACATTAATAAACACTGTAAAAAGACACAGATTTTTTTTACTATCAGAAACTAAATCAAACCAACCATTTATTTCCTAAATGCCACAAAAATTTGTGCCATTTTTTAAAGACACTTTTTTTTGCTTTCTTAAAATTCAGAGGTTTACATACATTTCCTCAGCATTGTGTAAAATTAAAATGAGCTCTTTAGGTGTATGATCTGATTCAGAAGTTTAGGTAATTCCTTCCACAAGCCTCTAACAATAGTTTGCTGGCATTTTGGCCCATTCAGGTCTGTAAGGCAGCTTGCCCACACACACCTTTTCAGCTCTGCCCACAATTATCTGTAGGAGAGCAATCAGGGCTTTGTGACTGACTTGGCCAAATGCGTTGGGTCATCGTCTATTTGGAAGACCCATTTGCACACAATCTTTAACTTCCTGAGTGATGTTTTAAGATGTTGCTTCAGTATTTTCACATAGCTTTCTTTGTTCATTATGTCATCTATTTTGTGAAGTGCACCAGTCCCTCCTTGCTCCAAACACCCCACAAGATGATGCTGCCATCCCTGTTCTTCACAGTTGAGATGATGTTCTTAGGTTTGCAAGCTTGCCTCTGTTTTCTCTAAATGTGATGACAGCAAACATTTCTGGTTCATCAGACAGTAGAAACCAAAATTGAGGGTTTTTGTCCCTGTGTGCATTTGCAAACTGTAATCTGGATTTTAATTTTGCTTTTGGAGTAATGGCCTCTTCCTTGCTGAGTGACCTTTCAGCTCATAATATAGTCCAGGGCTCATTTTTGTGTGGATAATGAATATCTCCTAACCACTTCATCCACCATCTTTACAAGGTCTTTTGCTTTTCTTCTGGGGTTGATGTGACCATTTCACACTACTAAAATATTTTCATCTCTAGTACACAGTACCCATCTTCTTTCTGAATGATATGAGAGCTGTACATCCCTGTGCTGTTTATACTTCAGTATAATTGTTTGAACAGATGAACATAGCTTCTTCAGCCATCTGGGAATTATAGTGAAGGATGAATCAGATTTTTCGAGGTCCACAATTCTCTTGCTGATATTTAACATGATTTCTTTTGTTTTTTCCATGATGTCACCCAAAGAATCAGTGTGGCTTATATGGCTCCACAGTTGTGCCTCCAATTAACTAAAATGTTGTAAATTAACCTACTTAATTAACAATTTTACTGTCATGATATAGTCATCTGGGTTCTCCCAATGGGTTTAAAAGTAAGGGCTGTGTGTGTGTGTGTAAACTTCCGAATTTAAAGAAGGTAATAAAAGCTTCCTTAAAAAATTATTATTGTAACATGTTGCATTAGAAATAACCTTGGTAATACCAATTTCCCCAAAACAGTCTTTTTTTACAGTGTATATAAATATCTACTTTCAACTGTAATCAACACATTCTTTTATAAATGCACAACATATCTGTCTCTTTGGTTATAATTGAATGAATGCGAAAGCCTGCTGTATCAAATAGTAAAAAACCAGGCAATGTCAATAACTGTTTTTAAAGCTTAGCTTAAAAAACAACTGAATTATCCTACAATTATTTATTGTATCAGGCTTTAAAGGGTTAATGAAGGAAAGAAAAATGGCAAATTTATTTCCATGCATCAGCAATGAAAACTGACCTCCTCACCCTAATTACTGAGGGTTTGACGGGTTTCCTGTGTACTTTACAGTCTTTAAAACTCAAGTCAAGGGAGTGTTAAAAGAACATTTTTGCATAGTTTCACTCTTGGGATCAGTAGACAGAGAGGAAGTAATTAATAAAGAAACGCCCTGCTCTTTCACAGGCAAATAAACACTAAGGAAGGGGGGGGGGGTTTGTGTATGCGCTGAAAGAAGAGGTTAGTGCAACAGATTTATGAAGCCAAGTTTTTTCTATAATGACACCACAAGGATTTACACGTTGAACAAAGAACGAAAAGGAAGTTAGAGGGGTAACCTTGCTGTCACTCTTCTCCCTTTCAGCTGTGATTAAGAGACAAGGGGACATGATGCTGATGTCTGAGCTGAGATGGTAATTTACAGTCGCTGCACAAGTGGGCATTTCACACCAACGGACACATTGATGGTGGTGCACACTTAGCCTGTCACAACCAAAGAGATGTGCGCTGCAGAGCTTTGCGGCCATGTGGGATTGTATAAGCAAAGGGAAGAAAGAAGGGAGAGAGGAGGCTCTCGCTGTGCTCGTCATGATAAATCATCTAGCCGTGCCATATCCTCTAACTTTGGGCTCTGTTTGATCTTGATCGCGGTAAGATGCTGGTTTTGAAGTGAAAAACTCCAGGACTACAGGTCAGGCTCTGGCGAGGCGGGGCCACTAACCCACACAGTGAGGCAGGGTCATAATTTACACCCCAGTGGACAGCACCATAGCATCGGGGAGCCCCAAGCCTCCATCTGTACTATCTCAATCAGTGACAGATTGATGGAGGCTCCTCTTCATGCAAACCAAAGAGGATGTCTCTGCATTGACTGTTTTACAAATACACAAGTCCTCAGCGGGCAGTTTCAGAGACGATTCCTATGGTGAAAAGTGCACTTATATCACCATGCGCAAAGCAACACAGAAAATGTATAACTTATGATTAGATCAGAGATCTGTAACTTACAAACTAAACAGGGCTAATGAGCTCTAGTTACTTTAAGCTCTCCAGATCTGTGGTACTGTTATCTGAAGTGGTTATCAAATTATAGCCTCAATATAAACAACGTGGAAATTGTTAAAAACAAAATGTATTTAATGAACAAGATAAGTCAATGATGAATTTCATTTAGATTAAGTAAAACAATCAAACTTTTTTTTTTTAAGTTTCAGAATTCACTACTATATTAACATGTACTGGCTTTTTTTTTACCACAAAACTTTTATAGACTGCTCTTTGAAAGCAAAAAAAAAGCAACAAAGCCCTGCTTTTATTCCTCCGTCCTGTTAAATTTGTCCCGCCGAGTGTCTGGTTTAATAACTCATTATCACTAAGCTGTGTGAAAAACCACAAAGACCAGAGGTATCACCTGCTAAAAAGAGCAGGCTTTAACAAACTCACATTTTCTTGCTTCTGCTACAAGTGGAAAAGTTTAAAACATTAATAAATTGTCATCATCACTCTGTTATTCATGGTTTGCTATAACAGCATTTAAACTATTTCTGCCAGCTATTGGAGGCTTTTAGGAAAATAAAAATTGGGGAAGGAGACTAGCAACAACATCCCTTCTTGTGGTTTTGGCAACAAATTAAAGTGCTTATTAAAAAAATTACTTATACATATTGTATTATCCCAGATTTACACACAATAGGAGACATCCAATACAATTACACAATGTGACTTTGAAAGGTGAGCAGTTCATGAGTCGGTGAAGGGACAAGGGGCAAACCTCAGTGGCAATAACCCTTTTTATCACATGCTTCTCTGTTCTATAGGACATCTGTCAAGGCACGATAATGTATCAGCCATATCTCTATTTACAGGCATGTCTGATGCAATCCACATTGAAATGCAAAAAGTATCATGTTAGGGGTTTAATAATTATTGTTAAGTTATGGAAAATTGAGTGTTCAAATCCTAAAATGGACAATTTTGAGGAACAGTTCTGTCTTTCCTATGCAGTCGGCAGGGTAGAGTTCAGGAACCGGGTGTGAGGAGAGCCCACATCAGGGGTGCCCATAAATCAGGACCCTTCTGCCCCCTAGTCTGCCGACCCAACAGGGACTGGATGATCCAAATTCCTGGGGGTTAATTCACCAAGTCGCTCTCTAAATTTCTTCCAGTGCACCATCGTTTCCAACCCTTCAGCTAACACCCTGCATGTGCCGTGACAGGGATACGAAAGTATCCAGGACGCCTGAACTGAACCTGCACCATGTACCATCCTCTGTATGCAGTGCAGCCGTGTGGCCTTTGAACTCAAAACATTGGATATGTGTTAACACAGAGCAGTTACTCCCAGCACATTATCGTTAATCTGTCCTGTGTAAATGCCCTTTTGTCTTGCAATCATAAAAACACTTGTTCTGCAGGAGGACCGCTTAAGAGACCACAAACTGAAGCAGGCTGCATCCTGACTGCTCAAAAACTGAAGAGACCTCTAACTACACATTCCTGCAAGGATCCAAGAGGGAGCTGATTAAATCAACGTACTTCATGATACGCAAGACTGGGAAGAACAAATAAATCTCCAGAAATATTTCTGATTACCCAAACAAATTTCAGTGAAAGATGGTTAAAAAATGTTTACACAAATTCTGATGGTAAAAAAGCTCACTTTGGAATGAGTGCTTTGATTATGATGTACTATAATTTATTTCAGAAATAGGATATTTATTACTGGATCCATTTTTCTGTCTTCATTTGCTATTGAATCTCTCACACACTTTTTTCAGCAAACCAGCCCGGCTACCACAACACACAAAAAAACCACACAGCTCCAAACAATTTATCCACTGAACCGATGTCTGGTCAATAAAGACAAAATCTCTTGCTACTATTTGGATTTGAACTGTACTTGTTTTGCCATGATACATACCATTAAAAGCAAATACTGTAAGTCTCAACCATTTGCTTGAATTTCTCTTAATTCCACCGAGGCCTAATTTCACTGTGAGCTATTATAATGTAAATTAAGGGACTAGAAAAAAATCATAAAAGCTTCATGATGAGAATGAAATGAAAAACAGAGAGGCTTTTTGTTCCAATTTTGCTGTTTTCTATAAACATTTTAATAGCCCCATAAAAATGCAGTTTATAAATTGGTTTCCTGCAGCGAAGTGAAATAATGTCTGCAGTCCAGGTGAAATAAAAAATGAAACAACATGACAGGAAGAGCATGTGACTGGTTGTTGTAAATTTTTACCAGCGGCTAAAACACGAGCGCACGCTTTTTTATAATTGTCTCATCAAATACTGTCAATTTAATTTAGCCTCTTTAAGCAAATTGTTTATAAGTCTTTATCATAATCTTGGCGGTGCACGTAAAATATGAAGCGTTTTAGAGTGTAACGCCTTTTTTTCTTAAATGTATAATTTGATGATATTCTACACAGAGCATGTGCGAGCGCAATTAGACTTAATGAAAAAAAAATTAATCATAAAACTTAAGTATGTCTTCATCGTAGAAAGTATATATCAATTCAACTGGGGCTTTAGGCAATTAAAAAAGTTGCGATATTCTGTCCGTGAAACTCTGGAAAACGTCCAGATCTCGGCGCTCGGACCTGCAGCGCGCAGCCTAAAGTAGGCTGTCCGCGGCGGAGGGAGGACGGAAACAGACCTTGGTGTGCTTGATCTCGGGGTTGGGCACCGGTGAGGGCATCAGCTGGAGGGATGCCATGAGAGCAGCCGGGTCGCTCTTCACCTCTCCGGGGATCTCGATCTTGCTTGAAGTCATCACGGCTGGTCGCTCCGCTGGTCTTCCTGCCTGCCTGCTTCCCTGCTCACTGCGCCTTTTTTTCCTCCTTCCAGCGGATTTCTGATTAGGGCTTCGGGTTTCTTCCTGGGTTTATAGCCAGGTGTCGGCTGTGGTTCGTTTTCATTGGGTGAAGAGAAAAAGGGGGAAAGGGCCGTCCTCTTGAAAATTAAATCCCAGCATTTACATAAATGACCTCAAGCCATGCGTGTCAAGGAGGAGGAACACACGCACCCCACCCACCTCACGCTCCCGCAGCACTCACTTTCCTCAGTCGTTTTCACTCTGCAACAGTTGGAGCTTTTTACATACTTATTCAAAGTTTTACATACACAAATATCACGCTCATAGTGCCTGCGGTGAGTTATCACAGAGGTCTGGAACTGATTATATCATACGTGCGCTCAGCAGTAATAATCACTCCGCATATTAACATTCGGGCAGTTTTAAGTTACCAGAGGGAAAAAGAAACGGGTCCCAGATCAGAGCCGTAAATTTTTATTTTTTAATGAAAAGCTTATATTTCTATATGTTTTGCAGAGAAAAAAACAAAGATTTGGTTTGTCTTAGAAAAAAATGAATCCAAGTCATTCAAATGCATAAAAATATTGTGTAAGGTCATCATTAACCATTTTCTGCATAAGTGACATAAAAGTGTCACACTATCGTCCAGCTTGCTCTCACCCTGTAGGCTAATTTGCCTAACACAGCCTCCCCACGGCCGGCGCTGTCATGTAAATTGCGGACTACAGGGATTGCTGCAGCTCGCCGGGGTGTTTGTTGGCACAGATTTGTCCTGCAGGTGATAATTCCTCCCAGAGTCTCCTTTTTAAAAGCGCCGAATAAACATCCGCAGATTACGGCACTGCGTGGGGAAAAGTATTTGCTCCCTTACAGATTTCTTCTTCTTTTTTTTTTTGCCACATTTATATGTATCAGGTTGCCAAATACATTTTAATATGAGATGAAAATAACCAGAGTAATTAAAAAAGCTGTTTCATTTATTCAGTGGAGAAAGCTATCCAAGCCAACCTGGCTCTATATGTTAAACTGTAATTATCTCCTAACACAATAACTGGTACCCCTGCTGGCAACAACTGCTTTCAAACCATTTGATAACTGGCAGTGAGTCTTTTACATCACTCCAGAGGAATTTTGTCCCCCTTCTTCTTTGTCGAGTTGTTTTAATCCAGCCACACTGGAGAGGGTTTTTTTAATTGATCATGAACGCCAATTAACGCCATAGCATCCCCATAGCAAGTCCGGACTTTGACTAGGTCATTCCACAACTTTGATCGTTTTGAGACATTTAGAGATGGGCTCGTTGGTGTGCTTTGGATTGCTGTCCTGATGCAGAACCCAAGTGAAATTGAGGTTAAAGCTGGTGGCTGGACATTCTCCTTCAGGATTTACTGCTAGACAACAGAATTTCTGGTTTCATCAATTAATAAGTCTAGGTCCTGAAGCAGCAAAGCAGACCGAGACCATCACGACAACCCCCACGTTTGACTGTTTGCATGATGTTGTTTGTATGAAATGCTGTGTTGGCTGTAATGGAACCGACACATTCCAAAATGGTCCCCTTCGTCTTGAAATTCCAAATAATATTTTCCCAAATGTGTTGGACACCATCAAACGTTTGGGGGGGGTTTCTGTTAATTGTGAGACAAGCCTCCGCATTATTTTTGGTCAACACCGTTATTCATCTCAGAAACTTCCCATGAATGCCGTTTTTGCCCGTGTCTGTTTGTTATTATTAGATCATGAACCTTAACTGAGGCTAGTGAGGCCTGCAGCGCTTTCAGATGTTGTTCTGGGTTCTTTAGTGACCTCCTGGATGAGTCGTCCATGTGCTTTTAGAGTAAATTTGTTTGGCTGGACACTCCTGGGAAGGTTCATCACTGTTCCTTGTCTTCTACCTTTTCAGACTTTTCTACATTGGGACAATAAATTGTTTTAGAGATGTTTTAGCCTACTTTATGTTACCAATGAGGTTCTATTTAAGTGATTCTGCAGGTTCGATGAAAATGAATCGAATCGGACTCAGCCTTCTGCAATGATGTGGTTATTCACAGTTAAGTGATGATGTACTGGGGATGGGAGGTTTCTTTTTCACATAGGGTTGGTTCATCTTATTTGGCTTCAGAAATGAGCTCAACATTTGAAAGATGCTTTTAAAAATATGTAAGATGGTAAATACTCATCTCCTTACAAAACAAATGCATTTACAGCTTAGTGAAAGTAGCAGCAAACTGTTTTAGGATTAATGAAGATCTTACTTGTGTTCGAAATGTGCGCCAGCAGACAGAAATGTGGGGAAACGATAAATACTGCTATAACATTTTCTGTTTGATTAAAGTCTTAACATGTGGCTTTACAACCCGAGCCTCTTGACAGGACAAAGAAGTTTGCAGACAGATGTAGCTCCATCATTTGCAAACCCCTGAGTGGGTGCTTTTCCTCTATCAGCACATCGGTGCTTTTTCACAGCCTGGGCGACACTCTCCAAAGTGTCTGTTTCACATCAAAGAGGACATGCCTGCAGCCGTGACATTGATTAATGGATTCAAAAACATCCCGTCCTCCGCCTGTCGCCTCACCTTTTTTTTCACATAGCCCAGCAAACGGAAGATAAGAATACCGGGGGAGAAGGTGTGAGCAGACCTCAGCGGCGCTTCAAACGCATTCATGGAGCGCCCTCTGTTGGAAGAAACGAGCTTTGACTCTGGACAAGTTGTTGCACAAGCTGATGGCTGTAAAATGCTTCATGCACTGACGTGGTGACAAGCAAAGTCGAGGGAAAAAAAGACGGAGATGTGACGAATGTAATGAGTGGAGGGAATTTATTTTTGATTTACCGCTATAGGAGGCATGAGGTAAAAGATGATAAATAAATTGTGACAGAGACATTAAAATGATTTGGCGTGGAGGTGGACTTGGATATGCTAGAATGCAACTGAAGAATTCATAAATGTAAGCTCATCATTTTAAAACCTTAAAGCTCGCAGAAACAATGTCTCATTAATTATTTTCCAAACATTCAAATTTTTACTGGCTTTTGATGTCCAAAAAGTTAGCACCTTGTGCATTTGTCCATGTAATAAGAAAAGCCAAAAACTGTACCACGTTTATGAAAAAAATTAAGTGCCCCTAGTATATTTTCTCATGAACTTATTATCTAGTTTTAATGATGGTTCAATATGTTTTAATAGCTTTTTTCTTAAAACCCTTAAAGATTAAAAATGTATTAAAATGTAACTAACACAGTATTTCATAATCAGGAAATATGTATATGTCTATTTTTTAAGATAAAAATATATTATGAAAAGCAAAAACCTTAAGAACAAACTAAGTATTTTTACTTTTCTAATTATAACTTAAGTGTAACAAGTGTGTGTTATCTTTACCCAAACAACAGTATACTCCACAGAATATTTATTATCTTGATGATCACTAAAACCTTTCATAAACTTTATAATGGCTCATAAAACATGGTATAGCTAAAAATGTATTTATTTGTGGATTGAAATGTATAAACCTTCACAGTAAACAATGTTTGTTGTTTGGAGAGTAAAATTACTTATTTTTGTTAAACAATTCTTTACAAATGATAATGTGCATTGTGGTTGGGGTTTTTACTGTAAAATTGACATATTCCTACCTGTATTGTCTTGTAAAATCTGTTTACATGATGTTAGGGTAGATTCACAATGCATGCTGGGAAAATTTAAAAAATGTTTTATCTAAAGCTTATTTAATCACGGAATAAAGTGAAACATAATAGGCTAGTTGTTGAATTAGGTGGAATATTTTTAATTAAGGTTATTAATATTTAGATGATTTTAAAACAATGTTTCTCTAACATGAATAACAATAATCGTTTAGAGCAGTTTAAACTAAGGGTTTGTTTGTAAAACGGTTTTACAGGTGTTACTTGTACGATAACTACTGATGCCTTGGTGTGTGATCGTTTATCATTAATTTCCATGTAAAACGTAAATTACAGTTGTTGCTACTAAGTCACTTTAACGATAAAATTAATTATTTTAACAATAACCAATTTACAGCGTAATAAGTGAAATGGGTTGTCTGATTTTCCTTCAGAAAAATTGTCAATTGTTGAATCAAAACAATATGATACACCCTGTTCTCTGTGTTAAATTAAGTGGAGATTTTAGATGATGATGATGATTATTGTTATTAGTATTATTAATATTATTATTATTGTTGTCGTTGTTGTTAAACCTATATTTGTAATTTGTTGAGTAGAGACATTTGAATGTCTCTTGTTTTGGTCACTACTGTACTAATCTGGAGCCCGTATTGTAATAATATACTTTCTTTCTTTTTTTTAAGTGGACCCCTTGTGGTTGTCCCGGGAAACAGATGCAGGGAGCTTAACGTGTCCGACAGTGGGAGGCGACAGCCTGCGCCCTCAGCTCCTCACTGACTGCATCAGAGTTGTTGGCTGTTTGTTGGGATCGGAGGAAGGCATCAAAGAGTCGCAGAACATTAATAATAATAATTATAAATCATGGAAGAGGAGAGCAGGAGGAAGATGAAGGAGAAATTTGGCCTGAGGCGGGAAATCTTGAAGGAGTTCCTGGCGGAGTTTCTGGGGATATTTGTCCTGATAGTGAGTATTATTCCTCCCTCCCTGTGCACCTGTCATCCAGCTTAAATAGCCGCTTTAAAGCTGTCTGACATTCTGCTAATAAGATGTCAAGCAGAGTCTCTGTGGACTGACTGCTGTCCCTCAAATGTCTCTGCTAACAGATAATTGGAGGGTCTTTATATCATGTGTCAGACTGTTCTGAGAAAATCAAGATGTAACTAATGCAAATTTCATATGGCTGTTTCCTAACACAAAAGGTGTTTCATATAATTAAAGGGTTAAAAAATAAAATAATAAAAACAGAGAATTATGCAAGTTTAGCTAATAATACGCAATGCAGAAATATAAAATGAACTCAAACTGTGTTGAGCTGCCTGAGTTTCCCAGCCTCCACCTGAAACTCTCTGAGCTCCAGCTGTCACCTCAAAGAACAGAAAAAGTCTGCTTGCATCTTTCACAACAACCCTTTTCATTTGTGGATGACTGCTCTCGCCTCAACACTTTTTTTCCCCTCTAAATTACTTGTGCCTTTTACCTAATAAGTGAGGGATTAATTATTGTTTTGAGCTCCAGCTTGGACAAATTGTCTGTGGCAGTCAGAGGCTGTTTGTGGACAAGAGGGCTAGTGTTAACGGTGAGCCTAATTGGAATGATTAGAAACAATGAGCCTTTTCTAGCTGTGCTCTTTGTGTTTTTGTTCTTGTCTGTGTCCCAGCTCTTTGGATGCGGTTCAGTGGCCCAGACGGTGCTGAGTAGAGGGGCTCTGGGAGAGCCGCTTACCATCCACGTTGGTTTTACCCTGGGAGTCATGATGGCTGTCTACATGGCAGGGGGAGTGTCAGGTAAGAAAGGCTCACATGTGCACCTGTCATTGGAGGTGCACCAATCAATCGGCAACAGGTCGGAATCAAACTATTTTTCTCCAAATCTCCTATGATTGGTGATTGGGAGGTCAAATACAGAAAATAAACAACTTCTTCTATTTATTAAATAAATCCAAACTAAGATTTCTCTCCATTTTGAGTTTATAGACAGCAACCATCACCAGGTACTTTGATGTACCTTTCCCAGTTAAATAAATAAACAAATTAGATAACGGTGAGAGACCTACGTTTTAATGTATAAATATGTGTTATTGTAATCCCTTCATTTTCAGTTATATTTAAATATACAGCCTCAATCAAAGAGCATGCAGGACAATCGTTTTCTCTTCATATGGGTGGTTGACGAATAACACAATTCTGACTGTCCGCGTGTCACAAACTGATAAAAGTGTAAATCTTTAAGGAATATATATTTTAATGTTTGTCCTCTAACAAGATATGGTGAAATAATATCAAAAGTTTTGTGGATTTACGAACATTTCACTCAGGGTTTTGATCGAAACATCAAAAATGTCATATGGTGTGACTGTCAGGTATGTGTGTGCCCTCAGAAATAGGAGTATATTTTCAAATAAATTATAAATATTTGAAAATTCTACAGTGCATATAACATATTAATGTGTTATCAATAGTGATGAAAAGGGTCTGATGTCTATGCATTATGTCAAAAAAGATCTGATCCATTATAGTTTGTCCGCAAAATTGTCGTCATACAGTGTGACACTATAATGTATATTTAGAATGGGCCATAATTTGGACATCTTAATGATAAAAAGGACCACACCGCACCAGGAAGTGACAGTAATATCTCTGGAGTGACTTGCAATTTCATGAGGTGAGTTTGCTTTTTAGATATTTAGTTAAAAAGCTATGAATCTGACATCAACAGTAGCGGTCAATGTTTTGTGTCTTATGGTGTGACATCATTTGTATAAAAAATACATATTTCTCAGATATTTTACGTAATAATTTATAAATTTCATTGCTGCCATGTGCCTAAGCATATGGTAACTATTGGCTAGCTGTTTTAGTTTGCTAATGAATTAGCTTCACTGATCAGAATGTCATATAGTGTGACGCTGTTTCATATGGTGTGACTGGTTTTCCAAGTCACACCATATGACACATCTGTCACGCCATATGACAAGACATTTTGGTTTACGTGAATATTAATACATTTAAAGTATTTGATGTAAATATAATATCTATATGATACATAATCCACTTTCCAATTTTATATTTAATGCAACCATATTTTTCAATTTGCCATATTATGTATATAAAAAGATATTTTTCCTGCATTGTTTGTCAGTGAGGTAGACGCAGTATGTTGAGCAAGGAGAGGACACGCAAATACAGGGAAAGAATCAATGGAGACCCTGGAAGGGGAGAGGAAGTCCTCAGGAAACGGAGGGAAAAGTAAATCAATCATGCCACACAGGACAGACACAGATAGCACAGGTTGAAAGTCTAGTCCACAACCAGCATAGTAATATTATGACGGCTATTACTACAATAGTGAATCTGAAATTGAGTAGGATGTGTAGGCCTCACAGGGCTAGGGTATTTTTCTCATGCAATTAAAGGAGCCATATGTCAGAAATGGTCAAAATAGGTACTGCACCCAAATTCAAAATACTATAGAGTCCTCCCCCCGATTGAGGGATTGCATCAGATGTAAACACAGGAGGACAAAGATTCCAAAATCTTGCAATCCACACAAAATGACAACAATAACATCTGTATGGGGCTGCAACTCCACTTTTGACATAAGACGTGAGTGGATTAAAGGCTGGTACGAAACAACAACGTGCCAATAGTAGTGGTCAACCAACCAACCCAGTACCAACCCACCTTATTGAACCAGAAACAGACACCAGTTCTGATGATGATACCAGCTACACTATGGGAAAGTTTGTCATCGTCAACTATGAAAATAGGCCATATGTGGGCCAGATCATTAAGATATGTGATAATGAGGTACAAATTAACTGCATGACACAAGTTGGTAACAAGAATGTCTTCATTTGGCGGGATACACCAGACTGCATATTTTATGGCTGCAATGAAATGGTATGCACAATATTTGAGCCTGAACCACTTCACAGATCTGCCAAACTCTCAAACATTGAGTGGATGAAATTGAATATGGTCTGAGGACTTTAAAGGAGTCATAACCTAGTATTACCTTGGATACCCACACTATTATAGTCTTCCAGGCCCTTCTAAAAAAGTAAAGTTGAAAAAAAAGTGAAAAAAATAAACACAGAGCTCCTCTGACCCTTATTTCTGAAAGCATTATTGCTTCGCGAGATCTGATGCGATATTTTGGCTGTCGTGGACGGGCATTGTAATAATGCAAATGAGGGGCGCGTTGATTGGTGGCATTCTAGGTCATTTGTTGTTTGCAAAGTAGCAGCCATTACCTGTGTTGTCCTCAAAGCTACTACTCCCGCTACCATACAATAGCCGTATTAGCAGTTAGCTGCTGTTACACACAGTAGAGCAATAAAAACACAGCCTTATCGTTTCAATTGCAGGCAACTCTCTGATTGTTGGAATGGCCCCTTTTTCTAAACGGAGCTCGAGTTCGTACTTCGAATCTGAATTCAGTAATGGCGGCGCTCAATTGAATATGAGGGGGAGAGGGGCAGGGCGGGCTTCCTGCAGCATAGGTCTGCGATGTCCATATATGGTATATCCTGCGCCGACTTGACGTCAAGTCGGCCAGAAATTAACATCACGTATTTGAGTGCGTGTGGGCTGGTTGACGAACCCAAGGGTAAACAAACGCTTCAAACAAACGCTATCGGCTTCCCGGTCAGTGTATAATCGTTAGGCAATCATAACACACATTTTTTCTCATGGAAAAGTTAAAATTACAGGTCATGACTCCTTTAAGCTTTTTAAATTTTCTACATGTGAACGACAACACAACTATCAAATGTCATAATTGATTGGATATGTATACACTGTAATCTTTACTGTTTAACAATGCTGGCACATTCTTCAGTGTCTTCACATTTTAATGTTTTAAATGTTAGTTTTTATGTGTATTATTGGATACACTGATATCTTTACTGTTTAACAATGCTAGCACATTCTGCAGTGTCTTCACATTTTAATGTTTTAAATGTTAGTTTTTAGGTGTATTATTGGATACACTGCAATCTTAACTGTTCAACAATGCCGGCACATTCTTCAATGCCCCCACATATGGTACGGTCATACGGTTGCGGAAAGACAGGAAGTCATTCATTTTCAATGAGATTTGTTTTAGGTTTGTTTATATTGAAGAATTAAAGTTATGTGAATGCAGTTACTGTTTTATATTTGAAGTTCATGAGTAATCTGTTTTCTAAATTGTTAAGAAAATACTTTGCATTGACATATTGTGATATGGTGCAGTTTGTCATATGGCGTGACATTCATGTCATTTCGTGTGACGTTCAAAATTGTGACATAACACAGCATTGCTAGTAGTCATTCTTAAAAATACAAATAGAATACAAGGACAATAGTTTCAGCAATAGTCTCCAGCAATTTCTTACACTTGCTATAAGGTTTACGAATATTAGTCTAAAATACCTTGAAAGATTGAGGAGTGATGTCCTCCTTTGCGCGATGATTTTGTGAAATAAAGCGAAATAAACAAAAATTTCACATTGAAATGTTTAATATCAAAGCAGTTATGATTAAAATGTTTGATAAGCTGGGTAAGAGGGGAAAAAAGTAGCCCATTTTCACTTTTATATTAAATAGCCTTCACGTCACACCATATGACAATTTGAGGCACTCATGGAGAAAATTGATGAAAAAATTCAGATTTCAACTCAAAATCTAAAAGAACTTATATTTATCTGGAAAGTCAAGAGACATAATAATACACATAAAATATTTTCAAGGATAATAACATAGTTTAAAAAAAACATTTTTCTGGCTTATATGTCAACCACCCATATGTTATTGTCCTTAACAAAAATTGGAATAGGTCAAAATAAGAATCAGCTCTTAAACAAAACCAGAAATCCGTTTGTGGCCAGCAAAACCGGATCACTTCATCTCTACCTGTCATTCCTTATAACTCGTAATCACTCAATGCTAAATGTAGCAGTAGGGATCATCGACCAGAACAGTATGCCTTTATGTTGTTCTGGTCTACATACAGTGACAGAGTAAAACAAGCAGATATGTACATGTTATTTGGCCAAGCCGTCTACAGTCGGTTGCAGATTAGAGATACCAAATGCACCCTGTTAACTCTAGTTTTAAAATGGTGAAATGGTAACAGATAATTGCCTTAATAAGAATCATTAGTGCCAAATTGGAGTGGCCTTGTTTTCAGCCAGCTGACCTGCAATGCCCAGCCATACATAGGGAGGAGGAGCAGCACTGCATTACCCCAGCTACTGTAACCCTTTCTCTGGTGCTTCAGATGTAGAATTTTTTTTGCTTTGTAACCATATGTTGTTGTTTTTTTACTTTGCTGTACCCTGATATAGGTAACTGACCCATGCTTACTTACCCTTTTCTAAACCAAAAATTTGTTCGGTATCATTATGAAGCATTAAATCAGTCCATTACTTTGTGACTGCAGTGTTGCAAGTGACATATGTATATGCTTACAGAAACAGGAAAAAAGATTTAATAATAATAATAATTTGTTAGTTGGGACAATTAGGACTGTATTTTTAAAGAGGAAAAAACAATTAGCAGATTAGTAGGATTGTTGCTGAATGTTTTTTAACATTTAATAAATTAGTTTACACAGTAAAACTGTGCCTGTAAGCACACTGGCGTTATTTTGGCATCATATGTTCCTATTATTTCATTCATTAAGCTATTTCTTGTTAATTCCTCCAGTACTCTGCACCAGGGTATTTATAGCCTAATTTGCAACGCAATACACAATTAAGCACATATCCATCCATCCATCCATGGTGGACAGGTTAATTATGTGCTTTGAAGTATGGCAATAAATTCACATTTGAGTTAACAGGATGCTTCTAAGAAAAGAAAAGAAAAAGTAAGATAGAAAGAGTTTAAAAAAGTAAGAAATCGTCTGTAGCTAAATTTTTATAAAAAAAAGAAATAACTTATCAAAAATTGCTTATACCCTTCTCAGTAATCATTCATTACTATCAATAATCAGTCATTACAGGAATCAATCCATGCTTAAAATTGCTGAGCAGCTTTTTGTCTCCACTGGTATTTTGACAATTTTTCTTTGGTGATGAGCTTCAAGTCTTTTAGACTGGAAGGTCTCCATGCCACCCTAATCTGTAGCTCCCACGACAGATTCTCTTTCAGATTCTTGTCGGAACTCTGTTTGAGCCAGGCGGAAACGAATGGCACATTTTTCAATTATGCAGCTGCTGGTGACATCATGTTGGACTAACTCTGTTAGTTAGTTCTGATTTGTTGTTTTTGAAGACTTTTGTTCATGATTGTTTTGGTTGAGACATTGCATGTTTGGACAAGTATTCCTTGTGGTTTTGGACGCCGTACAGCTGGAAAAAGTTTTGCTCTCACTTTTTTTATTTTCTGAAAGTTGTTATGATGCATACCATTGTAACAAGATATTGTTTTTACAACTGGGAACAGCTGATTAGCATCTCAAAAGATAAAATAATACCTGAACTACAACCCTAAACCCCAGAAGAGTCAAAAAGAGAGAGACCAGAGAAAGGTGGAGGAAGTTTAAACAATCTCATCAATCGATCATGATGGGTGAGGCAAGGCAATTTTATTTGTATAGCACACTTTCAACAGCAAGGTAATTCAAGGTGCTTTACATGATTAGGGGATAAAATAAAAGGAGCATAAAACACAGACAAGCATACAGTATAAAAACTAAAAACAGCAATAAAGCATGAAACAAATTATATGATACATGAAAACATTACTGAAAGGCAGCTCTAAAGAGACGAGTTTTTAAAAGAACTGTGTTTCAGCAGCTTTGCAGTTGTCTGGAAGTTTGTTCTAGATTAGAGGAGCATATAAACTGGAGGAGCATAGAAAGCTGCTTCTCCATGTGAAGATCATGTGAGGATCACATTCCCAACTTCAACATCTTTCTCTCTAGCTTACTAACCATAAGGTCAGAAAGAGATTTAAAGAGGAGCGGCAAAAGCAAATGAGGTGGATTACCAGTGCTTGCCAACAACTGATGGTTTCATTGTTGCAGAAATATTCCAATGTAGTTAGGATTTAATTACTTACTCTCTGTCTTAATAAATGCATCTAGGGCAGGAATTCAAGTTAGAGAAAACAAACTGTTGTTCCAGCATAATGTTCCTGATAAAGACGTGTCAGATCAATGGGATGACCGACGTCATAGCAGCAAGATATCTACTGGACATTCGGGCCCTGAGGGACTGCTTCATGTTTTACTATCAGACTGACATAGACTGGTTCTCCAGGAGCTGAACAAGAGGATTGAAGAAGACATGCCGGAGAAGATAAACAGTGATTGCTAAACACTATAAGGTGTCAGTCAGAAAGGTTGGGTAGGGAATGCGAGAGTAAGCTCTGTCTGACTGCAAGACTGAGTGCTACCGGAGATCCTTTCTGCCCACAGCATCACCATCCACAGCGACGACTTGAAGATATTTGGATGATAGGAGTTGCGACATTTAATTTCCTTTTGCGATAAATAAAGTGTTTTTGAATCAAACTGAATTGAATTTTAATAACATATACCATGGTACATTACACATCAGGGTTTAGAGGAAAGTACTGACTCTGTCAATGAGGTAGTGGTGGAGGATCTAACTACGACAAGTGTTAAGGGACATAAGTTTAGGATGGCTGCATGCGCCTTCTAAGAAGCAGAGGTTTCATGGACTACAGTCATTTTTTGAAATGGTTAAGGAAGATAACATGGAATAAATTAATCTTTTTTATTTGCCTTATAATAGAGTCAAACATCAAAATATATATTAAATATAACTAACATTGTATGGTGAAACTGGTTTGTATCAATTCTGTTACTTTAGTTATTCAGAAATGTTTTATGTCTCAATGCATACATTGTTTTAAGAGTTTCTTTTTTTAATTTGTAATTTCAATAACAAAATAAACATTATCTTTAGAAACTCAATCAAACTTGAATACACCTGAAAAAATATCATAATTATATTATCATAAAAAGTCCATCTATAGCAATATAAATATGTAACAAGATGAATATTTAGATATTTAGTCAAAACAGTTAGATTTTATTAAGTACAGTTTTCTTAATGTTGTTTCTTATTCTGTTTCTATTCTTGGAATAGTTCAACTTAACCTAAGAAAAAAAAAAGCAAATGTTAGCACAGTGGGTTTCATCAGCATAGGAATGGTTGGCTGGATGCTAAGATCAGTGTTAAACTAAATGAGTGGTTAACATATTCAGTGGTGCAAGTTGTATAAAAGTCCACAGAAATCCCACTGTGAGGAGAAATCTAAGAGAGAGAGAGAGAGAGAGAGAGAGAGAGAGAGAGAGAGAGGGAGGAGGAAGATTAAATGAGGCATTTGAAGGCATAATAAATTATAAAAGGAATAATTAATCAAGCTTGAAAGAGGAGAGTGCATCCAACCTATAGCTCTGTCCTGTGGTATTGAAAACCATTAGACATCACCTCTGAAGTTGCTCACTATACGGCTGCTAAGTATGTGCAACAACATCAGTGTAATATTAAATATTAAGACTTTTTTCTGTGAGGTAAAGTCTGAATAATTCATCAAACTACAAAAGAACATCAGTTTGAAAAATCAACTCATTCTGCACTGATTTTCCACAAAAAAACAACACTTGAACAAGAAAGAAAACAAATTGCAGCTTTTCTCAACATTCCACTCTGGAGAACTTTCAGGACAGTTCTGAATCTTATGGTATATATGTCACTAATTTGTGACTGTTACAGACAATGTATGTGTCTCCATTCAGAGAAAATCTTCAGATTAACAAAAAATTAAAACATAAATCGATGTTAAACATAAATGTTGTGATTGTTTCAAAATCACCTCCCTATTAAGCAGTTTGAAGACTTCAGAAGAATAGCAGAAAAGCCAGAGGACAGAGAGGTTAATATATGGAAAGCTTTTGCTGCATGACTGGGCCATTTAGTCCTGGGGTCCACAGCTTGGTGGGAAGCTTCTGTCCAACGACATCTCTGAAGATGATCATAGGTATTGGACTAATGAGCTTTACAGGGGCATGGGTCTTTGGAGATGAGGGGGGTCAGGTGTGACAAGCCTGGCTTTCTGGGCTTCCCTTGCAGAGTGGCCCCATAGGAGAAGAAAACACAATTGTTATCACTTTGTAGTCTGAAGATTTTAGCTGACAGTGTACCGTAAGTGTGACACATCATGGTCACTCTAATGACCTGCAGTCTACGTGTGCCTTAAGCAGATTCAGGCAGATTATGTCAGAAGCAATTCAGACAGGCAGGGCTGGCTGGTTGTCGTGGCCAGTGTTTGTGAACAGGATGGGGAGATTAACAATGGGCGCATGGCTGATACCCCCCAGTGGTGTTACCCCATTGAGGTCAAAGCCAAGATCCCAGAGTGTTAAATAAATGACCCCACACTTGGTAGCAATTGGCTGGAATGTGCTCAACATTTCACTTGAGGACAAAATATGGGAAAACAGATCTGAGGGAGCACAAACCCAGAAAAGTGAGTCAGAAAATGTTTGGTGAGGATTCCATGAATTCACAGCCCACTGAGTTCACCTCAAGATTTGGTGTCTAGGCAGTTCTGCTGTGCAACATTGTTTACATCTAACCTCAATTGTACAAAAACAAAAAGTAAGGCAAGGCAAGGTATAGCACACTTTCAACAACAAGGTAATTCAAGGTGCTTTACATGATTGAGGGATAAAGCATGAAGCATGGACAAAACATATGATACATGAAAACATTACTTGGAGCCAGTGTAAGGACTTTAGAACTGGGGTGATGTGCTCTACTTTCCTGGTTCTAGTGAGGAACACGAGCAGCAGCGTTCTGGATCAGGTGCAGCTGTCTGATTGACTTTTTAGACAGACCTGTGAGGACGCTGTTGCAGTAATCAATCTGACTAGAGATAAACACATGGATGAGTTTTTCGAGGTCCTGTTGAGACATCAGTCCTTTAATCATAGAAATGTTCTTCAGGTGATAGAAGGCTGACCTTGTTATTGCCTTTATGTGACCCTGGAGGTTCAGGTCTGAGTCCATTACTGCATCTAGATTTCTGACCTGATCAGTAGTTTCTAGCTGTATTAACTGAAGCTGTATGCTGACTCTTAATCGTTCCTCTTTAGGTCCGAAAGTAATTACTTCTTGGGGTTTTTTCTGTTCAGCTTGAAAAAGTTATGGCACATTCAATTCAAATTCAATTCAAAATTACTTTATTAATCCCAAAGGGAAATTAAATTTTGTTGTAACTCATTATGCAAGTTCCTTCAAAGATTTGTTGCAGATGCTGATGGCTGTGGGTAGGGATGATCTCTTGTAGCGCTCTGCAGATCTGAAGAAGCCTCTGACTGAAGACGCTCTGTAGTTGTATGACAGTCTGATGTAGAGGATGCTCTGGATCTATGGCGTCTTCTTTTCAACCACTTCAGGGTTTTGTGGCTGTAGTTGAGGTATTATTTGAGCTTTTGTGATGTTAATCAGCTGCTGCCAGTTGTCAAACCACCTTGTTGCCATGGTTATGCATCATAACAAATGTCCAAAAATAAAAAAGTATCAGCAAAAATCCTTCCAGCTGCACAGCATTCAAAACCAGAGAGAACAGTTGTCCACAAAAACAATGTTTCTACCAAAAATGGAAGAATTAAAGTTTTAAAAAAGAAACAAAATATGAACCAAAGTAACAGAGCTACTCCAACATGCTGCCACCTTGAGCGGCGCAATTCCGGAATGATTTCCATCCATTAATTTGCTCAATGCATTTACTTAGGGTTTGGATGGATTCAAAGTCGCCTGGTGACGTCGTAATGTGAAGCTGAGTATCATCTGCATAGTTATGGTAGTTAATCTTATTGGTTGTTATATACTGGGCTAGGGGGAGCATGTAGATATTAAATAAGAGGGGCCCCAGGGCTCCATCCTGGGGCATGTGATTTTAGTTTGCTCTGATGAAAAGTTTCCTATTGAAACAAAGAAGTCCCTGTTCTTTAGGTAAGACTCAAACCAGCCAAGTACTGTACCAGGGAGTCCGACGCAGCTCTCCAGTCGTTCCAATAGTATATCATGATCAGCAGTGTCAAATGCTGTACTGAGGTCCAACTGTGGTTCGACCACAATCTGTATTTATGCGGATGTCATTGAAAACTTTCACGAGGGCAGTCTCAGTGCTGTGGTGAGCACAGAAACCAAACTGAAAAACATCAACGCGGTTGGTCGTTGTTAGGAAGCTATTTAACTGCAGAAACAGCTTTTTCAATAATTTTACTGATGAATGGAAGACTAGATATTGGCCTGTAGTTTTGAATTAACATGTTGTCCAGGTTATTCTTCTTTAGCAGTGGTTTAACAATTGCTGTTTTTAAAGCCTGGGGAAAGGCACCTGGCAGGAGGCATGAGTTCACTATTTTAATCAGATCAGACCCAATGACAGGGAAAACGTTCTTAAGGAAATCTGTGGGTAGGATATCAAGACAGCAAAAGGAGGAGCTTAATTGATTAATGATTTCTTCTAGTGTTTTTTTGGTTTAATTCATGGAATTCTGACATTTTCTTCTACAGTGTTAGTTGGGTATAACATTGGTAATGAGTTCGGTACTGAGGTACAGACTGACCGTCTAATTGTTAGTCTTTTCAGTGAAAAAGCTGGCAAATTCATTGCCCTGGTCGACTTTAGTTCAAGGGCTACTGTCACTGGGGAATTAGTTAGCCTTTCCACTGTTCCAAGCAGAGTGTTCGTTCAATATCTGTTCTGTCTTTCTATGTAGATATCACAGTGAACCTGGAGTTGAGTTTTCCGACATTTTCTCTCGGCTCGTCGACTTTTCTTTTTTCACTACATACCAGTGGATCGCTTGTCCACGGAGACTTCTTTGTACCTGAGACTACTTTCACCTTAATCAGAGCAATGGAATCAATGATATCTAAAAAAAAAAGTAAGCCAAAATGGAAAAATTATTATGTACACCCTTGCTGCCTGTAAGGATTTAAGACAGAAAGTAGCATCCAGGTGGAGCAGTAACTGAGTAGTCTTTTGCAGATATAATGGCTTGACCAAACCAACCACAGCATATCAACTCAAACACTTCAAGCTGACTGTCAAGCACGGTGGTGGAGAGGTGATGATCTTGGCTTGTTTTACAGATACTTGGTATAAGGCACCTTGCAGTCATTCAGTTGACCATGAACTTAGCTGTATACAAAAGTTCTTCTTGAGTCAATTGTGAGCCCATCTGTCTGATAGCTGAAGGAGGCTCCAAACCAGATCATGGGACATGGCAATGATCCCAATCACATCTCAGAATGGCTGAAAAGAAAAGAATAATGTGTTGCAATGACCCAATCAAAGTCTACACCTCAGCCTGATCAAACTAATTTAAGAGAGCTGTGCAGAAAGAAATGTCTGCAAACCTTAACCACTGAATTAGCCAAAATCCACTGCACCACTGTGATGAAGTCAAGGGCAGAAATCCCATTTCATTTTTTGAGGGGGGAAATAAACAGTAGAATTTCAGAGAGTCATTTTGGGGGCGAACATGAAAAAAACAGCTCTGTCCTGCTCCTTTGCAACTTGCCTTGCATGGTGGACCTTCAGGATGTTAAATAATGTTATGGGATGTTACATACTGTAATAGTACCGATAGCATTGATCATATTAGTCCATATTCTACCTGTATACAGGTTTTTCTAAGTACAATCAGCAATATCATCATTGGTATTAGGTAGAAGCTGGCATTGATATGACTTAATGACCACATCTAACAATATTTCTTAATTTCCACTAAGCAGCAACTGCATAGTACAGGTGTGGACAGATGTGAAGCCTAAAGGTTAAAGTACTACAACCTTTTCACAATAAAGAGAGAACACCATTTAAAAATAAAATGTCAAATTAAAATGTGTCTCATGATGTGAAAGCAAATACAAAACCAAGTATTTTCTTCAACATAATTATGAAAATTATCTGAATAGTATAGGGTGACCATGTTTTGATTTCCAAAAAAGAGGAAAGTTAGCCCAGTCCTGAAACACTTCAAATATAATCTGTCTGCTGTCTTAAAGACTTTTGATTTCAACATATTTAGTGTTCCTTCTCTATGTGGTTAGCAAGAATAATTAAATAACAAACTTCAGATCAGCTTTCATAAGTCAGCAAGTACTAAAATTACTTTGAAATCTCTGGAAATAAATCATAGAAATAATACTGTAATACTATAATTACTGTTCTGTATTAGAAAATTACTTTGTAACAATAATAGCTCACTCTTTAAGTCATACTGGACATAAATTACACTAAAATCTGAAAATATATTGAGAGAAATAATTATTATTTTATTTTCATTGTAATAATAAAAATAAAAAGCAGCAATCTCACCAAGACACAAAAAAGTGCATACTTTCTAATCTGTCAGTTTTATATATGAACTCTCACTTTTCTGAGCCTTTTTTCTGTTTTTTTGAACCCAACGAGATCTTTGCCACCTAGACCAGCACATATACCAGCTATGAGCACGGAGGACTCAGCCACACATTTGTTGTGTCCGGTTGTCTGTAAAGCTACACCTGCGCTTTGACATCTTGTAAACAACAGTTTACAAAAACGATCCGCTGTTTCTTTTATCTTTTTGAAATTTATTGATATTTTTCAAAATCTCAACATATTACCCAGCAATCGGTGTCTATGTTCCACTTTATATGATCACATCTAACAGAAATATTTGACTTACAGCCCTCTTCTGCGGCTCTGAAGCTGAGAGCAACAGAGCAGCCGGCAGCCCAGCCTGTTGGAAACAGCTTGCGTGGACTATACCAATTTGAGAAATGGGGTGACACACCGTAATCTTTCAACAATTAAAATCACGTTGTTTTGTGTTTGTAATTTGTATTTTTTGTGTTGTGCTTTTACCGGACAATACCATGTTATTATTAAAAACATGTATATGTTTACAATCTTTTTTGGGGGGACAACTTTATGGAAGGGGAGGGGACGTGTCCCACCTAGGTGTAGTAATGGAGTCAGAGCTGAACCTCCAAGGTCACATATAGACAATAACAAGGTCAGCCTTCTATCACCTGAAGAACATTTCTAGGATTAAAGGACTGATGTCTCAACAGGACCTCGAAAAACTCATCCATGCATTTATCTCTAGTCGGATTGATTATTGCAACAGCATCTTCACAGGTCTGCCTAAAAAGTCAATTAGACTGCTGGAGCTGATCCAGAACGCTGCTAATTCCAGTCTACTCAACATACCTAGAATTAGAACCAAACATGGACAAGCAGCTTTCAATTTCTATGCTCCTCTAATCTGGAACAAACTTCCAGACAACTGCAAAGCTGCTGAAACACTGAGTTATTTTAAATCATGGCTAAAAAAGTATCTGTCTTCATGTATCATAGGTTTTGTGTATTCTTCTTGCTTTATGAATTTATATGCTTTGTCAATGTTTTATTGCTATTTTCATTTTACCCCTTAATCATGTAAAGCACCTCGAATGACCCCGTTGTTAAAAGTGTGCTATACAAATAAAATTGCCTTTCCCCCCCGGTCTACATGTGTTTTGTGGACTTGGAGAAGGCGTTCGACCGTGTACCTCGGGGAGTCCTATGGGGGGTACTCTGGGAGGATGGGGTACCAGGCCCCTTGATACAGGCCTTTAGGTCCCTGTACGACCAGTGTCAAAGCTTGGTTTGCATTGCCGGCTCATTGCTCATAAGTTGGGCTCATTTCCGCCAAGGTTGCCCTTCGTCACCGATTCTGTTCATAACTTTTATGGACAGGATTTCTAGGCGCAGCCAAGGTGATGAGATGATCCGTTTCAGTGGCCTCAGGATCTGGTCTCTGCTTTTTGCAGATGATGTGGTCCTGTTGGTTTCATCGGAACATGATCTACGGCTTTCGCTGGAGCGGTTCGCAGCCAAGTGTGAAGCGGCTGGGATGGAAATCAGCACCTCCAAATCCGAGACCATGGTCTTGAGCTGGAAAAGGGAAGAGTGCCTTCTTCGGGTCGGGGATGAGGTCCTTCCTCAAGTAGAGGAGTTTAAGTATCTGGGGGTCTTTTTCACAAATGAAAAAAATGGAGCGGGAGATCGATGGGTGGATTGGTGGGGCATCTGCAGTTATGCGGGCGCTGTACCGGTCTGTCGTGGTGAAGAGAGAGCTGAGCTGAAAGGCAAAGCTCTCAATTTACCGGTCGGTCTACATTCCTACTCTCATCTATGGTCACGAGCTCTGGGTGGTGACAGAAAGAACGAGATCACGGATCCAAGCCGCTGAAATGAGTTTCCTCTGCAGGGTGTCTGCGCTCCCCCTTAGAGATATGGTGAGAGGCTCAGTCATCCGGAGGGGGCTCAGAGTAGAGCCCCATCTCCTCCACATCAAGAGGAGCCAGTTGAGGTGGCTCGGGCATCTGTTCACGATGCCTCCTGGACGCCTCGCTGGTGAGGTGTTCCGGGCACGTCCCACCAAGAGGAGACCGAGGGGAAGACCCAGGACACGCTGGAGGGAAGTCTGGGTCTCTCTGCCTCAGCTGCTGCCCCACGACCCGACCCCGGATAAGCGGAAGAAGATGGATGGATGGATGGCCCATTCCATTTTAGCTTTATATTTGTTAATGTCACGTTTGCGACTGTAACATGTAGTTTTTTACCCTTGACGTCAGATTTAAATCATGTTTTTTTATATTCTGAGATGTAAAATTGTAGGAGACACTTTATTTCTCCTGTTGTAAAGTCAAAGCCACATATCTTTAATTTAAAAGCACTTAGATCTAAAACCAGACAAGTATTTCTTTCCATGGTTGCCAAGAAAAATTTGGTAAAGATAAAGGTTGCTTTTAATATTAAATACATTCTGGATTTTAGCATTATTTTCAGCAAGTCTGACTTTCGCGTTGGTCTCCCACTGTAGAGAAGTGCCTTTGACTCATTTTTAAGACAAACCTGGTTATTGTCAGCTTGAGGGCTTTTTTTACTTTTTATTCTCTTCTGTGCAGCTCTTGTTCTGAGATTTCGAAATTTCTTGAATTATTCAGGAGCCCACGTGAACCCCGCTGTCTCTTTGGCCATGGTGATTCTGGGGAAACTACCTCTGAAAAAGTTCCCCGTCTATGTGGTGGCACAGTTCCTTGGAGCATTTGCTGGTTCTTGTGCTGTCTTTGGGTTGTATTACGGTGAGTTTAAATGTAGAATGAGTGGTAAAGTAAAGAAATGTCTCATTTTACATGTCCCTTTTTTACAAATAGTATTATGGTTGCTGAGTTAAGATTCCCTCTCCTCAGATGCTTTGATGGACTACACCGGTGGAGATCTTGCAGTTACTGGTGAAAATGCTACAGCTAACATATTTGCGTCTTATCCTGCGAAACATCTCTCAGTGCTAAATGGGCTTGTTGACCAGGTGAAGTTCAGAACATGTTTATTTTTCTGATATTGACCGTTTCGGAAGCATGTACATAAAAAAATTAATGTGACAAGCGTTTGTTATTAACTTTTAGGGATAATTTATTTAGTATATGCAAACTAAGATAAAGTGATAAGTCATATTAATATGCTGCATTTCATCAAAATTATTGTTTAGTTCCATTCATATACCAAAAAGATTAACTAAACACTAACATTTAAACATTTAAAACTAACGCAAAACATGTTTTTGGAGTAAATGAAGTGTCCAATTTAAGTTACTGTGTCCTTCACTTTCTTTGAAACTCCTGGTAAATTTTTTTACAAATCCTAAATAAACTTTCGTTTTGCTTTGGTGTAATCACACAGTGAAATATTTTAGATAAATACCCATTTTGCTAGCAGCCTTAACTCCTACAGGTGTTTTTGGTTCATGAGAATAAAACTGAAAAGTTATTTTATTTCAGTATTCAATTTAAAAAGTGAAACTATTCATCCATGCATCCATGAACCGGTGCCAAGTCCTGCTGGAAAATTTAATTAGTATTTTGGACTTAAAAACATAAGTCCATAAAACACAGTGGATCAACAACAGAGGGCATGACACCCGAAGTTGCCACTGACTGTGAAAACTTTACTCTAGACCTCAAGTTACTTAGATTCTTGGCCTCTCCACTCTTCCTCGAGCCTCTGGGACCCTTTCAAAAAATGGAAATTAATTTTTTATCTGAATATAGGAATTTGGAGCACTTAGCAATCGTGCCCCTTTTCTCATCAGTCCAGTTAGGACACTGTTTACATAGTCTATGGTTTGGAAATGGCCTAACACATGGAAGGTTACAGTTTAATGGCATGTGAAAGGTGAAAAAAAATCTCATATCTCATACTTGTACAACTCATACGTGTGCAATTGTAGGGAATTTTTCAGTGTCAAGATAATGTTACTGTAATAATACATTTAGTTTAAGGCTTTTTACACATCTTTACCAGATTCTACACATATTGTAGGCGTTTAGGATTTTAAACTGTACTTATTTTTTCACAAATTTCCCACTTCAAGAAATAATAAATAATGACTTTAAAGATGTTTTATGCACGGTTAGATTTCAATTATTTTAAAAGCTGTAAAAGAACTGGTAATTTACCAAGAAAGTACAAAGAAAGGTTTTGGTGTTTCTTCTCACGTTGTTGCAAATGATGGCAGTTCAGTTTTTGATTAAAAGCTCCTTAAGGTAAGACACAAAATATTTTTTTTGTACTTATGTTATTTGAATAAAGGTTTTAACTATTTCGCTAATTAAACTTTTTCTCATTTTTTTGAGTTGGTGCATTTGAAATAAGAGGGAAGAACATTCAAGAAACTTTCGATTATAATGACAAAAGAAGGTTTTTACAAACACTATAGATTTGGATGTGAATTGTTAGCTTTGAACAGCTTTTATGGTTAACAATATACAATTTATGCAACTGGGATAGCAAATATATATACAGATATATGGGGCAGCAAAGTTAAGCTGTCTCATGCAGCGTGAAACAGGAATAGAGACCCCCTAATAGGCTTAGAGAAACACAGGGCGGAGGTCATTGCAGCAGATGAGAGGACTCAAAAACATCCTCTCGAAAAGCAGCTAAAGCAAACTCAAAGGGTGGGTGGGGGAGTATCCTGCTCCCAAACCAATGCTAGTGCCCTGGTTGGCCATTTCAAAGAAGATCAAAAGACCCAAAGCAAATTCATTGTCTTCTTCTTTTACTAATGTTCCTCAACAGCTCAGAACAATGTTTTAATTATCTGATGCTTCTGCTTTGGAAGGTTATTGCAACCGGTGCTCTGATCCTGTGCATCCTGGCTATCACTGACAGGAAGAACATTGGCGCCCCAAAAGGTATGGAGCCACTGTGCATCGGCCTGATCATCATGGCCATCGGAGTCTCCATGGGTCTGAACTGCGGCTATCCCATAAACCCGGCACGAGATCTTGGCCCCCGGTTCTTCACCGCTGTGGCTGGGTGGGGCATGGATGTGTTCAGGTAATCTCAGTAATTATTATAGTGTTTTTACTGTGTGCAATAAAAAGCTTCATTAGAAAAGGGTATAAAGGAACTTACTGTTTAACTAAAAGAAACGGATGGAAATTGTTTCTTTGTCCTTCTCTATGGAGAGCAGCTCTTCCAGCACCATCTCTGTTCCTGTCTAATCTGAATTAATATTTTAAACACAATGCATGTTTTAGAAATAGAGCTTTAAGACTTGAGCGAACAGGAAGACTTTTCCTCACATATAACTATTAAATATTTAAAAGTTCATTCCAAAAATAGAACCACTGTATGTTCCTTTGCCTTGAACATCGGAGCTGCATGCAACCTCTTTTGTTTTCAAATTAGTTATAAAATGTTAATAATCTAAACTCAAAAAAGAAAATATAGCTCAGTGTTGTAATTTCATTACAGTTGAATTTTAGAGATATGTTTCCTGCACTGCGATGATGTTTTGCACGTAAGGTACACAAAGAAGCAATGGCTTCTGTTTCAGAAGCTCTATGACTGCAAATTCTACTTAACATGCACATCAGTCTAGATCCTTTCTTCATTAACGATACTCACTCAGTAGCAGGTGTAGAAGTGAGGTTCATGGACATTGAGAGGCCCATCAAGCTTATATTTGACTGAAAATCTAAAAACTCTCCAATTCTCAAAAATCTGACAAACATCAGTACTGTCAGCCATAATTAGTTTCAATAGTTTGTACACATTTTTATTTTAGCTTTACTAATGTTAAACCATATCCTCCTTAAAAGTTATTCCTGAGTGAAAACTACCATTAGGAAGATAACCTCTTCCACCTTTTAAATTAAACTTGTGGTCACCCTTATAGTTGTACAGATTAAACCCAAAAAACTACAAACGCTATCGCCAACCTTAATTCTTCAACATTTTCCTAAACCCTCACTGTTTTTCAGATTTTCCTAAATTTAAGGATAGTTAATTTCTCAAATCACCAGCCAGACTTTACTTTTTCCTCCCTTATTTATTGAAATACGCATCCACCCAGGTGGTTTAAAGAGGCTATATGCAACTTTTCCCCCAAAATAAACGTAACAATAGCCTTTTTATTTGACCATTTATGACTCAAACATCTCCTAATGAGCATATTGACAGCTTGTCAGCTCACAGTGGGTGCACCTATAAGCCTGTATCCAATTTTTTCTATTTTCTGTCGGATCGGATTTTCCCGCGCTGTCTGCGGATGTGACGTCAAGGGCGTTCATGTTAAATGTTTCAGATCACTCTGCCACCACCGCTAGTCAGCTATTAGCCTACACTTGCAAGCAGTTCAATGGATTGTGCGAATACACAGACGAGACTCCAGGACAACTCTGACACCAACAGTAACTCCACATAAGACTAAAAAAGTTAAACCCCTGACAAGTGCCCGAAAAAGATTGAAGACTGAGAGCGACCGGCGTACGAGCGCGCGCTGCGAGAGCGAGCAAAAAGGAAGAGCAGTTCCGTTTTTTGGCCACAGGTGTCAGTCGCGAGTTTAAATTTCAGAAAATTGCATATAGCCCCTTTAAGGCAATGTTTCCCCAACCCTGGTCCTCAAGGCACACTGCCCTAGATGTTTCAGATGTTTGCCTGTTTTAACACACCTAATTCAGATGATTGCAGTTCAGTAAAAGCCGGTGAATCAGCCATCAACTGAAATCAGGTGTGCCTAAACAGAGGAACATCTAAAATATGCAGGGGAGTGTGCCTTGAGAACCAGGGTTGGGAAACACTGGTTTAAGGAGGGGATAAAGACATGCATCCATCCACTGTCTATACCCGCTTATCCTTGCAGGGTTGTTGGGGTATTTAGACGAGAACCGGGTACACCCAGGATAGGCTGCCAGTCCTGAAAACACAGTGGCTGGAAACATGCCTAACCCATATTCATCAACTGAAGAGATTGATAATTCGAAATCAAATACACAAAGTTGAAGCCAAAGTTGTGACAGAGGATTTACATTTTGGCAGCTGTGACAAGACACGATGATTGATGATCTGTGGTTGTTAGTAACAATAGCTGGTCAACGGTGAAGTAACATCCAGAACATCATATAAAATCCAAGAGTCAAAAATCTATCTTAAAATATTCCTTATATATAGTACATCAAATTAAAATACGTTAATCGATATAATGGATTCTTAAAAACAACTCTAAACCCTGAAATATGTTTGGACTTGGTGTTTTGGAGTATTTAGAGATTTAAAGACCTGCTGAAACCAAGGCAGTTGGTTTTGGCTCATTTCATTACATGCACCCAATTTCCCCCAATAATAACTAAACAGCTACGATACACTGATTTACCTCATCTAACATTAGGTCATGTGCTCAAATTGATTTTAATTGAGTTTATTTATGTTATTCCATTTCACAACAAATACCATCTCAAGGCACTTAAGACAAAAAATTAACGTCCCATTAGAAAGACTGCAATGCATTACAAATAATTATTCAAATCTAAATACTTTTTCCTTATACTAATAATATTAATCATCATCATCACCATCATCATCATCATCATCATCATCATCATCATCATCATCATCATCATCATCATCATCATCATCATCATCATCATCATATTTCCCTGAAATGAGAACAGAGCTGTTTTGGTCAGTTCACTGTGGCAGACATTGCATACTGTAGTTCTACAGGATATTGCAAGAAATATGTCCAGATCATAACAAAAAACCTAAAACATCTGTTCAGAAGGCCTCAGTTGTCTCTGACATGCAAAGATAATGTCTAACGGCATTTTTTTTATTCCTTTTTTCTGCTTTTTAACATTTTTTTCCTTTTGGCAAAAATGAAAAACTATTTTTAAAACAGAAAAAAGGAAAAAAGAAACCCTGCTGGTTTTTTTTTAAATTTTAGTTTACCTGTACAAATTCTCACCCTAGGCATGATGATTTAGGTTTTAATTCAAAGCCAGAATGGTGTGATAAACAGAAGGCCAGGAGACATTTCTCTGGTTGCCCTTGTCAGGTTCAGTGTTTTGATCGTTGGTAAATACATGCTGTTTGTGCCTTTTCCCTCAGTGGCCGTCATCCTTGACCCCGGTCTGGACCAATCTTTTTAACCCCTGCCCCGGAAAGCGTTTATGCATGTCACTGCTTTAATGCGATGAGACTCACTGTTATGGTTGTCAAACTAAGGACAAAACACTGCTTGAATAATAAAGTTGCCTTTAGAGAGTCCATACCAATGTATGCTGGAGTAAGAAGATTGATCAGTAAATTTGAAGATGTGTAAAAGTAGTTTTCTTAATTTATTTTAAAAATAACAGAAATCTAAAGACTTATGGACATGTTGCTTCTGATGTAGATCATTAAACTCCTGCTAGATTTACAGATACAAATTGTTTGATTTCATTCATTTATAACCTTCTACCAAGATAATTTCTAAATATAAAAAAATTTTCAGCATGTGCACATTAAATAGTTGTGACCTATAGAGTCAGTCTCTTGAGCTGATCATCTTAGATTTAAGTCTATAATCCAGACGTCTTCCTCCTCCAGCTTCCTGACTGCCCACAGAAGAGACACATAGTCTGTTCAGACGACTGTTTACTTTTGTCTATCAATCCTTTTATCTCCATTAAAGGCCCACACGATGACACTGACCTGCCATACTCTGTAATCTTCCTCAGGCTCAATAAACAAGTTTAAAGAGAGTCAGAATAACACTGAGGACACATCACCAACAAGCAGAGCTCCTCAGGACTATACTGTAATCTGGGATAAGTGTGTGTTGCTGGTTATACCAGACTGACTAAACAGTGTACTTTTTTGTTGTGGCTTTTTTCTTTAGAAAGTGGAGGATGAATTAAGAAAATGTGATAGATCTTTTAAGAAACTGATCAGAATCTCATTAACCCACTTTACAGAGTTAAGGTTTCTCAACAGTTTTTTTTGTGTGTGTTTTTTGCAAAATAAAACATTTAAAAGTTTGACTTTTTTTCACCAATTCCAAAACGTAATTTAAAAAGCATTACGTTCCATTTAATAACATGTAAAAGTTGTTGAAAGTGAAAGTTGGCTTTATATGAAAGTGTGTACTGATGTCTTACCGGGGTCAAAAAGCTGGTAGAGTTTATCCAGCTGGCTAACCAGCTCGACCGTCATAGTCTTTGGTCAGCCTAAAATGGGAAAGAACAAAAAAAAAAAAATTTTAAACTCACATTTTCAACAAATATCTGGGCTATAGATTAAACAAGTGTTCTTCTCCCTTTAACTTTGTCACGTTTTGAAACATGTAGTTTACTGTTTTTGTTTTTTTTTTCAAATAAAAATCTGAAAAGTGCAGCATGGATTTTTATTTTGCTCCTTTCTTCCAATACAGTTAAACAATGTCCAGTGTCCTCAAAAGTTACCTTAACTAACAAAATGAGTGAATCTGTGTGATTTCTAATATTAATGTAACTTTAGGCCTAATTATCCTAATTATCGGCATGGCTCTTCAGATAATCCTACTAGATATTCCTGCCGTGTGTGGTGTGTTCAAAGTGTTCTGGTCTGCTTGGAAGGATGTTGGAATCGCTCCGATTGCAAATCGGGGATATTCAACATGTTGGATTGTCTTGGCCCGATATTACAGTGTGTGTGGTGTGTTGCGAGGACAAACAAGCATGCATCCTGTTGAATCTGACGTGTAGCCAATCAGAAAGAGAGGTGAAAGGCAGAGCTTAGCCTTGGAAACATCTATTATTATTTCAAAGTGTCGGCTCACTTGACTGCATTCCATAAATGCATCGAAACAGAGATCAGTCAGAGCAAAATGTGTAACGATGTTTCCCAGTGAAAAAACAAAACAATAATTCACGTCCATATCTTTGTAAAGCAAGTAGAGTCTCTGCACCTGTTGTGTCCTCTCCTTTCTTCAACACCAGGATTTCCTTTTTTTCTGTTAACTAGTCTACAAAGTATTGCCATTGCCTCATCCTCGGCATCCATGTTTATTTACTCCTTTGACTTTAGTCACGTTTTATATCATGAAGTTTTTTGAGATTTCCTGTCTGAGCTTGGAATGTTTGTGAGTAAAATCATTTTGTGTTTGGCATCTAGTCATTGCTGTGTGGCCGCACACCACACACTGTAGGACCAAAACAGGAAAATCAGATTTTTTATCCTCATGTCTGCGGTCTGAAACTCTTGTGATAATTTTAAAATCCCACAGTGTTAACCAGGAATAAGCTGTTTTATTAAGGTCTCTGATGTTTGTTAGAGAACATACAGAATCACAAAGAACAAGGGACACACCACAGACCAGGGATGAAGTTGTGGAGAAGTTCAAAGCAGGGTTAGCTTATACAACAATATGTTTTAAATGTCTCAAACTGCTCTTTTCAGTCCATCATCTGAAAACAGTATGGTACAAATGTAAAGCCACAAAGACATGAGCAAATGACAGGAGAGCATTAACCAGAGAAGCAGCCAAGAGGCCCATGGTAACTGTGGAGGAGCTGCAGAGATCCACAGCTAAGTTTAAGAGTCAGTTGTGAGGAAGACTAATATTAGTGCACTCTGGCCTTAAAGGAAACCATAGGAAATTTAATTTATCACATGCCATGTAGGAAAAACACCAAACATGTGGAAGAGGGTTGAGCAAAATTCAACTTCTGTGCTACATGTAAGATGCTGTGTGGATGAAAATTAAGACTACACATTACAGCAAACAAACCCTTCCCACAGTAAAAAATGGTGGTGGCAGCATCATGCTATTGGGAAGGGTTTTTTCACCAGGAGTAGGGAAGCTGATCTAAGTTTATGGCAAGATGGAGCTAAATACAGGACCATCTTGGAAGAAAACCTGTTTTAGGCTGCAAAAGGCTTGAGACAGGGCGAGAAGGTCACCTTCCACCAGGACAACAACAATCAACAAAGAGCCAGAGTTACAATGGAAAAGTTTAAGACAACACATTTTCATGAGCTGCAATGGCCCAGTCAAAGGCCACACCTAAATACAATCTTGGGAAAAACCTTAAAATAGCTGTTTCTGGATATTCTCCCAACCTCACTGAGGTTATGTGATTTTGCCAAAAAGAATGGGCATACATTTCAGTATCTATATGTGCAAAGCTGGTGAAGCCATACCCTAAGAGAGTTGCAGCTGCAATTACAACTCAAAGGGATATTCCACCTCTAAGCCAAAATTTGTCTTTTGCCATATTCCCCAGAGTTAGATAAGTGAGAAAAAAGCATTTTATAACCAGCCCTGTAATTCTCCCGATCTGGCAGCAGTCCGTTTGCTTTAGCTTAGTATGAAGCAATGTAAGTGAATGGTACCCAAAGCATTTTGTGTACAAAAGTGATTTAAATTATCGATAATGATCGTAATTTTTACTGGTGAACTCAATAATCATATCGACTGCAAATGAAAAGTAAGAAGTAGCACCAGGGAATTACAGTAGCCAAGGCCGGCCCAAAGTCTTATGGGGCCTTAAGTGGATTTTGACTCAGGGCCCCTTCTCCCTATTTTGACCAAAAATATTTTTACATAGAAAATTAATTAATAAAATAATTTCTTACAAAATAAACTTGCCATTAGGTATGTGTATTGGTAAAAAATCTGGCGATATATGTATCACAATACAGGGGAGACAATATGATATATTGCGAAACTATGAGTAAGACTATATATTGGGATTATTTAAACTTAATTTAACTAGAAAAACTGTCACAGCATTCTAAACACTGCAACCTGTTTCATATTTTAACACATCCAGTTTTATTACTAGATCTAATAGATCCACTGGAACAAAGAAGGTGAAAACAGCCACAAACTAGCAGTCATACTTTTAATTTTACTACAAAAATGACTGTCATCATTAATGGTTCCATTCAAATTCTAAAAAATAAAATAAAAATATTGATTCATTGCTTTTGAATATCGATAAAATATCGTGATATAGCGGCTTATCAATATTTTTCTTACATCCCTACTTGCCAACTTCTTTCAACTTAGATATTTAAACAATTGTAAATATTTTAAGAACCACAAATCTTCATAGTAGTCATGCTTTTTTTTCACTTATCTAACTCTGGGAAATATGGCAAAAGACACATTTTGGCTTAGAGGTGGAATATCCCTTTAAGGTCATTAAGGCGCCAATTCACAACACAAGTAATCTCAGGGCACTTTACAAGAAAAGTAATTTCAATTCATACATACATTACAATTAATCCTTCAGTTCATTATTCCATTAAGGTTAAAAGTTTTCAATCTTAATAAGAAAACCAAGCAGATTGCATCGAGTCATTGTCTTCACAACAGTCCCTCATACTGAGAATGCATGTTGCGACAGTGGAGAGGAAAAAACTGCATATATATAATGATATCTGTGCTATATATGCAGCTCAGCATCCTCTGACCCCACCTTGTGAATGTATGTAGACTTCCACTCTGGCTGAGTAGCTGTTATTAATTATCAATCATTTGCACTTAGTGAAAATATCTCTAATAGAGAAAATGTCCTGACTGGGCTTACTGCTTTGGAAATTTACCCATTTGTTTCGTAAATGTTTATAGATGCAGTCTGCATGGCTAGTTGCTGGAGTCTATATATCTGTGGCAATGGAAGTGTTTAGTTTAATAGGCTTTTGACAAAAAAATTGTCAGAATTCTGCCAAATACAAAGATAAACCCTTTTTGCAAGGAAAGAGTTAATAACGTTTAACATTTTGAATGTTACTGTAGAAAGAGTTTGTTAGATTATGTATTGTTGTAATTATTTGTTCCATCATGTCCTCTGTGCAGAGCTGGAGGCTGCTGGTGGTGGATCCCTGTGGCAGGACCCATGGTGGGTGGAGCGGTTGGAGCTGGGATTTACTTTCTCTTCATTGACTTGCACCAACCTGAGCCTCAGAAACAGGATGACAATGTTCAGGACAAATATGAAATCATTACTATGACTTAAAGTTTTAAGTAAGCAAATCAAAGCAAAGAAACTGAGCATTAATGAATTAAGAAAAGCAGGGAAGAAGTATGATAAATTTATTTGCTACAAAGTCATTTGAACAAAGGTTCAATCCCAGTCAGACCTGTCTCTCTTAAATGGCATAATTATACATATTCCAGGTTTTTTTATGTTTAGCTCAAATATATTTTTCTGCTGGACTTTTTATATTCTGATGGACATGTAGCTATGCAACAACTTCAGTTTCCTGACTGTCAGTGGAGTCTTCAAGTTGCTGCAGCATTTTTAATTACAGGCAAACAATCACTACAAGACTTAGTATTGAAATGTGAACATTTAATATCAAAATGTAGCTATTTACAGTTTCATTTCGCGTACCTTTTGAAAGGAGGAGGAGTGACTTTCTTGTTTTTTACTTTGTTTTGTGCATGCTTGTAAAAATGTGCTTGTTCTAATGGTTTATTGGGTTTGAAATATTGCAGCTTATATACCACCTTCACAGACAATCCAGCCTTAAATAACTTTCATAGTATTACTTAATGTTTAGTGTATTCTCATTTGAATACTTTATAAAGCCACAGTACATTTCTTATTTCAGGCAACCATTGCATGTATCTCACTTGGTTGGGAAGAAGATGTGTATTTAGTGTTCAACAAAAAAGTTTTTAGATAAATTTTACTTTCACACATGGGGAATTAATGAACTTGTGTGTAAAATGAATTGCTGCTCTTTCGATTTGAGGCTTAAATCAGATTTGGCTTTTTTATATGTTAAAAATCACTCATTGAACAATGACTACAGCAGCAACACTGCTTGAAAGAGTAAAAACAGAACAAGAAACAGTGTACAGCAAGAAACTTGTGTTTTCAAATTCTTACTTTAATCTTGAGGGAAATCTAATTGAAAACTGTCACAAGAAAGTTGAACAAGCATTTGTTTTACTGTGGGCCACTTGGTGGGATTTTACAGCAGCCCAGTGGTTATATAATGCAGAAAACACTTGTTTGTCAGGATTTATTTTTAAGAGCTTGTTTTGACATAGGTTTTAAATCGATTATGCAGATCAGAAGTTGTTCTTTCCCAAAACAAGTTAAATATTTCTGTATTGTGTCTGTTCAGTGTAAAGATGATGGTACGAGTGTACCGTGTTCTTAAGTGGGAGGAAAACTTTAAAGTTTGGGGTCTTTTAAGTATTTTTAATTTAGTTGTGCATATTGTGCATGTATCTGACACAGTTATAAAGCTTGCATTCTTCACTGTATCTTTGCATTGCTTAAATTTTGTTTTAGATAACTGATTTGAACCAAGTGCAAGCTTCATAGATGTTTAGTTGTACGAAAAACAGGTGATAAAATTTGTTGTGAAACAAATGTGTGGCATGTAAATAGAAGTATGCTTTGTAGATCTGTGCAAATAAAATACTTTTTAATTTTAATTTTTTATTTTATTTTTTAAATCAGAATTTTTAAAGAAAAATCAGCTCTCTCCTCACTTCTTAAATTAATTTTAGAAGCTGGTAAAAACTCATTCTTTCATCCTTGTAAACTTGGGTTTCAGACCCATTCCCAACAGATGGTTTACCAAAACTTTCATACTTTTTAGAATTCATATGCATTCACATGGTGTTAAAATATACTGTTTTCTGGCTTAAATTTTTAAAAAGTAACACTATTCTATGAAGTTAGCTGGAAGTGCAAAGATATTCCAAATCAAGAGTTTGTGCAAATGTATTCATACCAGTTCATACCAGCATATTCAACCATTTTTGTTTGGGTACAGTGCATGAATTAAGTCTACAAATAAAATGTTTTATAATCATCTGTTTGCACAACTAGCAAATGCAGCAGAGAGGCTTAAAAACCTAAGACAGCTTTGGAAAGATGCATGTTGCTGTTTATTGTAAAGCAAATAAGTATGAATTCTTTCCAACCTTTTATTAGATCTTCCAGGCAGTTTCAATGCTAGATACATCACTAGAATTTTATAACTTGTTATATTTAAAACAAGCTTCAAACTGCAATTAACATTTGGACATTCTTATTAGAAATAGTATTAAATATGTAAATCGAGTCAGCTTTTTTATTTTTTTATTCCTACCTAAGCCTTCGGCTCCCCAGAGAAGCAGATGTTGTTTCCTAATGCGTCCTTCTTGGTTATAGCTTAAATAAAAAATAAAAAGAGGGAAAACTTATGTAACTTCATGGAGAATGGATGAAGACGGTTTGCGGTTCAGCAATTTTCTTCCTCGGAGACCATCCTTTTACGATCCTGCAGGGAGAGTCAGATGTGTGTAAATGCACATTCATGTTAGCCTCATTCTAAACCAAATTTGTGATCTAAATGTTTTTGTCTCAGCTGCATATGCATTGTAGTTTAGGGTGAATGCAAACTGCTAAAACTACTGAATATACGCTAACACTGGTATATATACATAAATCCATCTATCCATATATATACTGCTTATCCTTGCATGGTCTCCACCGGTCATCAGGCAAGTGGCAGGGTACACCCTGGACAAGTTGCCAGCCCGTCGCAGGGCCACCCACATACAATACTTGAGAAAAGACAATAAGGTTATCTGCTTCACCTAAACAGAGGATTTAAGAGCAATGTTCAGTTTAACAAAATAACAAAGAAAAGAAGCTTTTTTTAAGCTCAAAAGGGACTGGACTTTGACTGGCTTACCCAAACACATTAATATCCTTTTAACCTGTATCTGCATTGATCTGAATTGCAGCTCTTGCTGTACGTTTAGGGTCATTGTCCTGCTGAAGAATGATCCCAGTCTAAAGTCTATTTTAGCCTCTAAATGGTTTCTACTGGGATTCAATTGTATTTAGCTCAATCAGCCTCTGATGAGCTTTTCCGGTTCCTGCTAAAAAAATAAAAATAACTCCACAGTATGACACCACCACCACCATGCTTCATCAAGAGTGGAGAGAATGCTGTGTTTAGGCTGATGTGCAGTGTTCATTTTGCACCACATATACTATTTTCAACCAATATTTGTGTAAGAAGAGTGCTTCCTGGACTTCAGTATTGATTTTAGAAAATAGTGTTGTCATGATCTCTATGTGTTTGGTTTCTTCTGTGTTCCTTATTTACTTAAATCTTGTTGTATTTCCTCCATTTGTGCCTGTCTGTCTGTTTGTCTGTCTGGTAGCAACATAACTCAAAAAGTTATGGACGGATTTCGATGAAGTGCTCAGGAAATGTCCGCAATGGGACCAAAAACAACTGATTAATTTTTGGGGTCCATCTGACATGAAGCGCGTATCCACCCACCGACCAGCGGTGCTATTGTAAACTCCTCTCCCGTCTCAGAGAGCTCACAGATGGATGACCTCGCGCAACAGCTCCGCTACACTTGGAGCATATGCACAGACATTTTAAAAGTACCGAAAGACAGAATTAGATAAGAACATGGAGATGGTGAGGTGGGGAGTTAGTTATTTCCTTATCTTCTTTTCTCTCTGCCTACTCAATCTCCCAGCTGCCACCATTCACCTCTGATTAACTCTTCAGGTTTCTTTGTTATTTCCACCTCTCCATAATTACTTAAGCTCCTCTCGGCTTTCGCTCTCTAACACATTACTGGATTCTTCTGTTTGTACCCTTAGCTCTATAGGTCTTTATCTTCTTGTGTTTCGGTTTCCCAACTCTCCATGTACCCATCGTCATTGTAAGTTTTGTTATTTCTATTAAACACCTTCACTTCACCTCCTGGTGCCCATTCTGCCTGCGTTTGAGTCCTACCATGACTCAAACCATGACAAGTGTGTTCTTTGGGTGAGACAAGCATGAACATGAATAGCAAAAAAACAACCAAGGCACCCTCCATGTTGACAAGAAAGTTTCAATTTTGTTTCATCTGACCAGTTCCTTCTTCCATGTGTTTGCTGTTTCCTCTTCATGGCTTGTGGTCATTTGCAAGTGAGATGTTTTATGGCTTCCTATCAACAGTGGCTTTCTTCTTGCCCCTCTTCTATGAAGGTCACATTTGTGGAAAGTACCACCTGTCCTGTCAGTAGGTCCTCCCACCTGAGCTGTGGATCTCTTCAGCTCCTCCAGAGTTACCAAGTGCCTCTTGGCAGCTTCTCTGACTAATTATCTTCTTTGCTAAGCCTGTGAGCTCAGGTGGATGGGCATGTCTTGGTAAAATTGTTGAAAATTACAGAGCATCTGCCTTTCCACTTCAAGTTTACATACTACTTTGTATTGATTTATTGCATAAAGTATTAATGTTTATGGGATATGTGAACAATACTGTTAAAGTAACAAAATGGGGATAATATTTTGTCATATATGCATTTTATTATAAAACTCACAATAACAACTTGTTACAATTTCTTCACTTGATAGGGGGGAAAACAGATCCAAAGACAGTAAAGTATGATGTGATACTTTTACTTAACCATCCAGGACAGATGACCACATTCTCAATAAAGATTGAAATCACTGCATGTGATAAGCTTGAAACTGTTGAATCATTTTCTTTTTTTTAATTGAGTGCCATTCAGGCGGCTGCGGTAGAAGCAGACTTACATATTTGTGCTCTGTTAGGGTCTGCCTGACCACTGTGTGATCATTAACCCTGTGTGTGTACTGAACTTGCTCACAGCATTGACCTCAGTCAGGCTGATACCTGAAATCAGTCCAGGGAAAAGGTCGTTAATTCACTGCTCAAAAATCATAACAAGAAAGCTGGACACCCTTTAATGTCAAGGTAACTATGTAAAAAAATTGTCATTAAAACTGCTCCTATTGCTGGATTGTTATATAGAGCACAGCCATGTGCTTATCGCAATCCTGGACTGAAACGGCACATTGAGACAAAACAGGTGCTTTTTTTAGAACCTAACATTAGAAATGACAACAAACAGGACAACAAGTCAAAGTCCTGCTTGTTTTCTTACACATGCTGCTTTCACTGGAACTACAATGTTGCTTCATTGCTTGGTCACTCTCAACCTTATGATTCCCTTTAGCCTGAACCAGGTACATAGAGTGCTACACTTTATTTATTCAAAAATGTGATGCAACATTGTGGGAAAAATCCACTTTAAGGACTCTTAAATTCAACCCCTTATCTTTTAATCACTAATCAAACGATTCCTCTTCAAAGTTAAGACAGTTAAGTTCATACAGAGGAGTGTGTCCTGTACTTATACGTGGGCTTGGAGAGGGTCTGCACAAGGGTTTCAGCCAAGCTCCCTTTCTGCCCATACCTTCACTCTTTCACAATGTGCTGAATGTACAAGGTGAGCCCCCAGCCAATCAGGTCAGCAGTAAAACCACCTGATGTCTGAACCATGACTTCTGTGGTCTCCTATCTGTCAGTTTAGTGCAGTACGATGATCTGGTTTCGGATTTCTGGACAGCTATGAGGCTTCTCTGAGAGCTTCTGCACTGAAGGGAGCTCACCTCCAAAACACTTCAGACCTATATCCCCTGGTTCAGAGGAAATATCAAAAGTGAAGTCATGTCTGTGTTCAGAATCTTGTGCTGTTTGCTCATAACATGTTACCTCAGTGAGGGGAAGAAAATTCGAGGAGGCAGAGCAAGTAAGTATCAATCGATTGAAAAATATAACTTTTTGTGTCGCTTTCTCTTCATCAGTGAATAGAAATTTCTAAAAATAAAGACAGAATATCGTCTTGCTGACTGATATTGTGAGTAGTTATATATGTTTTATATTTGTACTGGAAGATTGGACGGGCTTCATCTGGGATCATGCACTTCTTAAATACATTATGCACTTTATTATGTGAGCTTACATAAATTTTAAAATTTAAAGTAACCTCCTGATTATTCACCAGCTCAAACAGACATACAGAGGGATAGTTCTAGGTAATATATTTTGATATGACCGCCGACCTGTCCAGGGTGTACCCTGCCTCTTGCGCGATGACTGCTGGAGATAGTCACCAGCAGCACCCCCCCACAACCCTGCAAAGGATAGACGGAATAGATAAAGGATGGATATTTTTACATTTTAAACAAATTTCCCAGAATCAACGGGGGGAAAGTGCGATGTTTTGCTTTGTATTTTGCTCAGATTTTTCTTTATTGTAAACTATCCAACCTTTTCCCATGTTCTGATTTCTCATTTGGATTTAAAACCATCTTTGATTTTTTTTTACATGTACAGTCTGTAGACTTCTTCTGTCACACACTGCCTCACAGTTCAAACCTCCAGAGCTGTTAAATATAAGAATATTTAAGTAAATCGGGACAGAGCTTTATCTGAAAGAGATTTGTGTTTATAATCCTTGCATGTGGTTACTATCATTGGAGAGTAAACACCATTTCTATTTTTTGAGCTGTTTGTGTAACTCCCCGCATGAAAACAGATCCATCTGTGTATACTTACATTTTCATGCCAAAATGTTGCAACCAAAGTCAATAACTTGTATTTTTAAAAAGGTCTGAATTTGAATGTTGTTGTGCATTCTCTTTCTTTCACTGAGTATGCACTGCAAAGTCTTCTTTGCAACATTGTGGAAATTCCAGTGTTGCCGAGAGGAGGCCAAACAAAGAATAAGAAGGGAGTTCATATCTGCTTGGAGTTTTATAGTTAACTTGTGATTGAGCATCAGAAAAGACGCTGGATTTTTTTACGTGAATATCCGAAGAGCTACAACCACCCAGTGTAGCTTTTTACACCTGTAAATTAAGGAAGAGTTGAAGGGGGAAATGTTTTGCATAGATTAACCAAAGAAGACCAGACTAATGTCATATCTGCATGTCTGCCAGCAAATCTTTGTTAGCTTAATCAGAATAAAAAATGTCTAAATCAAGCGATTAATCAAAAATGTCGCTTTTTTATGTATTTAAGTTCTTGTGGAGATCTGGAGAAATACTGGCAGTGGCAGGAGTTTGTCATAAACACTTAACTATAGTTAAAAAAAGAGCCATTGGAATTAAGCCCTATGCTTGTTTTTGAGAACATACTAACACACTTTCTTTAAAAGTCAAAACTCAAAACTGTGTTGGCCTAACTCAACAGCGCTGGTTATGTTTCTTTAGGATTTTTTGGGGTACAGAGAGATGAGTTATAATACATAGGGTACATTAAATTAGGCTGCACAGTATTTTGTCAACCAAGTTTCTTTCTTTATCCATTTGTGGTGTGAAATCATGAAACGGTTGAAGAGCAGAATTGAAATAATATCCAAGCATAAATACGTTTAAAAATAAAACTAATAACATTATTTTTAAAAGGTACAGTGTTTTATTTAGGTTTAAATTACTGGATCTATTACTTGTGGGATGAATATTGTTTTATTATCTTTGTATTGAAATTTCCAATATTTTATGTTTTTATGTGGCCTTTTTTTTTCATTGGTGTGGACTTGTCACTTAATATATATCTATAGATGATTTCTAACATTGATATATATTCATTTGTAAACTTAATAATTATAATATAAATGGGCGAAGAATGAAAATGTGCAAACTTTATTAAGCTCTTCTTTGTGTGGATGACATGGATCATTTTGATTGAACTAGTTGTTATGTTAGTCATCTTTAGATATTTGGGGTATAACAATCAATCAGTCAGTCAAAATATATTTTCCAATCGTTAAAGTCCAGTTATAAAGGAGAAAGACACCGTTTTTAGAGTTTTCATGAATTAAACTATTAGTTCAAACTACTATCCAGTGTTGCACATAGAAATATTTAATTGAATTCGCATGGAACACTTTTGAATACTCACCTCAAAGTAAACCCATCCAGCAAATATCCTGATTTCACTGTAAGCAAGAGAACAAACATAACGAGCAGCGCCTCTGTTTGATTTCTGAGGTGTTACAGACACAGCGGAGGGGAGCGTCCTCAGGGTGAAAGAGCCATATGTCAGCAGTTCAGTCTTCAGGCTGTTTTCAGGAGGTGAGAACACCTGCATGCTGGATCCTCTGCAGCTGCACACCATCACCTCCTGCGGTTTTAACAGCAGTAATCCCCTCATCATCATCACTCACGGGTGGTCGGTAAGGTCATCTCCTGCTTTCTGTGCACTTCACTGAACACAAAAACTCAGAACCTTATGGCAAGTGAGAATTATATGTTCAAAAAGCGCTATTAAAGATGATTCCTACTTGTTTGCTCATTCAAAAATGCCTGCATTGTTTCATCTATTAACTGTATTGCAACATTTTGCTTGATTATGAAGCATAACAAGATTTCAACCTTGAAATCCCCCGGTTTTTAAGGTGGACGGTATGATGGAGAGCTGGGTGCTCAGGATGGCCGTAACTCTGAAGGCCAACCTTGTAGATGTTAATGTGGTTATCACCGACTGGCTGAGTCTGGCTCACCAACATTATCCCTTAGCTGTGCAGAGCACCCGCACTGTGGGCAAAGATATAGCCTATCTGCTTCAGTCTCTTCAGGTCAGATTCATTAACCAAGGTGCATGGATCACAATTAATTTAAAAAAAAGTTTTTTAAAAAAGTATTTACATGTAACAAATCCTAAACAGAGAGAGTACCAGTACCCAGTCAAAAAAGCTCATCTGATCGGATACAGCCTGGGAGCACACATATCTGGATTTGCTGGAAGCTTCCTGCAAGGTTCAGATAAGATTGGGAGGATTACTGGTGAGTATTTTTCTTTTACTGTCTTTCTTTAGACAGATCCAGCCTTTTTTCTAAAAAGAAAAAAGATTGGGACGTTGCACGAAACAAAGCAAAGTGTTGCATTGAAATCTGAAAGATTTTTAGGATCCTCTATTTGACTTGGAGAAAAAAAAACACTCAAATGAGAAGGGACAATATTCTGTTGGGATTTGGAACACTAACACTGAAAAAAAAGGTTATTTCTGCCCTCAATACATTTTCTATTGCTTATTCGCATTCAGTTACTGAAGTGTGGATTGTGTAAACACTGTACGAAACTTTTCACCCCGGGTGATATGAAGCTTCCAATTCAGTGCTAAACTAAATGGCCTATATCTTTTAAACTGTTTGAACATTTCTAAAGCTCAACATTTGAAATTCTTAACTTTAAATAACTATGTATGCTATGATTCGTCTTAATCTATACCACTGACTTTCAGGACAGATATTTATTCTCAGTTGACTTTTTCCTTGAATAAAGGTGTGTGTGTGTATATATATATATATATATATATATATATATATATATATACATATATATACATACATACATATATAAATGTATGTATACACAAACAGATTAATAAATGGAGAAAAGTTCTGTTGCATGCCTTGTTCAAAAAGGTGGAATATTTCCGCATAAGGATAAAAAAGAAGATACCACATTAAAAACAAACCAAGTTGAGCCACATAAAATCTAATAAAGTAAACAAAACCAAATAAAATTAAAAAACCATTCAGTCATAATATACACAATTAATGTAATTAAAAATCCACCGACGTAATTGCATTTGCTAGGACAAGTCAATAAAATGGCTACTGATTTGTTTCTATGAGAGATATTGTAGGTTTAAATTCATTCATGCTTTGGCATAATCTCAAACAGTCCCAAAAGCTGGTCCAATTAATCTTTTTTTATTATTTTCAAGGCCAGATACTTTTGTGCATCAAGAAAATGAAACATTTTTATTTGTTTTAACCTCCAAAAAGCAACATCTAAACTGACAATGGGACTGTGTCTAGCAAAGAACTTTGAGGAACCCTATATTTAGTAGAATTGATACCACAATCAAGGTTGAAGATTATTTTGATCCATAGATTCACCTCGTTCTAAATGCAAGAGGATAGCAGCAACCTGTATCTACAGGGAGATCTACTGTACCTAAAACTTCTGAGCTTAAGTTCAGATAAATAGAAAAGAAAACTTAACTTTAAAAAAACGACACAGCACAGTTCATAAGTGCATTTTCGTAATGAAATAGGGCTTCACTGACACATCTGTAAAGGGTCTATTATTAATGACACATGCAGCCAATCAGATCATGCTATAAAAAAAATCTAAACAGGCACACAGGAACGATTATTCACATAAATACAAAACCTATTTAAAAAACTATGAAAATAATTGTTTTTGTTTTTTTTACATTCATGTTATGTTTGCACAATTATAAAATAAATCTTTTTTTTGCATATTTATGAACTATTGCTCTTTATTTTTTTAGAAGAGGTATTATTTTAGTTTACAGCACATTTTCTCCCTACACAGGCCTCGATCCGGCAGGGCCGCTGTTTGAGGGCATGTCTCCCACAGACAGGCTTTCTCCCGATGATGCAGAGTTTGTAGATGCCATCCACACCTTCACCCACGAGCGTTTAGGCCTCAGTGTGGGCATCAAGCAAGCTGTGGCACATTACGACTTCTATCCCAATGGAGGAGACTTCCAGCCCGGATGTGACTTTCACAACATTTATGAACACATAAGCGAGTACGGGATCAATGGTATGATTAAAAACACTGTAAACACATTTTAAAACACAGCCTTTGTGGTACTTATCCTCTCAGAATCAAGAGACGCAGAAGGCCGGATGGCCCCGTAAGGCTAAAACTTTAAATGGAACAGTTTATTCCTTTCAACACCATAATTTACAGTATTTACAGAGCCTTGTGAAAGTATTCAGACCGCTAGAACTTTTCACATTTCATTATGTTACAACCACAAATGTATAAGTAATGGATAATTGTGAGGTAAAAAGAAAAGGACACAGAGTTTGCAAAAACACAAACTATGAGTGTGGCATGTATATGTATTGAGCCACCCTTAATTTGATTCCCCTAAAAAATAATCATCTCAAAATGAAAAGCGTATATAGCAAATGCAAACCTACCAAGGCATGCTTGTGAACCTAAATGCACATGCTGGGCAAGAAGAAGAGTCTCATTGTAATGCTGGAGGAGAGATTCTCAGCTCAGTTGGAAATATCTTTACACAGTTCAAATAATAGTCCTACACCCAAACCTGGCCTTTATGAAGGTGTAACAAAATGAAAGCCATTGCTTTTCTTCAGCAGGATAAAGTTCGTCAGAGTTGAGGGAGCCCAAAACTGAGCAATGCTAGAAAAAATTCTGAAAGATGCTGCAAAAGACTTGAAGAACGGAACTCAACTCAACTTTATTTATAACACACTTTACAAACAACAAGGTTGACCAAAGTGCTACAATATGCAACTTAAGAATAAAAGTAGAGTTGAAAAAAATCACATATGAAATAGATTAAAAGTTAAAATAGATCAAATAAATAAGGAAAAAATTAAAAAAGTCAACAAATCAGGCTGTGCCACAGGCTAAAGTGAACAAGTGTGTCTTTAAAAGGCAGGGAAAGAGGTTCGCCTCCAGTGGGACAAAACCCCTAAATAAACAGGCAGAGCTACATTGAGATAGTTTACATAAAAAAATGTATGTGGTTGAATGACACAATCCAACCCCAGACCTGAACCCAGCTGTGAATCACTGGAAATCTAATCAGAGTTATACTTTAATCTCTAAATGCTAGTACAGTATAACCTCGGAAGACTTTCAGTTGTATCTGGAGCAAGATGTGGTACAGTAAAATACGACTCAGTGGAGTCACAAATACAATGCATGAGTCACTTTTCAGACATTTTGGTTAAAGGAAATAAAAATTTGAAACCTAATATTCGATTAACCTCCACTTCCAAATTACACACTACTTTTAGCCCTCATGTGTCATTTTCAAACCACTGCAAATTAGAACAGTCTGTTTAGCTGCCTAAAGCTTTTTCTGGTGTACTGCTCTCTGTGCTCTATCATAACATTTTAATTCCGTAATTGCTCTTTCCAAATCAAAACATTGGTGGTTTGGAAGCCACATGTTGGGCAGCAGTTCATCTTTTTGCTTGTTGACAGTTTGATTTTGATGCATTTAATTCCCTCCGGTCTCACAGATGTGGCTCTGGAAATTGTGGTGCCTCCCAATTGAAAACACATCTGCATAATCTGACAGCTATAGCCACATTAAAGCGTCCGTCATCCATAGGAGTTAATTGGCAACATGTGCTGCCCTCTGCTTTGTCCATCCCTCTGAGCTGAGCTGCCCCCAGGCGAAAACAGCCCACTCAGAGCTAAGATACAGATAACGAGAAGATGTGACAAAAAGAGGCAATCAGATGTCAGAATTGAGATATAATGAATTTCCAAACACTATTAATAAATTGCTTCATAATCTGGTCATGAAAGAGTAATGCATCCAATTTTTCTGCCATCACACAGGCTTTGAACAGACAGTCAAATGTGCTCATGAGCGCTCCGTCCATCTGTTCATGGACTCTCTGCTGAATAAAGACAAGCAGAGCATGGCCTACAGGTGCAGCGACAATAGTGCTTTCGTCAAGGGCATCTGCTTGGACTGCCGGAAGAACCGCTGCAACACACTGGGCTACAACATCAAGAAGATCCGAACTGTACGGAGCAAGAAGCTGTACCTGAAAACAAGATCTCGGATGCCTTACAAACGTGCGTATGAACTCTGCCAGCAGGATGACAATAAGATGCATTTATGGGCATCACCAGTCAGCAAGGACCTTTACTTCTGTTTCTAATAATCATTTATTCTCTTTGACCAACAACACTATGTTTACATGGTGCCTTGAAAAGGTATTAATATAGCACCTCTTCAATTGTTTAACATTTTGTCACGTTACAACCGCAAACTTCATATTTAAGTTGGATTTTATGTGACTGACCAGTCAAAATACTGCATAATTGTAAAGCTGAATTAAATTGTTTCGCGGTTTTCTGCATTTCTTTTAAATAGTAACCGGAAAAGTGTAGTGTGCATATGTATTTAGCCTCATTTAATCTGATAGCCTCAAACAAAACATTCAGTGCAACCAAATGCCTTCAAAAGTCAGCTAGCTTGGGAACACATTCCACCTGTGTGTGATTTAACTCTTAGTATAAATACAGATGTACTGGTGGTTTTTATACCTTTATGAACCACTTCTTACTGCAATTGCAGCTGCAGTTTTGGGGTATTCCTCTACCAATTTTGCACATCTAAAGAACGAGATTTTTGCTCATTCTTCTTTCAAACATAGATCAAGCTTATTCAGATTGGATGGAGAGCATCTGTAAGCATTAATGTTCATTCAGAATCTCAGAGATTTGGATCTGTAGTTTGACTGGGCTATTCCAGTACATAAAGATGCTCTAATTAAATCGTCCTATTGTATCTTTGGATGTAGATTTAGGGTTGCTGCCCTGCTAGAAGGAAAACCTCCACCACAGTCTCAAGCCTCTCACAGGTTTTCTTCCTTCTGTTTACCTCCACCCATCTTCTCATCCGCTTTGAACAGCTTCCCTGTACCATTTAAAGAAAAGCACATCCACAGCATGATTCTGCCATTGCCATGTTTCAAAGTCGAAATAATGTGTATGTTGCGGTTTTTAAATCTTTTGATACTCAGCGTTTTCCATGCAGACCAAAAAGTTCTGTGATAAACTGTAAACAGAACTTACTAGGGCGTTACATTCAAGTTTGTTGTAATGTTACAAAATTTTGAAAAAAAGTAGTGTGAATACTTTTGCAAAGCATGGTGGCATCTTTTTATTTGAGGTAAAATGCAACATTTTGGAAACTTAGTTTTGCTGTTTACAATCAGGAATCAAAAGCTGTTGGATCTTTCTTTTCTCTTCTCTGCAGTCTATCATTACCAGTTCAGGATCCAGTTTGTTAATCAAACGGAGGAAATCAATCCAACTCTCATCATCTCCCTCAAAGGAACTAAGGATGAAAGTGGAGACCTGTTCATCACACTGTGAGTACTGTGCCCCCATTGGACTCACATCAGATCTGGTAGGCCATGCAGCTGTGCTCTCAGCTAGCTGCACAGAGAAAAACAAGTTAAAAAGAGCAGCTGACAAATATGGAAGCAACTCAAACTGCTGCACAAAAGAAAACCATAACTGAGAAGGGAATAAATTACTCGAAAAGGAGATGATTTGCTGACAGCTATCCTATTTTCATGCTATATACATCAAAGAGCTTCAAAAAGCCAGTACCAGCAGATAAATCTCATCTGCTTTCCTGCCTTAGGCTGTGGGCCATCACCAGCAAGCTGTCACTCTCTGACAACAACATGAGGATTAATCTACAACCTTGTCTTTCTTTTACTTCCTGCAGAGATGAGGGCATTCATGGAAACACAACCCTCACCTTCCTGATTACGCTGGACAAAGACTTGGGAGAGCTGATGATGCTCAAGCTGAGTTGGGAGGTGTCGGAACTGTGGAAGAACGTGTGGACACGCATGCAGAGCATCTTTCTTTGGGGTGGCCAGGACAGTAAACCTCAGATGATGTTGGGAAAAATCAGCGTCAAAGCAGGAGAAACACAGGACAGGTACAGTACACGTCATTCCTTTCCAAGTTAAACACTCACACTTATGATTTTACAGACACAAAACTCAAAAGGTTAAGATGACAATGTCACTAGAATGTATTTCTGCACACATTTTATTCCAAGTTTAGATTATAACATCAGAATGTAAATATCTGCTAATTTTGTAAATTCTTTGTTCAGCTGAAAGGAGTAAATTAAATCACATCAAGAAAGATTTTTTTAATGATTTCACTACCTTTTGAACAAAAGTTTAATGGCTAAACAGTTTTACTTCCAAATGGTTAAATTACCTTTTTTCCCAGTATGGTATTTTCTCAGTTGAAGAATCAGTTTGCTCCTTACTTTTTTTAAGCTACAGTCATGTGCAGAATTAAAATGTTTAATTATTGTCTTGCTGGAAACAGCCAAACCTCTGTGAATGAGACGTGAACGGCAGCACATGTTGCTTTAGAGACGTAAAACAGAGATTAGACATACTATGGGCATCACAGGTTGTTGCTCTCCTTACTCTGCACGACGGCATTTATAATTTTATAAAATAAATTTTTAGCTTTGCTATACAACAAAGGACCCATAGTATATTGAACAAGTTTCCATACCCAGCTTTTTTACATCTTGTCATGTTTCAATCATAAAAGTTTCTGTCATTTTATAAGACTTGTGATAGACCTGCATAATTGTGAAGTGGAAGGACAGTGATGCATGCATTGTTATACATTTTACAAAGGAATCTTTAAAAACTTTGGTGTACAAATATATTCTATCCCTGTTACTCTGATATCCCTAAATAAAATCCAGTGCAACCAACTGCCATCTAAAGGCACCTATATAATCCATCCATGTTTGAATTAATCTCACCATTAATACACCTGTTCTGTGAAGGTCTCAGTGGTTTATAAGAGAACATGAGTGAACAAATGGCATCACAGAGACCAAAGAACACAGTAGACGGGTGAGCCTGAGAGTTATGGGAAGTTTAAAATGGGTTAGGTGGTAAAACAAGATTTCAAATTTTGAACATCTTGCAGAGAGTTTGCACAACTGGAAACCAAGACATGAATATCCACCAAAGCTGAAAAGGCTGGAGAAAAAGATTCACAACTCAGGTGGAAGAATCCATTGATGAGATGACAATTAGTAGCACACAACATAAATCTGGTCTCTACGAAGAAATCCATTGATGTAATTAAACCTTTAGAAGTCCAGTTTGGCAACAGCCATGTAGAGGACATCCAAACATGTGGAAGAAAGTGTGTGGTGGAAAACCAAGACCATGAAAAAAACATCTCCATGGGGAAACATGGAAGTGGGAGGAGCATGCTGCGGGGATTCTCTTCACCAGGACATATAGGCTGGTGTGAGCTCATGGAGAGCTGGATGGAGCTGAATATAAGAAAACACTGTAAGACAAATTGTACCAGGCTGCTAAATTTATGAGACAGAGAAGGTTTAACTTTCAAGCAGGACAACAACCCAAAAGATACAGCAACACAGACAGTGGAACGGCTTAGATAAGCGGTGTCCAAAGTCAAGGTCAGGTGTTCTGCTCGTTATACTCCTTTCCTTGGTTTAACGCACCTGAATCAAATGATGGTGCCGTAGCAGGCCACTGCAGAACTTTGACATGTTCAGGAGGTAAGTGGACCATTTGAATCAGCTGTGTTGGAGCAGAGACTCTTAAAACTGGCAGGACACCAGCTCTTGAGGACTGGAGCTGGACAGCCAAGGTTTAGATCAAAGCAACTTATTGTGCTTATTGTGTTTGAATGGGTAAATTATAAACTCTAAAACTAAATTGGAGAATCTGTGGCAAGATATTCAGTTCACTAATGATGTCCATCTAGCTGAGCAGCAATTCGGTATTTTTTAATTAGGAAAACATTTTGAAAAGGATCACTTTGGTTACACCTAAAAATGTATGTGATGCTTTGCGTTATTCTATCACAAAACCCCAATACAATTTACATCAGTGTTTTGCAAAATGTGAAAAAGTTTGAGGGGTATTAGTACTTTTGCAGCAAACTTTAATGCAAACATTCTTTGCCATTTCAGACAGCTAGAAAAAGCATTTTTCGATAATTTGCAAACTCTTCCAAAAAAAATGTGCAACAAACCCCTTCCCAAGTCTTACTTTAGAACAGATCAGTGTCTCCAGAATGTTTTCTTTCTACTTTGCTGAATTGCTTAGAGTACAATCCATGGCAACCAGCTGTGAGAGGCATCATTATTTAAATAAAAGAAAATACATATCTAAATACAAATGGAGTTGGACATTTTGTACGTGGTACAGCAGGGTACAGCTTCCTTAATTTGGTGGTACTGCTTTATAAAAGCTGGGGGGCTCATATGCAACTAAAGTGTCCAATTTTATTTTATTAGGATTTTCTTTTATACATTGCAATTGACGGTAGTGGAAAATAAACCCTTTCTCGCTACCTCGTTAAGACCACCTGAGATTTTGCTGCAACTTCAGGAAGCAGGGTCAGATCTGACGGGGAAACGCGCCTCCAAATCTTCACGGGCTTTTGTCGCCATCTGGTGGACGTTTCATTGCAATTCCTAAATAATATCCTGCGGCTTAACTACATAATGTGTTATTTCTTGATTTGTTTGTTTGCAGGACATCATTTTGTGCCATGAACAATGACGGACAGCAGATTGAAGTTGGCCAAGATAAAGTGTTTGTGCGCTGCAAGGAGGAAGAGTCAACGCTGCGCAGAAGGAAGCACAAAAGACTTACCAAAGTGATTTAATCTGTTCAATAGACTGAAAACGATAATATTGGATGGCCTCAAACAGAGGAAACCTTCTCTCCACATAATGAAAAAATAAGCTCTGATAAGTTTGCCTGGAAGTTAAAAACAAGCACATGTTAAAACAGTTTACAATGAGCTGTGATAAATACTGGGATGAAATTATTAATAAACTACATCTTTCAGCTGACAACACTGATCCGTTTCTTATTTAAAGTTTTCAAATGGAATCTTAACCGACAACCGAAAACCAAGTCAAAATATCCCTTTAATGTTTAGTGCAAAATATAAATCAGGGTTTTTAGTTATGTGAGCTAATTAATCAACAAAATGACACCAGAAAACAGATCTAGATATTTGTTTGTAGATAATTAGCAGTTAGGGTCAGAAATGTACATCCACTTATCAACGTAAACGTCAATTTAGAGCCTTTTAATTATTTTTTCGAAACCTTTTTTTAATGCTAAAATAATTGTGCAACTTCAGTTATTTGTAAATACAAGAATTCAAAACACACATTAGAATTTGTCAATTATCTCTAATTTACACAGATGAAAAATACAGACATCTCCATTAACACATTCGGTGCAGCAATCCCTAAAGTTCCGATATGATTCTGCATGAATACGTGAACATTCTTCCTTTCAGAAGTGGTTATTTTGCTAAAATGGTTAAGCTTCCGATAATCGACCTGGCCTGCATCATGTGGGCGACCGTGGCTCACGAGTTCATCCTGTAACCGGAGGTTTGCATGTGTTACGTCACAATCTGTTTCCCAGTCAGGATGTGTTCCCCCAGCAGCTCCGCGCCGCGCACGAGGCAAAAAAAAAAACGCGCATACTCAATCCAAGCTCGCTCCCGAACTGTACTCGCCGCGCTCTGCTCGTATCAGGGGAGCGACGGCAGCTGTGAAAGCTCAAAAGTGCTATTTCGGCGAAGCCAACCCCTACGCCACTGTCCTCAATCAGTGTTCTGTCAGCAAATAATCAAAAATGATAGATAGAAAGGCAATTTTCCCCCCATCATTTCAATAAAATCCCAATTCTGTGATAAAGTACATCTTAGGCACCTCCGTAAACTACAAGCAGAGGAATAATCCACAGCCCGTCACATACAGATCCAACACCTGTTCGAACCCCCTGCCTTGGGCAAGACACTTCACCCGCGTTGCCTGCTGGTGGCGCCAGTGTGCGGCTACAATGTAGCTTACCATCATCAGCTTGTGAATGGGTGAATTAATGTTGTGTAAAGCGCTTTGGGATCCTCAGGACTAGATAACGCACTATAGAAGTACAGGCCACTTACCGTCCCCTAACCAGTTTTAAAAGATTTGGGGTCGCTTTCTATCCACTCTGTGGAATGCAACAGTATGGCTGGCAGTGAAATAAACCCTCAGCATGATGCCACCACTACCATGCCTGAAAACTGGTACAGTGTTCTTAGATATGAAAGCCTCATCTCGACTTCCCAAAGCATATTTATTAATACGACTTCTGACCATTGATGAAAGTTCTGAGCGAGTTCAGCAGCTCGTTTGAGACTAAAAAACCCAGCACTAAACACAGGAATTAGGTGGAAAGATTAACGAGAGAAAAGCTTGACAGGGGATAGATTAAGGTGGTACATTACCGAAAGAAGGAAGAGGCTCTTATTGAACCACCCGGTAATCTCTTAAGATAAGCAGCTCCCTCTACTGGCCAACAGTCATGGATGAACTGTAACACCTTGATTACTTTTCTACTTTTAAAACAAATATATTCATGTTTTTTTATTACAGTCCCACACATGAAAAAGCATTTTGATCATCAGTTCTAGTTTATTACTCTATTTCAAGTAGTTGTAAAGTAGTTAGGTTTTTACACATTTCTTGCAAGTTTGCAAAATGTTCAAAATAAGCCAGATGGGATAAAGAACAAAAAGAACAAACAGAAATGTGGTATAAAAAGACAAGAGGCATTAAAATCAGACAATAGCTCTCAATCTTTACCTTGTTGGATTCGGTTTCTTTTATGTCAGTGCACATTTTCACATCACAAGTAATAAAAATTTCCAGAGTTGTCAACCCACCGAGGAGGACTTCTATCATACTGCTTCATAATAGAAAACAAGTAAATACACCAATAAAAGTAAAAAAAAAAAAACACCATCAACACCAAAAGCTAAACAGTAAAAAGCTAAATATATTTATCTTCTTGGAAGCTTTTTTTCAGCAATATCTGTATGAAAACCTTTCCTGTAATCTAGTTTGGAAGAAAAGATAGAAGGCATTTCTCTGTGATGAGGCCAGCATGTTCACTGATGAGCTGTGATGCTCTGCATAGACTGATCAGTGAGAACCTGGCACTTTGCATACAAAAAACAACTTTGGGTTGAAGCAGTGCTCCGCATAGCAATAATCTTTTCTCTTCAGCCCCACCTCAAATAAAAAAACTCAGCCATTTTCAGTGGTGATATAAAGTTCACCTTGAATGAAGAACACTGAATATTAGGCTGGGATTTAAAATTACTTTACAAGAGAATCTGAAAATAAGGGGTTTGCAATCAAAGATAGTTCAAAGTTTGGCTAATACAGCATAAGTAGAACACATTCCCAGTACACAAACCTTCCTAAACTGTAAAACCCCACGCTATCCAAACCTCTGAATTTCAGCAGTTCATGTTTAGCAGTCATGCAGCATTTCCACCCAACTTCAGTCATGATGCTTAATGTAGGCACATTTTAAAGCAGTACAAGCTAAGACGGTGCAACAAGGAGAATAAAGCTTCTTAGAGGAAAACCTCAAAGAGTAAAGCAAAACAGGACATTAGGAGACATACTGATTGTTCGCTCTCATATAAGGTCCATTAACGGCAGCGGTAAAGTAATTCAAAGTTAGAATCTAACCCCCCTCCCCAATAAGACTCAGTTCCTCCATATAAACAAAGTCATCTGAACTACAATAATTTCACTAAAAGAAAAAAAAAAATCCCAATTTACATTCAAACCAAAAGGGTTCTTTCACAGACTGCAGAAGCTGAGAGCTGAACCTACTGGTTTCAAGTGGTTTTATTTGGCCTTTTTTCCTTAACAGCTGACTAACTTACTAGAGAATATTCCAGCTTTGATGAAGTAAATCCGTGGTAATCTGTTTGATAAAAAAAAAAAAAATCTTCAACTATTTCAGTTCTGTGTACAAAAACAAGTACAAAACAGTCTCCTAAATCTAAACTCTGCTCTCTCAGATTAGAAGTGACTCCATATTTTCATGCAACCTGTCTTGAACATCAAAACCATGTATACAGGTCTCACTCTTAATGTGCATGCAACCATGTATACACTTGAGCGTTATTGATTTAGTGATCCTGAGAAAGTGAATTTGAACAGTAGACAACCTTGACCCCCTAAGAAATGATATTTTTTCAAAAATAAGAGGGGGAAAAAAACTTTACACCACACAATTATGATGTTTGAAATCAAAAAGTTTCTGTTTTTGAAAGAATTTGGTTTGAAAAAAAATAAAATCCTCCAACAATAATGTCCACACGATTTTTACAACAGGTAGCTAAAACCCATGTAACAACATTTAGCTGCCATCATGCTGATGATGAAGGCATTTCAAAGAGGAGATAGATAAGATTGCAGAGCGGAGAAAAACAATTAAGGCCACATTAACAAAGCCATCTCTCTCTCATCTATTCTCATAAAAGATGAGGGGAAAAAAATCTTTCAAAGAAAAAAAAAAAGAAGCAAGATTATTAAGACCACATGGGAAAAACAACTGCAAACTTCCCTAGGTCCCTCCTTGAAACATTAGTTTGCTATAAAATCTTTGTGAACCATTATTAAACTGGCTCTCAGAGTAGAGGAGGGGTAAGACTGTAGCCCCCACCAATAAAACATCTTCAGTTCAAAGTTCTTTGAAATTAGCATTATGTGGTAAAGGTAACTCTTTGGGGTAAAGTGCTCCTGTTGTAGGCACTAAGAACAAAAGCAAAGCGCAGAGCGTCATCTCAGTGCCTATACTCTTGCATCAGGTACTGATTTCGTTGCTCAGGCTGGCGAAGGTTGCGACGCTGTTGTTGTTGTTGTCTTCTTTTTAGAGTACCTGAAAGATATTCATGCCAGAGAATCAATAATAATGGATTTAAGAGCAAAATGAGGATTTTACAGGTAAGAATGTAACACAAACATGTAGACAAGTATTTTAGCACAAATGCAACTGCTATTTGTTCTTTTACTCATCAGTACCTTCCTATTTAAAGATAAACATCTTTTTGGCACCTCAAGCAAAGATTTGTAAAAAAAAAAAAAAATCCTTAAAAAAAATTATTCTTCCATTGCAGTCGTAATTTCCCATGCGGAAAATGTAAGAAAAATCCACCCTTTAATTTAAGTACATTTATTTATTCAGCAAGAGAAAATAAAATCCTCCAATAAGAAATAATCACAGATTGAATAATTGTTGCCACTTAAAATAGTTAAAACTGGAGCTTTGTCAACATTTATAGCTCTCTTCAAGTTGATGAGTTCCTAGGAACTTCAAATTAGCAACCTATGATCCTCTGTCCACTTCTGTTCTTACATGAATGGCACCCAGTTCTTACATGAATGGCACCCAGGAAATATTCTAAACTCAGCTTTTCTACACCATGAGTCCTGTTGTGAAAAGGATAAGGCTTTTATTTAGTGCTGTCCTACCATCACAAAATTAAACATGTGGTGTTTGACAAACTCTGGCTGGACTTAACCTGAGATTAAGACAGAGCTTTTTAGTAACACTCTAAGTGGGTTTGGTATGAAACAAAATATCAATTTTGTGGAAAGTATGGTGTAGGATCTGTGATGCTGTATCTTTCCAAAGGCCCTGGGAACCATGCAACTGTGCAATGACTAAGAAACTCAATATCAGGCGATATAAATAAAGAAAAATCTGGTGGCCTCTGTAACCTGAAAATTGGTCGTCAACAGTACAACATCAAACGCATATGGCCAATTTAACAGAAATTATTGGTTCCCACACCTAAATCCTGTAGGAAACCTGTGAGAGGAGCACAAGAAAGGAACCAGGAACCTAGATCTGAAGAGAATGTGCAAAGGAAAAAAGGTTAAAGGCCTTTCTTTGTGTCCTAGCAAAGACTAAGTTAGGTTCTTGAGAGTTTTAAGTGAAGGTAACTGGACTTCTCTTGTTATTTTGAAGATGTTTTACGTCTCATTCAAAAGGCTTCTTCAGTACTGAAACTTAGCAGGCTAATAAGATGTAACCAGGAACAACCAGACTAAAAGGGGCAATAGAGTCCACTAACAAGGCTACGAGGGTTGTACAAGCATTGTCATCAGGAGTACCACTTTTGCGTTTTTTTTCTTAAGCGATTCTTGAGGAATACTCTGAACAATAACAGAAGAACAGATTTTTTTCTACAAAATTGAACATCAAAGGAATAAAAGATTAATTTATTTTCAGGCTTTTTAAACATCCTCACTAAGGGGGGCAATACATTTTGCCATTACGTTATGCTTGTGTATGAACCTAAATGAGAGATTAAACACAGAATAAAATAGGTAATTCTGTACACTGTGCGCCTTCAAAATATTCGTTTGATTTGTATCTATTTTTAACCCTCATATAACCATTAATATAGCTCTGCATACAAATTTATATCCAGACAATGAAAACGTCAAGCATTTCTCCACTGTTTTTTGTGTAATAGTATTTCTTCAAGAAAAAGAGTGAAAACATTTATTTTATGATATACATCATTTATGTTGTATATTAAACACTGTTCAAGGATACTGCCTAATATTTTGTACCTGGGAGTGGTCTCGGTTCAGGAAGTTTGGGGTTGTTGCTGGGGGTGTGCACACTGCAGATCTTGATGAAACCCGCCATCAGCATAATAAGAGCAATACCCATCAACAGCACAGCCCACCAGTGAGCCTTAACAGCAGAAAATATAGAACATGATATTTCGAAGAGGCAATGTTTGCTTCACTGGACAGTTGCATGTATTTCTTACATACTGTACTGGCCTGCCGCAGACACTCACCACAATCCAATCTGCGATGTTCTCATATAGCTCTGGGTTGAAAATTGCTTTCTTCAGCCTTGCTAAGGGCCCATCTGCATCCACCAGTCGACACTTGTTGAAGACGTCACAGTATCCCTTATAGTCGTTGCAGGGTGAGCCTGGCTGCAGCGTTTTCTCTTTTCCATCAAAGAACTTAGCCCATCTCTCTGACCCGGTGCTACTGCAGGTGCTGGGGTCCGCTGGATGAGATAAGGTCAAAGTAAGATCTCACAACATCTCATTTAAAAGAAGAAAAAAAAAAGACTACAGAAACTAGGGAACTTGTAGTAGAGTACTACATAAGATTTAACATAGGGGTAGAAGATGTTTACTCACTTTTCTCCATGCAGCAAACATGGCAAAGCTCAGCTGCTTCATCCTTGCTGTCTTGACTGGCGCAGGTACACATTTCCAGACCGTACTTCTCACAAATGGAACCAGAGCAGATCTATACACACACACCCAACAGGAAGACGTAAGAAAAAAAAAATACTTAACCCTCTGGACACAAAGGGGTATTTTTCTTATTTTTATTTCTAGTCATCTAGTTCCTTTTGGGAGCACTTTTATTTATCATAACATACATTTTTGAATGTTCAGGTCACTGTCAGCTATATGCACTCATAGATTAGTTTTTTACCTAGAGCATAGAGACAAAGCATAATTTGGTCAGAAGGTTGATAGATGAATTAGGGGTGTCAAATGATCGCATTAATTGTGATTAATTAATTTCAGCCATATTTAGCGCGCTGTGTTTTTCGATTGCGTTAATCAAATTTTTAATCTTTATTTTTAATGTTTCTGCATGTGAGTTGCCTTTAAATAAAATCAGTTTTTATGCTTTGGGCTTCTTGTGCTTGAGTTGTTCGGGGTTAACCACACCCTGAAATGGACATCGATTGGCTGTAAACTCATCATAAGCTGACTGGCTTCCATTGTAGTCGGGAGGGCAAGGTCAGCGAGGAGCAGTGACTTGCAGACAGTGTGCCAATTTAGCAACTTTGTCCCTATATTTGGTGAGTTTTTAGACCCCTCTAGCGATTCTTTTTTTTTTTTCAAACAACAACAAATCTGGTGGCTGTGTCTGTGGTTATTGGAGACTTTTGGGTGAAGGACGCATCTTACTCTTCTCACTGAGCAGCGGTGCTGCTGTGGGCTGCTCTCCTGTCGCAGAGCGCTCACAGCAGGCAGCCAATAGTGTGCTGCAGCTCCAACTCCCTGTCCTCCCAGGTCCGGGTGTATGGCAAGCCATCAGTATCAAAAATGAGGCATATATTACATGTTGTTTTAACCCGTAATACAGCTGGAGTCAGAAAAGATATTTACCCCACTGAGTCCAAAATGCTAATGAATCGTGCATGGTCGAAGCCAAAGGTTGTAGGCAAGACTTGGGACTAGTCTCAAAAACAGAAGAATGTAAACGGCTGGGACTGGATCTGTTTAGGTCTGTTAAATACAATACACGACATCATTCATTCATTCATTCATTTATATATATATATATTTTTTTTTTATTTTTTTTTTTGCTATTCCACAATAATGTAATGAATTTAAATGAAAATACCTCAAAATGAGGGCTTTTCTCAGCAATTATTAGGTGAGATTAGAAAATAGAGTAATTAGATCAATTAATTACAGATTATAATGAATTAATCTTAAAGTTTTTAATCTCTTGACAGCACTAAGAATAATATATGCTTTTGTAAATTTTGTACGTTTAAGTTCTGTATTTGTTTGAAATCAGTTTTCCTTAGTTTCTGTTTTGTAAAAGAAGAGAAAAAAAGTGGAATACATAAACAATTATGTAGGCACTTTTTAAATAAATGCCCAAAGTGAAATGCAGTAATATCTCCTATTGATTTGTACTGTCTGCTTTCAAACTCATACAAAAGGCCTGATCTCCCATTTTAGGACTGTCTAAAAGTATTTCAAATATTTTGGTCAGACAGATATTTTGCATTTTGCATTATTTATACTAAAAAGACAAACATTAGTAATTATCTCCATACCCCATTGACGCAAACTTGTGTTTCTGCATTGCAAGTGGTGTGGTTTGCTTTTGGTTCTGAGGCTGGACACAGAGCTGTGCGTCCATTGCAAAAGCCTTCTAGAGCACATTCTGATGCCATTCTGCACCTATCACTAGAAACCTTAAAAGCACATGTGTGTGTACAACATGGGCCTTGGCTGGGACTGTGGGAAAAAAAACAACAACAACAAAAAATTAGACATATACAATTAAAAGTGGAAAAATGACAATGGTTGATCAAATATTGCACTTAAGGAAAAACCAGACCTGCAGATTTTTCCAGGTTGAAGTTTGCACCTTTTGCCATCACCTTCATTGGCATTATAGCAGCAGGGATCTTTGCACTCATCGCTGTAGCCACAGTCACACTGCTCTCCCTCTTCTACTAGTCCATTACCACAGATTGGTTGACCAGACTCTGAATAGAGATACACCGGATTTAAACAGAATCTTCCACACATCCACATACAAAAGATTTTCCACTTTGTTAATAAGAGAAAACATACCAACAAAGCAGAGATCTCTCTTCTTTGTCAGAACTGCACTTATATTGCGAATGCTACAGATGGAGAACTTATTATTGTTGATTTTGTCCCCAGATGTGGCTCTGGCGTACATGATGTAATTACCCAGCTCCTTCTTGCTCTGCTCCTTAGACTCTCCAGGGGTACACTCAATCCCAGAGTCATGCTGTAAAACAGTAAGCACTTCAATTCTCTGCAGGACACAAGGGGTAGCTTTGTGTGACCATAGCACTGTGAGTAACTTACAGGAGAGCCAAAGTTGTGTCCAACCTCATGTGCAAAGGTGATGTGTGACACTTTAGGAGGGACATGTGAAGCATAGTTCTGCACAGTGATGATACCAGTGTTGAGAGACTTCCTCCTCCCATCTGAGTACATCTTGTTTTTTTCACAGATGCCTCCAGAGCTTCCTTTTTAGCAATAACAAAATATAAAATAAAATAAAAAATACAAGGGGGTGAGACAACTTCACAGAATAATTACCTGGAATATGATTCAATGTCTTTCTAGAATATCCACAAAAACACTGAAGGACAATTTATAGTATTCTCTGAATCATGGTAAACCAATGAAAGAAAGATAAAAACAGACACAGCTGAAGAGGTCACATAGTTGACACAAAGCTAAATAACAGAAAAAAACAGTAAGTTAATAGAGTTCATTGGCATCATCCCCATCAACAAAATCTACACCCATACTGGCACATCATTATTAAAAAAAAATTGAGAAAAAAAGACGCATCCATAGCCAGTGAAGAAGCGCAAAAAAGGCAGATAAGGCCTAAAACTGCTACTGTAAATGGGTGCAGTTATAGAGGTTAGAGTATCCAGGAGAAGGTAAGAGAACTTTGAGGCGAATTTTAATTTTGAAACTTCTTAAAATCATACAGTCTTCTTGCATTAACTATGACATGAAGGACGTGTGTACGACAAAATATAAAACAAACTGTACAGACAGAAACCTAGAAATATGTAAGCAATGTGAAAAGATTGTCTGTGTAACATGTTGGAGAACTATAATTATGTACATTTCATTCCATGCCTGTTAAAGCAGCTTTCCGCAACTTTTACACCTTAATATAATGTTTTTTTCAAATGTCATGGTGGAATTTTATCATCTATTATGTTCATTTTTAGAGTTATCACCACCTTACAGGGGTCCTTGGCTTTTTTCTGCACTATAGAACTTTTGAGCAGCGACCCGCGCTGGAAGTATTGACTGAGTTCTGCTTTACGGCAGAGCCATACGGCCTCGCTGTTTAGAGACTGTAGAGATAGCTGAACCACCAAAGAGACCGAGAAATCCCATATCAGAAGAAGCTCGAAAAAGAGAACATGATAGAGAGAGAGCAAAGAACGGAGTAAATATTGGGCCGGTTTTTCCTCGTTGGAGAGTTCTTTTGGAACTAACGTCATGTACTACGGAGGCCGAGTTAGCCATGCTGCTAATGAATAGGTAAGTAATCAATTATTTCACCGGGGTTATAGTGTTTGGTCTGGCATGATGTTGTTATACAGTCCTGAGAAAGCTATTTATTCAATGTGTGGAGGTGGATGAACATAGTTTTCACGGTATACCTTACAGTAATAATGTGAATTACACAACCGAGTCGATCTCCGTTAGCCATCTAGAGGCTAATGTGATGCTAACGTGTAAGACTCGGTTCTGTAGATAAATCTACAAACTCCGGCGTAGTCGCTGTTTTTAAGTATATAAGTAAAACTTTTTTCTTTTGGTTTTGTCAAGCTAGTGATTTATATTTTTGTCGTTTGATTTTTTCCTAAAAACACCTAAAGATGTAGGCTGATTCTAGTGTCGGGAGGTGTTTGCTACGTGGCGCTTAGACGTTCTCTGTATCTAATCCCACCTCGTCGCTCATCTTCACTGATTTTTACAGTTGAATTGCGAACTGAAACGGCGCTTGTTTGCATGTCAAACAACCAACACACAATAAAGGACACACTCTGGACTTAATTATCAGCAAAGGTTTAAATATTTCTGACATCTCTGTAATTAATATTGCATTATCTGACCATTTCTGTGTTTTCTTTCAAAGTACCATCTCTGCTAAATTATCCAGCCACAGTAAGACCACTATAAAAAAGCGTTTTCTAGGGGACAGTTCAGTAGAAACCTTTAAACGTATTTATCCTTCCACCACATCCCCCTCATCTCCCAACTCAAACTCAGTAAATAAGTTGGTAGATAATTTCCTTGCGAAAATCTCAGACATCATGGATTCCATTGCTACAACTAAAGTGAAAGTAGTCTCAGGTAGAAAGAGGTCTCCGTGGACAAGTAATCCACTGGTACGTAGTGAAAAAAGAGAGTGTCGACGAGCCGAGAGAAAATGGCGGAAAACCCGACTCCAGGTTCACTGTGAGATCTACAAAGAGAGACTGAATAGATATCAGCTAACTATAAATGATGCTAGGGAATCGTTCTTTTCTGAAATCATCAACAGAAACATTAATAACGCACGGACTCTATTTGCAACAGTGGAAAGACTAACTAATCCTTTAGTGACAGTAGCCCCAGAACTAAACTCTACCAGGGCCTGCAATGAATTTGCCAGCTTTTTCACTGAAAAGATTCTAACAATTAGACGGTCAATCTGTACCTCAATATCGAACCCACAACCAGTGCCATCCCCAATCAACAACAATGTAGAGAAAATGTCTGAATTCCACGAATTAAACCAGAACAGCCTTGAAAAAATCATTATCCAATTAAGCTCCTCCTCCTGCTGTCTTGATATCCTACCCACAGCTTTTCTAAAGAAAGTTCTTCCTGTTATTGGTTCTGATCTTGTTCAAATAGTGAACTCATCACTGCTATCAGGTGTCTTCCCTCAGGCTTTAAAAACAGCAGTTATTAAACCACTGCTAAAGAAGAAAAATCTGGACGACACGTTAATGCAGAACTACAGGCCAATCTCTAATCTCCCATTCATCAGTAAGATTATTGAAAAAGCTGTGTTTCAGCAGTTAAATGGCTTCATAACAACGACAAACCGTTTTGATGCTTTTCAGTCTGGTTTCCGCGCTCACCACAGCACCGAGACTGTCCTCGTCAAAGTATTTAATGACATCCGCATAAATACAGACTGTGGAAGAACCACAGTGCTGGTTCTGTTGGACCTCAGTGCAGCATTTGACACTGTTGATCATGATATTTTATTGGAACGACTGGAGAGCTGGGTCGGACTCTCTGGTACAGTACTTGGCTGGTTCGAGTCTTACCTAAAGAACAGGGACTTCTATGTTTCAATAGGAAACTTTTCATCAGAACGAACAGAAATCACATGTGGGGTGCCCCAGGGCTCCATCCTGGGGCCCCTTTTTTTAATATCGACATGCTCCCACTAGGCAAGAGTATAGCGACCAATAACATTAGCTACCATAACTACGCGGATGACACTCAGCTCTACATTACAATGTCACCAGGTGACTCAGAACCCATTCAAACCCTAAATCAATGCATTGACCAAATAAATGGACGGATGTGCCATAACTTTCTCCAGCTGAATAGAAACAAAACTGAAGTGATTATTTTTGGACCCAAGGAGGAACGATCAAGAGTCAGCACACAGCTTCAATTAATACAGCTAGAAACTACTGATCAGGTTTCGTAACCTAGGTGTAGTAATGGACTCAGACCTGAACCTCCAGGGTCACATAAAGGCAATAACAAGGTCAGCGTTCTATCACCTGAAGAACATTTCTAGGATTAAAGGACTGATTTTGCAACACGACCTAGAAAAACTCATCCATGCGTTTATCTTTAGTCGGATTGATTACTGCAACAGCATCTTGACAGGTCTGCCTAAAAAGTCAATCAAACAGCTGCAGCTGATCCAGAACGCTGCCGCTCGCGTCCTCACTAGAACCAGGAAAGTAGAGCACATCACCCCAGTTCTAAAGTCCTTACACTGGCTCCCTGTAGCTCAGAGAATAGACTTTAAAATACTTTTACTAGTTTATAAATCATTACATGGCTTAGCACCAAAATATGTTGAAGACCTGTTGTCATGGTACCAACCACCAAGACCACTCAGGTCCTCCAACTCTAGCCTACTAAACATCCCTAGACTCAGAACTAAACATGGAGAAGCAGCTTTCAGTTTCTATGCTCCCCTTATCTGGAATGGACTTCCTGACGAGTGTAGAGCTGCTGAAACTCTGAACTGCTTTAAATCGAGACTAAAAACCCATCTGTTTAGAATTGCCTTTGAGTAAATGCTTGATGTTATATGTATGAAATGTGTTCATGCTCTCTTGCTTTTTTTTATTTTTCTCTTGCTTTATTGTGTATCATGTATAATGTGTGTTTCTTTTATGTGTTTCTTTTAAATCACCAAATCATGTAAAGCACCTTGAATTGCCCTGCTGTTGAAAGTGTGCTATACAAATAAAATTGCCTTGCCTTGTTTGGGCAAGCGATTTGGAAAGCAGCCACTGAAACATGCCTCTTATGAGTGACAGAGAGATTTGATATTTAGACAGTGATGTTGCGCGGCAAGCCTGAAGAGGGCGACAGACAGCAAATACCATGAAAGTTGCGGAGTATGCCTTTAAGGTTATTTATTAGATATGCTTTTTAACATTTTCTTTAAATGCCCTTGGTTATGATCTACAAGAAGAAAAAAGATAAAGAAAATTCAATTTAGAGAAGAAACTGCTCTTATAGAAACAATACCATTGTCTGAAAACGTATTCCCTCCTCACCATAAAATGGAACTACTGTAATTTTTGGACTATAAGCCACTACTTTTTCACACGCTTTGGACCCTGCAGTCTACACAACAATGTGGCTAATTTGTAGATTTCTACTGGCTTACAGCCTTTGGGGGGCACTGTAGCAGGAAGTGTAAAAGTGAGAGACTTGGGGAAAGATTAAGCGCAGAAGAAGATACTAGTTTTCTCGCACACACCCTCATCATGGAAAACACACAAGAAAGGCATGTGATGCAGCTTTTAAGTCAAAGCCAATCGAGCTGACCATCAAAGAAAATAGAGCTACTACACAAAAGCTTCACATCAATGAACTGATGGTGAGACGTTGGAAGAAGCAGCGGGAAGAACTGAGTCAGAGTAGAAAGACGACAAAAGCTTTCAGAGGACATAAAGACACGGTTTTATTTTCTAACCAGGCATGTTACTGTTGTGTTTTGCCGATGCCATACTGACAATTTTCAAGCAGAGTTTGAAAAAAAAAGAAAGAAGCATGTCTTAAATTAAGACTAAAAAAATCTTTCGTGTACCGTCTTTCTGTTTAAATATCTCATGTTGCAACATGAAAATGTGCGGCTTATATTCAGGTGCCCTCAGTAGTTCAAAAATTACGTTATGTTACTCTAAATGTTATTCTGCTTTGATGTTTGAGGTAAAATTTATTAAAAGGACAGCAGAAGCTACTGGAATGATCTCAACCTTTTGAGGAAGGGTTACAGTTGATTTGTTTGCTGAACAGGCAGAAAGAGTTTTTAAATTGGAAAGAAGAAAGATAAACACTATCTGGAATCTTTCCATAATCCAGAGTTTCTGCTTTAGATTAAGCTGCTGTTTAAAACATTTAAAAAAACATTTTAAAGCAAATTTTTCATTGATTTATATTTTTGTCAGTCTCAGTTTTTTAAATCCTTCAAAGACCACCAGGGCTCCTGTTCTTTTACTAAAACAAGTGCTTGGGCAGGTAATGACACGTATTCAGAAATTATTTAATTCTGCGGCTTCTACTGATGGCCTTATTATGATTATTATTAATCTACTGACTAATTTTTCTCCAGAAAAAAAAATTATTTGGGTTTCTTTTTGCGTATGAAGTAAAGAATAAATTGCCAACTCCAGTATGACAAGAAAGTAAATTTTATTTCATATATTTAAAAATAAACATGCCTGAGTATTCAGAATGTTTTAAACTAAACTGAAAACAAACTCAAAAGGCACACGTTAGGTTTGAGTGCAACTTCAAAGAAAATTATCCGTTTCTTTTAAATAATTTACTTACAGATGATACAAAAAGGAAACGTTTTTGGCAGCCACCAATTGTCCAAGTTCCCCCATTTATAAAGATGAGAGGTTTGTAATTTCCATCATAGGTACACTTCAACTGTGAGAGACAGAATGTAAAAAAAAAAATCCAGGAAATCACATTGTATGATTTTTAAAGAAATTACTTGTATAATGGTGCAGAAAAATGAGTATTTAGCATCCACAAGAAGCAAGAATTCTGCCCCTTACAGACATGTTACTTCTTTAAGAAGCTCTTCTATCCTCCACTTGTTACCTGTATTAATGGCACTTGTTTGAACTTATCTGTATAAAAGACAAATGTCCACACCCTCAAACAGTCATACTCCAACCCAACCTCAACCATGGCCAAGACCAAAGAGCTGCCCAAGGACACCAGGAGCAATAATGTACACCTACACAAGACTGGGATGACCCAATCTACAGTAGGCAAGCTCCTTGGTGAGAAGAGATCAATTGTTGGAGCAATTATTAGAAAATTGAATAAATACAAAATCACTGACAATCTCCCTCGAGCTGGTGCTCCATGAAAGATCTCACAGTGTGGGGTACATATGATTTTGAGAACAGTGGAGAAACAGCACAGGCCCCCAACATGGGGAGAACTGGTCAATAACCTGAAGATACCTGGGACCACATAAACAAAGGTTACTATTAGTAACACTTAGGGATGTAAGAAGATATCAATACGCCGATATATCGCAATATTTTATGTGAAGATATTGTATCGATATTCAAAAGCAATGTATCGATTTTTATTTTTAGAATTTGAATGGAACCATTAATGGTGACAGTAATTTTTGTAGTAAAATTACAAGTATGACTGGTAGTTGGTGAATGTTTTCACCTTCTTCGTTCCAGTGGATCAACTAGATCTAGTGATAAAACTGGATGTGTTAAAGTATGAAACAGGTTGGACTGTTTAGAATGATGTGACAGTTTTTCTACAGTTAAATTCAGCTTTAAAACTCACTATAGTCTGACTCATGGTATCGCAATATATTGTATCCTCCCCCTTGTATTGTGATACATATCGTATCACCAAATTCTTGCCAATACATATCCCTAGTAACACACTACGTCTACAGGGATTAAAATACTGCAGCGCTCGAAAGGTACCTCTGCTTAAGCCAGCACATGCGCAGGCCAGTCCAAAGTTTGCCAGAGGAGGATTGGGAGAAGGTCATGTGGTCAGATGAGACCAAATTAGAACTGTTTGATATAAATGCCACTTGTCGTGTTTGGAGGGGGAGGAATGCCGGGTTGCATCCCAAGAACACCATACCCTGCTTTTCTGCAAAGGACAACGGATCCGTATTAAGGAATGGATGATGGGGTCATGTATCATGAAACTTTGGGCAAAAACCTCCTTTCATCAGTGTAAGTATTGAAGATTAAATGTCGCAGGATCTTCCAGCATGACAATTATCCCAAACACATCGCCCAGGCAATATAAGGATCGGCTATATAAAAGGTATTTCAAGGTCCTAGAGGAGCCTTGCCAGTCTCCAGACCTCTATCTAATAGAGAATCTGTGAAGGAAGTTCAAAGTCAAAACATCCCAGCTCTAGAGAAGATTTGCATGGAAGAATGGGCCAAAAATACCAGCTACAATGTGTGCAAACCTTGTGAAGACCTACAGGAAATGTTTGACATCTGTCATTGCCAGCCAAGCTTACATTACAAAGTATTGAGGTGAACTTTCTTTTTTTAAATTATTATTATTTTTTTAACAATAACTTTTGTTATTGACCAAATACTTATTTTCTGCATCATTACACAAATTATAAAAATAAGTAAAAAATAAACAATGTGATTTCCCCGATTTTTTTTCACATTCTGTCTCTCACAGTTGAAGTGTACCTATGATGAACATTGCAGGCCTCTCTCATCTTTGTTAATGGGGCAAATTGCACAAAAGGTGGCTGCAAAATACTTTTTTGCCCCACTGTGTACATATCATCATCTAACTAAGAGGACAGGAAGTCAGTTTTAGTGAGTAGAAGATGCAGAGGATGGGACTAAATGGAGACAGATGATTCGAAAAGTGTCTGAAATTCTTAAAATAATTCTTAAAAATTATGTTGAGATATTGTATTATCGGATATGCTGACTGGTCACAGCAGGTTTATTTAACATTAGAAAAGTCTCAGTATTGCTCACTGTAGTCATCTCTAGAGAACATTAAGTAGTTTAGACATATTCAGAAGTTCTATGAAAAAATAAATAAATAAATAAAAAAATCACACAAACAGGATACCACTGTTGCAAACAAACATGGATTTTTCTGTTGATTTTTGAGCAAATAAGACATGCAGAAATAGTGCTCAAAATTTGTAAAGAAAACAGTGTCTGAGTGTGATACTAACCTAAAGGAGCCCCGACCCAAGCCAAGCCGAGCACACCGTCATCAAAGTCCCTGTCAGTAAAGACATAGGCCAGGCAGTAGTCATCATGATTCTGTTCAGAATTGAGCTCCAGAAATTTTTCCACACCGATATTGGGAAAGCGAAAAGGATTACTCCCGTCCCTCTCATCATCTGTGGTATTGATCTGGAAGAAACAGAGGTCAGCAAATACAAATTAAAATTAATAAGAGAAAGTTTCATTCTTTTCCAGGCTGCTGAAATACAGCTCGTTTAATTTGTTTTGAGTCAGTTTATTTTAAACCAACTCTGTATCATAGCTTCACCAGTTGGGATCAGTCTTTATGAAATTCAACTCACCCTGATCCTTTTAACCATGAAATTGATGTTTCGTATGCCCGCGAAGTCTGTGGCCTGGTAAATGGAGTCAATAGCCTTCACATGGCTGGAGATCTATAGAAAATTTACTTTATTAGATGAGAATTAAGGTACGTGCTGTTTTTTCATCTTACCTCATTGCACACGGACGGCGTTTCTCTGCGCTGCATGGATCCTACTCTTAAACACTCTAGTAAAAGTTGTGTAAAGAAAGAACCAAAAACCAAGCATGAGCTGCTGTCTTGACTTGATTGTTATGGTTTATTGTGTCACGTTTATCGTCGCCCTAGTATGACGCCACAGTAATGTTTTAGATTTAACCCCACCAGCCCAGTCAGAATCCAACTTGCGATGAAAACGCTCTCCTTAATACACCAGACCATAAAATAGCATACCGACCTGGACCTACCCACACCCTACCACTCAATTAAATGAGACATAAAAAGGACCAAAGGTTAAGCTCAGTGAGCTCTACCATCTGCAAGATAAGACTTTGGGATTGGGTGCACTTCAGCTGTGCTGAAATTGACACCCTGCAACATAGGTGCTATTCCTGTGCAATTCTCAGAAAATAAGCTGACTGAATTTCATTTTCTTCATTTGTCTCTATGATTGCTACTGAACTGACTAAGGCTGGATGATATGGACCAAAAGTTATCTCGATATTCTTCAGCTGAAATCTGATTTTCAATATATATCCAGATATTTTTCTTCCCAAAAAGTATTGACAAAAAAGCAATTAAGAACATAAGCTACATGTCTCAAATTTTCACACAGGCACTTTTATTAACAGCTGTAGATGTACATTAGAAACAGTGTCAAAAATAAAATATGGGCATATAATGATAATATTAATTTCTTAAAATGTTGTATTCCTCCGATTTTAATATACTATTAAAAAGTATTGTTTTGGGCAAGGGTGGGCTGGTGTTGAAATTCAGCCCGGGAGCTTGGTTCTGAGGCCGAAAAGACGATTTTTCTTTTAAATTTTAATTTTTTTCCCCATTATTTATTTTCTCCAGTGCTCCTACCTAGTTCCAGTCCAGGGGTTCCGCTCTCGGTCTGCCAGCCCCGGGAGGGCCCTTCACTTCATGCTTGGGGATTGAGCAGGCCCTTCTTTTCACCTGATGGGGTGGGATTTTCCTGGCTGGACATAGCGCGTGGAAGGATCACGTTATTCCAGCCAGATCCTTCCCAACCATTCAGGCGCCCCAGCCGGCCAGGAGGAGGCAGTATATAACCCCAGGACTAGTGCATGTTTTTGTGGGAGTAGCTTACATTATCTGCTCAAGGGAACACGAGGAGAACATGCAAACTCTACACAGAAAGGCCCTTTCGTCAACCCCACCCAGGGTGTGGGTGCCGATGATGTGGGTGAACAAACACACCCTCAGCACCCCCAGCGTAATAGAGAATATAGTCGGGGGTTTTTTTGTGTACTTTGTAAAACATAAGTAAGGCAAGGGCAAGGCAAGACAGTTTTATTTGTATAGCACACTTCAACAACAAGGTAATTCAAGGTGCTTTAAATCACAACTAAAAACCTATCTGTTTAGAGCTGCATTTGAGTCATGCTTTGATGTATCATGTTTTGTGTATGCTTCTTGCTTTATTGCTGTTTTACTTTATATGCTTTGTCTGTGTTTTACTGCTGTTTTTATTTGACCTCTTAATCATGTAAAGCACATTAAATCACTTTGTTGTTGAAAGTGTGCTATACAAATAAAATTGCATTGCCTTGTCTTTACATGATTATGGTTAAAGTCAGCTGGTGACATGATGTAGAGCTGAGTATCATCTGCATAGTTATGATAGTTAATCTTATTGGTTGTTATAATTTGTGGGCTAGTGGGAGCATGTAGATATTAAATAAGAGGGGCCCCAGGAACGAGCCCTGGGGCACTCCCCATGTGATTTCTGTTCGTTCTGATGAAAAGTTTCCTATTGAAACAAAGAAGTCCCTGTTATTTAGGTAAGACTCGAACCAGCCAAGTACTGTACCAGTGAGTCCAACTCAGCTCTCTAATTCATTCCAATAGTATATCATGATCAACAGTGTCAAATGCTGCCACAGTCTGTATTTATGCGAATGTCAATGAACATTTTGACAAGGGCAAAGTGCTGTGGTGAGCACGGAAACCAGACTGAGAAAAAACATTCAAGCGGTTGGTCATTGTTATGAGGTATAAGTAGGGCATGTTTAGTAAGCATCAAAAGTTGGTTGCCAACTCCCATTAAATAGAAGTTTATGGCTTGTGGTATTATTTTCAGTGTTTTTGTTATAGATTTTAAATGTCCTATGTTATTGAACTCACCATACATTTTGAACGTTCCTTGAATGCACCACAGGTGTGCAATGCAGGGCAGTATAGATAAGCTTCTGCCTTTCTGCACGTTGTGAAGGGTTCTGAGAATTCGAGAGGGGAGCTTGCAAAAGGATTTCAACAGAAGCACTAATAAGCTACCGGGACTCTGTGAGAACGTTCTCAGCGCTCGGTAAAGTGGTGGAACTCTAAAGAGCTATTTTTAGAAGTGATGGTACCAAATACGGGTGCGTACTGGTCCATTTAAAGCAGTGCTAACCAGCGGCTCCTCTTCTACACTCTCCCTCATGCCTTCATCTGTCTCCATGCTGCTGTGACTTCCGGACTGAATGCAGCAGTGGGGTTGCAGTGAGATTCACGTTCAGTGAGGACAGGAGGTGTAGCAAGGTAAAGTAACGCGAGAGACAGACGGAGGGCCGGGAGGGCAGAAAACTAACTGGTCTATTTATATTGATATAAAGATACTGGGTAATTCTTGAATTGCATATGAAAAAATGGCGATATTTAAAATAAAAAATTCCACACAACATATCTCAAATTGGATCTGTTTGTCTTGTGAAGTGTTTTAAGAGGACATTTGCTGAGAATTGCCACAACTTAAATAAAATTAATTATAATTGAATTATAATCACATGCTTTTACAAATATATTAACATACGGTGTCTGTGTATGGATACCTGAGCAATGACAGCCTCCCTGGTGCCGTAGTATTTAAAGAAGAAGTGGTCAGTCTGGATGAAGAGCTGGCAGGTGTTTTTCTCCTTCCCTGCTGCCCTCTTTTTCCTCAGAATTACTGGACCATAAGACTCATCAGCATCGGTCGCTCTGCTTACCCCCTGTGGAAAAACAATTAGGTCAAGTCCGGTCTTTCTTTGTATTCTGCTAAATATTCATGTGTTTCTGTGTCAAGTGAAACAAAAACAAAAACTGACCGGAAGAACGGTTTTTGCTCTGAAACTCAAAAGTCCATTGATGTTTTTAAAAACATAGATTTAGCAAAGCCCACTAGTGCTGAAGGCATACTTTTTTCTCTCACTGTCAGTGTAAGAAAGGGTGGAAATAAGACAAGATCTTTTAATCTCACCATCCTTGCCCAGCTGTGTTTTTAAGTTAGGAGTCCACAGCAGAAGGTCGGGGTTTGTTGGGATGTTGGCACTTACATTGCTTGGCTCCTGAACTGCAGATGCCTGGTACTTCTTCATCCTTTCAAACACAGAGTGGTCAGCACAGCCTCCCTCTGAGCCATACTTATGTGGATAATCTGGCAGATAGAGTAAAGATAAGGGAATGACTTTAAAAAGTTTAAGGAACTTAATGGATTCATTTTGAACACAAATATATGAGAGCTGATTGGTGATAGTCACATTTGTCAGGAGGTGGATTTAAGAAACAGAAATGCAACAAGTCTTGCTATTGCTGCTAAAATGTAATAACATATTGCTTATTTAAGCTTTACTAAAGGGGATATATGCAATTTTTTTTAAATGTAAACTCGCGACTGAAACCTGTGGCCAAAAACGGAACTGCTCTTCCTTTCTGCTTGCTCTCGCAGCGCGTGCTCGTGCGCCGGTCGCTCTCAATCTTCGATCTTTTTCGGGCACTTGTCAGGGGTTTAACTTTTTTAGTCTTATGTGGAGTTACTGTTGGTGTCAAAGTTGTCTTTGGTCTCCTCTGTGTATTCGCACAATCCATTGAACTGCTTGCGAGTGCTGACTAGCGGTGGTGGCAGAGTGATCTGAAACATTTAACATGAACGCGCTTGACATCACATCCGCAGACAGCGCGGGAAATCTGACCCGACAGAAAATAGAAAAAATTGGATCAGTGTTGCCAGGTGTACGATAATTATTGTATTTGTACGATAATTTTGCCCTCTGTATGATGTACGATCAATAATGCCTAATGTACGATAATTTGGCCAACTTTGTATTTCGAATTATTACTGAATTATTAATCTTCGCAATTGCTGGACTTTTTTTTTTCTTTTTCTTTTTTTTAACCCTGTGCTTTGCTGAGAGAGATAGGATATAATGGGGGTGACGTTTATGTGTTTGTTTCAGAACAAGGAGCATGATTGGCGGATTATTCAGCTGCGCCTGCCCCCATGATTCTACGTTGTCCAGTGTTAGTGGTGAAGCTGCTCAAAGTCAGGAAGTCAAGCGAGCTGTGGCGAGAACAGGGTGAGAAGTGTGAGTGAGTAACTTAATGGAAAGTGAGTAGAGGGAAAAAAATTAGTGCCGTAGGGGATAATGATGAGGAACAAGAGGCAGGGAGGACGGCTTTGGGACAGGGTGTTAAAAGAAAGCAGCATACATATCGGAAGGAGTGGGAAAGCCAATTTGCCGGCTGGCTGAAACTGGTCATCGGCTCTGACGGCAAAGCATATTGTAGTTGTTGCAATGTGGAGTTTGTGGCCTGGAAGCAGGCAATTTTTAAGTAAGAGTGCTACAGTGTGTGCACATCATTTTTTGTTAGCCTACTACTTGGCAGTGAGCACTTTGTTACATGGAATATATAGCCTACTGTTGTCCATTCAGTTGGTCCCATTCTTGTGGACAAAGACAGATAATCTTCTGCAAAATAAATTGCACTAAATGAAGCCAGATTATTTTTATTTTATTTTCAGTTATCATATTGTATTTTTCTAAGACAAAAAGCAAACCTGCTATGTCTATTCCCTAACAGTAGGTGGCCTTGAGGCCTCATGACTTTGCTCAATAGTTCCCATGTATTTATTTGTGGGGGACACATTAGTCTACGCAACCAGTGAGTGGGGCTAATGTTAACCTAATCATCCTGTGCGCCACAAAACTGTAAGAACCCACAGGACAGGATCTCGAGAGTGATTTATTATAGCTCACTAGTAGCCTTGTTATTTTTTTCGACATTTGTACGATAATTTCTCTCAAAATACAACAATTTTGAGTCTCTGGTACGATAATCCTACATTTCCCACCTGGCAACACTGAATTGGATACAGGCTGATAGGTGCACCCACTGTGAGCTGACAAGGTGTCAGTATGCTCATCAGGAGATGTTTGAGTCATAAATGGTCAAATAAAAACGCTATAGTTACGTTTATTTTGGAGAAAAAGTTGCATATAGCCTCTTTAACAGTATCTTATTGTTTATCTTCAAACAAGCACAAAAAAAAAAAGAGATTAACGTCAACTAAATTGCATTTTTGCCATTTTGCTCTTTATAGAGTACCACAAGTATAACAGGCTGATATTAGGTAGCTGGCCTGCAGTCAGCTAACATACTGACATATATGCAACTTTTAGTTATTCACTTTTAGCTCATCAGGGTGCTCCTTCAATTTCCAAACCATGACAACCCCATGTTACAACAAAAATAATGTCCAAGCAGCTGAATTTGTCTTTCTTGTAAGAGAAAAATGTAGTAGATGTTTTCAGCCAGCAGTCCGTAGCAAAAGGTGGCAAAAGGTATACATTAGCCTCAAGTTCATGTTTAATAAAACTCTAGTTGCTTTGGCACTAATGGAAAATATTTGTCGTTTTGAAACTGTAACAATGTTAAAACCTCAGAATACCTGGATACTCGTAAACAAGCCATGGATAATTTCAACAAATCCGGTTTAACAAATAACTAGTCTTCCCATCGTTGTTCCAAAACATATCAGCTAAAACCAGATTCATCGGCAATCCATCTTCAAGAAGATTTTTTTTCTCTGTACATTTCTCTAGATTTTAAACAACCTTAATAAAAAATATTTAAAGGAAATATTTTCTATTGCACTTATACTCATTATAAAACTACCAGCAATAATTACATTCTCCAATAAATCTTACATAAAATACTATGTTACATAATTAAGGTATTAGTAAAATGGCTGATAAAGAACAATCACAGATGAGAACAAGTATAAAATCCTAAAGCTTTACAAAAGGTTGATTTCAAAAACAAGTTATTTAAGTAATGTGTATTTACACATGGCTTTAATACAGCTCTGAGGCTTGAAACTTTGCTGCTTTATACATCATCATCACTGCGGAGACTAAAACATTTTCCTCTATTATTTTCTAGCAGCTGACTAAACTGGTGAAACTGACTGAACACACAGTCTACCAACAGATTCAAGCTCTGACAAAGTGTTTTTTGGTGTTTCATCGGAAAAGGCCGTCTTTGTTCTTATGAAAGAGGTGTTTTACAACTGCTAATCAGAAGGCCTTTGACTTGTGGGCAAAAGTACAAAGAAGTACTATAAAAATCTAAGAGTGCCAGAGATCCACCCGACATCCTGACAAGCAAGGTTTTGATTACACTAAATGAATGAATGAATGAATGAATGAATGAATGAATGAATGAATGAATGAATGAATGAATGAATGAATAACTGAATGAATGAATGAATGAATGCCTACACGTTTTTCATATCAAAATTTCTTTCATCATCTCAAAGTTTACTATAAATGTACTGTAAATCAGTGTAAAGTGAATAGAAAAGAACAAAATAGTGATAATTATGAAAAACTAAAAAATCTAGATATGATGTATGTTAACCAAAATGGGGCACCATGGGGACATCTTTTGTATAAAAATGATCTGAAAAGCACGCTGCTGATTTATACAATGTGTTTTTCAAAATGTCAGATGTCTATAAAATGGGAAATGTGACAGTCTTAAGGCAAAAATTATTTATAATGCCTAACCCCCCCCCAAACTTATGAAGACCGGGAAAACAAACTGCAAAGTTTCATAGTACCATTGAAATACACGAAACACGAAGAAGCATTTAATTAGGCTTTAGGATCAACTCAAGAGCCCGAAAACAAAACATGCTATTAAAATAATCTCATACCACCAATAAGTGCATCTAAAAAAACTAGAATATTGTGAAATAGCTCAAATAGATCATATTATATAGGATTATAAAACAGATTGAAATATTTCAAGTTTTAATTTCTTGTACTTTTAATGATTATGGCTTACATTTAGCAGATGCTTATATCCAAAACGTCTTACAAATGAGGAACATAAGCATTAACTTGGTCAGAGTAACACATTGTAAGTAAACGCAGTAAAAAAGAAATGTCTCAACTGCAACCATTCTTTTGGCCCAAAATGTGAAGTAATGGACTCAGACCTGAACCTCCAGGGTCACATAAAGGCAATAACAAGGTCAGCCTTCTATCAGCTGAAAAACATTTCTAGGATTAAAGGACTGATGTCGCTACAGGACCTAGAAAAACTCATCCGTGCGTTTATCTTTAGTCGGATTGATTACTGCAACAGCGTCCTCACAGGTCTGCCTAAAAAGTCAATCAGACAGCTGCAGCTGATCCAGAACGCTGCTGCTCGCGTCCTCAGTAGAACCAGGAAAGTAGCACATCACCCCAGTTCTAAAGTCCTTACTGGCTCCCTGTAGCTCAGAGAATAGACTTCAAAATACTTCTACTAGTTTATAAATCACTGAAGGGCTTAGCAACAAAGTATATTGAAGATCTACTGTCACTACACCAACCCATCAGACCACTCAGGTCCTCTAATTCCAGTCTACTTAACATTCCTAGAATCAGAACCAAACATGGAGAAGCAGCTTTCAGTTTCTATGCTCCTCTAATCTGGAACAAACTTCCAGAAAACTGCCAAGCTGCTGAAACACAGAGTTCTTTTAAATCACAACTAAAAACGTATCAGTTTAGAGCTTTCTTTGAGTAATGTTTCGATGTATCATGTTTTGTGTATGCTTCTTGCTTTACTGTTGTTTTTTCATTATATACTTTGATGCATCTTTATTGCTGTTTTTACTTTATATGCTTTGTCTGTGTTTTACTGCCATTTTTATTTTACCCCTTAATCATGTAAAGCACCTTGTTGTTGAAAGTGTGCTATACAAATAAAATTGCTTTGCAGCTCTGTTGAGGTGTAATGGAAGCCTAGGTTGCTTTGATATTGGCCTTCAGGTAATCTGCATTGTTGGGTCTGGTGTTTCTCATATTCATCTTGACAATGCTCAATAGATTCTCTGTGGGATTCAGGTCAGGCTAGCTTGGTGGCCAATAAAGCACAGCAACGCCATCTTCACTGAAACAACTTTTGGTACATTTGGCAGTGTGGGCAGGGGCTAAGTCTGCGTGGAAAATGAAATCATCATCTCAAAGCTTGTCAAAAGAAGGAGGTGCTCTAAGATTTCCTGGTGGATGGCTGCGTTGACCAGTGGACCAACACTAGCAGATGAGATGGCACCCCAAATCATCATCAACTGTGGTAACTTCGAACTGGACTTTCAGCAACGTGGATACTGTGCATCTCCACTCTTCCTCCAGACTTTGAAACCTTGATTTCCAAATGAAATACAAACTTCTGCCTAGTGGCTACTGATGTTCTGACTTTAACCTCAGTCCACTTCTGGTGAATCTCTCCCAAATTCCTGAATAGGAGGTTGCAGGTCCACCTTTTCCTTCCACACAGCTTTCTGTGAATATGCTTTGATACAGCACTATATGATAACGACTACTTTCTTTAGCATTTACCTTTTTTGGCTTTCCCTCCTTGTGGAGGTTGTTGACGAGCCACTTCTGGACTTTTGTCAAGTCAGCAGTCTTCCCCACCTGTGTAACCTACTAACCCAGACTAGGAGACCATTTAAAAGCTCAGGACACATTTGCAGGTGTTTTAAGTTAATTAGCTGATAAAGGTGTGATATAAAGGATTGAAATATTGCACTCTATGTTTGGGGTGTAATGGTACGTGTATTCGTATTCAGATTTTTTGAAACGGCCCTGTCGTTTCGGTCACACGTGTACCAAACGGATACAGCAGTTTTCTATCTGAACACATGCAGAATGTTTATGTGCAGATCTTGGAGTGCAGCACAACTTTAAAAAGTGATTCCGAAACAAAACAGAAAAGACTCTCAGCTATCACTAAACTCTGCAGTATGGAAACAATAATAGTTTCTCATGTAGCTACAGTAGAAAAAGAAAGATGGACCAAACCAGAACTTTGTTAGCAAACAAATCTTTCAACAGCAATAACACACCCTGCACTGAACTGAATTACTGACCTGAAACAATGTCAAGCTGAATGTAAACATCACCTGATATCCAAATGGCTAGCATCCAATCAGCCCAAACTCCTTATTTTGCAGTTCTACAGAATCCCTGTTGATGACAGCTGCCCATGCTGCATTCAAGTACATCTGGGAAACTAGGTTGTCGAAATATCAAAATAACTCCAAAGTGATTTAAGCATGGACAAAGTATTACTTAAACATTTCTAAACATTAACACTGACTGTTCAGAAGTGATTATATTGTTTTCTACTCTGGCTATGTCTGCTTGTACTATTTTAATTATAAAGAAAACTCAAATGAAATCTCCAGCCAGATCTATGCTTTAAACTTTTTGAAGTTATAGAACATAAAATCAAATTTCAGGAATTGCAAGTAATGAGGTAAAAGGGTATAATGGTTATTTGTTTAATGCTAATCAAAGTAAAAAATTAAATCATATGAACATTTGTATTTATTTTTTTTAACAAGTGTACCGAACCGTGATTTTTGTGTAAAGTCACACCCTTACTCTATGTGTAAGAACCCTAAACATTGTATAAGTTTCACTTTCTGAAATGACAATGACAAATGACAAAATGTTTTGGATTTCTTCACAATATTCAAATTTTTGAGATGTGCCTGCATATATAAAAATTTTAAACCTCATTCCCTAACATGCGTTTGAATCCTTTTAGGGTACTTACGAATGTCATCTTCATGATAGATGACGGAGTGGAACGGCACATTGCTGTCGTTCAGATACCTCTCTGAGGGTTCAACATAAAATGTTCCTTGGTGGGTTTTAATGAAGCCCTCAAAGCGCCCATCAACCACAGAGCCATGAGTCAGAGTACCCTTTTCACCTGCCAAACAAAAGAAAAGAGCAACAAAACCTCTCAGTATTTAAATCGTTAAGACATGTCCTGTAACACAGATAATCAGAGTCATAAACACATCTGGATCTAGTTAAATAAGAAGAATCCAAATCAACAGCTAGATGTTTCATATCTGCATACAATCTATAGCTTTAAGTACACAGATGGCTTGGCTCTTCAGAGTCACTGTCTAATTTTTTTTCAGTATAGCTTGGAATCTTTTTGTGCCACCAAGTTTCAAACATCATAATCATATTCTTATAATCCTACTATTATTTTGTTCTTTTCTTATAAAGTGATCCTAAGATGCCCCCAGACAACCATCCCAGATACAAAGCTATAATGGCATAAACTTCCTTGTTCACCTTTTGTTTCTTCAAGACAATAAAATGTCCTTTCCCAATGTTTATGTGAACTTACAAGGAGACGAGCGGCAGGAAGAAGAGGGAAGGAAATTAAAGCAGGTTGGGGGATGGAATGAAAACTGGATTCATGCTGCTCACGACTACTCTCTCAGGTATATGTGCATATTTAACTGCTGAAAAATCGCTCAGATGATGCAGACTAAAAAGATTAAGGTGCAGATGTGAATCTGTATTATGAAAATATGATAAATGAAGCAGAGACCTTAAATTTTGTAGCCTGAATCAAGCCTTTTACTTTCTTTTTTTTCATCTCCAAAGAGACTCTGCTTTCCTCTTGATTTAAAATGCCCTGTTAGATTTTACTATGTAGGTAAAAAGGCCTCTTAGTTTAGACAAAATAAAGCATTTATCTATAAGTATTAAATTAATCTCTGAGCATAGTCTTTCATTGGCATTCTACACTGTGTTGTAGCTTTTGTTTGTATAAACCCAGATGAAGCTACTTTGGGCTCCCTTGTAAAAGTAGAAAACGTAAGGTCATTAGCCCTTCTCATTTTATTCCCTTTTATTTATAATAATCAGCAAAGCTCAATGCTAAATGCTCAAATTGAATGTTAAATTTCAAAATATAAAAGGAATGCAACTGCTCTTAATTTGTGTAATGATGTCATGTGTTTAAACTAGGGTTTCCCCTTTTCATGTTTGTAAAATAACATTTCCAGACTTTCTTTTACTTTACGCCCAATTTAAAAACAAAAATTGTAGGGATGTAAGAAAATATTGATACATCAATACATCGCAATTTTTTATATCATGGTATCAAAAGCAATGTATCGATTTTTATATTTATTTAATTTTTTTCAGAAAAAAGACAAGTAGGAAAGAAGTAAAGGCATGGGGGAGAATGAAGGACGTGAGGGGGGATGGAGAGAAGAATATGTAGACATTGTGAAAGGGATTAAAGTCTAGAAATACAAATATTTTTTTCATTCTTATCCAGGCTGTTTAGGAACCCTGTTAAAATACCTTTAATGAGAAGAGCAGCTCCTAGTAGACAGAGTCTTTGCTAAAGGGGAAACTATTGTGAATAACACTGAGGCATCACAGAGGTAGGATTCTCTGTGATTGGCTGAGTTTAGACTAAATTTTTCCCATTGGATGGATAGCAAGACACATCACCCACTTTGCTCAAAAGCCTGCTTTTAATTGCTAGATTAACCCTAGGTGGCAGGGTCCAGGCTGAGGTGGAGAACGCTGCTCAGAACCAACATGAATAAAGCTTTCTTCAAACAAAGTCACACTCCTGTGGACGGGGGTAGGTTAATGGTTTGTTTACCGTCGTTCGTTTCGTCAAGTTGTGCATTTCTGAGTAAAGCACCGCAAGACGTCATGTTTCCATTTTTTTTCTCATCTCAGAAATGTGTTTATGCCTTCAGAAAGTTTTAATGAGTGCATAATCTTCCAGAAATCCATAACAACCTCCAAAAATCCAAGCCAGATCCAGAAGAAAGCTTAGCCAGTGTCCTTTGTAACAGGGGTCACTGAGGGCTGTGGTAGCAGTGCTGTCCAGATCTGTCTCTAAGACAAAGAGATGGGTCGAGGAAGGAGTCACATATCTGTGAAGATCTATATTTATTAGATCATCTAAGACAATCTTCCTCTTGAAACAGGAGATTTAAGCAGATACAGGATAAGTTTCCGGTTTTAATTAGCTAAATTACCTCCGCCAGGAGGTAATGTTTTCGTGCCCGTCTGTCTCTCTGTTTGTTTGTCTTTTGGCCACATAATTCAAAAGGTATGGATGGATTTCGATTATATTTTCAGGAAATGTCTGCAATGGGACCAGGAACAACTGATTAAATTTTGGGGTTGATCCGACATGAAGCGCATATCCACCCACAGACCAGTGGCGCTAACCTCCACTCACAAGCGGCTCCCCTTATGCAGCAGCCCCGCTACGGTTGGAGCATATGAATATCAAACTAATCGCACATGCACAAATCTCCCCTATCTGCTGGAAGAGCACAGCGAACACAGCCATGCGTGTCATTGACAAACATTTTAATGGAAAAGTACCGATAGTTAGAATTAGACAACATGAGATGGGGGGAATGAGAGGCCCTGGCGGAGGTATGCTCTGAGTGGTTGTCCAGTTGCTATATAAAGAGATACATTTTTCCTTTCTGATCATTAGTTTGTAGCTTATAATTAATTGTTCATCACTGTTTGTTTTTGTTTTATTAGTTATTATAAGCTTGTTATTTTGGATCACTTGATTATATCCCTATAACCTTTAGTAGACGTTTACATTTTTTATTTTATTTAGGAGTGCAACTGGTGAAAAAGAAATTGGAAACGTGAGAAATGTAATTCTATTGATAAACCATAAGCCTTATTTGATTTTGATCACCAGTCAGGCTGGTTACGTTTTTTTCATAATAAGTCATTTGAAGAGGCTTATGGAAAATAAAGAAACTGTAAACAGGAAATGATGTGAGCAAAGACGTGGACTTACCGAAGATTTCTCCACTGTAAATATGCGAAATGTCAACGGGTTCCTCATTTCCCGATATCTCAATGACGAGATCCGGAGAAAAGAGCTTTGTGTCCCTCTTCAGCCGCAAGTTAAAATGTCTAACAGAGAAGAAAGAGACAATTAGCCTTTGCAACAAACATTAAACATCAAAACTTTGACTGATTACAAAAGAAAGTCTGCTCTGCGAAACAGTCCTTACGGTTTCACACTCAAAACCTCAAGGTTGCAGTAAAAAACACAAAAAAAACAAAAAAGGACTCCCACATGAGCCACCAGCTTACCAGAAACCTGCAGTGATCTAACGAAGTGTCCAAGTGTACCTCATCTTACCATGACACACTTGTGAAGATTCTTCCACATGACTCAGCTCTGATTCACCACAGCCTCATACTCACTCAGCTCCAGTAACTTCAACCATTTTGCCTTAAAAATGGGGAGATACTCCTACTTCTTTGTGCACTTTTTTAATACTTACTGCACCAGTCTGTGTGCTGCTGCATAAATAGCGAGACTTCGGTGAGCTAAAGGTGAGCAATGAGGTCTGACCAACAACAGGTCCCAGAGAGGATAGCTCTGACATTACAACATGTTATTTAAATTATATTCTCCAATTCAATGTTTTGTTACAAAGCCAAAGCCACATATTAGCTGTTCTGATTTCTACTCAGCATCAGGCACTGATAGACCCTATATTAGTAAACCTCATGTTTCAAAATACGAAAAACATTTTTGGGATAAATGAGCACCACTACAGTATCTAATGGAAAGTCTGGCAGCGTTACAAAGTAAACAATGTTTTGAAGGTCAGACGGAGAGCGGAATTTCCCTTCCAGGATGAGTCTTTAACCTTTGGAAGTACTCTGATTTTCCTCATCATTCTACCCCCAGTTACCAACACCTTTCAGGCAAGTTTTCTCTCTTTCTTTTTTTTTTAATAAAATATTGCTGGAATAGAGATGGACATTAATGATGCTGTATAATATTTCAAGCAATAAACAAAACAAACTAAGCTCTAAAATTGACTGAGTTTAGTATATGATTATTATTTCTATCTAAATCACTAAGCATCCATTCACAATATGAACAAACCAAGTCTTTCAGAATAAATGTGAAAGTGTGCATGAACTACTGACTGGCTCTGTGTGCTAAAAGCAAGCTACTGCCTGCTAAATGCTAAACTGTAAATAGGTGTTCAAGTAGAAATGTCACAGTCCTGGAGTGAGTTAATGTCACATTTTCTCACAAAAGCAGCCAACTGCTAAATTATAGACGTATCCGAGATGCCAACGATGTTTTCACATCCATGTGACCATCATGGACAACAATAAACACGTAATCGAGTACAAAAAACAAAAACAACAAACCAAGAGCAGCACAGCAACCAAACTAGATCAACATTACTGGTAATTTTACAAATGAGATCAAACTCTGCATAATCTGCATTTAAAGCATGTTTTATTTAACATATTTACAGCAATTTGTGCAGTATGTCCAGTCTGTGTGTGTACTGGCTAAATGGGGAACCAGTCAGCTCTACAGGGAGTGCACTGGTTTTGTTTGTGGGAATGGGTAATTACCAGTAACACATATAAAGAGAACAACCAATTTTATCGAAGGTGACGTCTGTATGAAGCATAATGGTCGCTGACACCATGATTGAAAGCACATCCAGATTATCCGAATACGAAAACTGTTGCTGGTCAGCTAACTAACTAAATTGGTATTGTTGGTAACCAGTAAGACTGAAGAAAACACTGAAGTTTACAGTGATTGGAAAGAAACATACAACTACCAAGGTTTTTTGCACGTTGAGCATTTTACGATCAGTGTGCTTTTAGAAGGGTGCTCTACAGCGGACTGCTACGAAGTCTGTCCTATAATTATTGCACAGCGACATGTCTCTTTTGGGGCTTGTTGAATGAAAGGATCAATGTATATGAGCAATAATGCTTCAGCTCAGAGAAATAATTACATTTCAAAATCTGAACAAAAAATATATAAATAATAATATATGCTTTCAGAAAATAGATGATATAATCTTACTGAAGGTCTTTTTTTTATTAGACTTCGACTGGTTCTTTTACCTGTGTAGTTACCAAGAAAAAAAGCTTGATTGTTTTTAAGCACTACTCTCTATAAAGAGACTCTCACCTGATCTGGCAACATGTGAGTGGGAACACACAAGAATGCTTTGCCTTCCTTACAACAAGCATCTTATTGAGCTAAAAGCCACTGCTGTGGTTATATACAGAGTGAAGACTATTTATCTTAACTCTTTAGCAAAATGTTATGACTTCTTTGAGAACTTGAGATTATGATGAAAATCTTCAGATGTCTTTAATATTATACCCTTTAAGGAAAGTTGAGGCATTTAAAAGTGTCACTTGCAGCATCTGTTACATAAATGGTCCAGTGAGAAAGTACAATCTCTCTACATGTACTCAGCAAAATGACTGAAAAACAGAACAAAAACCTAAATCAAAGTCCATAGTAGCACACTGACTCCATTAATGCAGCTCAGCTAAAAGACCTGCACTAAAAGAACAATATCTGAATCCCCGAGGTAGGGAGATGTATAGATAGTCATACAGGTGCAACCCAACAACTTAAAATATCTGATTATTTCAGTAACTCATTTCAAAAAGTGAAAAATCATACAAGTTACACACATGACCATGGGATCTGTGCGCTTGACTGGCCAGAAAACCTCTTTGACCTAAACCCCCTAAGGGCAAGACCTGTATGATCTATTTTTGTGTGTGTGAAAGCTGCCATTAAAGCAACCAGACCTCAACAGCTCAGTAAAGCCACAGGCAGATTGCCTCCATGCCACTCTGCATTGATGCAGTGAATAATGCAAAAGGAGCCGAATGGAAATACAGAAAGGCATATTTTTTTTAAGGCAAGGCAAGTTTATTTGTATAGCACAATTCATGTTACAAGACAATTCAAAGTGCTTTACAAAAAACATCAAAAGCATTACAGCAGGGTACAGAAAAAGCAAAAGTACAGGAATAAAAACCATATGATAAAAAAAAAAAAAAATCTTTAAAGAATCTTAAAAGAAGCCGTGCAGATTTAAAACTTAGAATAAAAATCTAATCAAAAGTCTAATCAAAAGCAGCTGAGAACAGGTGGGTCTTTAACCTGGATTTAAATAAACTGTGTTGATTTAATACAAATCAATCTTTTTATTCAAATTCAAAAATACTTTATTGATCTCAGATGGAAATTAAGTGTTGGTATAGCTCATAATTAATTCTTTAAGGAGTTGTTGTAGATGATGATAGCTGTGGAAGGAAGGATTTCCTGTAGAGGTCTGTATTGCAGCGAAACTGAAGAAGCCTCCGACTGAAGACGCTCTGTTGTTGTATGACAGTTTCATGAAGAGGATGCTCAGAGTTGTCCATAATTTTTTTGATTTTATGAAGAATCCTTCTTTGCATCATCATCTCCAGATGTTCCACAGTTGTCCCAAGAACAGAACCAGAACCTTCTTTATCAGGTTGTTTAGCCTTTTAAAATCCCTGGCTCTGATGCTGCTACCCCAACAGATGAAGAGATTACACTCTCCACAACAGACTTGTAGAAGATCTCCAGCATCTTGCTGCAAACCTTGAAGGACCTAAGCTTCCTCAAGAAGTACAGTCTGCTCTGTCCCCTCTTGTAGACGGTTTTACTGTTCAGTCTCCAGTCCAGTCTGTTTTCAAGGTGAACTCCGAGGTATTTAAACTCCTCAACCACCTCCACTTCTTCTCCCATGATGGAAACAGTTTTTGACTTATCCGTGTTTCTTCGGAAATCTACAATCATCTGCTTTGTTGTGTTCACATTCAAGGTGAGACGATTGTTTCCACACCATGTCACAAAGCGGTCCACCAGCTCTCTGTATTCAGCTTCTTGTCCATCTCTGATACATCCGACAATTGCAGAGTCATCTGAGTATTTCTGCAGATGACAGGTCTCTGATTTGTACTGGAAGTCTGAGGTGTACAGAGTGAAAAGGAATGGTGAGAGTATGGTCCCCTGTGGTGCTCCTGTGCTGCTGACCACCTGGTTTGACACACAATTCTTCAGTCTCACAAATTGTGGTCTGTTGGTCAGGTAGTAATTGATCCAGGCTATTGTTGAGGGCTCCACCTGTGTCTTCAGGAGTTTCCAACAAAGCAAATTAGGCTGAATTGTGTTAAATGCACTGGAGAAATCAAAGAACATGATCCTCACAGTGCTGCCTGCTTTGTCCAGATGACAGCGGGTTGGTTGAAGTAGGTGGATGATGGCATCTTCATCTTCAACTCCAACTCCACAGCGATAAGCAAACTGCAGTGGGTCCTGATACGGTCTTGTTTGCTTACTCAGGGGTGCCAACAGGAGTCTCTCCAGGACCTTCATGATGTGGGATGTCGGGGCAACAGGTCTATAGTCATTGATGACTGATGGGTGAGTTCTCTTTGGTACTGGAACAAGGCAGGATGTCTTCAACAACACTGGAACCTTCTCCTGAGTTGGGCTAAGGTTGAAGAGGTGCTGCAGAATCCCACAGAGCTGCTCTGCACAGGCCTTCAGGACTCTGGGGCTGACACCATCTGGACCTGCAGCCTTGTTCCGGTTCAGTTTCTCCAGGTGCCTCTTCACCTGACATTTGGAGACAGAGAAGTGGGAGGGGGAGGTAAAGGGGGTAGCAGCGTTTCCTGACTTGGTTGAAGTCAAACTTGTGGAATCAGAAGAGTCCATGGCTGTGGTGAAGGATAAAACATCCGAGGTGTAACAGGAAAGCTGCTGATCAGGGGAGAGTGGGATGTCTGTTTGGCTGGGAACAGGAGAGGAGGATGCTGAGCTAGTTCCTGAACTGAACCTGTTGAAGAATGTGTTCAGTTCATGGGCTCTGTCCAGACTTCCATCTATCCAATCCTTCCTGTCCTTAAAGCCTGTGATCTTTCTAATTTCTTACCAGACATCTCGGATATTGTCCCTCTGTAGTTTGTTCTCCAGCTTCTTCCTGTATGCCTCCTTGCTGTCTCTGATCTTGACCTTAAGTTGCTTCTGTATACTCCTCAGTAATTCCGTCTCCCTCCCTGAAGGCTCTTTTTTTCTTGTTTAGCAGTTCCTTCAGGTCACTGGTGATCCATGGTTTGCTATTAGGGAAGCATCGCACTGTCCTGGTGGGGATGATGTTGTCCACACAGAAGTTTATATAGTCACTCACACACTCAGTCACGGCATTGATGTCCTCTCCATGTGCTTGGCAAAGAGTAATCTAGTCTGTGGTTGCAAACAACACTGCAGGGCTTCTTCAGCTTCCTGTGACCATTTTGTCACAGTTTTCTTTGTAACAGGTTACCTCTGAACAAGTGGCTTATATTCTGAACAGAGAAAAACAAGATTGTGATCTGATTGTCCCAGAGGAGGTCTTGGTTTGGACATGTATGCATCCTTTATATTTGCATAAAACAAATCCAAGGTCCTGTTTTCTCTTGTAGAGCAGCTGACAAACTGTTGAAATGTTGGAAGCGTAGTAGAGAGCGAGGCATGATTAAAATCACCAGATATTGCCACAAATGCATTGGGGTGCTGTGTCTGTAGCTTAGCACTTATATTGGTCTGATGTAAAGTTATCAATTTGAACATATCACTCTGAGTCTAATTAATCAATATATTATATGAAATAAATAAATATTCAATATTTTAAAAGGATATGATGCACCAGTAGTAGGAACAGAAAAAGAGTGGCAGGATTATTAGCATTGCAATACGCAAACCAAATAACTTGGATTTGGATGAGAGGAAATCAAACTATATAAAGGCTGATTTAAACTTGAATGTTAATAAAGGTGTGTGAAAAAAAATGAGTTGTGGGTGCATATTTTACAGACACACTATTGTGTCTTCATACAGAGCAACAAGAAAAGAGCAGAAAAACATTTTTGAACACATTTCAGACATTCCAAGAAAAAACAAGCTTCCAAAACATGGTTGGCACAAAATGTGGCCTGGATTGCTAATCTTGATTCTACTTGAACTTTAAAACGCAGTCAGAATAAATGGATTAATGAAGGAATCCCCGTCAAAGGGAAATAGGACAGCTGTGACTAAGGTGCTCAAGAATGTGGAGAGTCTGGTTTTTTTGAGCGTCTTTATTACAACCGTGTGGGAAACCCAGTTTGCAGATTCATCCTAAAACTGCAAGCACAGGTTTAAAGCTTCCTCAACACATCTTTTTAAAGAACATTCTGACTTCTAATGCTAAAGCAAACTGAACACCTTTCTTGTTAAATACAAAACAAACAACAGGCTAAAAACTAAAGATAAGAGATTCCCAGCCTCACAATGACCATGCAGCACTGAAAGGCACCCAAAATAGAAGCTATAACTCTATTTTAGACATTTTTGCTGATAGAGAGGGCTTGAAAACTCCTAAAATCCAACAAGGCAATACCTAAAGAATGTTGCAAAAATTATAAATGCCAACAGAAGTCATATTTCTCTGTAGGCAACACAACCAAATTGTAGAGACATTCTGTTTTAAATTTCCCTTAAAAGCAGCTTAAGATCTCTGTACAACATTTGTTATTCAAATAAAATCTACAAAGTGTTGCACAGGGTTCATTTGGACTGTGGAAGCAGTTACAAAACAGTATCTCTTCAAACAACAACCATCCAACACCAAAGCGACACTGAATAAACAGTGCTGTGTTGAAAAAAATAGATTCTGAATCGACTCGTATAAATATTCCAGTCCAAAAATAGATGTAATCATTTAACATCGTTTGCCCTTTTTACATAAAATAGCTGGGAAAAGTTTAGATGGGCATTTTTAGGCTTAAGCCTAGTTTATACTTCTCTGTCAGCAAGTTTGCAATCACGTGCACATATACTGACGGAGATGTTTTCCTTTTATACTTCTCCGTCGGTGTGTCAGTGTTGCAAAGCAATTCCCCACCAGGACAGCAGGGGGTGCAGACCATTTCTGGAGGGTCTGCCTACCATTGCAGTGTCGTCTCTGGTCGATGACAGTTTATTTACTTCAGCTTGTAAACGCACATCCCCTAAAGGAGCAATGGCCGACAGCGTTTTGATTGAGCTGGAAAGCTCTTTACTAGAAGTGCAGCTCCTTGAATACCCTAACAACGCATTTAAACAAACAAACAAACAAGCACAGCGGTCTGTTTTGTTGTTCTCTACACCTCCAGGTGTGCAAAATCGCCAAAAGACCATGTTAGATAAACTGGCCTTGCAATGTAAAACATCTAGTGCCCAAAAGCTCCATTGACTACTAATTACATCAACTATAGAGCACCGGTGTGGTGAAAACGATCTTGGGTTGACCAATCAGACATGCGCTCTCCACTGCGTTTGACGGATAGTTAAAAAATTGGGCTCTACTCTGTCCGTCTTTACATGCATGTTGGAGAGCCCTGGCATCGATGGATGATGGCGCTGTCTCCCCACCTCCGCTCACACAGAAGTATAAACTAGGCTTTAGGTTTGAAAGGGTTAATTTCGTTTCCCTTGATGAACTGTAACCCCACCCAGTGTTGCGTCACAGAATTACAGTTGAAATTTGAATCGATACCCAGCTCTATGATTAATCTAACAGTGGAGATTTTGCACAAAGCACGATTAAACCTTTCATGTTTAAATAGTTTTACACGGAGGAAAAAAATAAAATAAATCACTCCTCCCTCTGGCTGGTTTAAAACTGATTAACTCGGCTCATCCATCATAAATCTTCCATGCTTTTATACAGAAGGTATATTACTTCCTGCTGTTTACTCCAAGAGAGTCACAGAGCAGGGCTGCTTGATTTTATAAAAACATGTGAGAGCAAAATTATTGTAAATATTGCAATTAAAACGCACAACTTATTTTAATTTTTTTTTTTTTTTTCTATTATCACAATCCCCCCCATTACACTGCATTAGCTTTAGTGCCTTGGTCACTAAAATCTATATCTAATGTGGGAAAGCAGTGTGAAGGACTTCAAATAATAATGGTTTTCCAAATATTCTGTTTAAGTAGTTTCTCTGCTATTGTGATATTGAGCAAACTGATGCAATGCCCACTGTGATCCAATATACTGTGGAACTCAAGCACAGAATAATGACTGACATTTCCCACAACCTTACTGAAAAATAAAGAAAAGCTTTGTGGGTTTTCCTTAAGTTGTCATGTTCCCACTTCCAAATTAAACTGAATGCAGTATTATTATTATATATTATTATTCTGCAATAAACAAGATAACGGATGACATGATAATACTGTTAACAGTTTTTGAAACTTTAACAGTGTTTGTAAAGCTTTCCAGTTCAATTACTTTTCCTGAACCTTTAACCAATTTTCCATGACCAAAAATAACACATTGGTGCATCAATTTAAAGTGCCATCCGAATTTATTGATTGATTTTGTGTCTGTTTACAAGTATTCTGGTACGGGAAGAGTATTGCTTTCACTTAAAAATGTTTAAATGTTTTTCTGAATTGATGAGAAAGACTGTGGTGGGCATTCCATGACATTGCCCTGCGATAGACTGGCGACATATCCAGGGTGTACCCCACCTGGAGATAGGCACCAGCTGCACCGCAACCCTGCAAGGATAAGCGGTATAAATGGTGGATGTTCTATGCCTGTAGGAATTATTAACCGGCTAAGTAAGAAGAATTCATACATGTCCTGTTGCCTTCCATCCATTGCCTATACTGCTCATCTTTTGCAGGGGACTGGTGCCTATCTTCAACGGTCATCGGGCGAATAGACGGGGTACACCCTGCAGGTCACCTGTCCATCGCAGGTCCCGTTTGTTGAATTTAATTCACTTTTACTTTGTTTTAGGAATGAGAAATTGGAAAATATTCTCGTCTCAAAACAATGTAGACAGGATTATTAAGCTTATTACTTGGCCGACTTGGCACAGACACCTGAGGAATTTGCTCTTGTTCGGGTGTACATTCTTGTTACAAAAAGCAGTTTAAGATGTTTCTGGGCAAGAAAGTAGACATCAAACCTTCATCTACACAGTCAGTTCATTTAGAATCTGCCAACTCTAAAATGTGCTCCGATGTTTTTGGAGGGGCACAGCGCTGCTAATAGGCTGTGGTAGCTGCAGGCTCAGCGGGCGGTTGGGGTGTGTTTTCCCCACTACCTCCGGCCTGATCTTGCTACTTTTTATCTGTTAGTAGCGGCTAAAAGTGAAATATAAAAGGGTTTAGTATTTGTTGTTGAAAACCGCAAGTACCAGAATATAACAAATTATTTTTTCTCTGGAATTTTTCAGATTTACTTAGTGAATATAGGTATTTTTAAACTGTGTCACCACAGTTTATAAAATACAGATTACTTGTCACTTCCCAGTCATTTTTGGCATGTGAATTTATAGTAAGAAAAACATTTTAACACAGTACCCCTTAATGATCAAACAGAGCACTGTACACATATTCCTAAGATTGGCTTTGTGAAGTATGAACTCTTCCATTTTTCTTAGCTTTTTTTATAGACAGCTCTGCAAGAATATATACCACAGTTCCAGGTTTGGATACAGCTTCAAGCTCCCAGTGATCCTCTTCCCCCCAGTGTCCTGCCATCGTCTTCTTCGCAGTCTCCTTATCTTCTTTAATTTTTAAAAATTATATTAACATTTGCTTATGATTAGATAGGCACAGCATCAATGTACTGAACTTGTCAGTTGATTTGTCATTCTAACAAATATGTTTTTACAAAGAACATTTTGTCTGTTCATGTTGTAGGTATCTGATATGAGTTTACCTAATGAGGATGATGATAAAAAGAAAATAAGTTTATTAAAGGGGGGGAATTATGAAAAATGGACTTTCTGAAGCTTAATATAATGAGAACCTGTCTTTCCCCCATTAAAAACATGCCTGAAGTGTTGCTCTGACCAATTCACTCATGTTAGAGTAATCTTTGAGTCTCTGCCGGTCTCTGCTGGTAGTTCTCTGGGTTGCTGAAACGCCTGCTCCCACCTATCCCCGCCTTTTCCACCCATCTCCTCCTCTGACCTTACGTACTTAGCCAAGAGCCTCGCCCCTGCAGGGCTCCCCTGCCCCTCCCCGCCTCACACAACTCCGGCTGAGTCCCAGGTGCATCAATTATAACACACCAGCAGCAGCTGCGCGTCTTTTGTGGGATTTTTTCCCCCGACTCCGTGCATGCTGCGATGATGCACAGTATGTGACGAACTGAAGGGGGAGTGTCAGAAAGAGTAGGAGGGTCTTAGAGAGGCACAGGCAAAAATTAAGGCGTCCAATACGGAAGTAAATTTCTTTAAGGTAGATTTGGATATATGACGGACTTTTAAAAGACTTAAGGTGACAATCTTATTGGAGTGTGCTATAGAAGGGTAATATGTGCCTGGAAGAAGCATAATACCCCCCCTTTAATCAGTGTTTACTATAAAATTTTACTGCTTATAGATCCAGTGAAAACTTCAGGAATAATCAAAGGAATCATTTCACTGGTTACCTCTAAAGCTGGTCATCATCAATTAGCCTATATCAGTCGAGAAAATAAATAATTTATAAGCAATTAGTCTTATGAAGGAAGCAACAGTTTTCATTTTTAGTAGACAATCATGCTTCACTAACAAGTAATATGAGGTGGGAAACCATTTAATTAGCAGTGCCTTTTATAAATCAATAATGAAATCTTTAGCCCATTATTTTACAGGTTTTCTGTTTTGTAATTAGGCTTCTTCCCAATTCTTTATATTTAATATATGTCAGAAATTTTTTTTCTTATTTTACTATCTATTATAATAGTGAAAATAATCCCATTTCCAAATAAACCTGGACCATTTATTGAAACTCTGGAAAGATTGTAGGTGAGCAGCGACATCAACAAAGTACGATCTGTTCCGTTTGCAGAACTACCGTTCTGAGTCCTTGTGTTCTCGGCAAGAACGGACTTACGACTGTACTTACCGAGTACATACTTGCCAAGCACACAAGAACGTACTTGCGTACTTGGGTATTGAGAAACGGCCCCTGAGTATCAGAACAGACTTCTCCTCAACCACATTTGAAACATCGGACGTTTTCCTGCATAGCTACACTTAGAGCATCTTGAATCTGCATTGATGAAATTGCATTTCCTTGGCATTTAGAACTCTTAATTTTAGCTTCCATGTACTGAATCGCTTTGGCATTAGCTCTGTGAGCCTCTGAGGGTGGTGTGTTACCTGCCTGACGAAAAATGTTTGAGTCCACGATTTCTATTTATTGATTCATCTCTTATTTATTTTGCATTACTTTTAAAAGTTTGAAAACAAATTTTGTAAAATTCCAAAACGTTTCCAGGACCTGGAAACACAACTTTAAACGGTATTGTTACATGTTAAACAAGCTTTCCTTCCCCAGAAAGGAGGAGTGACATGAAGTGGACACAGGAGTACTAAGGAGGATTTCAGGGTGTGTGTTTTGCACTGAACTGACCTTCCATGAGCGTGGAAGTCCAAGTGCACCGTCCGGTCTTGGGGAAGGAGTGCTCTTTTAGCTCTCTGATGACTGCTGTGTAGAGCTTCTGTGTCATATGACAAACCTTCATAATGGCGAATATATTTGTTCAAGGGGTTTCCAAGCTGACCTGAAAGAGAGTGTAATGACAGGTTAAAGCAAACTTTGTTTTAAAATGTCAGATGTAGTTTTTTTCTGGAATAATTTCTCTGATAATCAAAACGTCATGCCAGAAAAGGTTAAGAATGTCTGAAGCACTGAGCAGAAAAAGCCATCACTCCCGGGACAAGTGAAAAAGGCTTATTCATTTTAACGCCTCTAACCCACAGAGTTAATCCAGCCATCTTTCATTCCAATCGCTTTCTTTGTTCTTTTGTCAAAAGCACAGAAAGCCCTCAGTTTAACGGCCGAGGGGAGCAGAGCACGGCACATGATGCACATCAGGTGACTCGGGGTCTGCTTCCAGAGAACAGCCTGTCACTATGCGAGTCCGGTGAATGAAACTGCTGCAGGCTGCTCGGATAGTGAGCTTCATTCCAAGGAAACACTGAATGCCATTTGATTACCACTCTCTGTGTTGTCCCTGCAGTTTTCAAAATAAAGTTACAGTTGACAATTTATGGTTGTGCAAAGAACTCTAATTCCTTCAGCAAGGTTAACTGAGCTAAATCAACAATTAAAGTACAAAAGACAAATGGTCGAATAATAATTAGATGACAATTTACATTGCGGTTATTCTCAATAAAGCCAATTTAATGAAAACAACAGAGTAACCAAAGAGATATGACGCAGAATCTATAAATGCACCCATCAGGCTGGTACTGCCTGACATGATTACTGGCAGCCCATACAGATTTTCTTTTTAAATAGGACTGTAGTACATAGAAAACTCATCAATGTAAATTTTCAGTCAGCAATTAAGTTATTTTAAGAAGAAAAATGAAGATTATCCCCATTCATGAAGGGAAGTATTCCTATCAAAGTGCATCAAAGACCAATGTTTGTTAGTGTGTTTACAGACCAGAAAAGCACGATCAACTATTGCGTGGAAAATGTCACTTTTTTTATGCATTAGCCCAGTGTTTATTAACCCTGCTCTTCATGGGACACTGCCCTGCATGTTTAAGATGTTTCCCTGCATACGCACACCTGCTTTAACAGGCTTTTGCTCAGCTGCAACCATTTGAAGCTGGCATGTTAAAGTAGGGAAACATCTAAAACATGCAGGGCCGTGTGTCTTGAAGAACAGGTTTTGAAAACATTGTTTAACTATTGGTTAGTGCAGTGGTGTCCAAAGTCAAGCCTCAAGGGCCGGTATCCTGCACATTTTTAGATGTTTCCCTGATTTAACACACCTGAATCAAATAAATGGCTCATTAGCAGGCCTCTGCGATTCTTAAATCTGCTGTACTGTAGCAGGACCACATCTAAAAAAATACAAGACACTGGCCCTTAGTGCATCACAAACTAATACAAAAAAACAATGGTACTACAAGACAGAGTGGGTCAAACTTATCAAAAGTGGCAAACTGTGAGGAAAACTTACTTTTCTGTTACATTCACACAGTATTCTGATACAAGTGGAGTGGAATGACACTATGCAGACATGTTTATCTGAAATATATGAGGTTACATGACTAACTGCCTGGTAAGTGTGAAAGCCCAGTTAGAAACTATAAAACTAATCTTTTAAATAAGACTTCCTTTAAAGCATAGAGACTAACATTAATTATTAGGTTCAGCAATTCAGGATCTTAAAGACCAAAGGCCTGTATTTTTTTATCACCCCACTGCTTTACTTTGTAACGTTGAACTGCAACACAGTGGGAGTCACAACTCCTCAAACAGGAAGGGAGAGGCTGTACTAGGCTAGCAGCAACTTGTTCATGCACACGTATATAAAATTCCAACAATCAAACAATTTCATCTACCTACTGAAGTGAGAATAATGTAAACAAACTAAGCCAAAAACAACCAGTTTCAGGAATGTTAAGATGATGGTGACTGGTCTTTTTCTAAACAACGAGAATGTTCATTTGGTACAAAAATAAAAAATACTATTGCCCCGATTGCAAGATCTCAGCCCTCAAGAGGATGTGGGTACTTTAATCAATGTGTAATACTGACACAGTGAAAAGCTGACTTGTGCAAGTGTGGCGGTTTCATGTTTAATTCTGGATCTAGCACAGAAGTCAGCAACCTTTTCAATAAAAAACATTTTTTAAAGGGAAATTTGTCAATTCTTTTTTTTACGTTTTTTTGACCAAAGTGGCCTTTATTTGAAAGAGGACACAACATAGAAAGTGGGAGAGAAGTGGGGGAGCACATGTGGCAAAGGTCCACCGGGACGGGACTTGAACCTGGGACAACCACGTAGGGACTGAGGCCTCTGTACATGGGGCGCCTGCAATAACCAATACGCCCCATTTTGTCAATTCTTAGTAAATAAAATGTCTGGAGTCATTAAACCCAAATGACCCTTTGAAAAGAAATCTGTTTATTAAGCATAATATATGGCTATTATATGTAAACGGTATGTGTTTTATGGTTAAATTAAATAAACACTGCTTTATTTTACTTTGGGGTTTTGAAACAAAAGGAAAATAACCTGAATGCACCAGACTTCTACAGAGCTACACAAAATGCATTTTATATACGGTAGTTAGGCCCGAGCAGCTATAGCGCTGCGAAGGCCTATTGTAATCGTAATGTTTATTATTATTCTTCCGGAAAAGGAATTGGCTATTTGGAGGCTTTAACATATTCAAAAACTCAGGAGAATTGGCGGCTGCATGAGTCGTGTGTGAAATTTACGTATTTTAAGGGTTTCTCGGAAGTCCCAAAAGAAATGGCTCAACAGCGCCCCCCAGAACGCTTCAAAAAACCCTTCCCATAGACCTTTTTTCACACAGAGCAATGCCCTTTGGCACACTGTTCATGCCAAGACCTACCAAAATGCGTTAAAACGTCGCCATGCCAAACGCACAGGAAGTCGGCCATTTTGGTTTGAATGTGTATTTTTGACTGATTTTTGAGAATTTTTGGCCCAAATTTGCCTCTGTATTTTATTGAACTCCTCCTAGGGATTTTGACCGATCTACTTGCTAATTGGTCAAGATGGCCTTCAGGCTTGGGGGATCTTAAGTTATCAAAATCATGAGTTTTTGTGAATGTTGAAGGGGCGGGACCTGGCCCCAAAAAATGTAACTTTTTTATATCTCCTACTAAGAAAGTCACAGAGACATGAAAACAACTTTGATTGGTAACCATCTGGTCCCCAACAAATTTCATCAGTAAAATGTTGACAATATCTAAGCCCCACCCCCTGGGAACAGGAAGTGTCATTTTTTATGTGGAAAGGTCCATATTTCACACACATGACCCAATCAACATGAACCAGTGCAGAGTGACTGTAAACAAGTTGGGGGAACTGTATGTCAAACACTGAGAGGCTACGAAAGAGGGTGGGGCTGTGGCGGCGTGGCGAAGTAGGGCTTCATGCCATAGCCATACGTTTCGCTCTAATTTCCACAAAACTTAATTGATTTGCACCATATTACATAGGATGGTTACTGGTCCAGCCCTTAACAGATGAGTGCAAAGTTTTGTTGGGCGTGGTCTAATTTTTGCACAGCGCCCCCTAGAATCACTTAAACAGCCAGCCCCCAGCCATGGATCATCATAGGATTATGAAATCCAGGATACTAATGGAGTGTATCAGGACAAAAAAGTATCTTGGACCCATGGTCAAAACCCTACAGGAAGTCGGCCATTTTGAATCCAACCCACCATCTTGTCCCACTGGTAATCGTTGTACTTGAACGAACTCCTCCTACAGCTTTTCACTCACATTTCACTCACCCGGGCGGGGCCGACCGCATCCCCCAAGAGAGGAGAAAAGGAGAACCCCAGGGGAACATCCAGCGGCCACTATGCAGGGGCCCGGGGGGCAGCAGTGACGAGCCCACGGGCTCCGCCGGCAACCGGCCGCGCCGGGGCGGGGCGGTCAACGGACCGGGGGAGCCGGGGCCCAGGGGGACCCCACCGCCCAGCAGGGACCCGACAAGGGACCGGCCGACGAGGGGCCCCCGGCACTGCAGGGGCCGCCGCTGGCCGCCACGCGACGCCTCCACCCTAGGCCAATCCCCACCGCCAACATCCCAGCATACAACATACATTCTCACTGACTCACCAAGACACCCAAAAAAATGACGCTGTACCTTCACTCACACACCCCATGCACACTTTATGCACATAATTTGTGACTTCAAAACGGATGAGAGACTTAAGGCATTGGGGATCAAAAGTTATCAAAAGAATTTTGCTGCGTCAAAGCATGTGGGCGTGGCTAAGCCTCAAACTAGGGCTTCTCGAAACACCCTGAAATCACTAAAATAGCCAGCCCTCAGCCATATTTCATCAGAGGATTATGAAATCTGGCATATAAATGGAATGTCTCAGGACCTACAAAAAACCCTCTTGGAGCCCTGGTCCAAACCCCACAGGAAGTCGGCCATTTTGAATCCAGCCCAATCATATTGTTCTATGCATATAAGTCGTATTTCAAAGAACTTCTCCTAGAGCTTTACACTTACAGACTTTAAAACGAGCGAGGACAGACTTTAGACATTGGGGATCAAAAGTTATCAAAAGAATTTTGCTGCATCAAAGCATGTGGGCGTGGCTAAGCCTCAAAGTCAGGCTTCTTGCCATAGAAGGATATGCTGTATTAACTTCAACATACAAGGTCACAGCTGTACCACACTTCTTGGTTCTTATCACATACCACTACTAAACACATTTATAGGCTCATTTGCTGATGTGACTTAAGCCCCACCCCCTGAAAACAGGAAGTGCAATGTTTTACATAGAAAAATCTGTATTTTCCTCCTTTTACCTAATCAACATTTGACTTTGGTCAGTGACTGAAAACAAGCTGGGGTAATTTGTTGGCCAGTACTGAGGGTGTCTGAAAGAGGGGGTTGCTGTGGTAGCATGGCGAATAATGGCGTCACGCCATGGAAATTCGTTTGCCTCTAATTTCCACATACATCATCCAATCTGCTCCAAATTCAGCAACATGGATCTTAGTTCAACCCCTAACAGATATTTATTCAAATATTCGGTGGGCGTGGCCGATTTCCTCCCCAGTGCCCCCTAGATGCATTAACAGAGTCAGCAATAAGCAGTGCTTTCAACCAGGATTATGAAATTTAGTGAATGTTTGAAGTTTATGAAGACCTTTTAAAATATTTTGAAGCCAGGGTCTATACCCCACAGGAAGTTGGCCATTTTGGTCCAAAGCTGCTATTTTTTGCTTTTTTAACACTGTCATGCAGATTTCATCAGCAGGCTCATTGGAGAGGTTGAGGTGGCATTAAGGGGGCGGTGCGTGGGTCAGGCGGTCGCGACATAGGCCGAAGCGGCGCTTTGCTGCGAGGGCCGTTCGAGGGTGCTTGCAGCTTTAATTACACTTATTTTATGTTTTTTTTATCTACTTGATTTTTCCCAATAATCTTTTAAAGATTCTTTTTTTTTTTTTTTTTTTTTTTTTTTTTTACGTGTCCTGTTTGGCAGTGTGGAGCTCAGAATTGGTGTCTGAGTACCAAGTAGAAGCCCAACAGACTTACTTTCACAAGCGGAGCAGTACAGCTTTTGCTATAGTACTCCACTTGATTTATGTGTGAAAAATCTTTATTATGAATTGTTGGGGTTTTTATTTCCTGATGTTACGGACACGGAGACGGAAAATTAAGGAGAAGAAAGAAGGAGGATGAAGAAGAGAGGTAGGAAACAAAATGTTATGAGAGAGGGTGAGTTGAAAATACAAGAGAGGAAGGGGAACAAAGAAAACACAGGAAAACATTGAAGTCTGCCTCCATACCCACAGGACGGCAGAGAGAGGGGGAAAAACAAAACACGAAAAAGGAACATCGACAAAACCAACCAAACATTGTGAACTAAGAATTACACAACCACATCACACAAAAATAGATATAAAAATACAACAACAATGTCACAGAAAAACTCATGGTACCAATTAATCAAGCTCTAGTAATGATAACCTCAGCCCAAGAATATTTCCTTAAACACCAGAGACCCCACATCTATGTGTGTGTGTTAGCATGCTGGTGCATATAAGGTTTCTCCATAAGAGTGTTCGATAGTTGGTGTGAGAAGACATCAATCCGTCTCCCAGGAATCGATGCAGACATGAAGGAGATCGGAGCAAAGACGTCCAAAGGACCGCCAGAGCCCCAGGCGGACCCGGGCGGGGCCGACCGCATCCCCCAAGAGAGGAGAAAAGGAGAACCCCAGGGGAACATCCAGCGGCCACTATGCAGGGGCCCGGGGGGCAGCAGTGACGAGCCCACGGGCTCCGCCGGCAACCGGCCGCGCCGGGGCGGTCAACGGACCGGGGGAGCCGGGGCCCAGGGGCACCCCACCGCCCAGCAGGGACCCGACAAGGGACCGGCCGACGAGGGGCCCCCGGCACTGCAGGGGCCGCCGCCGGCCGCCACGCGACGCCTCCACCCTAGGCCAATCCCCACCGCCAACATCCCAGCATACAACATACATTCTCACTGACTCACCAAGACACCCAAAAAAATGACGCTGTACCTTCACTCACACACCCCATGCACACTTTATGCTCCCAGGTCCAGGTACTGATGCCCCAGTAGAGCCACCAGCCCCCGGACCCGGGAGGTGGACCCCCTACCTTCTAGGATGGAGACAAGCAGACCGCCAAGGGCCCCACAGTGGCAAAGCAGCCCGACAGCCCAGGACCCCGACCAGACCGCCTGTCCTCCTCCGGACCCCAACCCCTGATGGCCCGTAGCGAACAGGGGTGGGAAAAGACCCCTAGCCTCCATCCTCTCGCTCGAGTATGGTGTTGATGCGTGTTGTTATAATTTGCATTTAAAACAGAGGGGTGGGATGTGGGGGAGGCAGCCACACATCCCCCAACCCCCACCCCGAGCCCTCAGTGTCAATATGTGGTTTAACAGTGGGCACCGGCACCAGAGGTGAGGCTGATTGTACCGCTCCCCCTCTGGATGCCGAAAAGTGTGCCCACCCCAAAGTCCCTACATATGTGTCGTGTGAAAATGTTATAAGTGGGAGTGTCTAAGTTGTATATTAAAATTGGGACCCAGGACACCACGGGACAGCGAGGAGGGAAGCCCCTCCTCGCACCCCAGTGATGTGCCCATGCCCCAAGACCCTATATGAGTGGTAAAGTGATGGAGCGGGTGGACAGAGGTGTCCAGGGATGGGGAGGGAAGGACTGGGAGACAAAATGTCTTCCCAGGGAGCCAGCTCCCCCACTGACCCCAATAGGCACCGCTGTTCACCGGGATCCACCAGGGGAGGGAGGCCATGGCACGTCCGACCCGGGGCCCACGGCCACAGCACCACAAAGCCCCACGGACCCCAAGGCAGTCCCCCCAGCCCCATCCCAGAAGGGGAACTAAACCCACCCTGACATTCGCTCTACTCTCAAAACACAAAAGACACTAGACACCCAGGTTGAGTTCTTGTTGATGTTAGTGTCACAACATTTGTCAGAACTCCTACTTATAAATCATAATTCAGTAAAACCGTGTTATACAGTTTTCTTAAAGTTCTCAAAATGATCCTGAAGCCTAATCAACAAAAAATTTAAATTGAAAAATGAGCCACTTAGTTTGCTTATAATCAGTTGTACACCAGAAACCACTGACACCTAGCTTAGAGTTGATTTCAAAGACGTGCTTGGTACATACGCACGAGATATGCATCTACACAAATACCATACCTGAGCTATTTGAAGTCTCTTGGAGGGTTAAAGCAATAATCGGGTCAAAAATAGTAACACTTCTGTGTTTCTGTTTTGGAACAACCCAGTCTCTTTTCTAACCTTTTACACAATGATTCATGTGTAATAATAAAAGTTTAGAAAAAAATAATTACAACCTTTTCTTTTTTTAAGTCAGTATCACTGTAAAGAGTACCGCACATCATCAGGACTGCAGAGCAATGCATTTCAAGTGTCTTTGCAAAGTGCAGTTCTTCGACAGAAAGGAAACTGCTGACAGGAACCGAGGAAGTGGTAGCAGCATGGATTCAAATATTCAGGCCCATGCAGGTGAGTTGATAGTCTGACAGCAAAAACACATCATATAAACTGGTAACTCCAATGTCTGCATTTAACACTATAACTGTGCATCCTACAGCGAAGGACAAACAAAATTGAAGTTTAGTTGAAACTTGCAAATACCAAATTCTAAATAAAATACTCATAAGGATCAACAACGAAAAAAAGAATGAAATCTTCTAAGCTTAAGAATCAGTGAAAAACACACTGTACCTCATGCGACTTAAAAGTCTTACTGACATGGCCAAATTTCAACGCTGCTCACTTATACCTGCTTAATTTTTTTTGTTTTTATGCACAATATTTTGGATTCAAATCATGTAAATGGGTCAGAATAAAATGAGATGCAACAGCAAAGGAAAGAATAGCGCTTCATCTCTGAGATCCAAACTTCTATCTACAATCCACATCCCTTAACGCTACTGAAAATGTCATCTTAGCGATAAATTCACCTTGAAGCTAACAAGTTGGGACAAGAACATGCAGAATGATATAGAAGCTCCCTTAACAAGATGTTGAAAAAAACTTCATCTTAATTTCAAAACAAGTAAACTTTTGATTTTATCTGGATATATCAAAGTCAACTCTAAAGCAATGGTATAGTTAAAACTGGTCAAGAAATTAAGAAATATTTCACATAAGCTAGAAGACAAAGTTTCAGTTATAATGTATAAAAACTCCATCATTTGAAGAGATCTTCCAAGCATATTATTCCACAGTCTTACCATAATGGCACTCCGTAACCCCAGCATCACAAAACACTGAAGGGCTGGAGTTAGGCCCCTTTATGCCACCTCCATGTGTTTGTGAAAGAAACCAATGTAGTCAGGGGTTTGAAGTCAGCCTGCCACTGTTATGTTCTGGCATATGAGCTGTCTACTCTGATTTAAATCCAACTTTGACCCAATTTTTAGTATTCAGTGAGACATAAATGATTTAGGTCAGCTCATTCTGCTGTTACACTATAGACATGTGCAAGGCCTGCAAAGAAATCTGAAAAATATTTTGCATTAATTATTACAGTTGCTAACTTGTAAATTATTACAAGTTAGGATGTCACAGCCCCACATCAGCTGACTAGTATAAGAGCAAGCATGGGTTTTTCGGTCGAGGAAGTGATGTAGAGACGACCTATATGATTGTGCAAGCACCCACCCACAGGTTGCACAACCAGATTCCTTCGTGAAAGAGGCTATTGGCTGGTTCTATGTGCATTACGGTTTGAGAACCACAAGCCAGAAAGAGCATATTTTTAATTCCTTATAGAGGATGGTTTGAAAAGGTTTTCAAAATTTTCAAAGGCTGAGGCAGTCTTTCCTATGGAAGTACTTCAATTTACACAATGATAAGCAGAAGTTGGGATGTTTGTTAGGAACTGTACAATCATCAAGCACCAAACAAAAGTAGTGTTGCATTTTTTAAGCTGCTCAATCTAATGTCTGAGGTGAGATATGTCTTCTATCTACTAGCCTATAATTTCCTCGCACTTTTGACTTTATTAGGTACCTGTCTGTGCCTGTGTGTTAAAGGTCAGACTTTATGCGGAAGACCATATAATTTTACTTCATCCATTTAAAAATCACATTTGAATGTAAATATCTAGATGAATCAAACTTAAACATGACAAATTCTTAAATAATACATTTAGCTAAAAAAAAGAAATGTTGTCTTTTTTATTACATTTTAATAGATAACCAACGGAAACATGTTTTCATTTGGAATTACACTATGACGTGAACTTGGATATATATTTTGTATAGTTCAGTGTGATCATATTTCAGACTTTGTAAGTGGCAGACATAAAGGACACCAATTTTAGATACCCATGAAGTAACTATGTATCGGCTCTGGTCGGTGATCAACAAACCAAATGCTGAAAAATCAGAAAAAATTTTAAAACCATTTTTAGCCAATAAACACATTAACTAACAGATGCAATTAGAAGCACTTTTTATTATTGTAAGAATCTGATAAAGGTTAGGGAGATGTCCTTTGATCAATAAATGGGACAATGTTGTAAATCCTCTTAATGGAAAATTTCACTGGGTTTAAAGTTTAGCAATTATTATCAATGCCTAGAGAAAACTTGAAGTTCAGTTTGTGTATTCTGCAGACATACAACACTGAGATTATTGCTCCCGTAGATCTTAAAACGATGGTTGTCCCACTTGACTTACTTTAAAGAGTGGTTTTCAAATGCACAAAACAATGCTTAAAAGTGTTTGCGTTAGTGTCATGGGCAACGACAAATGAAACAGTTCATCTTCAATTATGATGATGTCTGTAAAAACTGAATTAGCTGCAGAGAAACTACAAAAACAGCTGAAATAAACTTTTGAAGAGCTTTGCATTTTGTAGATGTACCTATGGTCTGTCAGCGCAAGTACCCTGCCTCACAGACCGACCGGTTGAGCTAAATTTAGTCAACCTATTTGCAATATTTCAAGCAGCAGTGAATGTTTCCTTACTTCTGTCTGTTTGATTTGGCTAACTGTCCGCCCTCCGAGCTGCTGCTCGTACACGCGACATTAGTTTTGTTTGTCACGTAAAAGCTGTCAAAATTCAGATATTCTCCCATCTAACTGGTGCGTCTCATGTTTTAATTATTTAACCTGATGGTGAAGCTAATTTTGTCAGGCTTGGACTTGACTCAGGTTTAAGTACTACTATCAACATGAACATTAGCCACCTAGCTAGCAAGTTAGAAAGCCTGAGTACAACTGTTTGATGCGATTAGCGCGATCACTGAACACTTTCCCCGTGTGAGCGAATGACAAACTTACCTCTAATATCCCGTAGGCAGCAAAATATGAAAAATAATTTGATATATATCATATCTGAACGCCTTTTAGTAGTAGTAAACTAAGCTAAAAGAAAATACACTGAGAAGCCGCTGGGTGCTTCTAGTTTCGTTGAGTTGTTTCACTCTAGCGCTTGAAGTCGCCCTCTTCCTAGTTAGCTTCCATAACAAACACCGGTACGAAGAGACGAACAGCCCCCCTCCTCCCTTCCGGTTGTGTGTTCTGCCAAGAGAGTGTGGACACACCCAGTCACTAACAAATCACCTCTAAACAACAGTTCACTTTACAGTGAGATAGTAAAACGCTGTGGCTCAATATTCTGCGACCACCCTGACATCCGGTGTTATTATTTACGTTTGGTTTACTCGCCTCTATGCTCTTTTTTTTCACACGCTTTCTAATGAGAAAAAAAAACTTCCGGGTTCACTGACTGGACATTTCAATGTACCCTCTTGGATTGGTTGTAATTATCTCCTACCTTTGGTGTGATCAAACTCATGGACAGTCTTTTTTATTTATAAAATATGCTCCAAATTAGGAGAAACAGAAAATTTAAATTACTCCACACTTTAGATATTAAAGTGGGAATTTACTTCTTTTTTTTTTTTTTACAATGTAAAGAAATATACCTTGAAGAAATAGAAAAAGTAGACAGCTATACAATGACTTGAGAGAGTATTCACATCCCTTTAGCTTCCCTACATTTTTGTCACGTTAAAACCTTTAACTTTAATGTGGTTTTTTATATAAACTATACAGGATTTTCACATTTTTCCCAAATAAAAATGCTAAAATGTTTAAAAATGTCACAGTTCAATAACAGTTTCGTTCTATAAGGCTCATTAACACACATTATGTGGCTATTACATATGATTTATGAATGTAAAGTTTACTACCTTATTCGTGCCATTAGACAGAATAATCTGACTTTTCTATTTTTATTAACTTGTTCTTTTTTATTTTATATTTAATATAAATATTTACAGTTATCTGTGTGTGATGTGGTTTTTATTGATTGCACCTCATGTATACTCTTAATTGCATTGCACTATTTTACTGCACATTGACAATAAAGTAATTCATTCATAAAAAAATGTGACATGTAATTGTATTTAACATATGTATACTCCCTTTATCAACCTCTTTTAATATGATTTTGATAAATAAGCTCATTTGGGTCGCTTCAACTGTTAAATAAACAACGTCAGTGTCAAATCTTTGGTGAGGTTTTTTTTACACTTGATGCAAGGGGGTTAATTTCAATTCTTACAACCTCACAATCCTAGTTAGGTACCTTATACTTTGCAAGCGATCAGAGTATATAAAATTACAGTCAAAAGAAAATTTATCTGACAAGACAAATCCTTTTATTTTACAAGTTAATGTATTTAAATGCACATCTATTTTAGACCCTTTAGAAATCCTTTTCGGGGAATTTTCTGTTCAGCAGAGTCTTTGCTTCCCCCTAGTGGTTGTAAGAGGATTCTGAACGCGTATATGTCAGGCGTAACCACTAAGGACCACTTCGTATACTTTATTTTTAAAGTCCTTGTAGATACCAAAGCGAAATCCGAATTTAACTGAACGTCATATCTGGCTTTTGAATTATAAGGTCAAAATTGAGTTTAAGTTCAGGATAATGCACTTCTAATAGTTTATGGTGTTAAATTTAGGAGTTAGGCCCCTCAAATAAATGGATGTCAAAGCGATATCCCAGTAAAAACATGCAGGATTCCCTATACATGTACGACTGTATTGTCAGGGTGGCTCTTTCCATTCAGTCTCTGCTTGAGTTGCTCGACAGTCGCCACTATTTTTGCTTCACATGCAACCAGTGAACTTGAACACCGTTAAAGCAGGCTCCTGCCGGGCTCCTGTAATGTAACATTACAGTGGACTTATAGAATGCGTACATAATATTCGTCAGCATACGGCTAACAGCTATAATGGGTTTAAAGTGGCTAAATAAACCTCCTACTTTAATATCGTATATCATTTTGAAAATCACACATCGAAACGTAACACATTTATTTAGAATACACGTGATAAGCATGTAGCCTCCCATCTAACAGCGCCGAGTATGCAGAATACGAGCGGTCGCGAACGCATCACCCAGCCGTTGGTTTTCTACTCCGATGACGTCACTTGCAGAGTTGTCATGGCGTCGTCGAGACTGAAGCTACCGTTGCAGTGTTGCTAAAAATCTGTCGATAGCCTTTAGACCGAAATGGAGAAAAATGCAAACCTGCATCGAGACACTGAGGTGACCTCTGTGTGCGCCATTATCGCGGGCGAAATGGGAGACGTTACGGTGGCGGGCGAAGTGAAAGGAGCCTTCGACAAATTGAAAAATAGTGAAGCTCCCCTCAGTACTTTGGATAACGTTCCTTGTGAGATAAGCGCCACAAATGCTAGTTCTCCGAGCGGCGACGGGGGTGGTCATGGCGCGGAGAGGTCTGACGTGCCGGGGGTGATCCAAGTCCCTCCTGCGCTGGAGGATCGGAAGGAAAACGCCGAGGCGAGTACGTCGTTGTTGAGGTGCGAGGATCGGGTCAGTAACGGGATGGGACATGACTTGGAACAGGCAGCAGAAGACAGCCAGGGAGGTGCCTCAAAGTTAGTAAACAACAAAGCCGACTGTCCGTGCTCACCTCCCGCTGTAGACAGCGCGCACGTAAAGGCTGAGGTTTCAGCCTGTGGAGAAAGTGAGCGGGCAAAAGTTGCCAAACCGACCGATCTGTGTCCGGACAGCGCAAACGCAGTGGACGGTAGATCCGGACAGTCCGGCGATCGCACCTTATCGGAAGGACTCCCGAGTGGGAGTGACCCCGACCCCAGCCTCGGCGGAGAGTCCCGGAGCATAGATTCCCTCGAGTCCTTCTCCAATCTCAACTCGTGTCCCAGCTCAGAGGGGCTGGATGACAGGGGACTGGCCTTGGCCTTGCAGAGCGAGTACGGCTCCGATGGGACAAAGACCTCCTGCGCTAAGGACCGCGCCGCTGGCCAGTCCATTTACCACATTAAGTGGATCAAATGGAGGGAGGAGAACACGCCGATCATCACTCAAAACGAGAATGGGCCCTGTCCATTACTGGCAATCATGAATGTCCTTCTGCTCGCATGGAAGGTAAATGCTCAGATTTGCTCTACAAAAGGACTCCAAACTTCAGCACCAGACGACGTCTTATTACAACAAGACGTATACATTCAAGACGTGTGTATTTTATTGCAATTTAACCCAGCAAAACGCATTTAGACTAGTCATTTAGGCGTGTTTTGGATTTCATGTGTAAGGGGAATAATGAACAGCTGTTGTTTATTCTCCCCTTTCAGGTTAAAATGCCACCCATGATGGAAATTATAACTGCTGAGCAACTGATGGAGTATCTTGGTAAGTGCTTGCAGCCATAAGATAAAATCTAACCCACATCTTTGGTCCAACAAAAAAAAGGTCATGTTGAATCTTTTATATAGAGATGCATCAATCTATTGACCAGAGATTAGCATACATTTAGGCATTTACTAAGTATCAGAGAAAGATTTTAGACATATGGTTTGATGCATAAGTTATATATATATATATATATATATATATATATATATATATATATATATATATATATAGATATATATATATATATATATAGATATCTGCTCGAAACGTTCACCTATGTCAAAGAACTTGGAGCTAATCTTTTATCTGTTAGATGTTTTAGTCCTAAGAGAACAAAAATCTGAATCAGTCTAACCTAAAATTGGCAGTTCAGACGGATCAGTCTGATCTCTACTTTTAAGCCACGTAACCTTACTGAAACTGGGGCTATTCTGTTTGCCCTGACCAAAACATCTTTGAAGAATGAAACATTATCTCACTGTAGTTTAGCGCGCCAAAGTGTAGCCTGCGTGATCACATACTTACATTCACCGTTGTTCTTGAACTCCCTGCCAATAAGTTTCATCATCCTGGTTAACATTGTTGCGTTTCATGTTCTCACTAGTTAGTGGTTACTCACTTGAAAGGGACAAGTTTGTCAGCTGATTTAACTATGTATGTATGTATTTATTTACCTATCCCCACTATGCCTTCCCAAAACTTCAAAGAGGAGCAACTTTATTCCCTTTAGGGAATATTAAAGTGTCACACAGTTCAGAAATACTCCAGAGTCAACAGAGGAAGAGACCAGAGCAGGGGAATCCCCCGTGAACGTGTCTTCTTCTTCTTCTGCTGCTGTAAGGGAAATAGGAGCTATCTCTTCTCCCCGCCTGTGTCCTGCCCTTCTTCACTAAAACAGCTTTTGGTGTCCAAGAGACGTGTCTAAACTGCTGCATTCCTGTCAGGGATTTACACACGAGTACAATATAATTTGATAAATGAAGTTTTTTTTGAATGATTTTACAGCTTATATTTATTTTTATGTATTTTTTTTTACTAACTTGTTTGTGTCCTTTAGCTAACATGACTCATCTCTGTGAATCTCCGTTGAGAAACTGGTGTGATTGTGGAGAGCTATTGGTGGTTTTCATTTCCCCCCCAAATGTGAGCTTTTGTTTTTGCAATAAGGCAGAAAAGTTCATCTTGTACTTGCATTTTTTATATATTTTTTATTCTATGCAAAGTCTTAAGCAGCGTTCAGAAGCTTCTGGATTACTTCCAACCTAAGGCGGGCCCCTCTTCTGTCATTACAGAGACTAAGGAGTAGGGGTGATAATGTTCCTCCAGTAAAATCTTTATCTTTGGTGACGGCTTGAAGTAAGAGGAGTCCGCGGGTCCTTTCAAGCATCTTGTGAAATTAAAGCTCTTATTGCTTAACACAGCTAGAGTTTAGTAGCTTCAGTGGTGCAACAGGTTGATTTCTGTGTAGTTGGTGGTATGCGGGTTTGGCCCTCTTGACACAGCCACTTTTTCAGTATTAGTTGCCACCCTCATGGTACTCTTCTCCTTCTCGGTGCCTGTGTGAGATTCAGATGAGAGCATTTATTTTCCGGCATGGACGTTTTCACTCATGTGGGTTTGATGATTGGAGGTTGATGGTATTCGTCTGAGTAATTCTCTGGATAAGTATGAGTTGACAGTGCTGCAAGATGCTTTTGCCAACTTCTAATTAAATGAATGATCCTCTGTGAGATGTGAAGCATCTTTTAGAAATTAGAAGTTAGCTGCAATAAAACCCTCAGAGCTGCACTACGGATGTGTTTGTATGTTTTTTTTGTGTGCAATACTTGAAATGGCGCGACGTAAAAGAAGCCTAAAACCATACCTGTGCCATGATGTGTTACTGTAATCTGGGTTATCTAAAGCAAATTACTAATGTAAGATTTGAGAATGCTGCTTGTCAAAAATCACTGAAACCAAATATTTGCCAGGCTTTGAACTGATTTGAAAGCCAACCTGGCACAAAGTTTAGCTACTATAACTCGGTAGTGAACTGAGATGCATTTGACCCTGCAGACTGTCTTGGGGAACAGCTGTCCAATGCAACATATGGGCAAGAAACAATCCAAAGCATCAGGCAAATTCTGCTTCTAAGCTAATTATTTTGTTGACTGTTTGTCAAGACTTAATTTTTACGTTTCTTTTGCAGGTGACTACATCCTGGAAACCAAACCTAAGGAGATATCAGAGGTCCAGCGGTTGAACTATGAGCAGGTAAGCTCTGCCTTGTTACACCAATAAAGTTTTTCCTGTCCCATGCTATTTGAAACCAGATTCTTTTTTTTTCTCCCAAGAACGAATAAAAGATAAAACAAACGTACTGCAGGTTATTTAATAGAGATAGTATGAATCTAAGATAAAATGAAAAAATTACAACATTATCCCTATTTATGCTTCAAAGCATAAACCCTAACCTTCATCTGATTAATATTCAAGTGCATCAAAGTACATGATGTTGGCTGATGCGTGTATAGACTGAAAATAGTGTAAGTTCTTAGTTTTGGTGCATTTACTGAATCTCTAGCTGTTTGTGGTGCCGAAAGCCAGTTGTTCAAGTGATTAATGTGTCATAATATTCCAGCTATTTTCACGTCCTTCATAAATACAGTTTCCCTCTGAGTACCAAGTGATTGGTCTGATGTAGCTGTATACTCAAACCAATTCAGGTCCGCACATTTGCATGGAGCACGCCTTGATCAGCTGCCATTCCATAACATGAAAATCAGCAAAGAGCTGATTGAAAACTGTGAGACTGCAGTCAAGCTTCTTCCTTCTCCTCTGCAGGTTACATAAGACGGCTCTTCTACGTCTCTGGGAACAACAGGGGTTAGCGGTGTCAGATTGTGTTGTTTCACATTGTGGTGGATGCTTCGAGACGCATGGCTGGGTTCAGCTACCAGCTATTACTGAGTGTGTGTGTGTGTGTGTGTGTGTGTGTGTGTGGCTTACCATGAAAGGCACTTAGAGATGGAGCTCCAGCTTCTCGCTTCCTCCCATCTCCGCGGCCTGCCTGCGGTGTGGGAGGGGCCCCGCCTCTCCCTCTCTTGCGTGGCAGCGCAGGAGCACATCTGTGAATGATTTCAAGCCCGTAAGTTACAGACGACTAAAAGTAATGTGCAGTTTCCTCATGGAAGCTCGAGCTTTCTAAATTTGAGTCGAGCTGAAATGGATTCTCTTAAATAAATCATCGGTGGCCCTCAGCGTGTAGAGTTATATTAAGGAAGGGGGCCTTAGTTTGGGCTACCTTGCTATCCTGGTTGTCTAATGACCGGTCAGAGAGCTGTTTTACATGTGGGTGTCGTCATGTCCGTTCACCATCTGTCAGTGGTGCGGTTAGTTCACACGGAGCGTTTGGATGCAGGCAGACCTCAGGGAAACAAGAACGTCTATGTCTTCCTAATATGTCAGAAGGAAATATTATGTCTTTCTAATGAGATATAAAACGCAAGTTTTCACTCTTCTTTGGAAAAAAAAGCAGACATTATAACATAAGTAATTCTATTTATACATTCAGCCTGAAAAAAAAGCATAATCTGTCACAGGATTGCATTTGGAATAAAATAGCAGTTGCCTGGCTGTTCTTTAGCTTTTGTTAAATATTTACAGAGGAGAGCCGTGGAAGTGATTGTGTAGTTTAGCTCCGCTTTTGTCTCACTGGACCCAACAAGGTGATTCATCCATGATGACTGTTCAGCCACTGGAAGAAACAGGCTAACATGTTTTAGCATACAGTGTGTTTCTTTAGTCCCAGTGTGAAGTTATTCCCTGCAATGTTAAGTAACCCGGCTGTTTTCCTTTACAAAATACACAGACTCCTACCCTTAGTCTCAAAAAAAGAGTTCACAGATGGAGTTCATGTGCTCAGACACAATGAGAATGGAAGTGACAATTTTAAAGTTAGAATCAGAAAAACAGCTTGGTTTATCAAATCCATATGGAGAAACAGTTCACTGTGTGGTGAGAAACGGATCGATCTGTGGCTTTATTGTGCGCAAAAGCAGTTTCCCATAAACTATTAAAATAACCTAGCTGTAAAAAAAAAAAAGCAGAATATATATTGGAACTGGGTCAGCTGGATGTAAATTTAGTTACATCAACCTCAAATGCCTGGAATTAGATTGATGTATTTCACAAAAAAATAACATGGAATAGTGAGAGATATCACAAAGTTTTGAACATTTTGATGTTGCTTTTTGTCTTTTCAGCTGCTAATGAGGCGCACTAACACATTTCAGTATTGATTTTTTTTTTTTTTTTAATGGTCCAAGGAAGGAAATGCTGACATGCTCATGGCCCAGGCTCATTCTGATGGGCTAATTGATACATGTGGGAGGCGATGGTTGCTTAAGTAGCTGGTTCTGACAGAAAGGTGTGAGAATACACCGAGCATTGCCGTTGGTTGAAGATGGGGTCGCCTCAGAGCATTAAGGGTGGATGGTATCTGTGGCCTTTTTTTCTACAGGAGAATTCTCCCTGACACAAAGCAACAACAATGGTTCAGGAATAGTTTGAGGAGCACAACGAGTTTGATGTGTTGACTTGACCTCCAAATTCCCCGTGCCTCAGTCCAATCGAGCATCTGGGGAATGTGCTGGATAAACAAGTCCGACCAACTGAGGCCTCACCTCACATCTTCCATGGTTTAAAGGATCTGCTGCTAACATTGTGGACCCAGATACTGCTGCACACCCTCAGTCTAATTGAGTCTATGCCGCGACAGGCCCGGGGGGGCTAAGAGGCATATGGTCATAATGCTATGCTTGATCATGGTATGATGTGACTTATATAAGTGATGATTTAATGTGAGAACTGATGTACAGTTTACACATGATTGTTTTAACTAGGACAATCCTGATGAAGCAGCTACTGTGGAAACTGTCATTTTACGTCTTGCTCAGAGTTCTGTTGTTGATCAAATGAAAGTCCAGAAAGAGATAATGCCGCAGGGGAAGCCTTGACTTTCAAACTGGAGACTTGGGAACACAAGAAAGCTCCAAGCGCAGGAGACAACAACAGAGCGCCGTGCTAATATGCCAGTGCTGAAGCGTGTCCGAGTCGAGGCGGGGTGAATGCAAGCGATTCAGGGCTATTCGGCTGTTCTCCACTCGCTCACCTGGTGCTTCAAAGCCTGAGCTCAAGTCTCATCACGGAGAATGAAAGATTAAAATTCACACCAGAGTTGTTTCAGACCCCCTGACACTTGTAAAAAGTAGGCTAAATATGAAATATGTTTTATTCTTTATTAATATCACTGGAAATTGCAGGGCTCAGCTGCTGGCTCGGTCTTGACCTCAGGGTTTAACAGCAGCAGAGCTTTGGAGCCAGCTGTGAAACATTGCTCTGGGCCTGAGAAAAAGAAGGAGTCGGTTTCATTGGGTTCTCAGGTGTGATGCTTTAGTGTTTGCAGATCACGGATGTTCATTAGGATTTGGCATTCTAAATAAAATATATGGGATCAATTCTAGTAAAATGTAAAGTGTTATAATTTGGACACTAATTAAATAGATGTATTTCCCTCATATTCATTGGGAGTTTGAAAGTGCTTGATAGCGTGAGCAAATCTTAAGAAAGGATTAAATCAAAAACCGAACAGAAGAATAAAGTAGGATATTCTTTTCATGATCATCCTTGCTTACTTCTCAACAATCCTTACTTAGGATTATGCACTGATTGGACCGATATAAACATGTTTAAAAATGACTAACATCAGCCGATGCTGATGTTATTACCGAAATATCACGCATCCCTATTTATTTACTTAATCATTTCTGCACATTATTTAGATTTAAAAGCTAGTTTTATGTAATGTTCACTCTTACTAGGGAAACTGGCCTGACTCAGCTGAAGAAATGAGATAAAATTAGCTTTCTCCCATTTAGTTAATAAACCTGATTCCAAAAATCTTTTCAGATTTGGCTAAATTTCCTTCAAACCCTACAGTTTATGGAAAATGTCTGTATTTTGGGGATAAATACATTCTGATAAACTGTTTTTGATATAAATGTGCTAATTTTGAATTATCACCACACATTTTTTTTAAATTGGCAGCGGTATTTGATCATAGTGCTGCATCATCTGGTACTATTTATATGTGCTAGATGTTTTCTGTGGCTAATGAACAGGTCTGAACTGCAAACAGGTCAGTTTAGCACATTGACTCAAATATGGGACACTGGTGGTATAATACATGCCCAGCACAGATTCTTCTCTCTGTTATAACAGAAAAAGGAGTTTAGACGGGGTTGTATAGTTCTTTAAAAGCTGTATATGTTGTTTGCTTTTATTGTGCTTTTGCATATGTTTAGAGTACTCATGCCCGTTGCACTAATTCATCACAATATCATAATTGATGCTGATATTTAAGGTAATGAATGAACTCTTCCCCCTTTTTCCAGAATGCTGCATTTCCTATACTTGCTAACCTGTGCAGGGTTGTAGGTCTTGGTATTAAGAAAGGATGGATGGATGGATGGATGGATGGATGGATGGATGGATGGATGATGGATTTGTAGGTTAAATTTTTGCTGGTGGTGCAGACAGACAGGAGTACTGTAAACGATGGAAACACTATGAAATGATCAAAACCACGAACACATATGCCTTGTTAATGGTTGATCCCAACCAGCTGCAGTTTTCAAGAGATTTTATGTCCTCTTTGTTTTCCAGAACATGAGTGATGCCATGGCGGTGCTGCACAAGCTGCAGACGGGTCTGGACGTAAACGTGAAGTTCACAGGTGTGCGAGTCTTTGAGTACACCCCAGAATGCATTGTATTTGACCTTCTCGACATCCCTCTTTACCATGGCTGGCTTGTTGACCCCCAGGTAACGCTGATCTTTCTTTCTCTATAACTCCTTGGCATTCATCATCTTCCATTCAAGCTGAATTTGCCTTAATCTATCATGTCGAGGCCTATACATAGTCTGCATGAACAGATTCCTGCTTTTGTTCACTGGAGATGGCAATTACAAGAATAAAGTTTTTCTGGTTCTGACATTTCATACCAGAATTCTTTGGAAATCCTCATTTGTTCGTCCTATTGCTCCATTTGTGTATAATAGTTGTCCAACACCACACAAGAAAAAGGTTCTGCCCAGATTATGGGTCAGAACCAAGATGCAAAATCTCCAAAACCAGGAAGCAAGAATAGGATGATGTCATCATGTTCCTGCAGCGTTTAGAGAGAGAACAAATTTGGGGTCTTGCCGAGTATGTACAGACCTTTAAAAAAATCTTGCAATTAAACTATTTGAATTTGTCTCCTATGCTTTCCCGACAAGTTCTCTTGTTTTCTTTTCATATGTAATAAAACATAAATAGGTGACAAACACTAATTACGCTTGTTAAAGAGCATCTATAACTAGATGAAATGAAAGCGTCCTGTGGTATTTGACTGCAGGATGTCAATATTGTTTGGCTTTAGTGAAATCAAGTTTGAAAATCTCAGATTACAGCATTTGTTTAATCTTTCTCTCCTAAACCTTCCATAAAACAGCTTTGTTTTTGCCCATTAGTTGGCCTTTAAGGTCCTTTCTTATGGTTTCTATCTTTGTTTGCAGATGCACGACATTGTCAAGGCAGTGGGCAACTGCAGCTACAACCAGCTGGTGGAGAAGATAATATCCTGCAAACAGTCAGACAACAGCGAGCTGGCAGGGGAAGGTGAGAGCCTGCTTCCTGACCACTTTCTGACTTAATGTCTCTTGTCTTTGCTGCGCACATTTGCTTACAGAAACACTCAGTATACAGTTGTGTGCGAAAGTCAGGGCACCCCTTTAAAAACAGCATATTTTATATATTTAAAAATGTATATTCATATTTACTGTCTCTCTGGTATATGGGAAAAAAAGACAATATTGTCAGGAAACATTAATGCATAGTTACATTTTATTTTATAAATTGAACAAAATTACAAAAATTAAAAACATAATTTTGGCATGTGCAAAAGTCGGGGCACCCTACAGCATCAGTACCTTCAGTACTTAGTAACACCCCCTCTGGCAGATATCACAGCTTGTAAACGCTTTTTATAGCCAACAACAAGTTTCTGGATTCTATTATTTGGGATTTTTCCCCATTCTTCCTTGCAAAAGGCTTCCAGTTCTGCAATATTCTTAGGACGTCTTGCATGCACAGCTCTTTTAAGATCTACCCACAGATTTTCGATGAGGTTTAAGTCGGGAGACTGTGAAGGCCATTCCAAAACCTTCAGCTTGCGTTTCTTGAGGTAGTCCATGGTGGATTTGGAGGTATGTTTAGGATCATTATCCTGTTGTAGAAGCCATCCTCTTTTCAGCTTTAGCTTTTTTACAGATGCTGTGATATTTGCCTCCAGAATTTGCTGGTGTTTAATTGAATCCATTCTTCCCTCCACCCGAGCAATGTTTCCTGTCCCACTGGCTGCAACACAACCCCAAAGCATGATGGATCCACCCCCATATTTAACAGTTGGCAAGGTGTTCTTTTCATGAAATGCTGCTCCTTTTTTTCTCCAAACATACCTTTGCTTATTGTGGCCAAAGAGTTCTATTTTAACTTCATCAGTCCACAGCACTTGTTTCCAAAAGTCATCAGGCTTCTGTAGATGTTCTGTTGCATATTTTTGACGTTGTATTTTATGATGAGGTCGTAGATAAGGTTTTTTTCTGCAGACTCTTCCATGAAGGTCTTGTTTGTGCAAGTATCGGCGCACAGTGGAAGGGTGCACCACCACTCCTGAGTCTGCTAAATCTTCCTGGAGGTCTTTTGAAGTCAAATGTGGGTTTTGGTTTACCTTTCTGATCAGACTACGAGCTGTTCTCTCCGAGAGTGTCCTTGGTCTTCCAGATCTCTTCTTGACCTCCACAGTTCCCCTCACCTGCCATCTCTTAATTATGCCTCGCACTGTGGAAACTGCAAGCTGAAAACGCTTTGCTATCTTCTTGTAGCCCTCCCCGGCATTGTGGGCATCAATTACTTTCATTTTTTCTGTCTTACACAGCTTCTTAGAGAAACCCATGGTTGCTGAGTGTTTGTACAAGGTTTGTGGAGTCGCCGTATTTAAGAAACCCTCAAATTGGCACCAGCTGGCACTCCCTAATGACAATTGTTGACACATGCTTCAGGACCAATGAGCTGGTAGAGGTCTGAGCTTGTAAAAAGAATCTGAAACTTTGAAACTCTCAGGGTGCCCCAACTTTTGCACATGCCAAAATTATGTTTTTAATTTTTGTAATTTTGTTCAATTTATAAAATAAAATGTAACTATGCATTAATGTTTCCTGACAATATTGTCTTTTTTTCCCATATACCAGAGAGACAGTAAATATGAATATACATTTTTAAATATATAAAATATGCTGTTTTTAAAGGGGTGCCCTGACTTTCGCACACAACTGTATAACTACGGGCTTAATGTAATAAATTCAGGGCGTTTACATGTGTGGGTTTCTAAATGACTGAGCTCTTTAACTCATTGTTTTCTTTGCAGATATCTGAACTTTTCAACCAAATATTTGCTCATATACCACAAAGCTGCCTAAGTAGCTCCCAGCAGGACTGAAAGCCAACATGTCGATGCTTAGTCCTGATACAGGGCGCTTCCTCTTTGCTATTTTAGTTTCACATTTCTAGCCCAGCTCCTTCTTTGATGACTAATGTAGCATTGATACTTCACTTAAAGCAAATCCATACAAATGGGATGATAGGAACTCTTAGAGAGAAAGAGTGTTTCTTTCCTGTCTGTACAAAGGGTTGAGTTCTAGTGCATAGGCTGTTTTTTTTCTATCTTGCTTTCTTTGTGACCATCTGCAGTGCATCTGTGTATGAGGTTCCTGCTCGGCCTGGAAAAGTATAGAAAAGTAAAATAGAGCGTGGAAAACTATTTGTATTTTCCGACTTTTTTTCTTCCATCCCAGCTCATATTTATTATTTCGGTAGTCATACTGCCCTCTATTTACAAGTATTGTTAAAACATGAAGGCTTTTTTCTTTATTTGTTTGTGTTCTGTATAGTTGCACTGGGTTTATTTAAAAGACGCGGTCTCTAATCGGACTTTTTGTGGCTAGTCAGTTAAACCCAGAAATATAATCTAAGATTGTGACGGATGAAACACAGGAAAACAAAAACATCCGAACCACATTATTGATTTCCTGTGATGTTTAAGCCAGTCGGTGTCTCATATGTAAACCAAGTGCATCTGTTTGTGCTTTTCTTCCTTGTCCTGTGACAGGCATTGTGGCGGAGCAGTTTTTGAGCAGCACTGCCACTCAGCTGACTTACCATGGCTTATGTGAGCTCACTTCCACTGTGCAGGAGGGAGAGCTTTGTGTTTTTTTCAGGAACAACCATTTCAGCACCATGATCAAATACAAGGTAAACAAGTACTAACAACTTTTTTGTACGTAACTTATGTTAACAATTAGGAGTTTCAGTTGGGATTAGTAGGCCACCCTTATACCCCACTTACACAACATAAAATAGGTCAAAATGTGGGTTTTCTTTCCCTTCAAGTTTTTCCAAATCCATATTTCTCAGATCAATAGACATATTTTAATGTCACACTAAAGTAACCTGAATAAAGTTATATCTCAAAGTAACAACATTTTCGAATAATAATTTGATTTATGAGGAGAAAAAGCCTAGTTCAGTTCCACTCCCCCCACCCAGACCTGGTTACTGTCCGATCTGCAATAATCATCCAGCATCATCCAGAAGGTGACTAAAGAGCCCAGAAGAACATCTGAAGCACTAAGGGCCTCACTTGCCTCAGTTACAGTAAGAGTCCATGTTTCCACAAAAGTGGCAAAAACTACTTCTAACTAAAAAGAACACAAAGGTCCATTTAACATTTGCTCAAAAAGTATCTTGATGATTCCCAAGACTTTTGGGAAAATATGCGGACTAAAGTGGAACTTTTTGTGCATGACCATACACTCATAACCATATCTTCTTGGTCTGATTAACTTCTTCGGGACCTCTTGCTGTAAATAGTAGAACCATAAATTCTGCTCTCTGGTTACATCTTTAAGTAAAACATCTAGGGTTGCCAACTCCAAGCAAAAAAAAAAAGGACCACCCTCCACCTCATAATGCTTAATCGATGTAATCAACTTAATCTAATGCACGTGTAAAACAAATGCACAGAAATCAATTATTTTTCTACAATAATTAAATAGATTCAACATCTTTCTTTGTCAGAACTGTAGACTGCACAGATGGTACCTTCCCAAAGGAAAATAGTACTATAGCTTACCAGGGTGTATATTAGACTCAATAATATTTACTATATACGATAATGGATTTCTATACATTTAACAGATGAGCACTTTGGTTGAAAGATTCAGATAATTGTTTATTAAAAGCTAGACGTTTTAAATGAGAATAAGAAAGAAAAGTATGTATTTGTGCCCCCCTTTCCCTGTTAATGCCCTACCTGGCCCCCTGGCAAAACTTTGCTAGAGCCGCCCCTGCACAGCTACCAGCTGTCAGCTACATAAAAGGATCCTTGTGGTATTTGTCTTTCAGAAACAGTTTATAACTTCCCTTCAACTCATTCATGTCACCTAAAAGGTAAACCTGTTTCTCCATCAGCTGTTCGGGTCTGAAGATTGAGTAAGGACATCTCCTGGTTTCATGTTCATGTTTCTCTCACACCTGATATCCAAACCGATGCCATGACCAGCAGCTTTTACAGCTTTGGCTCCAGCAAACATCAGCTGATACTAGAAAGTCATATTAAATCAGTTCTAACAACAGGTTTTCAAACTTAAATGTGCTGCTTTTGTTTAGCGCGACATCCGCTGGTTTCCTCTTTCTGCGCAAAGTGGGTGATAAACAAACAAGAGAGAGACAGAAAAGCCGATTGATCAGTTGATCATTGATCAGTTTCATGATTTAAGGAGCAACAGGAGAGGGGAGGGGGGGGGAAAGGAGAAAAGAAGAAGCAGCTGCACAGCGTAAAGACACAGAACAACTCCAGCTTTGTGTGTTTTTTTTTAAATTCTAGCTGAAGTACCGAACAAATCGGGTTCCTTTTCACCTCAATACAGAACACGTAATATTTTCTCTGAATACGGGACAATTCCGTTTTTTACGGGACTGTTGGCAACCCTAAAAACAACCGACCATTAGTTCGTTATCTTAAGCTGAAGTGATTTTGTCATTTGTTACCTAGTCAAAGTCCTTACTTAAATCCATTTAAAATCCTGTGGCATGACCTTAAAGAAGCCGTTCATGTTTAAAAACGCTCCAGTGTGGCTAAATTCAGACAATTATGTAAAGCAGAGTGTTTCAAAGTTCCTCCACAGCGATGTAAAAGTCGGATGAAGACTTGATGGTAGTTGTTGCCACCAAGAGAGGCACAACCAGCTTAGGGACAATGACTTAGTTTGGATAGATTATTACCCTTCCCTCTAAATTAATAAAGTTAGCATTTAAAAACAACATTTTGCTTTTTCTCAGGTTATCACTGTCTGACATTAAAAATAGCTTGATGATCTGACACTGTAGGTTGGAGTTGGAGTTATGATGGTTTGTGATGCAGGTTGGCCCAGCTGTGTTTTCCCTTTGTATCGTGTGGCTAATTGTAGCAGGTAACTTTCAACCACCGCTCATCACTCTGTCTTTGTAATAAAAATGAATCCATCTGTGCTGTTCATACAGAAATAGAGTATAGGCTTACTTAAGTGGCTTCTGTCTGTTGAAGGTATAGTGCATGGTTTCCACTAGTGTCAGGATGGACATCTACATGCTAGACGGAAATTAAACCAACTGTTTTCCTCTTTCTTCTGGTTTTTCCTTTCCCACTGAAGGTGTTCAGTATTTTACTAATAGGGTTTTAATTTCTAAATATAATAAAGGGTATTCTCTTATGTGCATCTGGTATCCAGTTAGAGACCAATATTTAGACTGATTTCCAGAAGTGCATGTGTCCCAGCCATCTGTTATAGTTCCCAGCTAGATCGACACACATCTGTAGATAGAACAGACCTTTCCTGTTATCTACAGGAGGGAAGTGGGTCTGCAGTTGTTGTTTCCAGTGCAAGCAAAGCAGTGCGTGTATCACGATAACAGTCGCTCAAAGCTTCAGGACAGCTTTGTGCTCTTGTAATCACTTTTTGGAAACTTTATTTGCCTTTACCTTCAGTAGAAAAGTACATGATAGCATTCTAACCTATTTCTAACCAGTGTAATTTCATTTGCTTCCCAGGGTCAGCTGTACCTTCTGGTTACAGACCAGGGTTTCCTGACAGAGGAGAAGGTCGTGTGGGAGAGTCTGCACAACGTTGACGGAGATGGAAACTTCTGTGATTCAGAGTTCAGGTTGCGGCCTCCGTCCGATCCCGAGACTGTGTACCGTGGACAGCAGGATCAGATAGACCAGGTCTGAGCAGTTCTAGCCCAGCTAGTAAAACCTAACCCGGAGACTGATTCACATGTATAACAAAGTACAAACTGAACATTAAATCAGCAGCAAGCCAACGGTACTCAGAGACAGAAAGCAACTAAGAATAGAAATTGGAGAAGCTCACGCAAAGATAACTAGTTTGTAGGGACTGTAGTTGTGCCAGCATGTGGGCCCCTTAACTGGTGGCTGGGTAATACTTCTCTTCATAAATACCGGTACATACAATAAATAAGTCACACAACATAAAAACATTAAATATTTGTTTATTATTACACCATTACTTCCTGAAAGAAGGAGTAGAATCAATATCCTTCAATTTGCTATAGACATTTGACTTTATTATGTCACATAGTTGTAGAAAACATAATTTAACTTTACATTTGTGGATGTATGTTTGCTTTTTAGGACTATCTGATGGCACTCTCCCTGCAGCAGGAGCAGCAAAGCCAAGACCTGCAGTGGGAGCAGCTCCCCGAAGGCATCAGCGACCTAGAGCTGGCCAAAAAGCTTCAGGAGGAGGAGGACCGACGAGCGTCGCAATACTACCAGGAGCAAGAGCAGGAGCAAGCCGCTGCTGCAGCCGCTGCACAGGCTCAAGCTCAGGTAGGGATGGCAGGACATGGAAAGATCCAGAAAGAGGAATAATGGAGGAAGGAATTGATTGAGCTGGAATAAAAGTGGGATTTAATAAACTTTCTGTTGTGTTTTTGAATTTGGCTCCATGTTTGCATCTAAGATTTTAAATTACAAATGAAGAATGGTCAGTGTGTGAAGTAATACATTTGATATTTTTAGTGACATAATGTCAAAAAACTTTGGGAGGGGTTTAAAAATATAGAAAATATATTTTGTGTTAAAAACGTTTCTCATTTTAGATGATCTACATTGTGCTTTGGATCATTGTCCTGCTCCATAACTTGAGGACTTTCTGGCAGAAAGGAGAATTCATGGTTCTATTAATTACAGCAAGTCTTCCCGGACCTGAAGCAGCAAAGCAGCCCCAGACCATAATAATTCGACCAGCGTGTTTGACTGCTGGTTTGATGTTGTTTTGCTGAAATACTGCTAGTTTTACACCAGACGTAAGAGAACATAAACTTTCCAATAAACTTGCCGTTAGTTTTGTCAGTCCACAGAATATTTCCCCATAGATCCCAGGGTTAATCAAGAATGATGTGAAGCAGGCCTTTCTTTCTGGTTAGCAGTGGTGTTGGTCTAAGAGCTCTCCCATGGAGGGTTTTTCTGCCCAGTCTCTATCTTATTGTTGAATCCGGAACACTTAACTTAACAGAGGTAAGCGAGGTCTGCAGTGCTTTAGATGTTCTGGCTTCTTTTGGGAACTGGATGAACCACCCGTGCTTTCTTGAAATAATTTCTGGTCACTCCTAGGAAAGTTCACCACTGTTGAATTCCCGAAGCATTTGAAATGGTTTTTGTTCCCTTCTCCAGACTGATAGATATCGATGACGATTCTCATCTGTTCTTGATGTTTTACAAAGCGGGGAAGGTTTTGTTGGTTTTTGAGATCTTTTATCTTACCTCCTTCTGTGACACCGTTTAAATTTAGGTGATTGGTTTATTTTGTAGGCGTGGCAGTTATCGGGCCTGGGTGTGGCTTGTGCAATGAAATCAAAATATGTGGTAAATGTTTTCTATTTAACTCATGATTTAACAAGGCCTACAATTATATTTCCAACCTAATAAATAAAATCATCAATTAAAAAATTGCATTTCGCATTTGCTCTGGTTACCTTTGTAAAATGTTAGTTTGTTTGATGACCTGAAACATTCAAGTGCAAAAGAAAAGCAGAAGAAATCTGTAAGTGGGCAAAAACATTTCCACTGCACTACATGTTGTACATTCCTCAGTAAATATAAAAGTGACTTCAGGAAGTTGACTTAATCTCCTTCTGCATGAAGTCATAAACTGCCTTTGGTCCTTTAAACAATTTTTTACAAATGTTTCTAGAAATAATAGACAACATCTTAAGTTTAAATCTCTAAACCTGTACTCTCCTGTCTGTGCAGGAGCCCATTGAAGGAAGTGAGGTGGACAGAGGAGGAGCTCCACCAAGTGGAGCAGCAGCTGGTGGCGGGACCGCAGCCGCAGGCGGGGCCACATCCAGCCCAGGAAAACATTCATCAGGTGGGGAGCGTAAAGCCAAGAAGGAATCGAAAGAAAAAGACAAGTGTGTTATTTTGTAACACACGGCGCGTCTGCGTGAGTGTGTGTTTTCTTATCTGTGTGAAAGAGACAGCACTGGTCTCCCTGCGAACTGGACGACAAACAAGGGGACGGATAGATGTTACTAACGGAGGACTGGTTGTTCCCAAAAACCACTGGTGCCTGTTATCCTCAATCCTCAGGGGAGCCTGAGCGTCGGAGGAAGGGACACTACAACTACAGCAACTGGTCTTTCATAGAGTCGGCCAAACTTTGTTACAAGTCGCTCACTGCACTGCAAATACGTGGGTTGAAATTTACCTGGGGCAGTGCATTTTATAGAAAAGCATAAAATCCACACGCAACTTATTTCATTTTGTTTTTCACTCATGCAGCTTATAAGCTTATTTGTAGACAGCAATATTTACAAAACATAGTTTGAAAGATTTGCTTTTTTTTTTTATGAAGTCAGCTGTTGATGCCAAGATACAAGTTTCATTTATTTATAAGTTGCACAGGTAGATTTTGGGATAATTTTTGGGGGGTTTTCCAAGCCGAAAAGGGATTTCATTTTTATCTTGCCTGTTGAAAATCAGCTTTTAAACCACTTGTGTTCCTTCTGAAACACAACACACTAAGGGTTAATAATGCCAGATAGCTGCCAACTGTAGCTGTGTAAGAAGACTTTATAACCATAGCTCGCTCTGTTCAGATTTGCCTTACCAGAGTATGGCATCATTGTATTCTGCTCTGTCCGAATGTGAACGAGTGCTTGTTTAAGTGGAGTGCATTACGTGATACAATAGCATGTGGTGTCCATTCACGAAACACCATTGTTCTGACAAGTTTCAGTTTGGAAATGCGTTGCTTTGTTGTAGTTAAGCTACACATTTGGGTTGTTTTGCTGTGATCCTGTTAGGCACGATCGTCTTTTGCAAATTAGCTTTTATTTTTAAGGTTGGGTGCGAAAGGCTCTATGAGGTTAGCTTCTTGAGATGCTGGATCTTTCCTGGTGCTTATTTTTTGCCCAGAAAGAAAAGGAAAAAGCCGGAAGCCTCCTGCTGTTGTACTCTGGGCCAAATCAATCAGTCAGTACATGGAATCCAATTACTAAGAGTAATTAAGTTTTGGTTTTCCTTTTAGAAAGAAAAGTATCACATAATCTTCTTATACAAATACAAAACTGTAACCCACCTGTAGAAAATTTTAGAGCAAAATGTTACTATCATCAAAGCACCAAACAATCTCAGTGAATTGATGATCATGACAAATCATTTATTTCAGTAATGTAATTCAGTACTTAAACTCATGTAATATGTAGATTTATTACACAAATGTGAAATAATCATGATCAAATTTACCAAACAAATGCTTGTAGTATACCACTCTTTCTCTGAAACACATGACCTTTTCAATTACCTAATTTATTAGGCTGCAGCTGGATGTCCTGAGACATCAATACTCCACAAATCTTTTTCCTTCATTCCAAGGTTGGTTTGCAGATGTTTAGTTTGTCCCCCGTCTGGTGTTGCTCTGCAACCAGGCTATGAATATGAAATCAACAAATGGAGTGATGCAAATGTGGTATTTTTCTAAATTATAGTTAATGTTGTAATTTGTGGATATTAGGTTATAAAAAAATAACCCACCTTTAATTCCAGATGTGTGGTTGGATCAGGACAAACAGCAGAAGTCTAAGCCAGACTGCAAATGCTGAGAGCAGGCTTGGTTTCAAGCTGAGGCTGTGCAAAATTCATCCATCTGGCTTTGTGTCAAATCTCCTTGTCTTCGCGTAACTTAGCTCTCCCAACATTTTGGGGAACTGAGTGTGTAATATTTGTAGAGTTTAGGCCTAAATGTTACAATTCACAAACATAGCAGTCCATGGAGGGTAACAGGGTTCACATAATCAACGTTGAATTTCTTTGGCATCCCTTCTCAGCTTCTGTGCTTTTCTCTGCACCACTGAGCATGCAACCACATGATGTACATGTTCAACCTGTTGCATTCTTATATTGGGTTTAGCTGGTTGTTTGTGCCATTATTGTACAGTGGGACTGCCTCCAGAGATATTTTTCTATCTATACATTCCAGCTGGATGCCTTGACGCGAGCGCTCTGTCACAGACTGGAGACAGTCGTCACAGAGGGTCTTTGCGGTGCTTGTGAAATGGACTGTTATTTTCTCGATTGAAAACAGATTCCCTATTAGAGCAAGAGGAGTACATGGAGGCAGCAGGTGACCCGACTGTATGGGGTAACCTTTTTCTTTTCAATGAGCTCTGTGTCGTGGCATGAGGTTGGTTGTGTTTTTGAGACAATCCATACATATTTTCCACAACAGAACTACTCTCAGGCCCTTTCTACGAAGGGACATATCCTAGTGTGTCTTTTCTAGCTCGTATGCTTTTTAATGGCACAGTTCCTCGGCCTGCAGTCGCTTTCTCAATCTTGGCTTTTTAGTACTTCTATATGTATACACACAGAACTTTTGACACTTTGAAGAATTTAACGCTTCACCCTTAAGTTTGATCCACACACTAAAACCAATGAACTGGCTACCAAAATAAAGACCACCTCGGACAGGGTTAAATAACATTAGATGTGCGCACTTTTCATAGAAGTTTATTTTTTCCATATTAGCTTAATTGTTTGTTGTTGTTTTTTTACTTCATGTGTCTTGGCCAATTAACTGAACACAATATTAAACATTCCAGTAGAGGTTTAGCATAATAAAACATGACTAAGGGAAATTCGGATTTTATTTATGTTGGTTTGTGCAAAACGTGTGAAGTGACATGCCACCTCTTATTACAAACATATTTCTGTGCTTTAGCTTGATATTCCTGGTCACTATTACCTGAATCTGATGTTTCAAGTGTTTGCTTCGCCCTGGGTTGTTAGGATGAAATAATCAGAGGGATATTCTATGTTCTGTGTCTCATAGTTGGTTCTTGTATGCTTTGTAAAAGTGATGGTGGGGTAAATGCTGTAAAATTAGTATTCTGAAGAGGTGATCGTGGAACATATGTAGATATTTTTTGCTATTGGTTTTGCACTGTTACATTAATATGCACTAACAAAAAAGAGACATACCTCATTTTCTATTGAACATTAATTGTGCAAGAGTGCTATTGTTTTTTGTTGGGTACCTTTAAAAAAACATAATAAGATGGGGGGGGGGGGAAACACACGGCCAAATTATTTCTAATGTTGGTTGCAGTTGCTCTTAAGCCAGCTGAGTAATAAAAGTCTGAAAAGGGCTGTTTTGGCTTCAGAGGAAAAATTTTGTCAAAAAGGTAGCACCAATTCAATACAACTTGCTGCAATGTAATACACTACTCAGGTTAGTGGTACATCTGTCTTAAGGCTACCAATGTACATGATTAAGTAGCAACACATCGCTTATAGATAATGAGTTTTGCATCATAAGGAAAAATAGAAATGATAAAATATGTTTAAGATTCTGTTAGCGACGGATAAAAAGAGCTAAAGGGCAGGTATCATCATTTCGGCAAAGAAAAAAAGTAAGCACAAGGCAGCTGAAAGTTGCTAAAGAGGGACGAGGTTGCATTTATGCCAAACCTGAGCATAATACAATGTTCTTCCCAAACCAAATTAATGACAACAAAGTCTTTAACTAAATTCAGCTTTATAGAGTCAAGTTTTATCCAGTAAGGAGTAAGAGTCAGGATAAATTCTGTGTGAAAGCAGTGGTTTGAAGAGCTAAAATCACTCTGCCAGGAGCCGGGAAATCAGCACTTGTGATAAAACATGTATTTGGAAACAGTAAACGTCTGTCCACATTCAGATAGATGTTATTTCTGCTCCAATTCTGACCAGCATTGTTACTGGTATGCATCTGCAGGTTCCTCCCACCAACTGGTTCTCCCGAATAGCCTACTTTCGATTAATTAGTGGAGTGATTTTTAGTTCCCCTTCCCTCTACATACTCGGGATGCTTTTTACTCATAAGGGTTTATGTCCACTGATGTAGCTGTCAAAATGTTAATCCAAAGTCGGTCTGCTACCAATCTGAAACTCTAAAACTCTGTCTGTATGAAGTTTTCCGATTCCCTTGGCACTAAAAAAAAAGTCACTTCAAGCTATTGCTTAATGTGTCCGATGGAAAGGAATTTATAATACTAATATACAAACAGGCTGTAGCTACATTTAAACACTAATGGAAAAAACAACTGGTACAGCTTAGGCTAATTATTGTGGTTAAACATACATGTGGATAATTTGGATGAAGCAGTTATTTTTTTCACGTGATCTGTTGTCATCAGTAGATGTTTTTTTTTAATATATTGACAGACAAGAAAAAAGTTGAACTGATAAAACTTTATGCTCACAAACGACTGCGGTCACATCAGTGGTCTGGCTGTTTACTCCCTGCTCAAGTCATGTGTCCTAGCCATGAAACTTTTTAATGGCTATAAAATATATTTGCCCTTTGAAAATGTTGGTAGGTGTACTTCTAATTTAGGTAGTAATGTTTCAAGCCCGGTCCATAATTACACTACATAATGTTCTCATAGAAGTGTGATAAGCTTAAGCTAGAATACAGAACGAGAAACGTTTTGCTTTTTTAAAGAGTGTTACCGTAGCAGAGGAAGCTATTCATTTCGCATGAGACGCATCCAGAGTGCTGCAACAATCTAATAGAAGTTTTTTTTTATTTAATGCAATATCAGACTCCCAGATTAAACTTTGTGAGGCATGTGTAAGTGGGGAATGAAATGTTAGGCACAAGGACATTTTATTATTTACCACCCCTCTGCATCAGCTCTGCTGTGTGGTCTGTTATGTTTGAGTGTCACACAAATAAGCAAAAGGACTTTGAGAATATGAGAGGTTACTCATTGGTGTCAATTTCATTGATCATTATTTACTTAATGACCAAATAATGTATGTAGCCTTTCACATTACAGTCACATATTGTATATGGTGATGTGTGTGTGTGTGTGTATATATATATAAATATAAATGCATATAACAAAATGCCTTATAGACGAGGGACATTCAACCTGATTAGAAGTTACCTGGATAATAAAAAAACTAAGATCAGTAAGTGGTTTGTTGTCATTTTGTCCAAGAAAACATTCATTTATAATTTCTTTGAAAACACATACCATAATCTCTCCTCTCATTCCACACAGTGAAGGAACCAAAGCAAAAGTAGATCTTCATACTAAACAGCAAAAAAAGAAACGTCCCTTTTTCTGGACTGTGTATTTCAACAATAATGTTGTAAAAATCCAAATAACTTTACAGATCTTCATTGTAAAGGGTTTAAACAATGTTTTCCATGCATGTTCAGTTAACCATAATCAATTAATTAACATGCACCTGTGGAATGGTCGTTAAGACCTTAACAGCTTACAGAAAGTAGGCATTTAAGGTCACAGTTCTAAAAACGCAAGACACTAAAGAGACTTGTCTACCGACTGTGAAAAACCCCCAAAGAAAGATGCCCAGGGTCCCTGCTCATCTGCGTGAACGTGCATTAGGCATGCTGCAGGGAGGCATGAGGACTGCTGATGTGGCTAGGGCAATAAATTGCCATGTCCGCACTGTGAGGCGCCTAAGACAGCGCTACAGGGAGACAGGAAGAACAGCTGATCATCCTCGCAGTGGAAGACCACGTGTAACAACACCTGCACAGGATCGGTACATCCGAATATCACACCTGCGTGACAGGTACGGGATGGCCACAACAACTGCCCGAGTCACACCAGGAACACACAATCCCTCCATCAGTGCTCAGACTGTCCGCAATAGGCTGAGAGAGGCTGGACTGAAGGCTTGTAGGCCTGTTGTAAGGCAGGTCCTTACCAGACATCACCAGCAACAACGCCGCCTATGGGCACAAACCCACCTTCGCTGGACCAGACAGGAGTGGCAAAAAGTGATCTTCACTGATGAGTCACGGTTTTTTTTTCTCACCAGGGGTGATGGACGGATTTGTGTTTATTGTCAAAGGAATGAGCGTTACACCGAGGCCTGTACCCTGGAGCGGGATAGATTTGGAGGTGGGGGGTCCGTCATGGTCTGGGGCGGTATATCACATCACCATCGGACTGAGCTTGTTGTCATTGGAGGCAATCTCAATGCCTTGCGGCACAGGGAAGACATCCTCCTCCTTCATGTGGTACCCTTTATGCATGCTCATCCGGACATGATCCTCCAGCAGGACAATGCCACCAGCCATACTGCTCGTTCTGTGCGTGAGTTTCTGCATGACAGCAATGTCAGTGTTCTGCCATGGCCAGCGAAGAGCCCGGATCTCAATCCCATTGAGCACGTCTGGGACCTGTTGGATCGCAGGGTGAGGGCTAGGGCCATTCCCCCCAGAAATGTCCAGGAACTTGCAAGTGCCTTGGTGAAAGAGTGGGGTAACATCTCACAGCAAGAACTGACAAATCTGGTCTAGTCCATGAGGAGGAGATGCACTGCAGTACTTCAAGCAGCTGGTGGCCACACCAGATACTGACTGGTACTTTGATTTTGAGCCTCCCTTCATTCAAGGACACATTATTCTATTTCTGTTAGTCACATGTCTGTAAAACATGTTTAGTTTATGTCTTATGGTGTTGACTCTTTTAGTGTTCATACAAATATTTACACACATTAAGTTTACTGAAAGTAAAAACAGTTGAAAGTCAGAGGACGTTTCTTTTTTTGCTGAGTTTAGTTAACGTGACATTTCTTAGCTGGTAACAGAATCTGAATGTCCTTGGATTATTTCCAAGCACAGACTTTTCATCTGATGGTGTTAATGTCAGACTCCACTAGGGTTGCCAGCCGTTCCGTAAAAAACGGAATCGTTCCGTATTTAGAAAAAAATGGATGCATTCCGTATTAAAGAAATAAAGAACGCAATTTGTTCCTTATTTCTGTCAGAGCCAAAATGAGCAAACATTGTCATCTAAATCAATGAACGAGAGGACGTTTTATTTTGAAACTGCGCGGTATGCCAATTTCCTGCTCTTGTGTTTTGTTGTCACCAATAAGATACGCCCACTTACATTCCCACTCAGCTCATTGGTCAAGATAGGCCCACTGCTGCTCATAAGGAAGACGTGTCGGCGAAACAGACAGCAAAAATAAAGCAGCATGGACAACACCTGCTCGGAGAATATACAAGATTTACCGACCAGTGCTGCTTCTACAAGCACTGACAGCGCTACGGTTGCCAACCGTCCCGTAAAAACGGAAGCATCCCGTATACAGAGAAAATATTGAGGTGAAAAGGAGCGCGATTTGTCTCGTACTTCAGCTAGAATGAAAACAATTCTGTCTTTACGCTGCGCAGCTGTTTCATCTCCTCTCAGTCTGCCTCTCCTGTTGCTCCTTCAATCATAAAGCTGATCAATGATCGGCTTTTCTGTCACCAGTCCCGTCTCTATCATTTGTTTATCGCCCACTTTGCGCTAGAAAGAGGAAACCAGCGGATGTCGCGGTAAACAGCAGCACGTTTAATTAGCCTGCCTGTCGTTAGAATAATCTTAATAGGCCTATGACTTTCTAGTATCTTCTGATGTTTGCTGGAGCCACAGCAGTAACAGCTGCTGGTCATGATATCGGTTTGGATATGTGGTGAGATGGAAACGTGAAGATGAAACCAGGAGATGTTCTTACTGACTCATCAGAGCTGAACAGGTGATGGAGAAACAGGTTTACCTTTTAGGTGACATGAATGAGTTGAAGGGAAGTTATAAACTGTTTCTGAGAGACAAATAACACCAGGATCTTTTTCTACAACTATGCAGGGGCGGCTCTAGCAAAGTTTTGCCAGGGGGCCAGGTATGGCATTAACAGGGAATTAACATACATTTCTTTCTTATTCTCATTTAAAATTCCTAGCTTTTAATAAATATTTATCTGAATCTTACATCCAATTGGATTTAGTGGTCATAAATCCTTTATCATATATAGTAAATATAAAGTCTAATACAGTATATATCCTAGTAAGCTATAGTACATTTTCCTTTGGGAAGGTACCATCTGTGCAGTCTGCAATTCTGTCAAAGAAAGATGTTGAATCTATTTAATAATTATAGAATGCTTGATTTCTGTGCATTTCTTTTACACATGCATTAAAGTCGATTAAGCATCATGAGGCGGATGGTGGGGGGTGGTTCCTTATTTTTTTTGCTGGGAGTTGGCAACCCTAGACTCCACTGATAACTGCAAATGTCAAAGGAATTTACATGAGAATCTGTGGGCCCTGCCTCCAATATATGTTCCTAAAGCTTCATGGTAACATCCAACTTTATGGGTTTTTGAAAACCCTGGACAAATGTATATATTATTTAGACCAATGCCCCAAGATACAGTGGGGCGATAAAGTATTTGGCAGCCACAGATTGTACAAGTTGTCCCACTTAAAAAGATGGTCTGTAATTTTCATCATAGGTACACTTAAACTATGAGACAGAATGTGGAGGGAAAAAAATTCCAGGAAATCACATTGTGATTTTTAAAGAATTTGTATAATGGTGCAGAAAATAAGTATTTGATTTTTATGTTTTGGCAGAACCTTAAGAGACCGACAGTCATTCATAGCATGTTACTGCTGCTTAAGTTGGCATCAAATACAAATCGATCATTGGTTTTATTGTAATAAACTATGTGCAATCTGTTGTGATATTGTCAATTTTGTTGGATTTTAATCATTTCAGAACTTGGTAAAGACCAGATTATTTTCATGTCATTTAAAACACAGACTGAAAGTTTAGATTCATTTTCTTTTTACCATAGGAATTGAGTTAATTTAAGTGAACTGTAAAAACTACACTTAAAGGTTTTGTATTCTAATTAAGTTTTATTAACCAATAACATCTAGTGTGTGGTTAAGGATACAAAGGAGTGAGTGTGAAGACAAGCATAGATTCAAGATGCCTGCTAGTGCAACTTAAAGAATAAAGCTTAATCAGTTTTGAAAGTACATAAAAGCATAAAATGCTTCCAGATGGGGATTTAGTCAAAGCTGACAGGGCTCTCTCCACTCAAGTAGCAACCTAAAGGTTTTACAACCTTCAGGTTGATTTCATATTGTTTCAAACTTTCCAGGTTCAACCTATTAAACAGAACTATGATGCTTATGGAGTTCAATGACCAGAGACGGGTCCTGGAACAATGACTCCTAAACAAGGTTAAAAAAAAAACACTGATCTGAAAACTGATACTCAAATTATATTTGTAAAATGTCCACAGTTGAATTACAAACAGAATACATTTGCTCCCATTATTTCTCAGTAAGACCTGTACACAATCTTGTGTCCTCTGGTAATTGCTGCCTAACGTGGGGCCATCAAAGAGAGCACTTTACACAGCTCAACAGTCCTGTTAGAGCATATCAGCGAGTCTTTACACATTTTGACACTTTCTTTAAGTATGACTTCCTAACAAAATAAAAAAATATAAATAAAAAAAAGAAAATAGAAACGTCATCCATTTCAGAGAAACGGCCAAATCATCGATCCTTGTTATTTTGGGTTCTATAATACACTAAAATAAAACATTACACAGGAAAACAGAGTGTAACACTACGCTAATGAAAATATACAAACACTTAACAGGATAAGTCCTATAATATCACTGGAAAACTTGTTACAAAGACGCGGGGCTGTGCATCAACTTCAGAAATATTAAAACGTGTGCACAGGGTTGTTTTGTGGTAACAGCAGAACTGTCAGGAAAACCCCACACTGAGGTAAACACTGTCCATACAGATTAAAACAGGGGTATCAACCTCATGGCTGCTAATGTGCCACCCAGAACAGCTGTTTTAAAAATAAAACGTTCAGGAAAATCTGCAAATATTCGATCCTATAAAGCGGCTGAACTCAGTCAGCACTAGAATGGCCGTGATGCTCCTTTGAAAGCCTTGAATCCTCCCACGGTGCTGCTGCTGGAAATGGAGTTGTTAGTGATCTGTACAATGCGGCTCAATCCTGATGAAGAGTGGCTGCAAAGAGACAAAGGTCAAATCCATCAGGGCTGTAACAGGACATTTCGTTGAGCTTCTGTCACCATCACTTGGTCTGATTTGTATACCTGGAGGTGGCCATCATGCCTCCACGACTGTCTCCCATTCTGCGGTTCTCAGAAAAGACCCCTCCTTGAGAGCCTGAGCCACCGTGCCACTCCTTCCTCAGTCCTGGCTCCCTGCTGTGACGCTCCACCACAACCTGGCGGCCAGAGCTGAACGACTACAACAACAAAGGTTTGTTAGCAAAAAACATGAATTTTCACAACTATTTTTTATTTATTTAAATCAACTGGATTTTTCAAGGTACAGTGAATTTAGTCAAGAAAATAACAAAATCAAATATTTAAATTTGGTATTTCAACAAAAAATTTAATCTATATGTCTAACGTGACCTTTCAACAAGCAGAGAGACTTTTCTTAGAGTAGCCTCGGAGCAAGACTGTTACGGAAAAACCAGCAGGGAGTACACCAGGAAAACAAAATACTGGCCAAGATCTCACCTCAGTTACTTCAATAAAAATGAAACTTGTAGAGTTTTCTGTATTATTGATGCTCCTTGCATTTAAAGTACTTTTTTTGCCAAAGTCCTGACTTTAATCTGAAATAGAATCTAGAAATAGAAAATAGAATGATACACAACTATATTTATCCATAAATCCTGATGAACCCAGTCAGTTAGGTAGATTACAGGCATGTCTGAAAGACATAAAAACATGGATGACCCTAAACTTTTTGCTTTTAAATTCTGACAAGACAGAAGTTGCTGTCTTTGGACCAGAAGTTCTTAAACAGAAACTGATTAGTCAATCACTTCATCTGGATGGCATTAAATTGTCCCCCAGTAATAACGTAAAGAACCTCGGCGTTATTTTTGACCAAGACTTGACATTTAAATCCCATATTAAACAGGTTTCTAGGATTTCTTTCTTTCACCTCCGGAATATTGCTAAAATTAGAAACATCCTGTCCAGGAGTGATGCTGAGAAACTAGTCCATGCATTTGTTACCTCAAGGCTGGACTACTGTAATTCTTTACTATCAGGAAGTCCACAAAATGCCATTAAAAGCCTTCAGTTGATCCAAAATGCGGCAGCAAGAGTTCTGATGAATATTAAAAAGAGAGATCACATTTCTCCTGTTTTAGCTTCCCTTCATTGGCTCCCTGTTAAATCCAGAATAGAATTTAAGATCCTTCTTCTTACATACAAAGCCCTTAATAATCAAGCTCCATCATACATCAGAGATCTAATTGTTCCATATGTTCCTAAAAGAGCACTTCGCTCTCAGACTGCAGGTTTACTTGTAGTTCCTAGGATCTCTAAAAGTAGAATGGGAGGCAGATCTTTTAGTTATCAGGCTCCTCTCCTGTGGAACCAGCTCCCAGTTTTAGTCCTTGAGGCAGACACTCTGTTTACTTTTAAGGCCAGGCTTAAAACTTTCCTTTTTGATAAAGCTTATAGTTAGAGTGGCTTAGGTCATCCTGAGCTATCTCTGTAGTTATGCTGCTATAGGCTTAGACTGCTGGAGGACAGACTTACCAATTTTCTTCACTCTGCTACTTCCTTTTCTCCTACGACTCTCCAGTTGTATTACAGTACATTCTGTTATTTCGACTGTTAACTTTGTTTTCTCTCAGTGTTTTTCTCCTCATCGAAGATACACCTGGTCTGGTATCCTGCTTGGCTGCAATGCCCTGTTGGACGGGGGTCATAGACTGGGATGATCCTCTCAGTAACTGAACATCCACTGTGTCCTGTTATCAACTTTTTACTTTCTGTAACATAGAAAGTTCTCTTATATCGGATCTTCTGTTCCTTCTGTGTTCTGCTCTGTCTTCTCAAACCCCCAGACGGTCGTGGCAGATGGCCGCTCCTACTGAGCCTGGTTCTGTTGGAGGTTTCTTCCTGTTAAAGGGGAGTTTTTCCTCTCCACTGTCGCTACATGCTTGCTCAGTATGAGGGATTGCTGAAGGATTGCTGTGGTTGGAAATCTGCCCAACCTCACGCCAATGACTGACGCAATCTGCTGGGATTCCTTAAATAGGAAACTTTTTAACTGATTGGAATGTTTGTATGATTGTATTGAAATGACTTCTTGTTAAGTGCCTTGAGATGACATCTGTGGTGAATTGGCGCTATATAAATAAACTGAATTGAATTGAATCTGTGGGAGAAGCTAAAGATTAGGGTTGTGGCAAGCAGGCCATCCAACCTCAAAGACTTTGCAAATACCAGTGTAAACATGAAAAAGCTAGTAAGAGTTTATAAAAGGGGGAATCTCTTAAAAAATGATTCATTTTTACAATCAGAAACCAACTTCTTGAATGAAAATTATTCAAAGTCTAAATCTGCCATAACTGAGCTCAACTTTAACATTTCCACTTTCCTGTCAACGACATTTGAGCAATATGTTTGCAACCACTCCCACAGATGTAAACAAATTTTAAATTGTTAATAATGTGCTCATTTTAAAGATAAGCAAACATTTAGTCCAACAGATTTTTAAATTCCCCGACAGTTTTCAATTTTGAATTTCCTTCAGTCTCATCGGCCTTATGAGTCATCTCCATTTTTCATGTTTTACTAAATTCCTTAAACAGACAAACTCAATGACCAAATCATTCATTTCAGTTAAAAATATTTAGTGTTAACTTTTTTTTTTTTTTACTGTCCAAATGCTCACCTGATCACTCATCCCCATGGGTTGACTTCTATTATTAAAGCCGCTTCTCCCAGCGTCTCTGCCAGGACGATCTTCACGCATGCGCATCGGTCCTCTGCACAAAGCACAGAGATTTTAGGTTGCACCACTTCCTTTAACTTTTTAATAAAAACAGCCTTTTCAAAATAGTTTACCTCATATCGCCCTTGCTGGAATTAATTCCTCCGTCACTCTTCCATCCTGCCCCCCCATCCCTTGGTGGGCGGTTGTGCGACATGGCAGGGATCGGAGGTCTTGTTCCCACAGGGCGATCATGCATGGGCGGAGGACGCCTCTCATCTCTGTCCCTGCGGTCAGTGTCCCCACGTGGAGGTGGCTCAGGTCTGCGGACGGAGTCGAAGCTCTTGGGGTATCTTTCGAAGCCAGAGCCCTCTCTGTGAGGAGCCGGGCGACTCTTCTTTGCCTCTGGTTCGCCATCAAATCTATTGCGCCTTGAAAAAGAAAGAGCAGTATTAGTTTTGGTCAAGTTTGTCTGGAAAGAAACGTGGATAAAACAGGCCAACTTTTGGGCTCACAAGTTCCATTAATATAATAAGGCAAATGACCAAGTGCTTCTGTTACTTTTAAACACTACATTTACTAACACTACATATCTTACATGCAAGAGGTTTTAGTCTGACCTTTCAAAAATACTAAATTAAAAATTTAATCTTTAATTTCAAAAACTACAAATTTGAAAGGCGTGCTGTAGCCAAGGTCAACACTGAAATTCAAATTAAAACATTTTTAGTCATGAGACATGCAGAGGTCGAATATGTTGGAACAACTATTTGTCAGGACTTAAAGACCTTCGTTCCACTTTGAAGGACAAATAAAAGATTTTGGTATTCTGAGGTGATCAGTGTTTTTTAGTCCAAGTACCGTTACTTTCGCATATGGACCCTGGAGGTTTTGTTCGAGGAATATGAACAGAGGAATGTGAGCTTTCAGCAGCACATCAGCAGATTTCCTCATTATGGAAACATAACCACGGCAAAGACCCATAAACATACGCTACATTGAGAACAAAGTTACATTCCTGATCCATAAAGTACTGGGGTTATCACATACCTGTCAAACGTGTTGGGCTGCTGGCCAGCGTCTGGAAAACGCCCCCTCTCCCGAGGATTTATGCTGGGGAAGCGATTCTGCGGCCGGTTGTAATTGGAGCCCTGGTTCAAACGGACCTCCGACTCAGGATGCATTTTTTTGTTGCCATTCCAGTAGGAATCATCACGCCGGCTGAAACACGAAGCACGGACATTCCTCATGAACCAAATTAATCCTATATGACAGGTATGTTATATCGAGAAACGTTCAGAGTTGATAGCGAGTTACAGGATAATAAAAAATAAGATCTGATCAAATTTGGACTGCACAACAAAAAAAACAGCCAATAAAAACGGTTTTAGTAAAAAAACATTCCTCCTCTAGAGAAATGTTGGCCCACTCATCCTTAACTAGGTTTAGGGGGTATTTATTAATTCACAGCTCTCTGCAAGCTAAAGGCTATTAATGGGACTAAAATATAGACATTAGCCGTTATTCATTTAATTTCCGCCGAAGTTTTTCTGCTGTGCTTAAAACCAATATCTATCTGTTAAGGACAATTCTGCTCAAAGGTAATTTAACTTTGATCACTAACATCTGACCCTGGTTGGTTTTCATCAGCAGAGATCTGCCTCTGACTTTCTCAAACCTCATGCAAACCTCGGTTTAAGGTAGCAAAAAACACTACAAAAACATCAGACATATTAAAAACAAAATTATAAATACCCGTGTTCCACCTCACGACCCCTTTTCAGATTATTTCTCTTCTCTTGTTCAAAGCGAAGCTGCTCCTGCTGTCGCCGAAGCTCCTCTCGTTCACGTGCCATACGTTCAGCCTCTTTACGCCGCTCCTTTAAAATAGAAAATGGTTCATTTGGATGTGGCTCAACCACAGACAGGAAAACCATCGCCTTTTGTAAGAGAAACTAAAGCTACCTTCACAATGCAGGCAAAAATGCATCAAATCTGACTTTTATTGCCCACATGCGACCCATGTCTTTTTAATGAAAGTCCAGACACTTTCATATGTCGTACTAAATCTGAAACATATCTGATGTTTTTTAAAAGTTTATGACACAGTGTTTCCCCTACATAGACTTACCTGTGGTGCCGCGGCTACATTTTCAACGCCACGGCAACAAAATGCTAAAAATAAATTTTACGGGACGAGGTGATTATTTCTTAATTGAACCTGCGTTGCCGCCTCCTGAGGAAGCAGCGGTTCTCTACTGTCAGAGAACTGCACGTGATCAAAGCGTGCCGAGAGGCGTGGGGAGGGGGCACAGTTGATGCTCGTTCAGTCTCGTCAAGTGAAGGTCGAGCGCATCATACAAGCGTAAAAGGAAAAGAGAGAAGGTAGCTGTGGTTTAATTGCTTTTTGATTTTACAAGTTAAACAGGCATTTCGTTAAAGATATTGATGAGCATGGCTCACGATTGGATTTTTAAGTAATTGGCCGTAGCCATTGACTGGTAAGGCCGTAGCTAGGGTTGCCAACAGTCCCGTAAAAAACTCAATCGTCCCGTATTCAGAGAAAATATTGCGCATTCCGTATTGAGGTGAAAAAGGAACGCGGTTTGTCCCATACTTCAGTTATTCTGTCTTTAAGCTGTGCAGCAGCATTTTCTGCTCTCATTTTCTCATCCTCCCTCTCCTGTTGCTCATTCAATCATGAAACTGATCAATGATCAGCTGATCGGCTTTTCTGTCAGAAATCCTGTCTCTTACTCGCTCTCGTTTGTTTATCGCCCACTTTGCGCAGAAAGAGGAAACCAGCGGATGTTGCGCTAAACAACAGCAGCATGTTTAATAACCTGTTAGAACTGATTTAATATGACTTTCTAGTATCAGCTGATGTTTGCTTGAGCCACAGTAGTTTGGGCTCGACTAATATATGGGGGTACAATTCTGTTCAAGCTAAACCTCAAGGATCATACAGTAACTGGGTGTGTTTTGGGGTAAATTCAAGTGGCAGATGTAAAGCACCACAGTTTAATAGCAGCATGTTGAAAAGGAAAAAAGCTAGTGACTAGTGTGTCTACATGCGTTTGGCCAATTGAAAAATGCGCCAAAAAGGAGGCATTGCCTGGCGGACAGAGGGACACCTCACTTGCTATTCCAACTCACGACGGAGGCGTGGCCGAAACTCTGCTGCTTTTATACACCACTGCAGGAGTGCAGCTGACATCACACGTACCGGCCAACATCACATATCAAAGCAGAGCAAATAGCGATGGCTGATTCAAGTTCAAATAAAGTGCAGACATCGACGGCTTTAGGCAGAAAATTTGTATTTTAAATAATGCACTAAAATGCCAAAAATAATGACTACACATGTAGATGTATGTACTCATACAGTTTATCAGCAAAAAAAAGGTTGATTTTCTTTGGGGGGAGGGGGGTTATTAGTTGCTGTTTAAATCTCAGCCATTCAGTATCAACATTGTGTCAAACCTATTCTTGCTCCAACCTAATGATAAAAGGTTGCACAATATTTTCTTGTTCTCAGTTTGGAGCGCCAAAGCTGCCGAGTTGGTTCTTGCTTATTTTACCTGCTCTATGCGAATCCTCTCCCTCTCAAGCCTCTCTCTCTCCAAGCGCTCCCTCTCCAGTTTCTGTCTCTCCATTTCCAGTCTCTGGCGCTCTCGAAGCAGAATCTCTCGTTCTTCTCGCTCCCGCATGAGGCGGACTCGCTCGCGTTCCCGCCGTTCTTGTTCTGCAATTTCACGTCGCCTCCACAATAAAAAAACAATACATTTTAATCTCAGGAGTCAGGTTTTTTTATATTTCAAGCCATTTTAGGTGTGCTCCATGCAAGTCATTAAGTACTCAAAGATACCTGCGGAGCTCTGCAGCTCTCTGGAAGCGCTCTTTCTGCTCCTTAAACTTGTCAAAGGGCAGGATGATCAGGTCTCCCCCTTTGTTGAAGGATTGCCGCTTCTCTCTCAGCATTTGTACCTGAGGAATTATTTAAATGTTAGGATTCGATTTTTTAAAAGTAATTTGTAGTATATCTATAAAGAGAAAAGTTTAACCTCTTCAGGGGGAATCAACCACTTTGGACGCCTATTGAAGTTGGTGTTCACAAATGGCTGGAAAAACAGCAAACACATTCCAACTTAATATTCTAGACAATTTAAGAAAATGAGCTGCAAATAAAAAAATAAAAAAAAACATCAAATCTTACTTTATTAAAATATCTTCCAGTTCTAAAAGGCCTTTTTTCAAAGTTCCCATTTCCTTTAGGATCATCTTCATCTGTCGTCTTTCCGGGGCTTCTTGTTTCTACAAGAACACGAGTAATGAGACAAATCACACACCACAAACTAAAATCTTCTCAGAACTGAAAACTAGCGAGAAACTCACGGCCACGCTTTCTGTCGTCTTTCTTTGAAGACTCTTGATCGGAGCTTGATGAGCCTGGCTCAGATTTCCCACTTTTTGACTCCTGTTTCTTGGATGAATCCTTGTCTTTTTCCGATGGCTTATCTGATTTCTTTTCCTCTTTTTTGTGAGTTGGCTGTGCTCTAAATATTATTGAAATGGGAAAAAAGATAGCTTTTTTAATTGGAGGAATACATTTTTAAAAAGTTTATTTTGAAATTGATCACTCACTTGTTCGTCTGTTTAGTCCCAGTGAAACTGTTCTTGTTAGATTTACTGGACCCCGATTTGTCCTCTTCTTTTTTTGAGGGTTCCTTCTTAAACGGATCATTTTTGGCCTTTAAAGATAACAAGTTTAAATAAGACCATGGATAATATTTAAATGACAGATGTAAAACCCATTAACAAGGCAGCATTTGGGGGGCTGAGATGTTTGAACAGATGTTTCTCCTTCCTCACCTACCCTTTCAACATAGATCTGCTGTCCATGGAGCTCTGTACAGTCAAGGTGGGAGATGCAGCGGGTCACTTCATTAGCAGAAGACATCGTTACTAAGCCGTAACATTCTGAACCAGGACTGCGAGCGTTTGTAACCACCTTAGCACTGAGAACCTGTGGAAACATTTTTAGGAGCCTTTAGAGAACATTTATGTTATTTTGATGTATATACAGGCTCCCTTGGTAAAGATATAGAAAAAGCAACAAACTCCATCACTTTTCTTGCAGCGTATGGCTGCAGATTTTAAACAATGTACATATCTGGCACAGAGTTTACCAAACGCTTCCAGGAAATCTTACCTTCCCATATTTGCCAAACAGGTTTTTCAAATCAGCAGCTTTGGTGTTTGAAGAAAGACCGCTCACCCATATGTTACGAGAGCTGCTGACCGCTGTTGATAGAGATTTTTAAAACAGATTTTCAGCATTCATCGCAAGATTAAACAGCTGGCCAAGAAGCTGCCCTTTTAACATTTTAGGCATCGTACCCTTTTCATCCTTTGCAGCTTTCCCATCTCTCTCTCTTGACGAGCTAGAACAAGAATGTCAGAAAAACCAAACAGGAAAATGAGTGAGGGTAAATAAAATCATGACAAGGAGAAAAGCATCCATCTAGTGGAATAAACAGCATCTTTTCAACTGTTGAGGAAAGAAAAAAACAAAATATCCATCAGGCAAGACGTGGATCTGAGCCATTGTCTCAAAAGCTTCATGGTTTTTCCAGTGGTGTGATGGGTCAAGGTGCTCAGCCAATTTTTAATCCCTGGGTCATTGAAATCTTCAGTGGTCTGGTCAACGTCAGTGAATCATTGGACCAAAAAAAAAAGTTTTAAATCATCATGGAGGCTACTGTTGTTTTTACACTGCCTTGTGTAGAAACTGCAAATGGTTTTTAAAACTTCACGATAGGTCAAAGTAACAAATTAAGAGTTGTTTTCTTGTCTCCAGGTTAATTTCATATGTTAACCAACTTCAGAGAAATAAACCAAAGCAGAAAACTGCAGGGTAAGGTACATCAGTGAATACTTCCCTTATGGCAAAAAATAAAAATCATCTTGAGGCTACCCACAATGCTGCGCTCCTATTGAGGTGGACTTGGTAGTAGTATCAAAGAACTGACATAGAAAGACAAACCTCTTTGCTTGACCTGAGGCCCCAGTAGTGGATGGGCCTTTCTTCCCAGAATCCTTTTCTTTATCTTCGGTTTCGGCCTTCATCATGGCGTCTTTCTTCATGGACTCATCATCTTTCTTACCACCTCCCTCCATGTCTTCATCCTTCATGTCATCATCTTGGCCAGTCTCAGCACAGGTCTCAGTGTCCTTCTCAGCCTCTGGATCTGGAAGTTTCACATGTTTACCTGTTTCCAGGAGGTCGTCGCCATCAACATCCAGGGTGATGGCGTCTTCGTTTTGGATTGAGACGGACAGGTGATCGTCCTCTGCTTCTCTAGAGGAGCTCATGGTTTCAGCGTCCCTCTCAACCTCTTCTGTCTCGGCCTCTGGGTCTGCGTCCTCGTCCGCCTCTGCGTCTAGCTGTGTGTCGGCCTCTGGGTCCGCCTCTGGGTCGGCCTCTGCGTCCACCTCTGGGTCTACCTCTGGGTCAGGCTCTGAGTCAGCCTCATCCGCCATGGTTTCAGACTCTGGTTCAGCCTCAGAGTGAGCGAGGCTGTCCTCACAGGGTGGAGGCTTTGAATTTTCGCGACTACCATCATCGGTATCAGTTACATCTGAGGGATTTAATAAGGATAAACATGGCAAACAGACATCTTAACATTGACATGTCGCATGTTACTTGACCTACAAAAGTAGATTATAAAGCACATTCAGCGTTAATGGTCATCGAGGGCGCAGATACCACAGGAAGACAACACACAATCTTCACTGAAAACACGGGATGAGTCAGGTTTCTTGGCACATCTTGGGGTGCAGTCATCTTTCACAGTGGAGGCCAAGCAGTTCACCATGTGGAAACACTTATACCAAGTCCGTATACGGAGTTAGGACATCAGTTTTCTTTCCTCCAATATGCATCAGAGTTCAGTCCTCAAAAGATCATCTAGGGTTTAGGAACTCTTCCAATATTTCTTCAGCTATGAATGCGAGCATCCAATCAGCAAAAAATGCTTAGGTCATCAAATGAAGCTTGCTGCAACGAGTCCGGTCGACAGTCCACAAAAAGCATGTCCTTTGAGTGTAGCAGTCCGTCCATGCCAGTCTCACATAAAACAGAATGTGCTCCAGGGTCTCTTCCTGTATGCAGCAGTGTCGAACTGCAGTCAGCTGGACAGAAACAGCTGTCCTTCATGTTGTACTGCGTTTAGATGCAGGGCCATGGCATCATTATAAGGCATTACAATGAATGTAGCAGTCCTTAGGTTCCGCAGAGTTCCAACCTTATTCATTTCCAGATTCACAGTCATAAAAACTGGAAAAGGGTGCTGGACTCCAGTGGAAAAAAATGGGAGATTTGTTCAGAATTTCCCCCCCAGTACATTTATCACAGGTCTATCCAATGATGTTAGTCACTGCTAGAAGTGTCGTGATCTTGAAATGACTTGCTTTTCCATCTGATGGGACATAAAATGCCCTCCTTCGATCTTCATAAGAAGGTGGACTCCAGAGACAACTGAACTTCTCATCACAATAGCAAGTAATCAAAGGGAACTGAATGCTGCTAAAAATGAAAAGAAACCAGACAACTGGTTCTTCAAAATCATCTAAAATGGTCTTTTTTTATCCATCGTCACCCTGGATAGAGCAGTCTGGCTAAGAAACATTAGATACCATCTGATACAAGGCATTAAATTTACCAGCGATTTAATTGCCACAATAGTTTGCTGGGAAAAAAGAACAATCAGCATGTGTGGCAGCATACATACCCTTTTCTGATTCATACTCTTCAACTTCCTAGAAAAAGAGAATGAAAACAGATAAGCTTTCTCCTGCCACATATAAACATCAATGTGATCCCTTTGGAGTCAATGTATTTTTGAATTGAATTTCTAAATTGTTGCATTTGCTTGAGTATTACTTTATCATTACTTTTTTTTTTTTTACAAAGAAATACAATCAAGTTTCAGGACACATTAAGTAGTTTCTTTGTTCACCATCACCTCAGATGGGATATAGTCTAGATTACAAATAGGCTGATTTTTTACACATACTTCACTTATTTCTGGCAGCCAGTGGAGGGATTATATGAGTGTAAGAGAGCTAGTAGAGCTGACCTTGGGGAGTCAGGGTGTTCCGTCTTCAATCGAAACCAAAAGCAGGAGCATTGCACAGCACACACCACAACCATTTCCAACAAAATGTTTTTTGCAAACCATGGATGCCGGTCATTTTGAAAAATTATTTTTGTAATTTTGCATGCCTGGTCTAAAAAGGAACCGGCTGCCACAGAATGTTTAGTACCAATGATCCATCCTTTCACAACCGCCTTGGGGACATTTTGTATGAACTTCAAATACTTCATGATTTAATTACAGTTATCTCTAAGCTATTATAGGTTTTAGGAGATATGGATTAAAAATAAAGCCTCCCATTTTTTTATACCAAGTCTGATGTTTATTAATAGATTTTTTTTCCCCTTTCTATTCTTAAAAAGGTAACAACAAATGACAAAGTTTTTTTTTTTTACTTGCTTATATTTAAATCAAAGCCTTCTTAGATTTGACCTGAATTCAAAGTCCAAATAAATACATGCTGTAAATCATGCTTGTAAAACAAGATGGGCTGACATCACTTTTGACTATGGAAACCCACGAGGTGCACTGGTAAAAAAAGTTTTTTTGATTTTCTCCATTTTTCAAAAATTAAATATCTTCATCAACAGAAAATCTGATAAATCGATATAATTGATACATTGCACAGCCCTATTTTTATTCGGATCTTTCGAAACCGGTGGGTCCTGGTTCCAAAGTGGGTTGTAGTATCTTTGTCTGGGCAAAGAAAAAAAGGTTGTAGTATCTTTGTCTGGGCAAAGAAAAAAAGGTCAAGGGACCAAAAAGAAAAAAAACTTAAAACATATATATATATATATATATATATATCTTCTATTCACACTCCTGCCAAAGGTGGCAATAATGTCCTGTAATCTAACTTTAGGAGTCATTATTCCACACGACCGATCAAGACATGCAAAGTTTGTTTACTTGCGCTAAATAAACATGGTGAAACGCATGCTGTATTTATACAAAGGGATCCCGACTGTATGCACGAGTCGCGTTGCAAAGCAACAATGAATCGGCTGCTGGAGCCAATATGTGACTCCAAGCTGAAACTGAGGATTTAAGCCTCTTTCAGTTTTGGTACTGCACTGTGATGAGCAGGTATCCTTTCTCTTAGCCACTCCAGCATTAGAATTCCTCCTACCATTCAACACTATTTCTGAGTGTCTCTTCAATTCAATTCATCTCATTCATATTGTGCCGATTCCCAACAGATGTAATCTCAAGGCACTTTACAAGAAAAGTCCAATCATAAAAACATTCCAAACAGTTTTAGCAAGTTTTCTATTTAACCCGTTAGCGTTCCAAGGGCCCGCGGGCGCGCTCAGCCCATTTCCTAGTTTAAATCCACCAATTTTCTGACTTCTAACTTTTATGAACCTATACATGTTTTATATCATTGGAAAGCTAAGAGTCTTGTGATTCCAATTATGCCTGGCGTTTAAGGATACAATCATAACTGTAGACACAGTGAGGGCTTTTGCCAACACAAACGTTCTCCTGATGGAGGTATAAAAATATGGAACTCACCACTTTGTAGTCCAATAAACGTGACAAACCCGATCCATTTTGAACAGAAATGGTCTTTTTACATCAATAAGGGTCCGATTAAAGTCCTCCGTTAAAGTTATTAGACCAGGACAACAGCAAAACCAATAAAAAATGTAAAACAAACAGTGAAAATGCGCTCCCGAAATGTCTGGCCATTTTTGTAGTCTTTATAGCTTTGTTTCCGATTCATTGGCTTCCACTTCCGCCTACAAAAGGTCACTGAGCATGCCCAGAAGGAAAGGAAGGAAAAAATAAAAAAATTCATCCGGTGTTTTCCTTACGTAGGGTACATGTCCAACCAATGGCTCATGGATGGAAAGTCACGTTATGGTAAGTAACTCGAACCAATTGCGGTCCAGAACTCTGATGATTGACGCATCGAATAGCCAATGTAATGCTGTAAACGCAGATATATAACATGACCGGGCGGACTTGGTCGCAGCCATTGTATATGACGTGCGTAAAATGTCTTATTCATGAAGAGATTACGCACAGTGCGTACCAGTAACATATTGTTTCAGCACCGTGTCCAAACACCCTTTATGATCAAAATACAACGTTGAAGGAAGCCGTGGAGCTTTGTATGGTAAGATGAAGTTATGATTCTGATGATATTTTTAATTCAGTGACGACTACGGCACTTACCCAGGAGATGGCGCATATGGGACACTTTTGACTACCTTTGACCTGTAGTTATAAAAATGTGTGCAGAATATTCATTTTTTTGGTTTATTGCTGTCAAATTTGGTGTGGATGAAGGTAATACTTCAGACTTTAGACCCACAGTGTGTTTTAGGTCACCACCTCTTTTTAAAGCCATTTTTACAGCATGTATTTATATAAAATAAGATTCGGACACAAATAAAATAATTTTTTGGGGTATTAAAATTAATATTGCTTGGTAACAATAGCACTCAGAGATATTAACACAGTTCTGGGATAAATTTTAGAGTGTTTGCTTTCCAAAGAGACCCCAGCCATGTCTGTACTCAAAATGATTCAAGAACAGCTTTAAGTTAATTTTGGGTATGCGTTTTTAAAAAATTTAGGGCGGAAATTGCAGGAATTTTAAGGGGGTAATGAATCCCAGTAGATTGCATCGAGTCATTGACTTGAGGTTGTACCCTGTTAATGCAGACTCCAACCACAGCATTACTGAGCAAGCATGTAGCGACAGTGGAGAGGAAAAACTCCCCTTTAACAGGAAGAAACCTCCAACAGAATCTGGCTCAGTACGAGAGGCCGTCTGCCACGACTGTCTGGGGGTTCGAGAAGACGGAGCAGAAACACAAAAAGACCAAAAAAACCTGATGTAAGAGTACTTTCTATATTAAAGAAAGTAAAATGTTGACAACAGGAAATGAGGGATGTTCAGTTACTTCTCAGCACTAGTTAAGCTGGGGAATACAGAAACAGACTGGACATTTAGCATTACCTCAGTGTCTTTGTCTACGATAACTACTGACTTTGAGGCTAGTTTTAGAAGGAAAAACCAAACTATGTTCTTTCAATAACTCCTGCAGACTGATATCTATGATGTTAGGTTTCTCCCAAAGCTTAACTTAACACTGACACGCAGCCAGAAACAACATTGCCTTTAACAGTTGTTCTTGATTGCCCTGATTGTTTTATTATCTTTATGATTAATTAATTATTTAGAGACAGAACAAATAAAAAAGCTCAAAATTTTCCTTGAAATGGGTCACAACTTATCAATTAGGGGTGATGGTAATCTTTGAACCTTTACCAGCTAAAAACCACTGATCTAATCAGTCGATTGTAAGTAAGTGTGGTTATGTGGCCCCAATGAATATTACCTACCCATAGAAGGTACTCAAATTCTTCTGGTTTGATTAGGGCTCATAATCTGCTTCATATATGACTGGACCAATCAAATATTAGGACCACAAACAATTAATATATTTCCATTGATTCTGTGTTGTGCATTTTAAAAATATCTGAAAAGAATCAGATACACAAGTACAAAGAAGCATTGTTATGTGAATTAGTGAACGTATGTTTACATGGCATTGCTTCAAAAATAGAAATCTGTGAACTGATGCAAAGAATTATATGCAGAGCAAAATATCAGTGAGAAACTATTCAGGCAGTTTCTAGATAACACTTTTGCCACACTACACTCACCTTGGAAGACGCGTCGTCTTCTGCTGTGTTTTCCATATCAGAATCTGATTTCTTCCCTGAAAGATTAAGTATGTATACTACAAAGCTAGAATATTGAACTTGATAAGCAACATTCACACTCAGATGAAATGTTAAAATACAGAGTTGAACGACATTACCTTTGGATTTCCCACTTATCCTTGTGGATAAATCAGTCGATTGAGGAGTCTGGATGTACTCTGAGTCACCACCTTCATCTTCAATAGCCTTAAAAAAAGATATATTTTTTTACTGTTTAAAAAAAATAATACACAACTATCCAAAAGCAAATACAGTTTACAATTTAAAAAAGTTAAGTATCGGTATATTTCAAATGTATTAAGCCTGAGGTGGTGGGTAAAAATGTGATAAACTAATTTAATTGTATCTACTAATCTATCCATCCCTCATCTATACCCTCATTCGTGCAAGAGGTGGGCAACACCTGGTCACCAGTCCAGGGCAACAGAGATCAACTGGACGAAAGAACGGACTGGTGGCAATTAAGAGAAACCATTTAACCCAACATGCATATTTTGGGGGATTCTGGTAGAAGGCCGGATTACCCAGAGAGAAGTCACAGCTGTAGAGGGAGAGCATGCAAACTCCATTTAGAAACACCTCAACCCAGGACACGCAGTGGCTCAATCGGCTGCATTTCACCAGCTGAGGCCAATCACGTGCAATCTGCAGCATCCGCTCATTCCCATTTCACACTAAACACGTGGTAGTTTTAATTAAGTGTGCTTAATAGTTCACTCTTAAATCGATTTTCTGTTTGGGACTAACAATCGGTTGATTATTATTTTCAATTTCCATTTTTAGGCTATATCAATTCAATTCAATGCGGTGCCCGCTGAAGGTTGAACCGAACCTGCGTTATATACCAAACAAGGCTGCACATACACTCCCATCTAGGAAATACAAACACTGAAACCTAAAGGTTAAACAAAATGAATGGCCATTTAACGATTTGGACCTAAGGAGAACGACTGGAAACCCCGTCACAACATTAGCTAGGATTAGCACTAGCCTCTCTGCACCGCATACCGTAATCATTCAACCTTTCTGCTATATAACGGACTCGTTCAGTTACCTGTTTAAGCCTTGCAAGCAGAACACTTTTTACACCAGAAGTATCCAAACCCCTTCTTTTGAGCTCGGTTTTAAGGTCGACAACCCTTAATTCTGATATTTTCTTTAAATCGGTTGAAATGGCACCCGACGCCATTTTACCTCCAGATTACCTAGACGGTTTCTTCCTCGTGGTCTTCATTCAACGCTTGGTAAAATGCCACAGCGCCGCCTACGGTCAAGGCACAGAATGAGCCACAGTGTGAGAATACTGCAGAGTTGGAGATTCATTCAGTTTAAATGTCTTTGACTTAAATTTGTCAGAGGTTAATCTGTTACAAAGAATGAATATACTGTTGCATAATAATCATTAATAAGAACAAAGCAACGTCGTTTTAGTTCATTGTTGCATAATGTAACATAATGTAACAGATTCCGGAATTGCGCCGCTCAAGGTGGCAGCATGTTGGAGTAGCTCTGTTACTTTGGTTCATATTTTTTTCTTTTTTAAAACTTTAATTCTTCCATTTCTGGTAGAAACATTGTTTTTGTGGACAACTGTTCTCTCCGGTTTTGAATGCTGTGCAGCTGGAAGGATTTTTGCTGATACTTTTTATTTTTGGACATTTGTTATGATGCATAACCATGGTAACAAGGTGGTTTACAACTGGCAGCAGCTGATTAACATCACAAAAGCTCAAATAATACCTCAACTACAGCCACAAAACCCTGATGAGTTGAAAAGCAGATGCCATAGATCCAGAGCATCCTCTACATCAGACTGTCATACAACTACAGAGCGTCTTCAGTCAGAGGCTTCTTCAGATCTGCAGAGCGCTACAGGAGATCATCCCTACCCACAGCCATCAGCATCTACAACAAATCTTTGAAGGAACTTGCATAATGAGTTACAACAACATTTAATTTCCCTTTGGGATTAATAAAGTAATTTTGAATTTGAATTGAATTGAATTGAATAACAAACAAAGATATTCAGAACTTTAAAAACAGAAAACAACACAAAGTAATCTTATAACCAAGTCAAATGACCATTTGATCACTAACACAAACACTGGGAGGGAAATTATCCATACATTTTAAAACTCCTCAAGAAACTCAAGAGAACCACACCAAAAGAACCATAAATGCAAAACCAAAACACCAACAGAATCATGAAACAGTGGGCCAATTGTTTTTGGAGACTAGAGCATAAAAAGTGCTAGAAATATAAAGCGCAACCGTAAAAACTATAACAAATCACACAGAAAATCCACATTATCAGGCTTCAGTTGAGATTTAAACAGAGAACATTGTTTCCTTTTTTTTAGTTGGGTTCGATTCCTGGCCTGGGGTCTTTATGCATGGAGTTTGCATGTTCTCCCTACATGAGAGTGTGTGTGCGTGCATGGTTGTTTGTCCTGTGTGTCTCTGTGTTGCCCTGCGATGGAGTGTGACTTGTCCAGGGTGTACCCTGCCTCCCGCCCCATGACTGCTGGAGATAGGCACCAGCCCCCCGCAACCCTGCATAGGATGGATGGGTGGACATTGGTCCTTTGTGACAAACTGACATACTGTTGTTACATCCATTTTAGCACTGATCCGTGGTTGCTAGGATTATAGTAAGGCCTCACAATATTAATAGGACCAGCCATATATCTATTTATGGAAATGTGTAATTTTAAAAGGCTATGTTATTAATTTAATTTGTAAAGATCACTTTTACTAGTTAAAGCTTTCTTTTGTTTCTCAGGTATTTCTCCTTTCTGGATAACATTGTAACTCCCTCAGACTCCCTCACTTCTTTTGAATGTATGCTCAGCACTTAAACTCATACTGAGAAAATAATGTTAATCTTAAGCTATAGCATTTTAGTCTTTAATTTTACATTATGGGTCATTTTTATTGTGCTATAAAGGATGAGATGTACAGTTACTTTATTTATCTAAAAGTGAAAAATCCTCATTGTTGCATTTTATTGTCTTTTTTTTCAATAATGTAACCCAAAATTAAATTAGCAGATGTAAGAATTGTCTCAAATACATTGTTAAAAAATTGTACAAAGCACTTAAATCCATCTTGTAATTCTTTTAGTATGAGTCAGTTTACTAAATAAAAACCTAACAATTTAAGTGATGACATTAGTGTTACAGTGTATATACATTTTAAAAGGTGAGCTATTATTTTTGGACTTTTCATACTTGTCTATGTATCAGGGATGTTTTAAAGTCTGCAGAATGGTAGTATGTGAAACTTCAGTAATCCAAAAATGATGGCTAGATATGATGAATTAATCGAGATTTTACCTGACAGTAGTAGATTGCAGGGAAATGTACTGCATTATACCCATAAACTTAAAACCTTCAATCAAGCCTTTTTGAATGAAAAAAAGGCTTGATTACATATATGTAATCAAGCCTTTTTTTTCATGTGCATATATATATATATATATATATATATATATATATATGCACATGAGGATTCACCTAACTAAAAAATAACTCTTAACAAATGTAGACCTTTCTGGATTCTGTGTTCGCATCAGTCATATTCTCCGTTGTGGGATGGTGAAGCAGGAGATTATCAACAGCTCAGGGGAAACAACAAGATAAGCTGATCAGGAAGGCCAGCTCTGTCCCTTTGACCAAGTGCCAGTGGTGGGAAAGAGAAGAACTGTAGCCAGACTTACAGCACTTCTGCACAATGTCTCCTAACCCATGCATAACATTGTAACAGGGCTGGGGAGCTCCTTTAAAGCAGCTCATACAAGCTGCTGCATCCAAAATGCACAAAGGACTTTTTTGAGAAACACTGGTCCAACCCAAAGGAACAAGCTAAAACAGATTCAAGTAGTTCTGCTTTTCCATTTGTATGCAATTTTTATTTTGCAATCACAGTTAGTGAGCAAAGATGCTCACATTTTTGCTGTGCTCCTGCATTCTTCATGCATCACAAATCTGTATACTCTCATAGGCACAATGTAATTTACCTACTAAACTCAGGAAATATCTTTCTTTTAATAGGAAAAAAGTAACATACATTAATTTTGTTTTAATGTGTAGTATGTATGTATTATTGGCCTACTCTTCCACTGAACCTTTTTAATTGTTTGTGGGGTTATGTTTGCTGGACCGTTCTTTAGACTTTATAGCTCATTTAAGTTTAACTCGAAATTAAACAGTTAACTCCTAAAATACGAATTTATAAAGATGTCCTCTTTTTGAGTCACATCTATGTGCACTAGAGGGCGCACCAGTATTTCGAATCGAGATAGACGAGCCCAAAGGAGAGCTTACTTGATCAATATTCCGTAGTCTTTATTAATGAACACTGAAACGGATATGATTGTACCTTTTCATGTTTTCCCGTGCCCCCTTTTAGCACAAACAGCTCGAAAAGATGCCGTTTTTATCAAAAGGGCCTTTTTGATATGGAGCTTGAAGTAAAAGACAGAAAAGTGGTTGTTGGATCTGGCGCCCCCTTGTGGTATTCAGGAGAATCACCGTGTTGTAGCTGTAGCCAGCCAACAAACGACCTGCTGGGTAAACAACAGTGGATGCCTCGGAAGGCAGGAATGGGAACTTCGTACAGGGCAAATAGTGAGGTTTTTCTGTATCGTTAAACGGGATCAAGATATATAGCTTTATCAACCTTCTGGAGGTCGGTTGGATGCCGAAGCGAATCAAAATGGCTGAATATAATCGAGTATTTAAGAAGTAAAGTGGAGCTAGCCTTAGCTTAGCTCGCTTGCCGCTACGGAGGGCCCGCCGCCTTCGATTTTGTCTCTCGGCTCTACCCGGGACTGTTGTCAGTTTCACAATCCCAGCTACAACCTCCCTCCGGTCGCGATCTCACCGTAGGCCTGTCCGGGGAGCAGCTCGGGTTATCATCCAGATCAGTGTCCATTTTTAACGCCTGGCTCCTGTTTTCTCCAGGATTTAACCTCTCGTCACGAAAAGGACAGTGACACATTTTAAAATAAGGACTTAGACCCAGGTAGGTGTTGTCTTTGTTGTCTTCTGTCTGGAGCATTTTGCCAAGCTGCATGGCTAGCTGTCTACTTTGATTTCTGCTCTTTGTGGAACAGTTTTATCATTGATAATGTTTAGATTATAATGTTTCAGCGTTAACTCGGCTTTGGCTTCTGTCACTTCAGCAGCCTTAACGGGACACAGACAAGCTGGCAGTAGATGGGCTTTTTAATACAATCCAGAAGCGTTGTAGAAACTAGCCTCAGTTTGCACCTCGGTGTTGTCAACCCGATTTATTTCACCCAGTTGTCTTTCACCTGGTCTAATCGGAGTGGTTGTTCTAACAGAGGACAGCAGATATGTGTAGATCTCAGCAGATCCGGCTCAGTTGAATAGTTGAGCTGGATTAGTTGCAATTCCTGTAAGAACATGTTTTTTGTTTCGTTTTTTAATTTTATAATAAACATTCTCTACTTTTTTATTTGATAGTGAAACACCAACCCGCTGGTTATAGTTTACTGATTATTAGAAATGCGTGTCAACCCTGTGGCTGAATGCTCCGGGATATTTCTCCTCTTAGGGGCCCTGTCATTGCGCAGCTTTTTGTGAGGCATCTGAGGACCCCTTAGTTACCCCTGGACCACCTATAATAGAGCAAAGAAACATAGCTGGGTGTGTTTATATGGACTTCTAATAAATTGTTGCTCACATCAGCTCCAGCCAACATAAATCCAGCATCCCTATTTTCTCAGGAGTCACATCTTCGGGTCAAGTGACAGCCAGCATGCTGTTATGAAATGAGCTGCAAAAGAGGAAAGCAGTGACATTTCCTTGTGTGCATTTCCCCTTTCCATGGCTGCAAATGACACTCGCACTGCGAAGTACATTAACATCATGCACAAATGTACATACATACTCAGTCAAATAGCCTGCACCAAATGTGATCTGACATTTTGCATTTCTCTGAGAAGCTGCAGAGAGATGGTGAGTCTCGATAAGACTGACATGTTATGAACTGTGTCCAGTTGAACTCTGGAAGAAAAAATAACAGGTGTTTGATCATTCATGTTGTTGTTTCTTCCTACCATATGCAAGATGAAGGCTTTGTAATGCATCTGATGCAAATGAAATTCCTGTCATATGTTGACAGACTTATTGCAGCTAATGGTTCCCCCCTCAGTGCTTTAAATTTGTTCACAGCACAAGAGTGTGGTGGGGACTCTGAAACCACGGGTTTTGTTTCCTTATACATTACATCATTTCAGCTTCCAGGTGGCTACATAGTCGTTGGTACACGATGTACCTAAATCACTTTTTGACACAGTGGCAATGTCTATTTTGTATCCAGATTACGTTGTGTGAAGCAGTGTGGTCTGTCACCACAGGCTTAGAGCACCGCTATAAGTTTAAAGGAGCGTCACAATGAAGTTACTTGACTCTTTGCCAAAAACCACAGTGCATTCACTGAGCATGTGGAACACCCTTAGTAGATAACAGTGGTGGAGAGGTACATGAAATGCCCTTTTATGGCATTTTTTAAAATCTGAAACAAAGTCTTTGCTGATGTGCAGGATGAGATTTGAGGTGCAGAATGGCCTCTTTTATTGGATCAGTAGAAGTATATCTAGGCCCTGTAGTCTCACGCAATAAAAATGAAAGGACCTACTTATTTAACTACAGTTTTGCATCACTTGCAGCGTAATTGCTCACAAAGAAACACCAACAATTTGCCGTATACTATTAATACTACTACATGTTATTGATACGATACTTTTATTTCAGGTTTTGTGCAGTAATTACAGTAATTTGTTTAAAAAAGACCCCCTATTTCCCTGTCAAGTGACGACAAAGACGGTTTTGTCATTTTTTTGCAAACTTGGAAGAAACTGAAGCCAGGGATCATACACACTGCCACTTTTTCTGCGTCAGATGTGTGCTGTAGAGAAGTGCACATGGAATAAGATTGGAGGTGCTTTCCACTTGTTTTACTAAATGTAGCTTTTTTAAAGGTCTCAAACCAAAAATTCCAGTTTGAGGGATCCCGATTTCTCTCTAAGAGCCGTAATTGACACCCCAACAGAAGATCGAGTCTTCTGCTGTTGTTAAAAATCTGAACACAAAGTGTGCCAAGTAAAAAGACTTAAAAGTACATGTCCTTTCTAAACAGAATTAAATCATTTCCCCTCCCTATATTTAAATAAATAAAATAATAAATTAACAAATTATTAAGCATGAAATCTGAATATCCTAATTTGAAATAAACTGCAGCAGTCTAAAACAGTATCACACCCTAAATTTAGCAAACCTTTAGATTTTTTTTAATGAATAATTTTCAGTTTTATCATGCATTTGAATACAGGTTGATAACTGCAGGTTATACAAATAAATTATGCCCATTTCTCCATAGGTCTCACACAATAAGCAGGAGTTATCACATCCTGAAGTGTCACCTGAGCCCACGTTACAGAACACCCAAATAAATCACACAACAAAGCTTATTATTGTTATTGTTATTAGTGATTGCACAATATATTAGCATCACCATCGGTATTGGCATTTTTTTAACATTGGTATCGGTTGGATAAGTAAAACTGGGAATATACTAACTATGAATGTTTATTTCCGTCTTGTTGCTGATTGTGTTTCTGGAGGGGGAGGGTGTTGGTCATGTGGTATTAATTGGTCATGTGGTATTTATTGGTCATGTGGTATTAATTGGTCATGTGGTAATAATTGATCATGTGGTATTAATTGGTCATGTGGTATTAATTGATCATGTGGTATTAATTGGTCATGTGGTATTAATTGGTCATGTGGTATTAATTGATCATGTGGTATTAATTGGCCATGTGGTATTAATTGGTCATGTGGTAATAATTGGTCATGTGGTATTAATTGGCCATGTGGTATTAATTGGTCATGTGGTATTAATTGATCATGTGGTAATAATTGGTCATGTGGTATTAATTGGTCATGTGGTATTAATTGATCATGTGGTAATAATTGATCATGTGGTATTAATTGATCGTGTGGTATTAATTGATCGTGTGGTATTAATTGATCGTGTGGTATTAATTGGTCATGTGGTATTAATTGGCCATGTGGTATTAATTGGTCATGTGATAGTGATGCAGCACAGGATTGTGGGGGTATTAGCTAAAGCAGAGAAGCAATGTCAGCAGTGTGGTCATTTAGTTACAGTGTCAAAGGGTAGAGAAATATATATATAATACTGGTAAATATCGGTTATTGGCCATAAGGGCAGTATTAATGTCCTTATTGTCCCACATTGGGGAACTTCAGGTGTAACAGCAAAGTGACAGATCCAGACAAAGATAAAAACATAAAAACTTGAATTAAGAATGCTATACTGTATAGTAAGGGCAAAACTACAACACTAGCATACTCTGCATTTATTAATATTAATAATATACTCCGGCTCAAGAAATGTCCAACTGAGCAGTATGTATTTGTGCCTTTAACAACAGACTATATACAAAAAGTAACAAAGAAAAAACTGTGCAAACTACAGAGTTGTGCAAATAACAGCAGGCATGTAAACACTTAGGGTACATTCACACCAGCCCTGTTTAATCCGCCTTAATCAAACTCTATCGAACTCGGCATCCTAGGACAGAGCTGGCTTTCCCGATGATCTTTATCTAAATGCTTCCTCCCAGCTGTATATAAGCTGCTGCTCCAACAGACAACACCATAGAATATGGCTGATGCCACCACAGAGTCAAAAAAGCCCCCAGGAGCCGCCCCCTGTGCTCCAATAGACCTATATATCGGTGCATCCCTAACTAGTATTAGTTCGATAGAAGGAAAAATCCTTCCTGTAGCTTCTTACAGCTCCTTTTACTTTACCACACTGATATAAATAACAGCTTTGGATGTACTTTTACTTGCACAAATTAATTGTTAATTTAATGTTTAGGGAAAGCCTTTGATGTTATTCAACTAAATTAAACTTCTTGAGCTGAAAATCACCCGTTAATTTGTTGACCAGTCAGTACATTCCTTTATGTCACTTCAGGGACAGATTTTGTAGTTTATCTGCAGACCTCCCTAGATTTTGAAAAGGGTAATTTAATGCTCTTTTTTTCCCCTTCTCTCCAGAATTTACATGTCCGAGCGTAGACTGAACCTTAATGCAGCCTAGATTGACCTAAAGTCCTCACATTCACATGAACACATGAGAATTAGTTTTCCCAGTGATTCCAAAATTGCCTAAAATCAACAATGAAGCAGCCAGATCCGCACTGACTCATCCATTACCTTTGACTGAGCCTGCGGTATTTATTTTCTCTCTTTAATCAACAGCATTGAGTCATATTGTTTTAGTTTGGACTCGACCAGAAGGACTTTTTAAATTAAAATATCGTCTTATATTTGACAATGAAAAATGACTGGTCGGTTTTAGGCTGTACCTTTTGATTCATTCATAAAATTTAAGAAATTCTTTTTTTTTTTTAAACAAGTCAATGCAAATTACACTGTGATGTTCTTTTTTTTAAAGTTTACATTGAATTTTTTTTTACTTTGTTAATAATGGAAGTAAGAATATGTACTTATTACCTTCATTTATGGGTTCAGACCTTTTTGTTGGATAAGCTTTATGAGAACAATGGTCACAATGAAAAGCTATCTGATCGTCTTCATCGCTCTAACTTGGAGGGATGGTAAATAAAATGTTGTTTGTGATTAAACTAAACTCAGCAAAAAAAGAAACGTCCTCTGACTTTCAACTGTTTTTACTTTCAGTAAACTTAATGTGTGTAAATATTTGTATGAACACTAAAAGAGTCAACACCATAAGACATAAACTAAAAATGTTTCACAGACATGTGACTAACAGAAATAGAATGATGTATCCTTGAATGAAGGGAGGCTCAAAATCAAAAGTACCAGTCAGTATCTGGTGTGGCCACCAGCTGCTTGAAGTACTGCAGTGCATCTCCTCCTCATGGACTGGACCAGATTTGTCAGTTCTTGCTGTGAGATGTTACCCCACTCTTCCACCAAGGTACTTGCAAGTTCCTGGACATTTCTGGGGGGAATGGCCCTAACCCTCACCCTGCGACCCAACAGGTCCCAGACGTGCTCAATGGGATTGAGATCCGGGCTCTTCGCTGGCCATGGCAGAACACTGACATTGCTGTCATGCAGAAACTCACGCACAGAAGGAGCAGTATGGCTGGTGGCATTGTCCTGCTGGAGGATCATGTCCGAATGAGCATGCATAAAGGGTACCACATGAAGGAGGAGGATGTCTTCCCTGTACCACAAGGCATTGAGATTGGCTGCAATGACAACAAGCTCAGTCCGATGGTGATGTGATATACCGCCCCAGACCATGACGGACCCCCCGCCTCCAAATTGATCCCGCTCCAGGGTACAGGCCTCGGCGTAACGTTCATTCCTTCTACGATAAACACAAATCCGTCCATCACCCCTGGTGAGACAAAACCGTGACTCATCAGTGAAGATCACTTTTTGCCACTCCTGTCTGGTCCAGCGAAGGTGGGTTTGTGCCCATAGGCGGCGTTGTTGCTGGTGATGTCTGGTAAGGACCTGCCTTACAACAGGCCTACAAGCCCTCAGTCCAGCCTCTGTCAGCCTATTGCGGACAGTCTGAGCACTGATGGAGGGATTGTGTGTTCCTGGTGTGACTCGGGCAGTTGTTGTGGCCATCCTGTACCTGTCACGCAGGTGTGATATTCGGATGTACCGATCCTGTGCAGGTGTTGTTACACGTGGTCTTCCACTGCGAGGATGATCAGCTGTCCTTCCTGTCTCCCTGTAGCGCTGTCTTAGGCGCCTCACAGTGCGGACATGGCAATTTATTGCCCTAGCCACATCAGCAGTCCTCATGCCTCCCTGCAGCATGCCTAATGCACGTTCACGCAGATGAGCAGGGACCCTGGGCATCTTTCTTTGGGTGTTTCTCACAGTCGCTAGACAAGTCTCTTTTGTGTCCTGCGTTTTTAGAACTGTGACCTTAAATGCCTACTTTCTGTAAGCTGTTAAAGTCTTAACGACCATTCCACAGGTGCATGTTAATTAATTGATTATGGTTAATTGAACATGCATGGAAAACATTGTTTAAACCCTTTACAATGAAGATCTGTAAAGCTATTTGGATTTTTACAACATTATTGTTGAAATGTACAGTCCTTCTTTTTTTGCTGAGTTTAGTTGAGCCTTTAGGGCTGAACTTTAGGTTTAATTAGAATCCCTTATGCTCATTTTGCATGTTTGCTGAACCTTTAAGCTAGGGGTGTGTCATCTTGGGTGCCTTACAATTCGATTCGATTGCGATTTGAGTGCTACAATTTGATTATAAAACGATTATATTTGGTGCATCTTTTTTTCCTCATTTAGGATTTTTCCCCCCATTATTTCTACCATGGCTACTTGCTACTTTTAAATCCATTCAGTTTCCATTAATAGAAGTGTCCAGACAAACTTATGTCCTTTTATTTATGTGAAAACCGCATATAAAACCAACACATGTCCAAATATGTCTCATAATCATATCAAGGTCATATTTTTTTCCATGAGAGCTACAGGAGATGTGTGTTGGCAATAGAAGCAGAATACACAACAACAAAGACCTAAACTGCCGAATATTTGCTGTATCAAAGTTATTAGAAAAAGTAAATTCTCTAATATAACAATACATCTGGAGTAAGTCTTGTCCAGGCCTTAGCAGGTTTGAAGGCAAATGTTTGGAAACCATTTTTTTGTTGTTTTGAAACGCTAGCTGCCGCCATCATGTTTCATGGTCCGCCCCCTAAAATATCCGAGCGACATGCCGGACTTTTATGTTCCTGTCATTTCATTAGTATGTAAAATAATCGGTTTTGAACACTTGTGAATCACTATCGATTTGGCACTTTTGACATCACAATAAATCAATAAAATTGTGAATCAGCTAGTGAATTTATATGAGCTACAGGTGCAGCTCCATAAATTATAACCTCATCGAAAATATATTTCAGTTTATTTCTATTTATTAGATGATTATGGGGTACAGATAATGAAAACCCATAATTCAGACTCAGCAAAATTTGAACTTAATACCAAGAGAAAAAAAATACTTTTAATACAAAAATGCTAGACAATCATGGGGAACCTACAGACTTGAGACCATCTACAACTACAAGGTGATTAAGCTACAAGAGCTGAGAAAGTTTGCTGTTTACTGAGTGCTTTATCGAAGCATATTAATATAAAGTTGAGTGGAAGAAAAAAATTTGTTAGAAAAGGGTCCACAGGCAATATTGTAAGGGAAGATGGTATAGCAGAGTCCTCACACTCAGACAGACCAAGACATGGGCTACGGCAATCACATTCTTTGAATTAATACATTTTTTAAGCACACAAATTTCGCATTTGTAACTCTGTGTCTCTGTTCTAGGTTTTGTGAAATGCCACGGACAAAAGCCTAAGAATTAATGTGAGTGTGCCTGGAGACAGAGCTGCCACCATGAAGAGTGAAGTGCCATCTGAGGCCTCTAGCAGACAGGAGCATCTGAAGGAGCCACTGGTGAACCCAGAGTCCATGGAAGGTGCTAAGAACTTCCCCAACAACATGGAGGTTATCGGGAAGGCGGCCAGCGATTTCGAAGCCCTTTGTGAGTCCAGGCATCGGCCCCTGAGGGACACGGGGACACACAGAGACTCGGAGAGGAGCCTGCCTGGGCGGAGAAAAAGAAAAGGGCAGCAGCCAGGGCCGTCGGACTGCTCGCTGAAGGAGGACCACATCAGTGAGAACTCACTGGCAGCTCAGCGGGCCAGAGTAGAACTTTTACCGCATCCCAGCGAGGATGAACACAACAATGAGTCCTCTTTTAGTGACTGTGCCTCCTCCCCTTCATCCAGCCTCCGATTTGGAGACTCGGACACCCTCAGTTCAGATGATGAGGGGGAAGCCGGAGCGACAGGGGGCCATCACAAGGCTCCTGCCCTATCACCCGGCGGAGGCTCTGCGGTCGGCCTACGCCCCAATCTGGGCCGAACTCGGGGAGGTCGCTCCCACAAGTGGGTTCAACCCGAGCCCGACCCGGTGCTGCTGAAGCGGCCGTGCCTGAGCAGCCGGCGGCCACCCCATCGGAAGCGCTTTGTGAAAGCGGGTCCTGGGGGGGGTCAGCGGACTCAAAAGCAAAAGGAGCGTCTGCTGCTGCAGAGGAAGAAACGGGAAGTGATCGCGCGTAGGAAATATGCCCTGCTCCATAGCACCAGTAGTTCCAGCAAAGAGCTTAGCAGTGACTCGTCCTCTGCATCGTCGACTGAGGCAGAAGATGAGCTGTATGTGGATGTCAGCAGCACCAGCAGCCAGCCCAACAGCGCTGCTGTAGCCACAGGTAAGAACAAACATTTTACATCCTACTAATATGTCAAACTCTCCATGTTTTACAGCTAAAAGATGTTTATGTTTGCTTAAAAGCACTGCAGAACAACATGAAAAGCTGGATAATGTCAATTTTTTTTAATAAAGAGTAGCACGACAGGCTACAAAGGTTAATATTCACCAAGTGGAAGACGATATAGGTTATTGTCTTTAGTGTTTTATAGCACAATATTTTAGATTTATCTGTTATACAATAGGTGCTTCAAAAGCATAAACACATTGATATAATTCATCCTAATAGTGCTTTGTTTGTCCAAGTGTCTTCAAAAAGTGCTCTCCTCACATTTCTCAAAGCTTTATTTTCTAAATCATTTACAAGCTACGATGTTTAACTCTTGCATCAATGATCATATTTTGATTAAAGTGCACAAATTGAATATTGGAAAAACTATGCAGTGATAAACAGAAGAGAGAACGGACTGAGACAAGGTCGTGCAGCTTACAGCGATCAATGTGCCGCTTTTTTATGCAGCTCATATTAAGGGTCTTTGTGGAAGCAGGAGTTTGAGCTCTTTCAGAAATGTGATCATTGTAAAATAATTGATTGTGGTGGAAGGACTTGAATGGCTTAGCTGAGCTGACATTGGGTTTGAGTTTTGCTTTCAACATAATTTTTATTTATTTATTTTTTACCTGTGGCCATGGTTGTAGTGCCTCCTAATGATTAATGAAAACTCTTACATCATCTAGTGCAAATAAACGGCACAGAGAAGAAGACCATCACAGGCTGGTGTCGGCCCCACGGCCGGCCTCTGACACAGGACTCTAATGGACGTGCATTATCCAAGCTTAGTTTTAAATAAGCTGATTTGTCTCTATCCTAGTTTGTAAAATATGACTTTGCAGAAAATTTACAACGCATTGTTTGTTGTTAGTTTTTCATAAATCTGATAAAAGCTGCAGCTTCTGCTGCCGTATGGTAATGTCAGCTGCTTGCCTCTGTTAGAATACCAGGTTTATGCAGATTGTAAGCTCCAACAACAACGGCTCTGATGTTTTCCGAAGCAGCAGAGGATAACATGCCCCACCTTCACTTCGGCACACTGTATCTCCTGTGTAGCCATTTAGCCTCGGTAATATTTCTGCTGCCGTGGCCCAAGGGGAGAATGGAAAGTTGGTTGTTCTCCCTCCGCGGTGGGAGGCAGGTGGGAGAATACGCTCCCGAGCAGCCACCTTTGCATGGAAACAGTAGGTCTCTGAGGAAAATCATGGCATTTGTTTACACCAGGCAAGTGATGAAACCTTCCTTCTGAATGTCCAGAGCTGTAGTGGGTGTGACGGATATTCAGGGAACGGTTCAGTCTTACCTGTGCGGCAAGTTGGAGGCAAGTTATTGAAATTAATTGAAGTTAAATACTTCAAATAACTCTGGGCTCCATTAAATAAATAGCTTTTCTTCCAACTTAAATTCACTTTTTCTTCCTATTTAAAACCAGGAGAGCAGTGGCAGCCCTAAAGTGAGCAATATGCTGCTTTTTAAAGTTCTTCACCTTTTATTTACGTAAAGAATGGTAGGTGTCAGTGTTGTTTGCTGAGCCAAAGTGATGTGTGCATTGGTTGCACTTTCTCTACCAGCTTGAGACTTGGTGTTGTTTGTGCTGTGGTATATTGTGCCAGTCTGCTAGACCCGCGGAGGGTGCTTAGCAGCAGCTCTCACGAGAGAGTTGGTACTGAAGTCGCCGAGGGGAAACATGGACTTCACGAAAATAGTAAAAGCAGCAGTGCACATCTCATCGACTTAATTGGGAAGTTCATGTTTCCCCTGCGTGACCTTTATCCAACTTTTATTTCTTTTCCTTAGGTGGAGTAAGTGCAGCACTCACAGTCCTTGCATGTATAAAGAGTTTCCACTCTGTCACCAGATTTTTACAAATACACCTCATTCTCATCCCCTTTCAGAACGTAGGAAGACGGTGATGTAGGGGGCAGCGGCGAAATGCTTAAGATTTACACAAAAAGCTCAATCTTGTTAAAGGTTTGACTCACACACCCAGCGTATGAGTCAGCAGCTCTCACTTACACTGAGATATCGTGACAATAATTAGAAACAGGCCTGCAACTGTGAAAACTCAGATCTGGAACTGGTGTGACCACGCTGTCACGGTTTCTGCAAAAATGAAAATAGGTTATTTGTTTTATGAACTCCAAAGGGTGCAAAAGCATGACTCGTCTTCTTTTTATAAACCCATAATTTTCATATATAAATTGGTCTAAAAACTGTGCTTCTTGAAGTTTTTTATTAATATAAAAGTAAAACTCAGTTTTGGTGCAAATATTACTTCAACATTTCAGTTTCTTAAGTTTCTTTCGTTCTTTAGTGTTAGATTGCATGTAACCCTCTTGATACGTCCGCGCCTAAGGTTTTGAAGTGGTCCAAAATAAATGTTGGTAGGGGCAAGATACTGAAGCACACGTTTAACCCGGATATTTCTTTCTAACCAAAAAGAAAGCCGAACATGCAGAGTGCAAACACTCTGAAGTGGTTTGTGGAGAGACCTTGTTCAGGCAAATACCGATTTGTTTTTGCAAGTGGAATATTGTGGCCGAAGAGGGGAGCTTCAATTTCGTATAGTATTTAATTCGCCATAACTTCAAACTTTGTTAGTCGATAATATATTTAGCCAGTTGGATGGGCTTGAACTGCCTTTAGTTATTTAGGCTGAAGGTAAGGGGCAGGAAAGAAGAAAACAGGTCAGGTTGATAGCAATCAATACCACTATTGCTATATCCAACATTTAATATTAGAATTTTATGTTTTTCTTATGTTGTGCAGCCCCTTTTTCTTTTCTTTTTTTTTTACTTTTTGACCTGCTGGCTACTGATCTGAATCAAAGAAAAAAATGCCTGTGTCTGATCTCTGGTCAGATAATTGGCTCATCTCTAGAAGTTAACTAGTTCTAATCAGACAGTTTCCAATCTCGGTTTTGAAATGTACTCTGCACCAAAACAATAGATGCCCATATTAATCAATCAGTCAAATCTTATTTTTAATCAGCTGAGACGTCTTGCTAAGTTAAAACGGCACCACCTGGAGTCAACATTTTATGCATTTATCACATCAAGGTTGGATTATCAGATTCTGTTCTTTTTGGTATTAGCAAAGCGTCCCTCTTTTGCTTTCATCTGGTCCAGAATGCAGCCGCAAGATTCTGAATGGTTTGGGCCCTACTTACCTCCCAGAGCTGCTTACCCCACATAAACCGGGCAGGTCACTTTGCTCTGCTGACCAACACCTACTACATATACCAAGTAAAACCCTTGGCGAACAAGCTTTTTCTGTCTGCGCCCCAAAACTCCGAAACGAGATTCCATTGCACCTTCGATTATATCCGTCGCTTAACGCTTTTTATCCCTGTTTAAAGACTTACTTTTAAACCTATGCTTTTAATTCTTAGTTGCTGTCTGTTTTTCTTAATATCGAGAGTTTTTTGTTCTTACCTTGCTTGTATTTTATTATTTGTATTGGTTGTTGTATGTGTTCTGTTCTCCTTTTTGTTTTTTCGTTTGTTTGTTTCTTGTCTCATGCCCAAATTGTACAGCACTTTGGTCAGCTGCCATGCTGTTTTTAAATTAGCTTAATCTAATTCATGCTATGGTAGACATTTTTAAAGCTTTAATTATGTTATACAGTGGCTTGCAAAAGTATTCGGCCCCCTTGAACTTTTCCACATTTTGCCACATTACAGCCACAAACATGAATCAATTTTATTGGAATTCCAAATGAAAGACCAAAACAAAGTGGTGTACACGTGAGAAGTGGAACAAAAATCATACATGATTCCAAACATTTTTTACAAATAAATAACTGAAAAGTGGGGTGTGCGTAATTATTCAGCCCCCTGAGTCAATACTTTGTAGAACCACCTTTTGCTGCACTTACAGCTGCCAGTCTTTTAGGGTATGTCTCTACCAGCTTTGCACATCTAGAGACTGAAATTCTTGCCCATTCTTCTTTGCAAAACAGCTCCAGCTCAGTCAGATTAGATGGACAGCAGTGTACAGCAGTTTTCAGATCTTGCCACAGATTCTCGATTGGATTTAGATCTGGACTTTGACTGGGCCATTCTAAGTCATGGATATGTTTTGTTTTAAACCATTCCATTGTTGCCCTGGCTTTATGTTTAGGGTCGTTGTCCTGCTGGAAGGTGAACCTCCGCCCCAGTCTCAAGTCTTTTGCAGACTCCAAGAGGTTTTCTTCCAAGATTGCCCTGTATTTGGCTCCATCCATCTTCCCATCAACTCTGACCAGCTTCCCTGTCCCTGCTGAAGAGAAGTACCCCCAGAGCATGATGCTGCCACCACCATATTTGACAGTGGGGATGGTGTGTTCAGAGTGATGTGCAGTGTTAGTTTTCCGCCACACATAGTGTTTTGCATTTTGGCCAAAAAGTTCCATTTTGGTCCCATCTGACCAGAGCACCTTCTTCCACATGTTTGCTGTGTCCCCCACATGGCTTGTGGCAAACTGCAAACAGGACTTCTTATGATTTTCTTTTAACAATGGCTTTCTTCTTGCCACTCTTCCATAAAGGCCCACTTTGTATAGTGCACGACTATTAGTTGTCCTATGGACAGATTCCCCCACCTGAGCTGTAGATCTCTGCAGCTCATCCAGAGTCACCATTGGCCTCTTGGCTGCATTTCTGATCAGCGCTCTCCTTGTTCGGCCTGTGAGTTTAGGTGGACGGCCTTGTCTTGGTAGGTTTACAGTTGTGCCATACTCCTTCCATTTCTGAATGATCGCTTGAACAGTGCTCCGTGGGATGTTCAAGGCTTGGGAAATCTTTTTGTAGCCTAGCCTCCTTTAAATTTCTCAATAACTTTATCCCTGACCTGTCTGGTTTGTTCTTTGGACTTCATGGTGTTGTTGCTCCCAACATTCTCTTAGACAACTGACTGCACTCAGACCAAAGGGGGCTGAATAATTACGCACACCCCTCTTTTCAGTTATTTATTTGTAAAAAATGTTTGGAATCATGTATGATTTTCGTTCCACTTCTCATGTGTACACCACTTTGTATTGGTCTTTCACCTGGAATTTCAATAAAATTGATTCATGTTTGTGGCTGTAATGTGAGAAAATGTGGAAAAGTTCAAGGGGGCCAAATACTTTTGCAAGCCACTGTATATTCCCCATAGCATTATTATGAGTACTCGATGACCAGTACCAATGACTTAGTGCAACCTGCTGGGCTTCCTTAGATGGCTAACTTTTCACCAGTTGGCATTAGGTACTCAATTAAACTTGTATTGTATGTTATTGGATCAAATTCTGATTCTCATTGGATTGTTTGGGGATTAATTGAATTGGGTTCCTATGTAAATGGATATAAACTGAAGCCGTTTTTCTTCTAGAGTGCCTTTAGATTACATTTGTGAGTTGTCTTTTTATGAGTTAAATTTATTTAGATTTCTTGCCAGGATCTTGCATTAACCGAGGTGGAGTCAGAGCAATAAAAACGGTTACAGTATTTTATCCAGTAACAGTAAATAACAATGATAATGATAAGGCTAGGTTTAAAAATTCAATGAGAGAAAATGCATGTGGACTACCTGGGTAGGATATTTAAGCATTTTTACTTGAACCAGTAGTATGAACTTGATTTTATGCTTTTATTGAAACATATTTGCACTCTTAAACAGAACAGCAAATGTGTTTTTTACATCAATATGATGCTTGTTAAAAAAACTTTATTTGTTTACTTGGTCTCCCTAATGTCTCTTAAGGGAATTGTGTGGTCACTATATGACAATTTTTGAAAATGGTGTTGTTAGTTAATATTAATGTTTTTATAAATTATTTCTTTAGTTTCTACTAAAACAGATGCCTTTTTAGAAACTGGAGCTAAAATTGTAATATATGGTATAGTGCTAACTATCAAAATTGCTCAATAGAGGAAAAGAATAGTGTCAGCTCTAATCAGACCTGTGTAACATTTCCAGTTATTCTCCATTGGGGTTGTGTGCTTGCACTCTACAGTGATGAATTCTTGTGTGAAAATGAGGTCTCATGTTTCCTGATGACGCATCTTACTGTAACAAAACTATTGTATCCCCAGATGATCATTACCCTGCCCTCACAGGTTTTACTCCCATTGAGTCAACATTGCTCTCAGCTCTGCTGGGTTTAAGATGTGATTTCTCTAAACCATCAACGTTAAGATATTGTTATGACCATGTAAAATCAAGGTTTCCCGCTTTCTTTTTTAGATTTTAATATGTCACAGTATTATATACCGGTAGTATGTTTTCCACAAACCAAACTATGGTTTAAGACATGCTACTCATTGTATCATTAGTAAATGTGTTAATGAAAGTCCTTATTTTAATCTATTTTGCGACTTCTTTTACTGTGAATTATCTATAAAAAGAAGCACTGTGTTGGTGCTTGTACATGTTGATAAATCTATTGTAAAGCAGTTTTAGGCTCTTCCTGACATTGTGTGTGTGATGCGCTAATGTCCGCTGGTGTATTTAGGCGCTCTGGATGAGGACGTGGTGGTGATCGAGGCCTCTCCAGCTCCAGCGACTGCTGTTCCTGCAAGCGAGGAGATCAACGTCACCTCAACGGACAGCGAAGTGGAGATCGTCACCGTTGGTGATGGATTTAGGTAGGTGATGATGGGTTGGTCATTTTAAAGCATCGGTACGCAATTCAGTCTTGTTAAAGATGACTTTTGCCATAACGTTATCAAATTAATGCAATTTTCACTCAGATATTTGACAATTTGAGCAGCTGTTACTGCCTGGTGGTTCTGTTTGGCATCAAACCCTGCACTTCCACTAGCATTGTTGGATTATTTATTTGATTTATTTTGATTATCTTTACCTTTTGTTTGAATCCTCGGTTAAAATATATCCCTCTTCTTACTTCCAGTGGGGGACATCAGTTCTGAATTGCTATCAGGTCTGTTTGTTAGAGATCTTTCTGATTGGCTGTTCAGAGCACTAAATGAACAATAACCTAATAACTTATTTTTTTAGAGGGTTTCTTCTTCCTTTATGTGTATGAAAAAGTGAGGAACCTGTTTTAACTATTGTTTAAGGCGGAAAATAGACCATAGAAAAACATTTGTTTCCATACTCCTCCTAATAAGAAGCTAATAAGAAGAATAAAGCAGCACCTTATCTGGCTGGTCTGCTAAAATGCACTGCATTGCTCTTCATATAGGCCTGTCACAATAACAGATTTTGCTGGAAGATAAATCGCCCTAGAAATTATTGCAATAAACAATAATATTGTCTTTTTTTACTCCATTTTCAATTAATGTAATAATAATGCATGTACACCCTCTGAACGATCAGTAATCTTTTATTTCTGAAGAACATTTGCAACACTGCAACTGGAAGACAATTTAATATCCAATATAGATTAACAAAACATCCGAAACAATAAAATTTAAAAAAAATGAACACGATAAACAGAATGGCCCTTCAAATAAAAATATGAATCACTTGGCTCAGACAAGAAAAAAAAAATTCCAAACTAATTACAATGTTTGAAAAAAAGACATCCCATTTTACTCCCCTACTATGGATATTTGGACCATATATGCCTTTTTTTCATCCAGTCTCTTTGGTAGAAAGAGAGAGAGACTCAAGGAAAACAAACATGGAAATGGAATTTATTGTGGCTGGAAACATTATTGAGCTTATTATTGAGAATAATAAAAAAATAAATATGCGATTAATTGATTTATTGTTTATTGTGAGAGGCCTAACTTCAAATGGTGTATTTGATTTAATTGTACATATTAAACATACTTTTTTTTTTTTACTTAAGACTTGATTGAGTCCATTAACATTCTGCTTCCCTGCCTTCCATCTTTGTATACAGCTGAGCATTTCTTAATGTTTCATGCTGATGAAAGTGTGTCACAATCCAAATGTTTACTGTTAAATTGCAGAGGAAATGTTTTGTCAAGAATGTAGAAATGAGATGCAAATTATTATTGAAAAATAACAAAAGCAAGCCTGGGAAACTATGATTGTTTTTTATATAAATGATTGAGGAACCATGTTTTTGGTACAAGAAGCTCAAAATAGTTAATACAACTGAGGAGGTAAAAATCTAAATATCCATATGACTGCAGGGTTCAGACTTAAATGTTTTGAGTCGTCTAAACTCATTGAACTCCACTTAACTGGGTTAAATGTATTTCCATGATCTATCCAAACGTTGCTCTTTATACATTGTCTTGTTGAATAATTGATGGGCTGCCGCTCTTTTCCTGGCTACAGTTATGTCCTCTTGGGAAGGTAAAGATTGTACATTGAGCCTCTGGATATTATTTTGTTTTTGTGGTGTGTAGAGTTGACAAGAAGACATCACCTATTGCTACCTCTTGTTTTTAATAGTTGTATTATTTTTATTAATTTTTTTAGCCTGATTATTCTGGTATACAGCAATTATTTTGGTCCATTCTGAAGTTTTATGAACTTAAAAGAAGCTTTTTGCGTGTGTTTATTAGTGTGCAAAGCACCACAAATCCATCCCGTTGAACCCAAGACCTTCTGTGTTCACCGCGCAGCCGTTTTTTTTTAAACCGATGACATACGGCAAAGACAAAATAATTTATTCTGACATATGTCTAATCGTCGTCCTCCCTTCGTTTCCCTCAGCATGTTTAGATTTGTATCTCCCCCATTCTTATGTGAATATCTGTTCAGTGCTCTTCTAATCTGTGATCCCGCACAAACGTTTTCCTCTGTGGTAACATCTGTCACCCTTCCCCCCTCCACTTCTGTAACCACATCCTTGTTTCTTTAAAAAAAATATATCAATTCACCAAGAATGTTTGATATCGGTTCCTAAAAGTTATTACCCAGAGCTTGGATGGTCCTGATTTGTCTTCTTTCCTGTCACTTTTCAGGTCTCCTCTCTATCTAGATAACATAGCGATGTGTTAAAGTGGGGGATGGGCACTAGTGGAGCAGGAGGGAGGAGAATCAAAGGAATGAGCAATGAAATCTCTGTTCACTCCTTGTTAATATGTATTCATCTGCAGTTTATGTCTGTGCAGGTTTTTATCAGCTGTGTCTGTGCTAATTTGTATTACAGTATCTTATTCTATGTTGGGATTTAATAATTATAATTTATCAGCACACTATCAGAGTTGTGTGACATTTAAAAGCAGGTTTTGGGCATTATCAAGAGGAGAATATATATATATATATATATATATATATATATATATATATATATATTTAATTGCTACCAAGTGTCCTTCCCAGGGGTGCTCTGTCAGTGTAATAATTTGAAATACGAATCAGTATTTGTTTGTTCATGTAACTTGACATCTAACTACTCTGTAAACTGGTGCAATAGAAGAAGTTTGTGTTTATTATTCACTGTTGACTGCATTTTACCAGTAGTTTCCACTGAGTGTAGTAGGTGATAATTAAAAAGTATCATGTGTCTGGACCCAATGTATAACAGAGAATATGTTCACCTGTCCCTGCTCTTTACCTTCTTACAAGCTCAGTTCATGCAGACCCTTGTTATAACGTGTTTAGAGTTTCTTTTAGTAGATTTTTGTACCTTAATTGTTTCCAGAGAGTGTAGGAAATCTTAAATCGTGATTGGAAAGTCCACTGTACAGCTCAGTGCCATAAATTGTTTACCACTCCTCACACTGTGCTATTCCTGCCCTCCCTCCCCGTTGAACTCCCTAACTCCCAACCTAAGCCGGCCCCAGCAGTTCACTCCACATTGCCGCATTACACACAGCCCGTCGCTCTCCTCCTATCCTTGGGGTCTGCGCCTCACGTCACTTTGCCTTGGCACATCCTCAGCCCTGCCAAGCCTTCTCCATTCCCATAGTGATGATATTTATAATGTTCTGTTTTCCTCTCTGCTGGCACCCCTCATCTCCAGAGGTTTCCAGTGGTAAACAGATATTTACAAAATAATCCCAGGTCTGCTTAATTAGCAACCCTTCCCTTGTGTCAAGTCTTGCTCCTTGGGGTCAACCCAGAGCAGACAAGGCGGGCCAATTAGACCCCCCACACATCGCCTCAATCTTTCTTCGCACTCCAGCCTCTCTGCTGGGTTTTGTTGGGAGGTCTGTTTATTATGTCTGAATTTGCATCCGGTTTATAAGTTGCTATTCGTGTTTTTAAATTACAAAAGGTAATCAAGCCTCCTCTTAATACCACTTGGATTGTGTATGTAAAGGAAATGGATCGTATAAGCAAATGGGAATTCCCCTTACTTGAACGGTGCAAATAAAGGCATTTCCTGTGTCACAGGCAAAATTAGAATGAAATGAAAGCCTTTTATTAGATTTGTATTTCACAAAATGAGAGAGATCTCATTTATTTATGTAATCGATATAGCATTACATTGTAATTTTATATCATTGTCCATACATACCAGACAGAAAAATTCAGCTAATATGACAGAAAACAATCTGAAAATTATGTTAAGTGTTTTTCTTCAAAGCTCACAGCTCTCATATTTAGTGACCAGGTCATTTCAAGTTCCTTGGAGAACTAATTTTACATTTTATTTGAACTAGGAATTTGGAGGTGTGAACTGAAAAAGAACAAAACAATCAGCTGCAAGCTTCTTGAAATCAGGACTGCAACTTAGAGAGGTTTTGAAATCCAGTACGGCTGCTTTGTGGCAACAGCTGCATTAAGTTCAGTTTTTTATTAATTTGTGGGACTTTTACAAAAACAAACTAATAGGATAAACTTTGTTTTAGTTGCATAATAAAAATAGCAAGCATTGAGCATAACATGAAACAGTGTGATGCGTGTTCTCTCATAGAGGTAGTGGTTTTCAGTCTGCCAGAAAATGAAGAGATTACAAGACTTTGCTTGTTTATGCATCAAATCATCTGTCCCTAACCTTTATCTGATTTTTTACCAAATGAAAAAGTGCGTCATGGAGCGTTTTGCTTTATATCCTTGCAGACTGAAAAATGTGGCGAATTATTTAAATTTTAATGCATTTAATGTACAGGAAAAGAAACATCTAGATTATACACTCATTGACCATCGACCACCTGTCAGAGCCACAAAACTGGCCAATTTTGTTCACTAGCCTCTTAACTGGAGTATTACTAAGAGCTTATTTTACCACAAAGCATATATCTCTGTCACTTATGACTTCTGTCCTTTTTAACAACAAACCAAAGCTGAACAGACCAGCAGCAGCAGCACCAACTGAACCAAAGCAAAACCCCACCCTAGTTTGATCCACTTATTCCCAAATTTCCACCAAGTGTCTGTAACATGATGCTCAGCGACAGAACAGAGCATAGGAGTTGTTCTTTATCCGTTCTTGTTGTTCCACGTTGATGTAATAATGTTGATCTTTGAGCTATGTACAGGCCATGCCATGCTCGTAAGCAAAAATAATGAAACAAAATTGATGTAAGGCTATAGAGTTTTGCTAGTAACTTGGTAGTGAGGTAATTGGTTTTATGTGGTATAGAAATATCCTGTCAACATGTTTATAGTAAACTGCTGAAATTTTTTTTAAACTTAAATGTTAAACCATCCAATAAATTCACTTAATCCAATTCTCTTAATCTTTTTGTGAGCTGCAGGTAACCTGAACAAACAGGAAAAGTTATGATTTTATTTAGATTTTTCACTTGATTATATCATTCTATTAAGTTTATCATTAAGATTGAAAAAGGAATAAGTAGGCCTTTACACCTCAGATATGCACTCTATCCCTGCTCTATATTTTGCAAAAGCTCTCCTTCGGCAGTACTAAAGTCCCCTACCTCAACATCTCCATGGCAGCCCGCTTTATGGCACTCCCACACAGCTTTTTGTCTCTCGGGGTCATTCCTCCTCCCTCTGTTCACCTGGCTTTTACCGCACCATGGAGGGACCTGCTGCTATATTCCCTTGTTTCTCACTCCCGTCTCGGAGGCCGAGGCGAGGATTAACAGGAGCCTTTGAGAGAGAAAATTAAAAGAGAAGAATGATGCGAGAGGAAGAGGAGGCTGCTGACATTTGTGGGGCATGCAGGAACAATGAAGGTGTCTGGGGGATAAGGAGAAGGATTTGATGTAAGCTTTGACTTCCTGATGTCATTCTGAGCTTTCACTTGATTCACTTTTAATTACAGTACACTTTATTTTTATTTGAATCATGTTACCATTTAAATGTTTAGGTAACTTTTTATGCCAGCTTATGACCCATCTTTACACTTCCCAGTGTAACCACTACTGAATTACTTCACTTGTTAGCATACCTTTAAATTTTATATCTTACTGCTGTGTCAGTCAGCTGCCGCTGAACTTGAATGTCACACTCTGTTTCAGCTAATGCATCATGGAGCTTGAGGTTCTGTGCCATAAATTTGTCTCACAGGTGTGGTTTTATATCTGCGTGTCTGCAGGTCACGCTCGGTCGGGGGTCTTAGTAGGATCTGGGGCAGTAGTTGCGCCCAGAATCGCCTTCAGGAGCCACGAGGACGTCACCGACTCTCAACAGTCATCCAGCCGCTGCGCCAGAATCCTGGGGAGGTGGTGGACCTCACCGTCGACGAGGATGGTAAAACTTCCAGCCTCTACTTCAGTATCACTTTGTGTCATAACTTAGCCGTGCTCAACTTCTTACAGTACCTTGCAAAAATAGTAACACCCCTTGAATTTTTTTAAATTATATGTGAAGACCACAAATCTCAATGTATTTTATATTGGTTTCAAGTATCATACTGCACATCAAACAATGCATGTTTTCTTTTTTTTACCACCAAATATGAAAATCTGCTTAAGAAGTCACCTAATTATTGCAAGTACAAAAAGTCAAAACAATAAAACCTTTTTAACGTGTAGAGAACTATCAAATAAGAAGGTCTGCTTGTTTAAAGAAGCAAATAAAGTGCCGAGGGTATGTTTGTTTTCCTGAAAAAAAAAATTAGACTCCTTTTTGTTTTTAAAGAAAATTATTTTTTGATGCCAACTGTTTTAAAAAGTCAAAATATCTGTTCATTGTCATTCCTACACGTTTTATTCTTGAAATCAAAGCTTTCCTGATGTTATTTTAGTCACACTATTTAAAGGAGTTTTACAGAAAACTTTAGCTAATGCAGTTGACGGGATTTAAAAAAACTTTAATTAAAGAGAAAAAAATGTAAAGTTCAAGTTATTAATTGAAGTATTAAATTATTATGCATTAGTGAATCCATTGGTTCACTGAGTTTGGAGTAAAAGTTGTGCAAAACCCAACAACCAATACAGTCTCACCAGTTTTCTAAAAGGACAATACTCAGATTAGGACTGAATTCAACCAAATCACTTTGACTACAAAACAATGTAACTAAAGAGGGCTGTACTGTCTGTGCTTCTTTCCCCAGTTGTAGAGACAAACCTCATTTGCCTCACATTGTTTGCAACCTATCTGCTTTTCATATTCACAAATTAATTTTGCCCCCCCTTTCCTGAGTCATGCAAATACTCAGAGCCCTTTCGGTTTGGTGCACATCGCTCCCCGGTGTGAATCGCACTAAACGTACAAATGCCAAAGTTTGAAAGTGGTCCACTTAGTTGTTTTGATGTATTTGGGGGTGTTGCTATAATTTGTATTTTTACTGCTTCCCGTCTCTGTGCTTTTATTTTCCCGTACAAAAACGTATACATTGGTACTTATGAACCGAGTCATGCCTAGTACAGAGGTTGAACTTAGGGTTTCTGTCCGCTATTAAAGATTCTCATATGTCAAATATATTTTTTAATAACACCCCTTAGTTAAGGTGGTATCCATAAACATTTTCTAAAGCTGGTAGGTATGAAGGTGCTACATCAGTGTTCCTAGGATGAATTCATTGGGTTTCTGCTGTTACTTTCTTACTAATGGGAGATACAAATGATTGAAATAGTAAAGAAATATTTGAACAAAATGACATTCAGCTGTAAATACTTTTCTTTCCTTCACAGATCTCTCAGTCGTGCCAACAACCTCCGGCAGCATTCACACTCAGACGGTGAGGTCGTCTTCTTCATCATCCTCCCATCACGCCTCTACCTCTGAGCTCCATGATGCACCAGGCCCTTCCACCAGCTGCGCCGGTTTGGTATCTGAAAGTGTGCACACACAGAGGGCAAGTGGTTCTGCTCGCACAGCCGCAGAGGGTAAGGTGACATGAGGACAGCGAAACCAGCTCCTTGTCAGTGATTATGTTCTTTCAGAGTCTGGTTTATGTCATCAATCTCTACATTGCTGAAATAATCTGTTTTGTGATTTTTAGTTTTGTTTTTGTTTTCCTTTCCAGATGACAATAGACCCGGTTTGTCTGGTACAGGAGGAGAAAACTCAGGCACAGCCATGCCCAGACTCCCATCCTGCTGTCAGCAGCACTCCCCGTGCAGCGGCCCCTCTCCTGGTCACATGTCCCTCAGCCACTCCCATTCTAGCTGCTTGCAAGCGCCCTCCTCTCAGCAGACCGCCAACTCTCAGCACAGCCACAGCAACACTCACCACTTTGTCCACCATATCCATCACCCTGCACCACAGCCCCCGGGAACCCTACCCTTTCAAGAGCCGAGCTGCCCTGTGGAACGCCCCAGTGCTCTGCCTGCGACCTGTGCCGGAGTCAGCAACAGCAGTAGCAGCAGCAATGCAGCACACTACCATGACCAGGTATATCTGATCTAAATTTCTCGCCAACATATATAAGTTCCCTTTTTGTTTTTTGTTTTTCCTAGTATGACTGTATAAAAACGCTTCTTTATAATTCTGGTTTGCATAAACAACAAATTAGACATGTTCTATGTCTGAAATCTTGCCCCCATTTTTCTTTTGTGTTGGCAAGAAAAACACCAACTGTTTTAGCAATTGTGAAATAGACACTGTCATTCAGTTCTGACATCCTCAGTGTTTCTGTTTTCCTCCCACAGCAAACGCTGCCAGTGGACCTGAGCAACAGCAGCGTTCGAGGCAGTGGCACCGGTGGTGCTAGTTTCCATGGCAGCAATTCAGCCTTTGACCCTTGCTGCCCAGGCTCCTCCTCACGGCCCCCTGCTTATGTTTCACATGCCACCCCTGGGCCCAGTCAGCCAGCTGTGGTGGACTCATTCAGCTCCTCCATGGTGGCTCAGCCACAAACACAACCCCAGCCCTGCAGACATTTCATGCACCCACCTTGTGAGTACAAGAAGCCGTTCAGTTTTTCCCTTCAAAAAAAATCAGGCAGCAAGAGTTGTTGATTCTAATAATAATTCATCATAGAGAAGGAAGCTGTGTGACAAGGCTCCCTTTTGTAGGAATAGTTGTTGGCTGTTGATGGTGACGCTGCACTGCTGCGTTTCCCTTTTTACCACCCACCTTTCTGTCCGTCTGCCCATTCATTCATCAGTATGTTCTTTCATTTATCGATGCCTGTCCGTCCATCCCCCCACAGCCTGTGACTTTCACAGATTCTATTCTCAAAGCCACAGTTTTTTCACACTTTAAAAATTGTTGACTGAAAACTAGAAGTGACTTTGTGTTGATTTCAATCATTTTAGACAAAATCTTTTGTTGATTATAAGATAATAGTCAATAATGCATTATTTGTAATTTAAGGGCTTAGATCTTAAATGGAGCCTTTAGGAGTGCAGAAGTCTCATTTTTAAGCATGAACTCTGAAGTTTGTTGTTAGTTTGGTTTGAACAGATTCACTGACTGTTTCCATGTTTCTTTCACTGAATTCCAGATGGCTCTCTAACACGATCACTGCATCATCAGCCCTCCTCTGCCTGCCCTCACTCCCTCGGGAACCCCCAACTCACACCTCAGCCTCCTCCACAAGGCGAATTTCTCATTCCCCACTCCTTTCATACGCCACTGCCATCCCACCCTCCAGGTCACTCTGTTCCTCCTGCTCCTCCCCCTCCCCTTTCTGCCCACCACCTCCCCACCTCAACTGTTCCCCTGGCGCAGCACCTTCCACCAGACCACCAGACCCTGCAGCACCATATGCCGCCTCTGGGGCAAAGGATCCATCAGCACGACATGCTGCAGAGGATGGAGGTCCAGAGGCGGAGGATGATGCAGCACCCTACGTGAGTATCAGCAGCATGTACTTGTAGAAGTTGCAGACCTTTTTTGGTGAAATGCGTATTTCTTTTTCTTTGCAGGCGGGCACATGAGCGGCCACCTCCACACCCCCACAGGATGCACCCCAACTACGGCCATGGACACCACATCCACGTACCACAGACTATGTCTTCCCATCCTCGCCAGCCTGAGCAGAGAACAACATGGTGGGTTTCTGGTTTGATTCCACCAAGCGCTCGTTTATTCCTGTGAGATCGATGATTTTTGTGGTCACAGTTCTGACAAGTTTTGATGTTTACCTGCAGTACTGATGTAGTAATCATCACCCATTCCTGATTAACAGGGAGCTTGGCATCGAGGCTGGTGTACCCGTAGCTTCATACACTTCAGGGCACCTGCACTCTCACCTGCCCCACTACCACCCTCCCCCGAGACTGCACCACTTCCCCATCTCCTTAATGGTAGGAGAAACCTTTGCAACTGTTAGCATAAAAGATAACAAACACACTTGATACAACAGTCTGTCTGGGATTAGTTCTGCGGGCCCTTATTTATAACATTTGTTACTTCAAGAACAGTTCGGCAGACCTCATGAATCATGCATTAGCAATTAATTCAAGCTCTTAGAGCATTGCAAAAGTGTTTCTTAACAGATCCAAGGTACTTGATGACCATCAAACACATGTTTAGTTTGCAGTTTTGCTGTGTAGTTCATTCGTTTTATTATGCACACATTTGTGACCTTCGCCGTGAATAAACTGAACAGAAATACTTTCAGGAACCATTTTAGTTTATTGTAGTGAATAAACCTAATTTAAATCTTTAATTTTATTAACTCGCTTAATTAATTGAAAGTTCAAAATTTAGTATCAAAAGTTATCTTAATCTCAGGAAGTGAGCCTGTTGGATCCTGGAATTTTGCATCAAACTATTTGTTTCTGTTTTATTTTATGATTAGGTTGATTATTATGCAAAATAAACCAACAATTAAGAAACACCAAACAGGTGAGTAATCCAAACTATCAGTTCCAGTAAATTTTCTGTAGAAATTAGGATTCTTGACTGAACATGAAAACTTGCCATCAGAAATGGATTGAGTTAGAAAAAAAACACCAGAATTTGGTCATAAACTCAGCAAAAAAAGAAACGTCCTCTGACTTTCAACTGTTTTTACTTTCAGTAAACTTAATGTGTGTAAATATTTGTATGAACACTAAAAGAGTCAACACCATAAGACATAAACTAAAAATGTTTCACAGACATGCGACTAACAGAAATAGAATAATGTGTCCTTGAATGAAGGGAGGCTCAAAATCGAAAGTACCAGTCAGTATCTGGTGTGGCCACCAGCTGCTTGAAGTACTGCAGTGCATCTCCTCCTCATGGACTGGACCAAATTTGTCAGTTCTTGCTGTGAGATGTTACCCCACTCTTCCACCAAGGTACTTGCAAGTTCCTGGACATTTCTTGGGGGAATGGCCCTAACCCTCACCCTGCGAGCCAACAGGTCCCAGACGTGCTCAATGGGATTGAGATCCGGGCTCTTCGCTGGCCATGGCAGAACACTGACATTGCTGTCATGCAGAAACTCTTGCACAGAACGAGCAGTATGGCTGGTGGCATTGTCCTGCTGGAGGATCATGTCCGGATGAGCATGCATAAAGGGTACCACATGAAGGAGGAGGATGTCTTCCCTGTACCGCAATGCATTGAGATTGCCTGCAATGACAACAAGCTAAGTCCGATGGTGATGTGATATACCGCCCCAGACCATGACGGACCCCCCACCTCCAAATCGATCCCGCTCCAGGGTACAGGCCTCGGTGTAACGCTCATTCCTTTGACAATAAACACGAATCCGTCCATCACCCCTGGTGAGACAAAACCGTGACTCATCAGTGAAGAGCACTGTTTGCCACTCCTGTCTGGTCCAGCGAAGGTGGGTTTGTGCCCATAGGCGGCGTTGTTGCTGGTGATGTCTGGTAAGGACCTGCCTTACAACAGGCCTACAAGCCCTCAGTCCAGCCTCTGTCAGCCTATTGCGGACAGTCTGCGCACTGATGGAGGGATTGTGTGTTCCTGGTGTGACTCGGGCAGTTGTTGTGGCCATCCTGTACCTGTCACGCAGGTGTGATATTCGGATGTACCGATCCTGTGCAGGTGTTGTTACACGTGGTCTTCCACTGCGAGGATGATCAGCTGTCCTTCCTGTCTCCCTGTAGTGCTGTCTTAGGCGTCTCACAGTGTGGACATGGCAATTTATTGCCCTAGCCACATCAGCAGTCCTCATGCCTCCCTGCAGCATGCCTAATGCACGTTCACGCAGATGAGCAGGGACCCTGGGCATCTTTCTTTGGGTGTTTTTCACAGTCTGTAGACAAGTCTCTTTAGTGTCCTGCGTTTTTAGAACTGTGACCTTAAATCCCTACTTTCTGTAAGCTGTTAAGGTCTTAACCATTCCACAGGTGCATGTTAATTAATTGATTATGGTTAATTGAACATGCATGGAAAACATTGTTTAAACCCTTTACAATGAAGATCTGTAAAGTTATTTGGATTTTTACAACATTATTGTTGAAATACACAGTCATGAAAAAGGGACGTTTCATTTTTTGCTGAGTTTAGTAGGGCTGATATTTATAATCCAACACATAACTAAACTGAACGTGAATACTGAAATAAACACTCAAACACTTTATACTCGGGGAATATTGAGATAGTTACATGTTTTAAATGTAATGGTCACAAATTGTTACTGAATTAGATCAAATGATTAAGGAGAATGGGGAGGAGCTGATGGAGAGAATTTTTGACAGGCATTATGGTTAAGGTTATGTTATCTAGATTTGGAGGTAGACTTAATTTGGACCCTACCGGGCATCAACAGCAGAACCGAGCCAAGCCGGATCCGCCTTACTTGTTTTTGAGGCACAATCCGAAGCGCTGATCTTCTCGCAGGTGTCAGATGCCTGGATGGCAGGCAGGTTTGTGCTTGCCTCAGTGAGGAATCCAAAATATACTCTTCCAAGCTTCTATATAAAAATAATTAATGCAAGTCAAACAACTTCCTTTAAGAGTCTTCTGGAAGCTGGAGTACTGTGCTGAATTGCAGACTTAGAAGGAAGAAATTGTACATGGTTAAGAAAAGCAAAGACTAGACGTAGAGTGCATCTGCAGGTCTGGCGTGTGTCTAGCAGGGATCTTCTCTCGGCCAGCAACCAGAACAAAGGAACATTTTAGTTTTAAACCGGAGATTTGTCCACCTTACTAGGAGTTGATCTCCTTCATATGCAATCAGAGCAGAGCTACCCCAGCTTTGAGCCAATGAAAAAAAGAAGAAACCTGATCTGTATTTTGATTAAATCTCTCCTTCAACTCCTCTTTTCTCAATGGATAATAACTTTTAGGTTTTAAAAAAACAATTTAAACAGTTTTCTGAATTTTTCTCTTTATGGACGTTTAGGCTTTAAAACAAAACATCCATCTCATTTCTAAAATCTTAACTATGTAAGATTGTGGTACTTAATTTATTTTCCATCAGTGTGCAGACTTATCCAGTTGTCCTCGGAACTCGGAGTTTCCGACCCGGAAATGGCATAATGAGCTCGTTTTGCATTCCAGCTGAACCAACTCGGAAACAATGGACACATGACCTTTTACAAATATGCCACATACAACCAGAAAAAATAACAACTCAAATGTAAAAACATACACACCAGTAAGAGTAAAAATCATAAACACCAATTTTGGCGGCAACGTTTTCAAGTTTTCATATTTGCAACAACGTAATTATCGATAACAATAACAACTACTCGGTGCTACTTACATAGCAAACAGAATGAAAACAGAACATATAAATGAGAACAAAATAAAGACGACAGGTAGTACTGGCCGCAGCCATCTTTAAATGTGGAATCTCGGGGTCCTCTAAAACTTGCGAGCTCACAGCTCGGAAAAACGAGTTCTGAGGACAACTGGAACGCACCATGAATCTTGTCTCTAATAGCAAATAACAGAAATTAAATCATTTGCTTTCAGTCAAATTTGGTTTTTGTAAGAACTCTACTCCTGTCCATCTTTCAGTCCTAAAAATAGAAGACTTTTACTGAAATAGAAGACATGCTATTCAAATTATTAAAATATAACCTGGCTAGCAAGTTCATGATAACTTTCCCTCCACACAATGTGACTTCGGTCCAGGTTACTGTAGTCCTTTGGGGGCGGTGTACTCCCTCACAGCCAGATCTTCTAGAGTTTGTTAGTTCAGCATGTCCAGCTGTGAGGTAGTTCCTTTGGACGTTTCATTTATGAGTCTTAGCTGCTGATCTACCTAAGACATGCAAACCCATGGAGGGCTTACAATATTGTAAAACTGAGAAGTGGAGTTCTGTAGATCCTCAGGAAGGGAAAATAATGTTGTACTTCCTGTCAAATCTCCTGCTGTGTGCTGGTTTTACCCGGTGTGTTTATAAATCTAAGGTGGTCTATTCAGGTTTTTAGAATTAGCTGCCTCTTGTTAGGTGAGAGGTCATTCCAGGGCAGGATGGTTAGGGGTTCTTCCTAGATGAAAACTGGGACAGCCACATTAATTCCAAAAAGGAGGGTCTCAGGATTCCTCCTACATTATTTTTAAATTATGTTTTTGCGTAATACCCAATTCAGTTTAAGAAATTGGGTTTTTAACATCAGATACTTGGAAGTTTTTTAACAAAAGTGAAATGTGGGAAGGTGTGCACGTCTCCTAATGAGTTGTATGCAATATTCAGACCCTGCTTTACTGTAAGTACGTGCTTTCCAAGGACTTTTGGTGATGTTTTATATATGCCCTCCTTTGTTTCCTACAGCACACTACTGGCATTTCTGAAGTGACCTACCCGCACATTAGGTACATCTCATCTAGAATGACTAGCTTTGGAAGAACCTATGAGGTGAGGACTGATTTCAAAACCAGCTTTTGATTAAGCTAAAGATAAAGAGCTAAAACTCTGCTACAAACACACAGTACCATCAAGACTTAAGGCAGATCTCAGCTTCATACGACTAATTTTAAATTAATTTCGATTTAGTCATAACACTTAATTTGCAATTACTATATGCACGAAAATTGGAGAATCACTGCGTGGTGGCTTTCCATTTCACAATGCAGGCTCAGTTTGGTGTCACACCCTCAAAATACTGATTCCAGGCTGAGAAACAGCACAGCATGGCGGCACAGGGTGTGTCCTTTTCTTACCACTCTTTTTAAGTATGACTCAGCTAGAGATTATGATGATGATGTTGACGACCCCAACGGGACAAAAGTTTCTCTTTAATAGTTCAAATACAAGGGAAATTGACTGTTTCCAGCTGATAACATCTGAAATATTGATATTTTTAATTTCTTTAGTCTTTATTTATATAATACATTTAGAAACTGCTGCAGGATTGACTGAAGTGAATTCTACTTTATTTTCAATTCTATATCCATAATCAAAGTTTTGTGGTCAGTTTTCAAACTTCAGTTTCTAACAGCTCTGTCTTGTGGATACAAATTGTAGCCAATTCCAATTTCTCTATAGCAGCTATAATATGAAAACATATAAGAACAGAATTTGCTTTTTTAGTCTGTCTGTTGAGAGCGGTCAATATTTATTAATATTAGGAGCAGAAGTAATGTAACACCATGTGCGAAAGAGCAGTCTCCATAAGAGGAGCTTGTACTTGTTGAAAACAAAGACTAAATGATCTGGAGTTTTACATTTTAAGCAGCAATTTGTGTGCTTAGTGTTACTAAAACTGTCTTAGTGTATCTTCTCTATTGTGTAATCCCTGGACAATGCACATCCTTAACTTTGAGATTTCAAAAACCATGGCAAACATAAGTTGAAACGTTAAATGGAGAACACAGAGCAACTAAGCTTTTTCCTGTTCATCCTTCCTCTTATCTTACACCCTGAATAGTTTACACTCTGTGTCTCAACATGTCAAAGAAAATACTCTTACATCTATTTGTGTCCTGCACGTGACTCAATTTTATAACACCTCACCAATTTCTTGTCCATTCAGCCATTCTGAGGGTTGTTAGGGTCAGCTGCAAAATACGCTGTTCAAGAAAATAAAGGGAACACTAAAACAACACAATATAACTCCAAGTCAATCACACTTCTATGAAATCAAACTGTCCACTTAGGAAGCAACACTGATTGACAATCAATTTCACATCTTGTTGTGCAAATGGAATTTACAACAGGTGGAAATTATAGGCTATTAGCTAGACACCCCCAATAAAGGAGTGGTTCGGCATGTGGTGACCACAGACCACTTCTCAGTTTCTATGCTTTCTGGCTGATGTTTTGGTCGCTTTTGAATGCTGGCTGTGCTTTCACTCCAGTGGTAGCATGAGATGGAGTCAACAACCCACACAAGTGGCTTAGATAGTGCAGCTCATCCAAGATGGCACATCAATGTGAGCTGTGGCAAGAAGGTTTGCTGTGTCTGTCAGCGTAGAGTCCAGAGCATGGAGGCGCTGCCAGGAGACTTGGAGGAGGCTGTAGGAGGGCAACAACTTAGCAGCAGGACTGCTACCTCCGCCTTTGTGCAAGGAGGAACAGGAGGAGCACTGCCAGAGCCCTGCAAAATGACCTTCAGCAGGGCACAAATGTGCATGTGTCTGTTCAAACAGTCATAAACAGACTCCGTGAGGGTGGTATGAGGGCCCGACGTCCACAGGTGGGGGTTGTGCTTACAGCCCAATACTGTGCAGGACATTTAGCTTTTGCCAGAGAACACCAAGATTGGAAAATGTGTCACTGGCGCCCTGTGCTCCACACAGATGAAAGCAGGTTCACATTGAGCACATGTGACAGGCATGACAGAGTCTGGAGACGCCATGGAGAACGTTCTGCCACCTGCAACATTCTCCAGCATGACCAGTTTGGCAGTGGGTCAGTAATGGTGTGGGGTGGCATTTCTTTGGAGAACTGATGAGCCCTCCATGTGCTCGCCAGAGGTAGACTGACTGCCATTAGGTGCCGAGATGAGATCCTCAGACCCCTTGTGAGACCATATGCTGGTGTTGCTGGCCCTGGGTTCCTCCTAATGCTAGACCTCATGTGGCTGGAGCGTGTCAGCTGTTCCTGCAAGAGGAAGGCTTTGATGCTATGGACTGGCCCGCCCGTTCCCCAGAACTGAATCCAATTAAGCACATCTGGGACATCATGTCTTGCTCCATCCACCAACGCCAAGTTGCACCAGAGACTGTCCAGGAGTTGGCGGATGCTTTAGTCCAGGTCTGGGAGGAGATCCCTCAGGAGACAATCCGCCACCTCATCAGGAGCATGCCCAGGTGTTGTACGGAGGTCATACAGGCAGGTGGAGGCCACACACTCTACTGAGCCTCGTTCTGACTTGTTTTAAGGACATTACATCAAAGTTGGATCAGCCTGTAGTGTGTTTTACCACTTTCATTTTGAATGTGACTCCAAATCCAGACCTCCATAGGTTGATAAATTGGATTTCCATTGATAATTTTTGTGTGATTTTGTTGTCAGTACATTCAACTATTTAAAGAACAAATTAGTTAATAAGAATATTTCACTTTTCAGATCTAGGATGTATTATTTTAGTGTTCCTTTTATTTTTTTTGAGCAGTGTATTTGGGTCATATTATGAAATCACCTGGGCTTGAGAGCCAAATTTGTGGTCTCTGACACTGGCTTTTCTGTTGAATCTTTTTCTATTCAAACTTACCAATAAACATCATAATTTTAATATACCACAGTTTGTATCATATCTCATAATCCAATGTTATCAGGCAACATTGCATTTTCATAACATTCGTTATGTTTCAGTACTTATTTATACACATTTTAGGTTTTTTGGGGTGTCATCTTACATCTTTACAATGAGTAGCCAAAGGGGTTTAAACAGCTTTTACTTTTCATACACAGCATATGAAGAGCTTAGGTCAGATAAAACAAGAAAAACTAACAGAAAACAAAGAGCTATCCATTCCATTAATAAAGGAGTTAAGTTAAACTAAAATCTGCATTTATTTTAAAATTTTATACAAAGTATTTTAACCATTGTAAGAAAATGCATGTGGTAAAACAATCAGAATTTGACTTTGGTTTTCAAGCACTCAGTCTACAGACATAAAGTATAACTATATAAATTTTAGAGGAAATAAAATAATGCTAAAGGAACAAAATGTACTTGCATTTGCAGCCATTTTTAATAAGGAATCCAAAAAAATGATTGTTGTGGCATAATGATGATGGCGCAAAGGGTCTTACTTTGTTTCACAGTTGAGTATCTGACCAATCTAATAAATAAATAATTTAAAATCTTTTTTTAAATTTTATTTGACTTTTATTCAAACAGGATAAATCGGAGATTTTCAAGTGCATATTAAGGAAAAGTGTCAAAATATTTAAGATAATTCATTACAAAGCTATGCTTTAGAGCAAAACTGGGAGCCTACTGCCATTTTCTCAGTGTTTTAAAGTCATACCAAACGAAAAAAACAAATACGATGAACCTAGAATAAGTTTAAAATCTAAAAATAATCAAGACTTTCTTTTAATTCAAAAGATTAATTGTAAGTTGGCTTTTAAAAGTCGGGAAGATATTTTAACCCTTTAATTATTTGTGTTACCTGGCTAAAGAACATACCCATTCAGCCACTTTATTAGTGATGTCATCGAAGGACGAGCTCCCAGTGTGTGATGATGAGCTGATGTTTTTTCACCGTGTCGTCATCAGGACCTGCTGCATTTGGAGGAAAGACTTGGGACTGTGAATCGAGGAGCCTCTCAGGGAACCATAGAGAGGTGCACCTACCCACACAAGTACAAGAAGGTAAAACCTGCTCAGAGGGTTTCATACTGTTTCACAATTTCTGAACGTGTTGGAGATACATGTACATGTCTGTTGCAGCGTGTTCTGGGACAGAGCTCGCGGTGGTCTTTTGTGCTCTGATGTTTTAGAAAATACTGTAGTGTCTTTTACCAGAGATTGCAGCCGTGAAGATAATGTTGGGGGAAAAGGTTCCTTAGAGGTTTTCAAATGTACCTAAACAAGCAATCTAACACCCTGCCACCCAATACAGAAGGTGTTGGAGAGAGACATTGACCAACAGTTAACCCCTGAAGCTTGGGCATCTATTGGGAAAAATATGCACGCAACCCCAGAATCGGTGAGAATCAAAACGAACAAATCAATTTGGAAACATGTCTCTGCTCACATGTACGTTAGATAGTATTGTTGTCCTTGGGGGCCGGGAAATTCGGCTGATATCTTTTTTTATTTATTCTTTATTTGGATTACTTTGATTTGTTTGGCATTGAGACTAGAGATAGACAATTTTCTTTTTTGTTTCAGGCCAAAAGGACCATTCTCTCTGTTCCCAAGTTTTAAGTTTATGTTGAAGCGAAGAAAAAAAAAGTTACTTTTATGGGGCTTAAGTCATTTGTTTTTAATGCCATGATAGGGGTTTAGTTGAGCAGTTAAGACAATTCGCTTCGTGGACTGATGCTGCATATTAAGATTCAATGTCTCCAAATGTTTCTCCCCCGACAGAGAAAGCTGCACGGCAAGCAAGACGAAGATGAAGGGGCTGATGAAGACACGGAAGAAAAGTGCACCATCTGCCTGTCTATACTGGAGGAGGGGGAGGATGTCAGGTAAAACCGCTCCCCTCTCTCGGGCGTTCGGCTTGCCTTTTTTTCCCCAGCTTTAAATGAGCTCAATTATCCGTTCAGTTGGGCGTGTCTGTGAGCCCCCAAACACAGGTGGGAAGACAGGTGCGGTTGTTCCAGTTTCCCGCTGTCTACCGGGATTTCAATTTTTCTCTAAAAACAACCCAAAGGAGTTCTGGTAATCAGCAGAAAAGTCCCAGAGTGCCTTAAAATTACCGGCCTCATGGAGCTGCCTTTTGGCACAGGCTCAGGTTTCCCAGGTAGGAAGGAGAGGCTGCCCTCTGATGGCATAAAGGCTGTCGTGTCGAATTTTGAAGTTGTTCACGGTTTAGTTCGAGTTTGACCTTTTCTTTCTCCAACTTTATTTTTGCATTTTAGTGCTGCTGAGACTGAGCTTAATGATCTCACATGCAGATACAGCGTAAAGTGTAATTTGCTTGCAAAACCAGACTGTTTGCTTTATATTTGAACTATTTATACACTGTTGTTTTAAGGACTCATGGTGTTTTATACCGTCTCTACCCAACATTAGGGTGGTTTTATACTGGATTCATGTTGAAATTGATTTAACTAAACTGGTTCATTTGATATAATGAAATGATCTACTCTATTCCTATAATAGACTAAGCTTGACTTCTGCACTCACTGTGATAACATTTAGAAGCTCTAAAAGGGATTTCCATGCGTTTCCCCTCCAGGCGTCTGCCGTGCATGCACCTCTTCCATCAGCTGTGTGTGGATCAGTGGCTCCTCACCAATAAGAAGTGCCCCATCTGCAGAGTGGACATTGAGGCGCAGCTGTCTGCCGAGAGTTGATGCTGTTTTCCCAACAACACTTTTGTTTGTTTGGAATTTATTTTCAAATCATATTAACTTTCTCTTCAGTACTGCAGTCAACCAAAGATGGCATGAATTACCTGCGCAGCTCTGCTACGAGGACAAAAAACATTAAAATAAAACAACAAAAAAAAGCATTGAGCCTAGAGTGCCAGCTCTCACATAGTAGAACACCAACTAGATTTCTCCATTATGGATTTAAGATTTTATTGTATTTATGAAGCTTTTATGTAGCTTTTGATTGTTTCCTCAAGTGTCATTTCTGTTTTGTTTCTCTGCATGTTTCCTTGCAATGCATTTCTTTGCACATATAACGTGGGCTTAACATGGCCCGCCGAGTTGCAGGTGAGGGGCGTTGCTCTAGTAAAGATGCATTTCTGTAAACCTAATGCCTTGCTTTACTAGAATAGAATGTCAACCTTCGGTTAAAAAATACATTGCAGGATTCATTTTACCAGTCATTGTATTGATTAGTTTATGTTTAGCTGATGTGGATTGTTAGTGAAATATGTTTTTTGTTTGGTTTTTTTAAAAGTAAATCAAGACATTCCTAACTAAGGAAATATGTTAACAAATCAGCTGCTGTATTAGTGCACACCCAGTATTTTTAGAGTGGAAATCAACTCCATGGTTCACCTCACTCCCAGAATATGCACATGCTTTGCTACGATTACACCACCCTCCTGCACCTTCATTGGACGACCGCACCGTTATCACCATCCCGTGTATTTTAGGGAGCAAGAAAAAGAATGTCACACCCCTCTCTTGACTGTTGTTTCCAAACTGAGCGATTGTCGGGAACTGCTGTGAATCTTTTCTCTCTTTTTAAAAAAAAATTCAGTCGGGGTTCTTCCCACAGACGGACGTGCGAAGCCTAACTAAGGTTTTTGTGAGATGATCTCAGGCCTATGTGTATTGAAGAGTTTTGAAAACTGGTGATCATGCTGTTAAAGTGATACTGGCAGTGGCGTTGACTTTTTAATCTCCTGTGTGAGTGAATGCGTGTGTGCGTGCGCGTGCATGTGTGTGTGTGTTCAGAGGGGAAAAACACAGCTCAAGTTGAGATTTACAGTTTGTTGTCACTTCTTAATGATTTCGCCACCATCCCTTTCTGTCTCTCTGTAGTTGAGCAGCAGCGTCCATCTTGGATGCTGCGGAAAAACAACAAACACTAATACTGTTGACTAACTCACTCGCATAGACTTGCACAAGAGAGAAAACGGTAGATTAGTTGTGAACATGACAGTGCGCTAAGGCCATGTGTTTCCACTCTGATGATTATCAGAAAAAAAGGAAAAAATATTTTGAGCCGAGTGTTGAAATGCAGTACTTAAAACAGGTATCCATGCATTCATTGACTTAAAGGCACCAGGATCATATTATGTGGGATTTATATTAGTTTTGAAAAATAATATTAATAAACTTGGATAACTCTTGAGTCCTTTGATTGATGTCCTCTTTAAGATTCACATGTTTGAATGAATGTCAGATTTTAAATTTAGATGCATTTGTATTTGAGGGACAGAAATCAGTTTTATTATTTCGCCTCCCCCTCCCAAGACCATGAGTGTAATGCTTTCAATTTTCATGCATCTTAATATTTATTACAATGCACATATCTTAATGTGTTATTTTTGAAAAATACTTAAACTGAAACATTTTTACACACAAAGCTAATAATCCAGCTAAAAACCTCACATCCACATGCATCTCAAGATAGATTATCATTGATGTGATTTATTTTGGTATTTAATTAAAAAAATGAAACTCAAATTAATAACAAATAGTGATATATTTTAGGTGTTTGAATATTACGTAAGATCAATACAAAGCATCTTCAAATACAGAAATATTATGACCATGATTTGGCTGTTGACCATTTACCAGCAGATAGTAACCAAGACTCTTTAGAATCAGGTTAAGCCCCAGAGTGCTCGACCTAATTATGTTAATGGTAAGTCTAGTGGAAAGAAAAACTGATAGAAATGGTAAATGGCCTGGATTTGTATTGCGCTTTTTTACAAATCCGAGGACTCGAAAGCACTTCACACTACAATCAGTCATTCACCTATTCATACACACATTTACACACGGGTTTTGGTGAGCTACATTTTAACCACAGCTCCCCTGGAGCAGACTGAGGGAAGCAAACCTGCCATTCAATCTGCGGTCCGGTCCCTCTGACCACCACAAATAGGCAAGGCGGGTAAAGTGTCTACACCAAAAACGCAACGGCTAAGTGACTGAGATGGAGCGGGGTTTCAAATTGGTAACCATCTTATCATAGGACAAACCCCTAGCTCCTGAGCCCCTGCTGAAAAAGGTACACAGGCAACGGGAATAGTTACAGGCTTGAGAGGATTGTGAAGCAAAGCCTATTCACCTTCACACACATCTATGGTGTAAAGAGGAGGGAGGACACCAGACCCAACAATAGAGATGAGATAAAGGCCACCATTACAGCAACTTGTGCTTCCTTAGCACCTCAGCAGAGCCATAAGATCATTGATGCAGTAATTAATCTGAATAGCCCCAGTCTAAGTAGTTGGTGTGTATCCTGTATGGAATCAATTTTTTTTCTAGCTTTCATTAGCTGTAAGTCATAACCACCAAAAATAGGTAAAAGCTTGAAAATATCAGTGTGATATGGATCTATAGCCTATATCACTTTTTTAATTTCAATTATTGAATTATATGATATTCAAATTTATTGAGCTGTGCCTGAAAACTAGATGAATAACTGAAGGAAAATGCGTCCCTCACATCCTGTCAGGTCTTTAAAATAAATTTGAAATAAATTCACCACAGGTGCTAAAACATGCATCTTACCTTTACAAGAAACAAAATTAATGGTTTGCGAGAAAGATAAGGTAAAAATGTGCCTTGATTTGAAGAGGATTTTGAGCCAGTCCAGTCAATTTTTTTCTCCTCAGCTCAGGTAAGTTGTGTCGGATGTTTTGTGTCCTCAAGGCTGTGGTTTCTACCACCAGAGGTGGGTAGAGTAGCTAAAAATCAAGAGTAGGACAACAGCATATTTTTACCTAAATAAGAGTAAAAAGGTATTTGATAAAGGCTACTTAAGCACAAAGTAACTAATCATGAAATGTGATGTAATTTGTCATCAGACTGAGACTAAATAGCATAAATTCAATGGGAAACATGCAATTAAATGTTTTTTTTTAATAAAAAAAACTTATGAAAGGAACACACTAGGTAATGTATGTATTTGCTTTATGTTAGAACTGGGTAAAGTACTTCCATTGACGATGTATGGTGTTTACAATATATTCACCATCTCCAAATTGGACAACAGGCTCAGCACAAGAATTAATGTTAGAACAGCAAAGCTTGTGTACAAACAAGTCTCACTTTAACAAATTGTAGGTGTGTGTCTATGTCTAATGCATTTTTGCTTAAAACATTTTTTTTCTTCATTCACTGAAGTTACTCATGTTGGGACGATTATCCAGAAATGATACACAAGTAAGAGTAGCGATACCTCATAATATTGCTCAAGTAAAAAGTGTCATAAAACTACTCCTTTTCAGCTTTTCCCCCAAAAAGTTACTCAAGTAAATTTAACTAGTCACTACCCACCTCTGTGTATCACACCTTTTCCTTTCATTGAACTTTCCAATTATATACACTTGTAAATGGCACTCTGAGCAGCAAACCTCTTAAGCAGTTACCTTCTGGATGTTGTCAATGAACGTCAGATATTTATTTAAGCAGAAATAAATACATGGTTTTCAGAGTTAAACTACTAAAATGAATGCAGTTGTAATTGTTTCTAATTTACTGAGATGCATGTATTGACTGCTCATAAGCTCTTAATAGAACTCGCCTGCAAAATATTTAACCCTTTAATAACCAAAACTTGCATTCTTTGTTATGCTCAGCAGGGGGCGGTAAATGTCGGAAGAAACTGACCAAAACCCCATTTATTGAAACTCCTGGTGCTCTTGGTCTTGCTTAGTACAGAATAATGTTAATGTAGAAGAAAAAAATGTGATAATCAGTAAAGCATTTATTAATGCCATATTACAAGTTTTATTAAAATACTCATCTTTTAGTGTGTATTGCACAAAGGATCTGTTCACCAATCTTAAAACCAAACTATATTTATTGATGCAGTTGTATGAAATCGGTCCCAGCAGGTTTTACTGACCACATCATAATGTGGTCGTATGATTAAAACAAAAAAGTAAGGAATGTATGTAAGGACTGCGGCAGCAGTGCAAAAGATGTGCAGAAACACTAACCAGAAGCAGCTAAAACAGCTTAACAAAACAAATCCATTCACCGAAGTCTATAGCTACTGCAGAACAGGAAATAAAAACAGCTGTGTTTTCCAGAAGCAAAATGGGGTGGGAAAAGGGAAAAACTAAATATACATCCTTTGTGTAAAAACACAAAGAAATCCTTTTCAATTCTACCCACCAACAGACACACTCCTATATATGAACACATATACATAATAACATCCAGAAAATGCCTTTGTCTTAATTTCATGTAAACAAATGATTCTCAGTAACTAGGTAACTTTATTGCTTTTGCTCATCACAATCTGTCCTTCATAGCCGAAGCTTTGTGGCTGTGGCATGAACGTGAGATGCCGTCTGTGTCCAAGGTAGTACCTGTCCCAATAAAGTGCTAATACACCACAGACGTCACGCTCAGGTTACAGTTTACACTGAAACATACTGGTGTCAGAGAACATAAACAACATAAAAGGTGAGGGAGGTTTTCCAGGTAATACTCCGCCTCACTGCAATGCCCTCAGAATCAGAAGAAAAAAAAAATCTGCTTTGGCGTAATTTTTTTTCAAACCATATTCAGCATTTTGATTTTTTGTGTCTTTTCCTGCAGTTAAATGTCTGCATAGCAATAAATATTCCTGTTAAAACTGAAAATCGTTTCAGTTTCCTTAAACAGTTAAAACCTTCATCTAAAAGCAACAAAGTGAAAATAAAAATTAAAAATAAATCACAGCCTTGTCCCAGAGAGTTAGCCGATTTCATTTGAATGCTTCAAAATGCTGGAGCACTAATCCTCTATAAGATATAACAAGGTAAGTAAAGGGAATACAGAGATCCATAAATACAATAAATAGTTTGTTCAGTACTCAGAGGGGACAGACCCCAGGGCCCAGCTGTCTTTTTTGTCTTTGGAGAATAGCCTCATTTTAAGCCCAACAGGACAGTTGTTTGGTCTGGTGGCATAACAGAGTTACATTCGGTAACTGTAAGGCAGTAGTGGAAGAAGAGTCTCACAGTGTTCCCTCTCCCCGACTGTGGGCTCAGTGCCGCCCTCAGAGACAGGGGGCATAAAGGGACGCAGCAGGTGCATCGTCTCGTGCTCAAAACCAGCAGCTCCTAGATCTTGGTGACGTAGTTGTTGGGGAAAAGTCCCTGCTTCCCACGAAGTCGTCCTGTCCACCATCCGGATGAGTCTGCTCAAACATAATCCCATTGCAGACACATGAATAAATGTAAGAGAGAAAGAAAAACAAAGCCATCTCTTTTAGGCACTCACCCTCTTTGATGATATCGATAACATCATCTGTATTGAAGCTGAGCTCGTCTGTATCCTGAGCGTCGTAGGCATATAGAGCTCTGCACTGAGGCACCTGGGGTTTGGGTTTGGGCGCAGGCTTCGGTCGCCCTCCTCCTGGTGGGGGCCGGTGGGCCGATGGTCTGTGGGCCCTGATTTACATAAAAAAAGGGGGAAACAAACTTTTGAGTCAGGATGAACTACCTCTTGGAGGATACTGAATGAAATATTTTAAGCCCATGTGCTGCAGTGTCTCATGGTAGAACAGGTTTATAATGTGTGTTAGACTACATTGGCATGCAAACATCTGGGCATCCTTGGGCATCCTTGGCAACCCCCCCCCCTTTATTCAGCAAATGTCTTAGAAAAGTGTCCAGAAGGCATAAATAAAAAATTAAACATTTCTCTACCATTTCAGGTGAGTTCACCTTTTATTTCTAAGATTTATTGATTCACAGTAACAAAAATGGGAACAAGGGTAAAGCAAATGTTTAGGAAACTTTTTGTTGTACCCGAGCTATTGAGTCCCTGTTCAAAGCGGTCCTTTTTAAGCTGTAGGACAGCGACGGTCATGACTAAACTTTCATATTTGTGTATTTTGAAGTATTTTAGGATTGTTATTGGGTTAGATTGAATTCTGTTCCTCAAATATAACAGATATCTGAAGATAGTTTAAGAAAAGTAGGGAGTTGATTTATGAAATTCTGCATTTCCCCAAGCTCACCTTTGTTTATTTGAGCTTATTTTTAATTTTGATGTAACAAATAATTGTATACTTTTTACAGGACTATTTCCAAAATACAATAAGCTTCATTTTCAAACTTCTAAACTAAAACTTTAATTGGAAAGACGTCCATTCTGAGATCCCTCAGGGGGTATATAAAGCACTTCACAATGTGTTCGACCTGTTTACAGCATGGTAGCAGGTTCTTAATGAATATTTGGATTTGGACTTTATAAATTTCAACACTGATGAGCCCTCTCTAACCTCATTCAAGACTTCTCCAGTAGCCACAGTGGCTCAGTTTTGTGTTTTTCTTATGATTTTTGTTTCACAAAGTTTATATCTGTGTAGGTGTGGCAAACATTAAAAACACACTGACCACTTTTCTAAATTATTTCTGAATCAACCTAAATACAACAAACAGGGAATTTTATTTTACGGTCTATGAATACCTGCTAAACCATTTTTATGTTAGTTCCTGCCAAGTTCACCTGTGACCAAGTGTAGCCAATATTTGAAGTGAACAAAGATTGCATATAGCTTGCAGATGCTTTCATATTACATGAAAAAATATCCTATTGGATGCATAAAAGCAACCGTCGGTCAACTTATAGCTTTCTATGCAGTATGTGTATAGCTGAAAGGTATTATAATATTTTGGACTGTGCTATTAGAGACCCAATGCTGCCAATTCTAAAAAAATGTTAAAAAAACTAACTGTAAAATATTTTATCAGCTGGCTTTCTCAATGGCAAATGAGTTTAGGACCATGGCATAGGTTGTATTCTGGGGTGCTCAAATCTTTACACAATAAAAAAATAAAATAACGCTTTAACTGTGTAAAAAAAATGTCAGATTTATGCATGTTTAAATTCACCAATTTTATCCAGCTCATCACATTCTCAGCTGTGTAGACCTAAACCAGGGGTGCCCAAACTTTTGCATGGAATTGTTTAAATTCAATTCATAATTTAGTCTCTATGGTAAAAAAAAAAAGAAAGGAAAAAAAATTGTAAATCCCTGTACAATTCTAGGGTTTTAACATATTATAGCAAAAATATACAGGTGTTCTGTGAGGTACATCATTTTTCACAAATCTTTCAATTCTGCTTTATCTCAGTTTAACATTACGGTATCTATGGGGTGCTGTCACTCTGTAATTAAGGTCAATGTAAGAGAAAGTAATCAATGAGTAGATCATGTACATGTTAAAACCATAGAATTTACAGTTTTGTTTTACAACAGGGAAAAAAAAAAAAAAAAAAATATATAAAAAATATAAATATAATATATATATATATATATATATATATATATATATATATATATATATATATATATATATATATATATATATATATATATATATTTTTTTTTTTACACACACACATATGTATTTTTCCATAGCGGTTACTTAATATGCCACAAGATGGAGTTCTAGCACAGGATGCTGCTTTGCCTGCAGCCTAAGAACTAAAGGAACTGAAGGGAGATTTCACTGCAGAAAAGAAAAGGAAATAAGCACCCTGAGAAATTAACTTTTTTTTTTAAACACCACCCCAAACATAATGCAGACCACTCAGCATGATGTTTTTTAATAAATAGAGAAAAATAACCCAGAATAGGCGATGATCTACACTAAGTAAAATACTACATAGTAATCATGTAGTTTATACCTACTGAGCAGAATGCATGTTTTAGACATACAAGATAAATAAGTACCAACATTTCTTTCAGGGACATCTACATTCATAAATCACCCCAAGTTACATAATTAAACATCCAACATACGAAGGGGAATCCTGTCAAATCCTACTCAATATTAGCAGCAGACTTGTAATTAAAAGTGAGGTGGCATCGCTGTGTCCTACTGCTAAAAGCTTGTTCTCCTGTTCTCAACCACCACCAAAACCACAGCATACACTCCAACTCACATTCCTCCGTTTGATGTTGGCCGTCCGCCTCCAGAACTACAAAAGAACGAATCAGCCAAATTATGTCAGATTAGAGAAACAACAGCAGAGGTATTACAGTGTCAGGATTGGGGGCTCCTCTCCATTCTCAGATGCAGACAGATACGGTCTAATTCTGGCATTACCCAAAACCTGTCAGGTTCACACTCACAAAATAACAGCAGGAGGAGACTCAACAACAGTCAAGTATATATGCATTAAGCAAGCATTTAATGACAATCCAAAAAGCATAAACAACAAAATTGTTTAGTTCTAGTTTTTTTTGTAAAAATGTAAAGAATAAATATGCTTTTACAATTTTAATATTTGTGTATTTGTTTACATTTTTTTGTATAAATGTACAGACTCCACTCTGTAGAGTTGTTGATTTTTGACCTCAACTTTATGAATTACTAATCAAATTCGCTCTGTGAAGGAAGGTTATAACGTGTTTGAAGTACTGCTTGTGAAAACAATAATTCTTTTGTAAAAATGTAACTAGACGTTTGGTAATGCCTAATCAAAATCAAAGAACTAGGCTTCTGTTTGCTTAAAAAGGCATTAACTTAATTTGTCATCTTTTAATTTATGAATGAGAGGTTAATTAATGCATCAAACAATGCAAGCTCTTTGTCATCCTCTTTCATTTTTTTTTATCCTATCCTGCACTATGTGGATCAATGGACTCTGCAGGTTTGTGCTGAGCTCTCACCCTGCAGCGCCTTGGTCTGGCACCCTCAGGCAGTCCAGGTCTGGCTGCTGCCGGCTGCTGCCATCGCGCTGCCTCGGCTGGTTGATGTTGCTGGGCAGAAACGGGCGTGTGGAGTTGGCGGACGAGGGATGCCTCTGGCTGTGATGCTGCGAGTTCCTCTGATTGGCGATGTGGTTGGTGTTCTTTAGGCCCCCATTCTGATGACCGGCTGCAGGGAGGCAAGACACGAGATGCTTTTATAGACTATATGAACAAGAGAGAAGCTGCTGGGAAGCTGAAGGTCTGACCAATATACCTGGAGGTCCTGGTGCTGCTCTTGATGGCATGTGGTTGTGGTGGTTTCTGGACATGTTAGAGTGACTCTGAGTCAAGGTCTTCCTGGTTGGACCTATCATTTATTAGCAAAACACAAAAGTGAATTGAACATGTTGGTGCTTCCAAAACCTGCAAAGATTTGATTCTTTTGATTTAAACCGTGCTTCACACCACAGACGGTTCATGTCATTGTTCTGCTTCGCAGCTGATACTCACGTGTGTTCTTGGGAAGGCCCGGTCCGACGCTGACCTGCAGCGATTTGCTTGAGGGCTTCAGCACGGCCACATCTCCCTGACCCTGAACAAACAACACCTGCCTGGAGCCGCCCCCGCTCAGGAAACCCCAGTTCTCCTTCTTTAGCTTCATCTCCAGTCTGCACATTCAATAAATTATATATCTTTTTTAACCCCTTTATTTATTCTTTAGAGCAGTACTAATAATGTGAAATCACTTTAAAAGCACCAGTGGTAAATCCGAAGTTTTAACATGTTACTTTTCTGGATGTATGAACTTACGTGTTGTTAAACTTGAGCGGCAACTTCCTCTGAGTTTTCTCTTCAAACCGTCGGGCCAGTAAGCTGATGAACTCGGTCTTAAAAACGCACTCCAGTAGGCTGTCGTACTCCTGCTCATGCATTATCAGGAAATCATCCTGCAGGGAGCTGAAACAATGAAAGCTTTGAGAAACGGGCTTTTCTCTCGTTTAAGAGCTTTAAACTTTGACTCGTCACAAAGCGACTGAGTCAAAACTCTTAGAAAGAGTATCATCATTCCTGCTATTGTCTCGTTTTGTGAGGATGTGGAGTCAATTTACACTTTTTCATTCAGGTCCTCACAAAGCAGCTCAGATCTGAGGAGGGACGACAGCTCAGCCATGTGGCCCAGCACAAGGAGAGTTTGTTCCTCCCATATGAGGAGAAGATTTCCTCTGATGAGCTTTTTTACAGCTCCTGCTTTCGCTCGCTGCACCACCTGGTCTGTATTACCCCACAGAGTCAAAAGCCACAAACTCGAATCAACTGCTCTGAACCGAATTTCACAGCGTTTCAATCAACAATGCAGAAACCACAACTTCTCCAGTTACCTTTCTTTTTTACTGATTTTTTTCATGTTTCTGACTGTGAAACACTTCAACTCTTTCAGTCACATTTACCCACAAGTGCTTTAAATCTTCTCTGTATGCTTTCAGTGTCCTTTATGTGACTTTTACAAGAACATGGAAACCTTTTTTTTTAATGGAAATCTAGACTTGGGCTTTGAAGAAGATCCTTGACTTTTGCACTTTTACAGACTTCTTGACTTTACGTTGTCCCTCGGCCACCCTCTCAATTTAGACAATCGCTGGTTTCTAACAGCATTTATAATTTGATTTATTGATATTTAATTTCTTTTTGAAGAATAAATTTACTCACCAGACTCTGAAAAAACAGCAGACAGGTTGGCTTCTGATTAAACCAAATCAAAATACAACAGAAAAATCTGTGAGATCAGGTAGATAATGATGTAAGATGGTTTTTGCAAAACATCATCTTGGAGGTTTTATTAATAAAATTTTAAGAAAAAAATTAAAAATGTGTCTGCATAAGCAGACAGGTCTTAAAGCAAATCCAGGATTTGTAAGTTTTTTTAGTTTTTTTTTAAAGGGGGTGTCATTCAATATTCTTGTCTATAATGAAGACAAAGAGAAACCCTCACAGTTTAAATTGTCTACACCCAAGTTACAGATTAACATACTTTCAGAAACCTCAAACCTTTGACCTCTAGTGTAGTACTGTTAGGCTGATCAGCCTAGCATGCTCCTCAATTAATCTGTGCAAGTTTTATTTTGATATTCTATGTGCTAGAAGAAATTCTAAAATATTCATGACAAAATTGTAATATTTGAAATGCACAGTAGAGACATGAAACAAGCATGATTTATCTAGATAAGAACAGAATTAAATTTGCTTATATAATGTAAATTTGTTAAGCCCATGTTGTGGTCATTAATGATCAGAGAAGAGATTCACGTAAAACTTTCAAGCCAGTGTTAGCTTCCATTACAATCATGTGAAGAAGCATTATTGTTCAGGGATTGTCAAAACAATGAGAAAGAACATTTAAATACACAAGGCATAAAAAAACAATTTTTTTAAATGTGCAAACTGCATATTTTTTGTGTGTGACTTTACAATCACAAACTTCAAAGTATGGTATTGGGATTTTCTAAGATAGGCACAAAAGTGTTGCGTAATTAGGACATGTAAGAAAAACTAAAATTTGTGGTTGAACAGAAGCTAAGAAATGCTTTAAACTTTAAAATGTTTTATCACCTGAGAGACAACGCCAAGATTTTCTCCACGTCGATCTTCCTCTTCAGCACCTCGGTCACCTGACCTTTCTCTGGTCCCTGCTTCACCTTCTCTCTTCCAATTAGATACACACTTTTAGGAGTCAAAATCAAGTCTCTCTTAATTCCCTTTAAACAAACAAGAAAATCTCCAGTTAGTTTCATTTTTTTCATTTGTTAAAAATAACTCCAGAAGAAGAAAACGAACCTTGAACCGGCGGTCGTATTTTGTGACTTTGTCAGCGAAGTCAATCTTTTCTCTCTTGGCCAGAAACTGCCGGAGCTCCGGTCTGTCGTCCATCCCCAGGTAGTCCCCTACAAAGTTTCTGTTCAAGCTGTGTCGCCGCCTCTCTTTCCGGTTCAACAGCAGATCAGAAGCTGGAGAAAAGCAGAAATTCATGTGAGACCTGAAGACATGAGCAGCCAAATAAAACCAAGCAGAAACCAGCATCTTTGCTCACCTTCCTCCCTCATCTGAACGTATTTCTTGCGGGCGACATATTTCCTCCAGGCTTTCTGGATGGTCCGTGCATAGCCATCAAACTTGCGCTCTCTTGTCTCTTCCAGTAAAAAGAGCTATGAGGAAAGACAAAGACAAAGAACACCACATCAGACACGCCTGAATACACTCTCAAGACGACATACTGAACCTACCGAGGTGCAGCTGAAGGCACAAAACCAGTCTGACTTCAGTGATAATGATTTGATTGTTTCTGAGAGTGAGAATCAAACCTTTTCTTTTAAATGACTGGATAGGCAGACTCTTATCATCTTAGATTATCATTTTCATACGGTTGAGGTAATTAAGTCAGTAATGTCTGAATGAAAAATTGTGGTTTTCTCCTCATTTGTCCTTAAATTCGCTAAACTTGTTTACCTCTACTAGATGAAATTTGCAGATAAGAATTTTAGTCATTAAATTGAAAAGTGAAAATGATATACAGATTCGTTACTCAGTCATACATTTCAATTTTATTGCTAGTAATTTGGATGATTATATCTTACAGCTAATGAAAAAACAAAATTCAGTTTCTGAACACATGTTTAATATTACATAAAGACAAATTTAAGAAAATATTTTCTTAAATGAATGTCAGCCACCTAAAAATTACAGTCCCCGTTGCTTGTGCATCTTGTTCTATCACTTTTGTTTTTCCACCAAACTTTCAATTGATATATGAGTCTCTCCCTTGAATGGGCTTTGCTTCACAATCATCTCAAGGCTGCGGTTATCCATATTATTTAAGCACCTTTGACTACCACACTTTTTCTCCCATTAAACTTTCCATGAATATTCAGCACAGTGTCTGTGTTAAAAATCATGTTACATTGAAACTGATGATCATTAAAATAAACAGAAGTAAAAACTCAAGTTTACTCTGTCTATGCAACATGCAAGTTTTTCTTTTCGAAGTAGGTTACTGAAATAAATATATTTTTAAATCCATTTATTGAGCTACACCTGTAATAGGCAACAATTAAGACTAAAATGTTAAACGTGACATACTTTCAATAATTGGATAACAGGTTTGATTGTTGAGGTGATCATGTATATGACATGTTTAGGAAATGACTGAATCTTGTTTATCTGCATGATTATGATGATTATTCAGTGTGTGCATGGACAGAGCGTTGCAATTCACAGAAAAAAAAAGTGCCGTACAACTGTGTGGGGAACTAATTCAAAGATTTAGGATTCATTTTGTTCCTCTTTGGATTTAGATCCATTTGCTGGGAGCAATTAATACGCTTATCAGTACATTCTGAGACTACTGGAGTTCTTGCCCCATTTATGTCATTTCCTGCTGGACCTCTTAACATGCAATCACCCTTTCTACCCTCTCCATGTGCCAGACTAAACATCCTGTCCGGCGTTGCAACAACCCTGGCATCAGTAAGGCTGACCACAGGCGAGAGCATGACGGAGGACACCGTAAGTGAGGCCAAAGCACAATACTGAGCATCAAACTAAAACCACAAAAAACACTGAGCAGAAAAAAGCACTGAGTCATAGCCTGTGAATGTGATGCTGTGAGTCTTACAGTAAGAGAGCGACTACATGGGCCACATGGTAAATCCTGGGACAAAGAGCAGGATGCTGACTATTTAAGAGCATCCATCAACATTGAAAACAAGGCCTCACTTTGGCAGAGAAACTCCTCCAACACCTGGCGTCAGACAACTTTCTCTTTCATTACATCCAACAGAGAGACGTCTTCACTCACACAGCTAATTAACAAGGGTCAGCATTTTATCTCTCGCAGGCTTGTTTTGAGAAGCCTGTCAGCTCATTTCAGCCATCTGCCCTGTGTGATATTTACCTTTCATTAATCAGTGACCTGGACGGGGTGGGGGGGAACGGCTGCAGCACAAGAGTGAAGGCTTTCAGGGTTAACTGCCAGGCCTGAATAAAACTAAGATGTCTGTCTGTGTGAGTTTCTAAATATACATCAGTGGGTGTGTGCATGGGCTCGCTGCTGCTTGATGTGTGCAACTGTTAATAAGTGGGGGGCGCAGGCTGTATAAAAACGTTGCTTTCACAAGAATCAAAGTAGTTATGGCAGAAAAGGATAAGCCTCAACCATGCCCCCCCCCCCCCCAAAAAAAAAAACAAACCTCTGCAACCACAGTCTGAGATTGTGTTTTTAGTTTCAGACTCACCACTGACGTGTAACTAGGGGTCAGGTTCAATCTCCTCCCCTATGACAAGGACTCAAGCATGATTTCGGACTCTATTGCCTTTTATGGTGTTTAGAGTAAAAATACTGAGTTACGTTTTTCCCTTGCTGACAAAAAGGCAACAGATTTGATGGTTTTCACATTTTGTTACAACCTTAAACTTCAGTGTATTTTATTTGGATCATAAGTAATATACCAACACCAAGTAGTGCAAAATTCTGAAAATTACCCATCTTTCTGAAAGTGTATTGTGCATTTGTCCCCTCTACTCCCCCCCAAAATCCAGTATAAACAATTACTTTAAGACTTCACATTTATTAAATACAGTAAACCCGTGTGTAATTTTTAATTAAAAAGTCAGCTGTTCTGTGAAGGACTTAGTGGTTTGTTTGAAAACAATGGTAAACAAACAGCAACATGAAGACCAAGGGAAACACAAGACAGGTCTAAATTCAAATAAGAGTCTGTTGCCCGACTGAATAATTGATGTTCAGAGATGCTTTCCATCATCCAGTTTGACTGAGCTTGACCAAGTTTGCAAAGCTGGTAGAGACATATCTCAGAAGACTTGCAGCTTATCATTGGATGCTCATGTCACATCACTGGTCAGTACCAGTTTTTATCATTTGAAGAATAATGCCAAGCTGAGCCACATTGTTTTCACAATCTGAGTTGGATATGATAATCCATACTTTTGTTTCATCACGTCAAGTAAAAAAAAAAAAATCCATTGGCTGCTTCAAAATCGTCTAGAATGCTGCAGCAAAGGTTTTAACAAGATCTTCCAAATGTTCTCATGTCATCCCTTGACTATTCCAGCTGCACTGGCTCCCCATCAAATACAGAGGGCATTTTAAAATTTTGGTTTTAACATATAAAGCTTTAAATGATCTTGCACCTGTTTACATTCGAGAGCTTTTGCAGCCAAAAATCCCAAACAGGTCCTTGAGGTCTTGTAATCACTGTCTGCTGCTGGTTGTAAGTAAAACCCACCTACAAACCAAAGGTGACAGGGCCCCTACCTCTCATCCTGAGATCTGTTGACTCAGATTTCCTTTAAACAGCAGCTCAAAACTCATCTTTTTAAAATTGCCTGTGCACAGTTTATACTTTTACTTTTTGATTTTATATGTTCTGTGACTGTTGCCATATTCTTACTCCAAAGCACTTTGTGTGATTATTTCTATAAAGTTGCCATATAAATAAAGCACTACTTTTACTTACTTTACTATAACTGCGAATGGGGGTAAACTAAGAATTGACTCAGGGTGGTGGCTAAATACAAATGCACACCACACTGTTTTTTTTTTAAAAACAAGATTAAAACCATTGATATATTATTTTCTTTCTGTTTCAGGGATATGAATTAACAATTTTAAAAAATCATTGTCCTTTGGGATGAAATTTAAAACCAGGGTAACGTTGGACTCACAGACTCTGGCGCTTTAATGAAGATCTTGGTTTTGCCGAGCTGAAACTGATCTTGGTCCATGTTGACAGAGCGTAGGAGATGAAGGACACCTTGCTTCTCGTCTCCTCGCCACGTTGGCCATGACTCTTTGGTCAGGATGGCGTATCTGAAGACCAGAACGTACAGTCACTGCTATTAGTACTGAAAATATAAATCAGATGAGCTTTGCTTCATTAGGCTGGAACCCAGCAAAAGCGAAAGTAACGTCCAGATCGAACCAATTATTTATGAAAGTCTAATGAGTCTGAGGTACGATACCTGTTAAGGAACTTCTGGAAGACTCTACGGTAGGCGTAGCCAGCACGCCTCACCCTGATGTTTTCCTTTAGACCCAGATACTCCACCTGGTGCTTCACGCTGAAGACACAACAACATCCCATTAAGCGCGCTCGTCTGCTTCCTTTTGTCACATCCTCAATCATCTTTAATTCTGCCACGTCATCATGTTTACACTGTGTAACAGCTATCCGCTACCATATTGTTTCTAGCATCTTTCCGAGGCTCATGAAGCTTTCACTCCCCCAGGGAAAGCGATAATTGCGGGTCATTGTATGCAAAATGGTAGTTCTTAATTTTATTTTTTGCTAAAACAAAGAGCTTTGGTTCTGTATAGTCAGACTTCCTGTGAAAACAGCAGTTCCGGTGCTAATTAATGAGCCACATTGCGCTCCGCTCCCAACAGGAAGGTCATCATAAGCCCTGAACAATGCAGCATCACTCTGTGTGGGAACAAGTAGTACCCAAAGCCTGCATGGGGGGGGGGGAGAAGCAGGAAGCCGATGAACAAAAGCACAAAGAAGAAGGGATTTCTTCAAAAAAACACCTTCAGATGGACCGAAAACATCAAGACAACAAAAACAAAAACAAAAAATGGGTTCAGGAGGGAAAATCTCTAAAACAAAGCAACTTGTGTTTTTTTTTAACAAAAATTCAGAAAAGGATGCAAAGATTTAATGCAATACAATCGCCCTTTACCATGACATCACATTTCCGTCCTTTATCATCAGCTGTGTTATGGATGAGTGAAGCCCACTCAGTGAACTTTGAACTGAACAATGGTAAATGGCCTGTAGGCCTACTTGTATGGCGCTTTATGTAGTCTTGAGGACCCCAAAGCGCTTCACACTACATTCATTCACCCATTCACGCACACATTCACACACCGGTGATGGTGAGCTACAGTGTAGCCACAGCTGCCGTGGAGCACACTGACAGAAGTGAGGCTGCTGAACCGAGGCTCTGACCATCACCAGTAGGCAAGACGGGTGAAGTGTCTTGCTCAAGGACACAACAACTGAGACGGACAGAGTGGGGGCTTGAATCGGCAACCCTCCGGTTACGGGACGAGCTCCTGAGCCACGGTCGCTCCACCATGCTGTTTTTTACACGGTTAACCTGAAGTGTTCTAACCTAGATGCTACTTAACGGCTCTCTAACCAGGGGAGAACAAAAGATGTACTTTGTATTTTCTGGGAACAAATTTCTGGGTCATTATGCAGAAAAGAGCTACAACACTTTTCCTCCAAGATGAAAGCTTGAAGACCACATTTCAGTTTTGTAATTGTTAAAAATGATTTAGCATGGCTTCTTTGTGAATCAAACTATCACAATCGATTATTTCTGGCTAACATCATGCGAATTGTTTTAGATGTTTTAGAAGTTAAGCATTTGAATAAACAGGAAGGATGCTGCACGTTTCTGCTTGTGCTTTGGGAGAAGAGGGTTCTGCTCTGACTCACCGTGATTCTTCCCAGTCTCTGGGTTTCTTGGTCTCGTTTGGTTTGATGCAGCGAATGTAGTGTGGAGTGCATTTCATTAGTGTGCTAACCAGGTCATTGGCTTGTTTCTAAACAGAGGAATCAGAGCAAACATTAAAAAACAGGAGCTCAAAGAAGTTAAAGTGATCAAAACCTTAAACAGTCTTGCAAACTATTTGCTCGAGAGAAACATAATCCACTGAACAGCAAATTGAACTTCAACTCAATGGATTTTCCCACATCAACCCTGATTACAAGATAATACACACGTTTACTTTCAAACAAGTACCCTTATTTTGCTGCCTGCAGTAGTTGGCCGACCCTTCTTCTCAGCATTGAGGTTTTCAGGGAACAGTGCTCTGATGAAGGCACTATGTGGGGACAAATGAGATGAGTTAGAAAGAGAAGTCTATTTGTAGATCAACAAAAACAGAAAAGTACTCAGAAAAGTTGCAACGGCGGCATAGTTTTCAGGCTTCCAGCATGAAAACCACAGTTAATGATTACAGAACCAAGGATATCTGGCTGACTAAGGTCGCTCATCTAAATTCCTGAAACATTTGGGAAGGTTTGAGTTGGGGGAGGCTGGGAAAACAAGAGGTGTGTGTGTATGGAAAAATATCTGCAGGGGCATGTCTTTGAAGGTAAATGCTGTTGCTTAGTAAGGGAAAAAAATAATGATTGTCAAAAGTCAACGTGTTTCCCCCAAGTCTGACATTGCATAGACAACATTTAGGAAGAACGTTTCAAAACTTTAATTCTCTTCTAGGGAAGTTATTCCTTTCAATGGTTTAATTTGTGATAGTATATAGTGATGATGAAACATAAAATTCCTCTTCATCTTCAATTCTCCAGCAGACTCCTAAAGGTTTTAGGTGGTATTTAAAACAATCTATAGTTTCATCCAGCTAGGGAAAAAAAGCGTTTCCATCTGAACCAAAGTAAGCATGATGCTGCCAACACCATGTTTCACTGTTTTAAGGCCAAGCATATATTTTTTAATTGCATCCAGAACTTATTATTTAACTTCTTCAGACCAAAACCCACTCTACCAAAAGGTATTTTAACGCTGCCTTGATTTGTCTACAACCCTACACTTTAACCCAGACTTCCTAAGAATACAGAAGGCTGTTGTCACACGTGGAACCGACCAGTCTTTGTTCAGTGTTACAGTCAGCCTCTTGCCACCTCTACGACAAGCTTGTTTTTTTTTCTCTTTTTCTTTTTGCATCTTCCTCCTGACTATTATATTTGTACAAGGATCCTGTTGATCTTTTTAACGTCTCTGCAAACTATGACTTTACCTAAAGGAGGCAAATGTGATGAAAAAAAAGTCTAGAAAAATAGAACTAGTGCAGTTGAACGTTACGTCAGGAAAATCAGATTCAATATAACCGATGCCTGTTAGCGCTTTTTAATACTCATATTGTTTCTTTTCTTCTCTCCTTTCTTTATCTGCTTTCTGTCTCAAACATAGAAATTTGTTTGGAATCAAACCTTTGACTTCTCTGTTCAGATCTGCTACTTAAAGGGAATGGAGGCTCTTTCTTTTGCGGTTGAGCTTCCTTTCTTAAACTCTTTTATCTTAGTGTGCACACAAGTGTGTGTCTTTATGTTATGTAAATTGCTATTTATTTGTCCATTTTTCACCACCTGCCTCAAAGGGAATTGGATATAACCTCCTATTTCATGGCTCAGTGGATGTGCACACAAAGAAGCCCTGTTGGGGGTGCACAGACAGTACTGCTGTTTGCACAGATGGCCACACAACTGTAACACAGGGAGACCAGACTCCACAACACAGACCCCAAAGAAGCCTGAAGTTGTGAGGGCTCAAAAGCCACATCATGAGACAGCAGACAGACGTTATTCAGGGCGCAGTTTACCAAACAGCCCTGCACACTTCTTCAGTATCCTGTCGGTGTCCAGATGGATCCAAACTTCTGCAGCTGTCATTCAGATGTGGTTAATTAAAATCAAATGGTTCTAAAGAGAAGATTCCTTCAAGTGTGCACTCATAAATCCTTCTCATATGTTGGTGCATGGTGCAAATGACTTACATCTCACTGCTCTGCATCAACTCAATGAGGTCAGAAAAAAGGACATCTCTGTTCCTCTCGCAGAACCCGTCTGCGTCGTAGGACACCTGGAGAGAAGTACAAAGAGGAACATCTCAACTTTATGTAAAACACATGATGATAATGATTTGTGAGAAAAAGATCGACACCTCCAGAAAGCAGCAGTCATGTCAAAGTGTGTGTAACTTGAGTTGTACTGTAGGCCGAGAGGGGAGGAATGTTTTAAGCTCAGTCATGGGAGCTTAAAGCCTTTTTTTTTTCTTTTTTTGCAAGGCTCATTAGGCCTGCGGCATGTGTGCCAGGCAGAGGGCTGCCACACATCTGGAGAATGACATGGGACAACCTTAGCACACAGCAACACAAACTGGACCAAATATATGCATTACCTCAGGCTGGACTTTGCTGCCAAGATGTTATGTTTAAATACAATAGGAAGGTAAAGTGAATAAAAACACAAAGTAAAGAGAGAGAAGTGAGGTACAGAGTGGAGCTGGTTTTAAAGTGGAAACCTTAAAAAAGGATCGTGATGGTGACGCAGACTGTAAGATGGAAACACCAGCTGGATAACTGCGTTTATGACAGATCATACAAGGAACCGCCATCTCACTAAAACCATAAATAACACACTTTAATAAGTCTCTATTTCCAAAACTGAACCATCAGCTGCCAACATCAGACAAATTGCAAAACAAAGACAGGTGTATGATGACTCTGGGAAAGCTATAATGTCTTTTGCCAGCCTTTCCAAATGTTTCCCTGTCCACTGACCTTGCCAGCATAGTGATGAATAATGAAGCCCTGGTTCCAGCTGTTGAAGTGCTCGTGTGTGTTGATCTGCATTCTGAGCTTCTGCAGCATGGTCTGGTCGGCTCCCTCGCCCACGGCGTGCATGGTAGCACACACGTCATCCAGGATGCACATGATACCAGGTGGACTCTGAGATCACAAAAAAGACGTTTTATTTTTGACAGAATATTAATTTTTGCCCCTTTTCTGTTTAATTGCAACACATTTAAGGTATTCGAGTAAAACATCTAAATTTTTTGAGTTTGTGATAACTTCATGTATAAAATCTTAGAAATGCTAATAAAGTTGTCTACATGATTAATCTTTCTAAACCAAAAATAAAATATATAAATCAGATTTAAAAAGCATCAGTTTCAGTGCAGCTTCTATAAAATACTTTTCTAACTCTCTGCTTTGTGCTTCATCTGAAGCCACAATTGTTACTCAGCGGCCTCTCAGACTCAAAGAACAGAGTCAATGAGACACATGTTAGCTTGTCACTGGATTAGGCAAAGAGCTGAACTGTCAGGCACCAATACAAATCCCCTGCCCCTCTCAGACGCAGGCTTGCTTTAAAGCCCTTGTTGTGGATTTGGTGGATTAAGCCTCTCAGTATAAATAATTAATCAAATTAAGAAGCATGTCGGCACATTTGGGAGCATGAAGCTAGGGCTTGAGGCAAAGAGGGAGAAACTTTGAAGGAAGATTTTTCAACTCAGTAACAGGAAACAAAAATATAAATGAATAACTTCTCCGGCTTTTTATTTTCAGCTTCCAACCTGAGTAATATTGAATAATTGTAATAGATTTTAGAAAGGTTTAATAGAATGGTGCCCTGGACAGGTTCCTACTTCTGCGCATGATATACAGTTAAAACAAGATATTTGCATACACCGTTTTAAAACATAAACCCCCCCACACTTTGACTATAAATTCAACAAAAAAAAAATCCTGTTTTAGGTCAGATATTAACAAAATTATTTATATTTCCTAAATGTCAGAATAAAATTCCAAGATATTTTTTTAGATGGTATTTTTAAAATTATCTTCAAATTCAGAAATTCACTTACACTAAGATTGCTATGCCTTTAAATTTATTGGTAAAGCCCAGTAGATGATGTCATGTCTCTGAAAGTTTCTCAGAGCAATTCACAACATTTGAGTTAAACAGAGGCACACCACGCAAAACCTCGAACACACTGCTTCCTTGTGTGAGATCAAACATCAGCCAGGAAGTCAGTCAGGGAACTGAGGATCTCATTGGTTACAATTTCCAGATGCCTGAAGGTGCAACATTCATCTGTTCGAACAATTATTTGCAAGTGTAAACAGCATGAGAATGTCCAGAGTGTTCAGGAAGGAGCTGGGTTCTGTGTCCCAGAGACTGTGTGTTAGTGTGAATCAACCCCAGAACAACAGACTTTGTAAAGAAGCTGGCTGAAACTGGTCAAAGAATGACACAATCTACATTGAAATGAGTCATGTACCAACATGGAGTGAAAGGGCACTCTTCAAGGAAGAAGCCATCACTCCAAACACAAAATATCAAAAGCCAGAGTACAATTTGCAAATGTGCTCCAGAAAAAGACCTTAATTTTCAGCCCTGTCCTGGTGTATGATAAAATTAAAATGTTTGGTAATAATTGTCTTTGTTACATTTAGTGGAAAAAAGGGGAAGAACGCAAACCTGAGAACACCCTCCCTAAGCCCTAATCTCAGTTGAACAGGAAAATTGCTGGCAGAGCTGAAAAGGTGTGTGAGCAAGGTGACATAAAAACCAGGATCAGTTACATCGGTTCTTCCAGGAGGAATGGGTCCAAATACCAGCAAACCTCTGACCCAAGTCATATGGTTTAAAACTTTATTGTACAAAACGCTAAGAAAATGTATGTAAACCTCCGACTTTGAAGAAAGCTAAATAATAATGTTTTTTTCCTAAAATCTCTCAATTCTTAATCAGGCATTTATATCCATCATCGTTACAAATCTATATACATTATAGACACATTAAATTACTTTTAACATTGGAAAAAAATGTGTATAAATGTTTGTTTATACAAACAATGTTTGTATAAACTATGGATTAATATCATGAGGCAGATTTTGTGCAACAACATAAAAAAAATATCCGTTGTGCACTCTTGGTGCGAATATTCCACGTTTTATTTACTTTGCTCTCAATGAGATCGCAGACAATCTTGTTGTTGAAGTAATCTATAGGAGTCCATTTGATGCCCTCCTGCACGTACTCCTCCTTAAAGATAAAAAAAAAAAAAAGACATTTAGACAGCATTTTTTTTAACTACAAAAAAAGTGTTCACAACAAAGGTGAGCGTGAGGAAACATCACCTGCTCCGCCTTTAGAGTCAGCTCAATAAATATCTGCTGAAGCTTCTCATTCACAAAGTTGATGCAGAACTGTTCGAATCCATTTTTCTGAAAAAGAGGAAACAGTTAATAAAATCCATACATCTTGGGAGAGATCCATGTTTACTAGATAAAACAATCCGAGGTCCAGGTCCTCTCAGTAATCGAGCCAAACCAACTTGTAATCTGATTAGAAAAAAAGCCGCCTCAATCATGAGATGGGCTCTAAGCCGCATAATTCATAGATTAGTTTTATCCTTTCCTTTAAATCTGTTTAAATGATGAACCACTTAATCTAACTCATGCATTGCTGCAGTAGTCATGTGTGAACAGCTAATAAACACTCACCTGGAAAATTTCAAAGCCATAAATGTCCAGCACTCCTATATTCAACTCCTGATGATCCTTCACCATGGCTCTGTTGATGGACTGAAATTAAAGGAATTAATCTTAGCTAAATTTATGCGTATCACAGGCTGCCACCGTAAAATATTTCTATACATTAACATTTCAACAACCATGCACAGATACCTCAACAAGGTAGTCAAACACGCGCGAATGCAGGGCTTTGGAGAGAGCGTCTCGAGTGTAACAGGCCTGCTCCACGTTCAGGGTTACGTCAATGGACTCCTTTGTATTCCCCCACTTGCTGTCCATCTTTCGGCTCGTCAGCTTCTCCTTCAGACGGTTCTGGTCAATCCCAAGCAGAAACGCAGGAAATGCTAAAACTAAAAAAAACACACAAAATACAGAAGGCAATAAAAGAGGGTTAAATAGAGCTATAAAAGAGGTTCAGGTCCTCATAAGCTTTCATTTTATTCTGTGAATCTGTGATTATCGAATGAATTTGTATGAGATCTGCTCAAGAACTGTTCAAATGCATTAAAAGTAATGAGTAAAATAATTCAACTAGTTCACAGTTATATATTTCTGTAACTTGGATCATGCTGCTGAATAAAAAACAAACATTTTTCTGGCAGCATTGACGGCAATAGGCCAAATATATTCAAAATGTCAAAAATATGAGCTTTTATGACACAAAGGTGTTAATTCCCAGACCTGGACTGAAAAAGCAAAGAGTCATTTGAATACCAACATGCAAATCGATCTGCAAGGGTGTACTCATTGGAGTACACCCTTGCAGATCGATTTGCTCTCTCCTCCTCTTTGTTTTGCATGTCAGTAAGCTGTACTTTATGTATTCCTTTTAATAAGCTTTGGCATTTCTGAAAATACAAGAAAGTCTCCTCCTATTTCTAATGCATTGTCAGAGAAAACAGAGGTGATTCTGTGTCTCAAATAGCTAAACTGAGGTCTCCTCTGTGGAGAAATGGGAGAACAATGGTTTTAGCTCAACACTTGAAAGAAAAACGGTGCACACCACAGACTACTTGCCATGACCTGGTGCTGATGTTGTCCCCAGAGAACCCCTCCCTGCCTTATTACATTGACTCACTTCCCCTAAAAGGAAATACCTTTCAGGCCTGCGTCTGGTAATGCTTTGGACCTCTGCAGTAGCTTCTGTATGGTAGATTAGGGTATGACTGACCATAGGCCTGCTTCAATCGAATAGAAAATATCTACATATTTAGCATGGACTGTATAGGATAACCTTAATTCTTTAACACGTTGTCCAATGTTTGGTGACAATGCTTCAACAGGCTTCCTGCAGGAGATTTGTTAGTCAAAGCATCAGAGAATAAAAAAAGCAACAGACGGGGTGTTGTCAGAGCAGTGGTCTGTTTTACCCTCAATTACAGATGTAGGAGAACAATGACCCTGTCGATGCTTCCCCTCATAAAAACAATTGAATATTGGACAATGTTTTGGATTAGGTTTTTCTGAAGGGGTTTTCAGTAAGGATTTTACATTATTAAATAAGGCAGTGAATTTTACAATGACAATGTGATGACTGCAGAGTTCATGCTTTCCTGCTTTCAGTTTATTAAAATCATAAACCCAAATACTCTAACCTGACAATGTGAAAAAATTTAATGCATCATTTCCATTTCAGCAACATGGTTTGATTAAAAACCCTGCACTTTGCTCCGGCTGCTGTTATGATAAACATTGTTGCATGGCAATACAGCTCCATAATGACTTCACCAGAACACCCTAAAGCCCTATTAAAACATTTTCTGCAGCTTTAAAAAGCAAACATCACAGAATATCTTGCTGGCTTGCAGATCATGAACCTATGGGATTTTTTTTCATTTTGCAAATGTTGCTTCCCAGTAATTCTATACAGTGTTGGTGTTGCCTACAATAATGGTGCATATCATAAACTGAGAAGGCCGAATCAAAATCTAAAAATGTCAATGCTGATTTGAAAAAAGTTTAATAGACAATGATGTCTTGAAGTATTTCTTTTTTTTATTAAAGCTATGTACAAACTAGCTAAGTTTGTTTATCTGGAATCATATGAAGCATTTGATTTGTACTTGAAAGTTGAATTTCTAAGTTCCTTGTTGGAAAATGAAATGTTTTACACATAAAAGTTTGAATATTATTTTTTTGTATTCCGGATTGGATCCATGCTTGATCCTGCTATCAAAAAAGTACAGAGTAGTGCGAGATGCTGACACTTCCGATCAAGAGCAGGATGTGACTTTTTCTGTTCCCTGTCACAAACAAGCTGATTGAAAAAAGAAAGAAGTTGATAACTCGTCCTGGATTTAGAAATTAATGCACTGAAATACCTGGTGTGTATTGGTGGGAGGTGCCTGCAAGTGAAACTGGGTGATTATGGTTGATTGGACTTTCCCTAAAAAGGATAACCTCTGTTAGTTGGGTTTTTAGAGGAAACACTTTAATGTGTTGCAGCAAATGGCATGCAATCTGTTTAGTTCTATGGACATTTTATTGGGAGGAAAACCAAGTCCTTAAACTGGGTTGATCTATTTTCAAACACAGACAAAGCAAATAAATTTAAAGAAAATTATTTATAAATAGGGCAAAGTTGAAGTTAAAGAGACAACCAGTAGTCGGTTATATGGCTCACTTACTCAGCTTGTTTCTTGTTGAAACATTACAGGACATAGAAATACAATTACCTGTCCAGGTAGAGACAGTGCACTCTTTTGCAGGATCAAATTTCAAAATTAGTGCATCTGGGCTGTATTCATAGCTAAAAAATGGAATGCTACACAATGAAAGGAACATGTATGAGTTAACATTTGCATTTACCTCCATGTAAGAGTGTTTTCCCCCCCCAAACTGTTCAGGGTCGTAGAGAACAAGCAGTTGAAGAGGAGTCATTACTGTCAGCCTATTGGGCAACATTTTAGCTGGAGCTGTAAGCCGATTGTAGTTTTGTATCAATTCTTCTAGAGATTTGAGGCTCTTTATTTCAATCTACAGATGAAGAATAATGACTCTTGCCTGTCATTCTAATATGTTTTTTATTTATTTTAAACACTCACAGAAACTCTACCCAACCAGGGTGCAAAGATAAAGGACTACCAGACCTTTACACCAAAACTGTCTGTGGAGAAAGTAAAACGCCTTCATAAAATCGGATCCATAAATGCAACCATACGGTGAGGCTGGGAAGAGCAGGAAGGAGCAGAAATTATGAAGTGCCACTATTACATCTGCACCAGAACAGACTTGGGCTTTGTTCTCTGGTGCTGTCCAAGAGACCTATATAGATTTAGTTGAGAAAGGAAGAAAATAATAAAAGGAAGCAGGAGCAGGTGAGTAGAAACAGGATAGGAGAGAGAGTGTCTTTTTTCAACATCGTTTTGCCTCTGACAAAAGTCCAGTTGTGCAAAAATAACTTAATTTTCTGGTAGTCCAACATAAGACAGCGTTACATCAGACTGCTGGCAGCAGGCCTGCATTAGCACAGTAAAATTTTAGGGTATGTGTAAGAGAGAGAGAGTTGTATGCGAGAAATACCCTCCAAAGCCAGCCTAAGAATGGCAGCTCAGGACTAACAGGAGACGAAAGACTAATGGTACCAACCAGTTATCACAATCACCCCTTTAACACTGTCAGAACCACATGTGTTTCTGAATCTGCAACCTGCCCTCCACCACTTTGAACCCAACTGAAATATCTCAGCAGCAGCTGTACAGGAGTTATAATCTAACTCAACAAAAATAATCACTCAACTTACACTCCTCGCTCTCCACAGCAGCATAGTTGCCTGATTCTCTGAAGGTTATGTTCCCCACGTGCAGGACTCCAGCCACAATCTGAAGCACCATGGACTGGTCCTCTGGTGAGATGCCAATCACACCCATGGCTTGCTGCAGAAACAGGTGAGAAGAGAGATAGCAGGGAAGTAAGTAAAGCTTTATTTATATAGCACCTTTCTAGAAATAATCACTAAAAACATTATAACAATCATAGAACATATAAAATCAGAAGGTAAAAACAACAACAACTAGGCAATAGGCAAAAAATAGCATGCTTAATCAGGACTACAGTGTGTGCTCCAATGTCTTCTGTAGTGGTTTCACTAAAAAACACGAAGACTTCACTGGGCAAGAAAAACAAAAGAGGACATGCAAATAGAGAGGAACTAAAGAGAAGACAGTAATAGATGGGTCTGAGATTCCTAACAACCAGCTCAACAGAAGGAACCTGATCATACCATTGTCTCCTGGAATTCCCTCTTGTCATTGATGTCGTCCACTTTGTAGGAACCGGACTGATTGAGGTAAGTGTAGTAATCCAGACTTGTAATTCCCAGACTTTTCTTCTGCTCTTCACTGGCTCCCTCAATCAACTGTGGAGCAGATATTCATTATTTATTTGAATGTAAAACATGCAATGTTTCTTGATACCAAATAACCTGTTGTAGGCAAAACCATTGTACCCCTACTTTAAGCTTTCTTTCTCATAAAACGATTCAGTGAGAAGAGGAACTGATCTTAAAGGTTGAAAGTTAAATATTCTTTAAAATATTGTAAGAAAAAGGCTATTTTTTATCCTGCACAGTCTGGGGTCAAAACAGTAAAGAGATGCATATCTAACGTTTAGAGACTCCCGAGTCACAATACACATAAATATTGATTTGTTAAAATGTAATCAAAAAAGTCAGTTTATTTTATCAATTCATTTCAAAAAGTAAAACCCACATATTATAGATTTGAAACACACACAGACATATTTCAAGTATCTAGTTCTGTTTATTTTTGATGAATATGGTTTGGAGTTGATGAAAATCCAAAAGGGAGTTTCTCAGAAAATTTGAATATTACATAAGACTAATGAAAACTGTTTTAATACAGAAGTGTCAGCCTTCTGAAATGTAAGTCCGTTTACGGTACAGTATATGTACTCAGTACTTGGGCGGGGTTCCTTTATGCATGAATTACTGCAGCAATGCAGAGTGGCATGGAGGGGATCAGCCTGTGACTCTGCAGAGGGGCTAAGAAAGCTCAGGTAGCTTTAGTAGCAGCCTTCAGCTAGCAAGCATTGCTGGGAATCAAGCACAGGGTTCCCATGTACATTACACCAGGTAGTGGCACTTTAATTAAACGATGAGTACAGGTGCCAAGTCAAGCTGGAAAAAAAATTTAATCATCATCTTTATAAAGCTCGTCAGCAAAGGGAAGCATTATGTGTACTAAAACTTCCTGAACTTGATAAAATACAGAGGACCAGAAGATCATATGGCTCCAGCAATCCCCACTCCCTGTAAAAAAAAAAAACTTCACACTGGACCTCTAGCAGCTTCTACACTAGAATGGAAATGGAATAAAATAAAACAATTTTTCATCTTTGGAGCAACAGTCCAACCTTTTGTTTTTAGTCCAGATGAGACACTTGTGTGATGCCGTCTCTGGTTCAGGAGTGAATCTAACAGCTGTAGCCCATATCCTGGATACATCTGTGTGTGGTGGCTCCTGCAGCTCCATCTCCAGCAGCAGTTCACACCTTGTGAATCTCTCCCAAAGTTAAGAGTGGGCATTGCTTCAAAACCATCTTGACTTCCACTCAACTATCCCTTAATATTCTTGGATACAGCCCTCTGACAACAGCCTCCTTATTTAGCAATGGTCTTTTGTAGCTTACCCTCCTTCATAGGAGCCTTTTCAATGATGATAAAGGCCAAACATGGTTATAATCTAAGATTTCTAAATAAAAAACTATTCTAAATGCTTATTCCCCAGTAATAATTTGATCTTGTATAAAACTGAATTTTGGCTTTACACTAGCTGCACGTCATAATTATCAAAAGGAACATAAATAGACTATTCTGCCTCCATGGATCCTTCTTATAAAAGTTCAGATGATCCCCCATCATTTTTTTAACCGGGTCTCAGACCACACACATGAAAGACTAATCAAACATTTTTCCCAGAATCACCTGGTAGAAAATATGGAAACTCCTTTCTCCAGGATTCCTCATGACGACACGTGACTTCTCCAGCAGGAAGTTGGAAATTTTTCCCCCATCTGGTTCGCCACCGGAACTGAACTGGATCTCAAAATATTTCCCCTATTGGATCAAAGCACTTTTTTTCAGAACCGGAGCTGGGTAAAATGAAGCTGAAAAGACAGTTATATGGTCTGTGTTTCTGGCACCTGGCTGTTTAAATGGTTGCTGGTGTGTGTGTGTGTATATGTACAACTACTATATATAAAAATCATATCCTACTTTTCTTCCAGGCTCTGGACTTCAGACAAGCCTGTAATGTATCAGATTCAGTCAAGCTGAGAGCAGAGGCCCAAAACTGAACACAGGACCTATTTGTTCAATGTTTTCAAATGTTGTGATCTCAGGCCATCAGCGCCAACCCAGTTATTTTTTCTTCAAAACCAATTTTAAATATTTTTATAGAATCTACTTTGTGTGGAAATTTAAACAGTAAACTTTGGTAAAAGCTTGTGGAAAGTAAATTATTGCCAGTTTTTGCTGGCTTTAAATTGTCCTTCTCAGCTAAAAAAATAAGAGGCCTACATGTGTCCTAAACAGCATTTCTGCCCAGCCAGAGCACAAATGAGGTCAGCTGCCTCATGCAAGAAAACTAGAGAATACAAGGCTAATACTAGAAATGTTATAAAAACCCTCAAATCCAATCCAGAGGTGTGCCACAAAAAATCTCTTACTGTAACATAGCTGTAAAGTATGTGGGTTTTTGTGAGTCATATAATGGAGGATTTAATATCATTTAGATCAAAATATCCAATAAAAACATGGAAAAAAGATGTCTGGGAGGCTTTTTTTCTAGTTTTTAATTTGTTTTCAGTGTTTAACCCTCTCTGATTCACTAGCAACTGAGCGATGTAGGTCTTACGAATCTGCTGGAGTTGTTGTTCCTCAGAGTCTTGGCATTTCCGAAGGCCTCCAGGAGTGGATTGGACTGCAGGATGATATCTTTGACATGCTGCAAGCAGAAGAATGCTTCATTACGCGCACACAGGTAAGAGACACAGGCATTTCACACCCTCGCCGACAACCTGGTGCAGAGTTTGGAAGTTTCCACTCGGATACAAGCATGGTGTGAGTGCATGAACATACACACAGCTACATCCACATCCACAGACAGTACACACACACACACACACACGCAGTCTGGAGGACATTATCCTTTCTGCGAGCCATGTGCGTGTCAGAGACACATGAGTTTCCAATCTTTACAGCAGACAGAGAGGTTCCCTCTTCTGCTGTGGCTCACAGAAGCTGAATGGAATCGTTTTCTCTAGCCTAAACTCAGTCCTCCATGAAAGAAAGAATTAAACAGTTCAATCTACGCTAGAAATCCTGAAGAAATTAATCAGTTGCTAAGATTTATGCTGTACAACAAAAGTATTCACACTGCTTGATCATTTTTACCATTTTTGTCACTTTATGTCCACAAACTTCAGTATATTTATTGGGATTTAATATGACTGGCCCACAAAGTTGTGTATAATTATAAAGTAAATAAAATATTTCCACTGGTTTTTAGATTTTCATTTGTAAGAAATTTCAATAAGTGTGGCATGTGTTTGCAATTAGCCACCTTTACTCTGATAACGGCAAATAAAACTCCATTGCAAACAATAACTTTCAGAGATTACCTTATTAGTAAATAAAGTCAACCTGTGTGTAATTCAGATAAAAAACAGCATCATGAAGACCAAGGAGCACAGCAGACATGTCAGGAATAAGCTGCAGAGAAGCTTAAGCCCAGATTAGTTGATCTAATAATATCCCAAGTTTTGAACATCCAACAGAGCACTTTTCAAGTAGTCATGTGAAAATGTAAAGAATAATATACAGCTACAGACCGAAACGGCTAGCTAGACCATGCAAGGGAAAACATTAATCAGACAGTCAAGAGCCACATGGTAACAATGCTCCAGAGATCCACAACTCGGGTGGGAGAATCATTTCACAGGTAACGTACAAACCATGCACTCAACTAATCTGACCTGCAAACAGTAGCAAGAAGAAAGCCATTAAAAGTCTTTCCCGTCTGCAGCTTGTGCAAAACACTGCGGCGTGCCGGCCGACTGGCACACATAAACCAGATCATATTACTCCAGTGCTCATGTCCCTCCATTGGTTACCCGTGAGACAAATAATTGAGTTTAAGTTGTTGCTTTTAACCTACAAATGTCTACATAGTCTGACACCTTTTTACTTATCAGACTTGATCAAGCCCTATGTCCCAGCCCTCTCAGATCAGTAGACCAGCTGATATTGCAGGTTCCAATAACAAGGTTAAAGCTTAGGGGTGAACGGGCTTTTTCTGTGGCTGCCCCCAGATTATGGAACCAGCTTCCCCATACTATCAGGCAAATTTCCTCTCTACTTGTTTTTAAATCATTATTGGAAACATATTTATATTTAACGGCTACAGATCATACTGAACACACCATACCCACTGTGTACCATGGTGTTAGCAGCCTCATGCTGTGGGAATGCTTTTCTTCAGCAGAGACATTGAAACTAGAAATAATAAATGGGAAGATGGATGAAGCTACACACAGGGAGATTTTTTAAAGAAAATAGTCCTATTTCACAAAGAAGACTGGGCAAAATTTTCAGTTTTCTGGATGTTCAAAGCTGGTAAAGACTTGCAGCTGTAGTTGCAGCAAAAGGTGTTTCTACAATGGAATGTCTCATGTGAAATGAATACAAATGCAGGCCACATTTTTCAGACTTTATTTGTAGAAAATTTTCAAAACCGTGCTATGTACTTCCACTTTACTATCATGCACTGCTTTGTGTTGGTCTCTCAAACAAAAGACTGATAAGATACACTGAAGATTGTGGTTGTAATGTAACAAAATGTGAAAAATGTTAAGGGTCATGAATCATTTTGCAGGTTGCAAAAGAATGTGCGCCCTGAGTGATGCGTGTAAAGCTGATTGATCACGTATGTTCATGTACAATTACAATCATGTAAATTACGAGTAACGTACATAAATGACTTTAGAAGTTTTATTTATTCTGCAGCTTACGCTTCTGAAAACAACACAGGTACAACAACTCCACAATTTCTGATTTTGCCTCGGTGGAAACAGCTCTGAGCAGATTAAGTATAAAAAAGCAATCTTGATGAGGGCTTTTCCACATCAAACTTTAGATCATTATCAAGATTAGGAACTGGACATCTGCTGGACTAGGGGTTTGGGGGGATGCCAGATGGCTGCAGGGGGGACTGAGAGAGTAAGAGGCTGCTGATAGGCTGATAATAGAGTAGAAAAGGATGAGTCTGATGGGGGACTGTGAATAAAGGGGGAGAAGTAGAAAATAACATGTTTCTTTGAGTTTATACAACTGGCTTCAAATATTTCTTACTGCTTAAAAAGAATAGCAATAACATAACATAACAAATAACATAACACAAACTCTCGGGGGCTTTTGTTCACACCAAAGTATTATGAATATGTGGTACAGAGATGTTAAATGAGAAAAAAAGTAAAAACTGTTCTGTACAAACAAATGTGGTAAAAAAATTTTGAAGCTGCTGTGCAGGTCACATTCCCAATTCCAGAGACATTTAATTATAGTGCAAATGTTTTACCGGTTGAGCCCACTGAAGCAGAGCTTCACAGACATCTGCTTTTAATATACAAACAATAATTTAGCAATCTCCAGGTATGTTTTATTTATCCACAGCTGTTACATCATGTTCTGAAAGAGGAAAATCAGATCTTTACCTGCACTCTGGGTCCGCCTCCTGACACTTTGGAAATGTAGCCCATGATATATTTGGCTGCCACAGTTTTCCCCGCTCCGCTCTCCCCACTGAAACACAGAAAATCCTTAAATACATGTTTTATGAGCCTCTGGGACCAATTTAAAACATCTAATGCTTGACCAACCATTACAGGTGAATTGTTTGATATTTTCACAATTTGCATCAGTTGCTTTTTTTACTCTTAAAAGTTTGTCGAGCTTCATATCAGCAACCGCTACATGCTGAAAGGTAATCACTGTTAAAAACATTTTCAGCCAATGTTAATTGCTTCACCAGATGTATAAAGTTGGCTTAGATGTCTTATGACTGTGCTTCGGATAAAACCGCTCAAAACTACATGCACATTTCTGAATAAATCCCAGAAATCTGTCTTTCTTTGTGTTGTTTTTAAATATCTTCTGTTCTAAAAGCTGCTTGGTATAATTTCCAGGTGCAACCACTAACATCACCATTATTTGCAATTTAGATTTCAGGTTAAGGGAAAACACTTGTTTGCTGTGTTGGTTTTAGCTTTTAGGGACCTGTGGCATCGAACTGAAGAAAAAACAATACCCATTATTATTGGAGCGATATCTGGGCTTCTACAAGAAGGTTTTCTTAAAAATATATGCATTTGTTGTTTTATTGACAATTTTTCCAGAGGCACATTTACAGTAGGAGGTCAGACTGATGATGGACAAGAAAGCTTGGTTTGCAGTCTTTGCTCTAATTCATCCCAAGGTGTTCTATTGGGTAAAGGGTCAGAATTCTGCGCAGCCCAGTCAAGTCTCTCCACATCAATGACTTTATGGATCATGATTTGTGTGCAGGTGCTGAATCAGGCTGAAACAGGAAGGGGTCAACTGTTCTGACAAAGTTGGAACATGATGTTTTAAATATCATAGTATTGTGCTGCATTAATAGTTCATTTCACTCGAACTAAGTAGTCGAGCTCAAGTCTAAAAAAAAAAGAAAAATTGCCCCACTGCATAATCCTCCCTCAAGCAAATTCTAAAATTGACAAAATTTAGTTAGGCAAGAGTCGTTGTCCTGGCAACTGCCAAACCCAGATTGGTAAATTGGATTTGATTTGTCACTCAAGAGAACACACCTCCACTTCTGTAGAGTCGAGTGGTGGGATGATTTACAGAGCTGCATGAAACGCAGATTTGGGAAACAACTTCATGAAGCTCTCTAATCATTGTTCCTGAACTAATTTGAAGGCCACAAGAATCTTCAATGTCTGTGGCTATTGGTTCTGCAGAAAGCTCGTAAAATCTTTGCACTATGCACCTTATAATTCCACACTATAATTTTGAGGACTACACGCATGTACCTGTCATGGTAAACTGGAATTCACTCAGAGCGACCCATTCTGCATGCCTTGATAACAGATTTTATACACCTGCGGCCATGGAAGTGACTGGGAGATCTGAATTCATCCATCCATCCATCCATCCATCATCTATACCTGTCTATCCTATGCAGGGTTACGGGGGGGCTGGTGCCTATCTCCAACATTCATTGGGCGAGAGGCAGGGTCCAAGTTTAATATGCTTAGGGGAAAGATTATTCAACCCTGAATGAAAATCTGCTGTCTCCTGTGCATAAGGCACATGTTTCTGAGCTGCAGTGTATGTAGATGCAGACACAAACCCATAATAGTGTTTGTAGATCGGAGAAAGCTGGTACCATGGGACACCATGGCTTCCTATTGCAAACAAACAATGATGCTGCACTGAGCTGCCTCTGTTTGGTCTAAAGACAAACAGTAGCAGTTTAATGAATCCAAATTTTTATATGAAAAGGTTCTGATTAAGTCTGATCATCAAACTAAACAGAGTTCGCTCTTCTTCCGGCCAGCATATCTGACTGCTAAAAAGATATTCAGTTTTGAAAACATAATATGCTTTATATGCTATAAATAAATAATAATGAATACTTCCAATGCAGAAAAAGTAGCAATCACATTTGGGTCTATTTTTTCTGCTCCCTCCACACCTTTCCTCTTTGCCTTTAACTGTACTTGGGTTCTAGTTTCTGTGATCCCTGTGGTCTGGCAGTAAATGACGGTGGAGTCTGTTTTTTTTTCTGCATCTGCCTTAAAAGTAGTCCGGTTAGAGAAGCTGCTGTGAGAAACACAGCTCCAGACTGTAAAGGGGCTGCCAGAGGAAGTCATGGAAGCCACTCTACTACACAGCAGTCTCTATAAGGTTGAACCCATCCCCCTATGTAACTCTGTGTGCTTTCCAAATCCTTATAACATCGCATGGATTTCCTCTGCACAGTTTGAAGGCAAGGCAACAAGAAGAAACTGCAAGAAAAGTCAAACGTACGCTTTCATTTTATTATCAGAAACCTTCGGATCTGCATCTGAGAGTTTTGTTTTTCCTTCTGGAAGTTAATCTTTGAGGAGCTATTTTAGGCTCACATTTGAGTGGGAGTCCTGTTCTCTCTCATTTTGCTCTCAAATCCCTAAAGGCATTGTTAACTCCAACAGTGATTTATTAACCAAACAAGGGCACAAGACAACACAAAAAAGGAAGCTTTAGGTACTCATAAATGATTACCGTACAAACTTGAACTATCCAAAGGCTGCACAGTCATTGCTAAACTGTAGCTTTACTTGTTACAGTTGTGATGTTGAAGTATCCTGCTGTAGACATTATTTTTAATTTGGCACACATTATGAAGCTTTGGGATCTACTTAATAAATTAAATTCCACTGAGCAGACTATAAAAGGCTAAGAGTATGATTCAAACACATAGGTACTTAATTACAGACTTTAGATACTGTAGCTTTAAGTATTCTGGTAAAAAATCTGTTTGCCTGTCCTTTAGAAAATGTAATGATAGCATCTGCCATTTTAAAGATGTTAATGTATTCAAGTCCAGTGTAAAGTTTTCTTGGCACCAATATTCATTCCAGTGGCCAACCTCGTCTCATTTTGCTTGTGTTTTACATACTCTGTATAGTAAAGTCCAGCGTTTGCTCACACACCTTAGAAACCAACAGGAAAATGGGCTGAGTCTCATTATAGTTACAATACTACAGCCTAAGTGTTGTGAAGACCATTTAAAAAAACACACTATGTTACCCTCATACATTGTCCATTGAGGTCTAGTTCTTCTGCTGCCCTCACTTTCTTGGAGAGGAAGTTGAAAAGGAAGGCTACACAAGTGAAACAAAAGACTTAATGCTTTCATAGTACTTGCTGTGTGCATTAACAGCCTGTCAATGGTGAATTGGAGCCAAAGTCAGACAGAAATGTATGCCAGGTGTGAGTCAGTTGATTCAAGAAGGCCATTCACGTCAGATTCCAAATCAGACTTCTAAACAGAGACAGCTGCTATTACTCACTTCCCATGTAGTCAACAGCTTAAAGTATATCACCAATTTATAGTCTAAACCTTTGTAAATTCACCCCAAATGGAGAAATATAATCCTCCAAAACCAATTCAGTGCTTGGTGTACTTAATTTTCAGACCATTAAATCATTATCAGAGCATAAAAATGTTTGTAATAATGCAAGAAACACACTTGATTAAAGGGGGAAAAATTTAATGGACTTAATGGAAGTTTAAATACATACTTGCAACTATATTGTTATCTACAGATTAACTCGAGTATATAATCTATGATATGATATAAGCTATGAAGAAAGAAAAATGCCAATTAAAACTGCTTTTTGCAAAGCTTGGTTTATGGAGCTGCTGAGCTACTTCAGTTTATATCTTTCACACAGAACTTTTGCAGATGTGAAACAGCAGGATTTACAATAAAAATAGGTTTTAGTTGAACTTCACTACAACCTTTAGAGCCTGATTTAATCTAAAGCCCGATGGAGGAGGCCAAACTGCAGTAATTCATTCCTTACAGGTTGTAAAAAGAAACCACAACCCTTTTAAATTATAGGGTTTCTGTACCCCTGTCCTGCACACAAACACCTCAGCTTGGACCTAGCACCTACAAGAACTGCTTTTCTCCAGGTCTCTTCTATACAGTGGGGCAAAAAAGTATTTAGCAGCCACCAATTGTGCAAGTTGTCCCAATTTAAAAAGATGGGAGAGGTAGCACTGAAGATGAAACGTGGTTGGATCTTCCAGCATGACAATGATCCCAAACGCATCGCCCGGGCAACGAAGGAGTAGCTACGTAAAAAGCATTTCAAGGTTTTAGGTGGCCAACAATTACATTTTACCACCTTTTTAGGCTAGAGTACATGATATTACATATTATATGAATCAGTGAGTCATAGCTGTGTAGCTCATCATCAGTGTAACTTTTCTCAGTAAATGTGAGAAAGAGACAAAGCAGCCCTCAGCTGACCACAATGCATCGGCAGTAGTTTATTGCAGCCTTTGTTTACTGATACCAGTTCATTATAAAACCACCTTCCAGCTTTTGTTTGCTGATTTAGTCGATCATGAAATGTCCCTCTGTGCCTTTATGAGGGAAACTGAACCAGCAACTACTGGGTGTCCAAACAACAGACTAAAGTGCTGAAGCAGGGTTCATTCATAATGCGGTAAGCAATAAGGGAACCACACTGCTCAGATAACTGGCACACAGGATATGACTGGAAACCTGACTGCACACATTTCTGTCTCTAGCTTTGTGGTTTAAAATGTTCACCAGCAAACTTTACAAAAGACACAGGTGTTCTTCTGTCCAAACCAGGAAGCTCTTCAAAAATACACTCCAACAGCTGCTATGTTCCCAGCACACATCCTGACTTAACTCACACCAGATCTACCTGCTCTTTAATCGTTTCCCTCTTCTGGATATTATAAAATGTCTCTTTATTTTATATTTGACTGAAACCATTATGATGGAAAAACACCACAGGAACACATAATTCTTAGTCAGTCAGCTGTACTAAAGGATGTGGTGGAACCCGTTTGGCCTGTTCTCCTCTTGCTCGCACATATCATGACCTAAACATCTTTGCCTAGCTTTGCAATCTCACATATCACACTGCAGAGAACAACATCGCCAACATTTTTCTTACCCTCCCATATCCTGAATATTTTACAAAGATTTTTTTTTTTTAGGAAGTCAATTTAAAAGAGTAATATAAAACGTTGTTCTTCTAGCTGCTGTTATATAACCAAGAACTCATAAAATGAGAAAGAAAGGGGAGAAGGTCACATTTGTTATGATTGTAAAAAGTTTCACCTGATGATGACACACTGGTTCTCACGGTCAATCATCATATTTCTGTACATGTTGTCTGCCAGAGCATAGATGTGAGGAGGGTTCTCATATTGAGCCTAGGAGTCAGAAAAAGAGCTTGGTTATAATTATTGGTCAACATTAATCCAAGAAGATTGACAACAAGACCATTTACTAATGAAAATACAAAAAATAGCAACAAATTCATAACACAATATAGCTTAAAAACAGTTTGAATACTGAGGAAATTATTTTAAAGCTTCTTCCAATGGTTATTGCTCCATCCATTCCCAGAGCACATCGTACTTCCACCTATAGTAAACATTTTTTAAATTAACATTTAGAAAAATTTGATACAAACTATCTGAAAGGATAAATATATATATATCAATATAGCTCAAAGAATATGTTTAGGAACTACAAATGTATGCCAAACCAATGTTGTTATTTATTTGTAAAAAGAAGTAACCACTACCACTATATGCACCAGTTAATGTTGGCCTGCCCCGTAAGGTCACATCAAAATAAACTTTGCAAGGCACATTAACAACAAACTTGTCTTTTGTTAAAGCCAAAACCCATTTCAGACCCTCTGTTTGCTATACAAAAAATAAAATTAATTTTTGTATACAGTTTTAAATACAGTGATCTAATTATGAAGTCATTAAGTTGTTAGACTGTTGCTTTTTTCTTTCCTGTTTTTAACTTTGTTTCATTTTTAATTTCTTTCCAGGTATGTATTGAAATTGAAAGAGTGAAACATAAAGTCAAATTAATTATTATGAACTCCGGCACCCAAAACCAACAGAGAAAAAACATTTCAGTTATAGATTATCAGCAGAGAACAACAAAAGATTAAGCATTTTTGCTTTTGAAAATCCAACTGTATCCACTATCTTTCCAATCTAAATTTAATGGTAGGTATGTGTGTGTCTATATATATATATATATATATATATATATATATATATATATATATATATATATATATATATATATATATATATATATATATATATATATATATATATATATATATATATATATATATATATATATATATATATATATATATATAGAAATAAATGATAACAAGGAACAGACAGCAATTTTGATCCATAATACTTGACATTTATAGACGTAAATGTTTTATTCTTTATGAACTGGTGATATAAATTAGATCTGTTGTGATCTAAACCAGTGGCAATACTGAAAAGAGTTTATCCAATGAAAGCACATCCCTGTACATTATGGGACTGCCTAGTGGCATGGTATAATCTGCACCCTGGTTCTTACAGTTCAGCAAACAGATTGAAACTTTCTATCGCACCCTGTTAACTGTGCCAAAAAAAAAGTGCAGCGCGGTTGTGAACAATCTCTAAGAAAGTAAAGTTTTCTTTGGCACAAGTGACCCTCAGCGTTCCCACAGTCTGTCAGAGATTTAACTGGATTTCAGTCTGCTCCAAGCTTAAGGAGCGGGCCCAAGCTCAGCAGGCCGGCCAAGAGAGGAGGCAGACTCGAACAGGCTGTTCTAAGAAGGTGCTGCCAAGCACACTCAATGGTCGAATCCAGTTCCTGACAGAAGCCTCTGCTTCTTTCAGGCGGTGATCATCTCAAATTCCCTCAGACAAAATGTTTTGTGTATAATGTCATAGTTTGGATGTACTTACAGCACCCTGATACATCTCGATTTCCCTCTCTCCAAAGTACGGCATCTGTTTGAAGGGGTTGACGGAAATGAGAACAGGGCCGATGTACGTCTGGTGAGATTATGTGTTAAAGATCACAGAAACCAGCAATGAAGAAACAAAATCAAATTACAACCACCCATAATAGGACTTTGGTGATCATGGCTGGATCTAAATAAGGGCTTACAAATCCCAGAGAATGGACCTTCCATGTAATGCTGAGGTTTTATGCTTCTAACACAGAAGGCTGCTCATGGCAAATAAAGCTGCCATTATGGATTGCCCACAGTGACCCAGGGCCTTAGCAGGGAGACCTCCCAGTTACAGCTATTTATCGGCCCAAATCAAAGGCCTGACTCAGTGCTGAAGAGCCGAAAACAGCCAGCATTTACTAAACTTCACGATCCTAAGCACTGCCAGAGTGGCAATGAGGTTGATGCAAGGAACTGCTTTGAGAACATTGAAAGAGGTTATTCATTCATCTCGCTGCACGTCATGAGCAGCTTACGTATGCAGCAACAGCTGCATGTTAAAAATCTAAATGTTGCTTTTGTGCAGAACACTGAATTAAAATCCAGTCCAGAGAGACTCGCTGAACAGAGGTTCCTCTTTTATGCAATCTGCTGTTGCTCACACCTTTTCTTTTGCATTTTCCATCACCCTGTGAAACAAACTAAAGTACGTCTGACTCACAGAAGGAACAGCCATCAGATATTTAGGTGAGAGTACAAAGATGCCCTTTCCACCCCTTCATGGCAGAATCTCAGGGGGAATTTGTCACCTTCTAACACTGACGTCGAGGATTAATCATTGCTAATATGTTACAGTGAGTGAACATTCAGCCATTCTGGGAAAAGTGGGAATGAGACGGCTCGGTGATTTCTCACAGGGGTATGAACAGCCAAGTGCGAGCAAAAGATACAAAGATGTAGTCATCCATGTATCTCTTCTTGAGATTGTCCACGATGCCGTCCTCATTGATCTTGCTGAGCAGGACCATATCATCCACACCACTGTGTTTGACATTGTGGCTCTGCCAGTGGTACCGGTAGTGGCCCCGGCTCCCCTGAAACAAAAAACACACACAATGCACAATTGTTAGTTCACTCAGAGAAACACAATGGCATGAACGAATCTAGAGTCTGACATCAGGGTGGGCCAGATGCACTGCTACAATACAGTAGCCTTTCAGCCCACTCAAAACCTGAGCTGGCGTGGGTTTTGTCATCCTGTTGAACTAATGAGATGAACCTCGAGCCAAAAAGTCAAACTGTGCAAATCTTTTGATTTCTTAAACACTGTGAACTTTTGCTTTGAAATAATGCAAGTTCAGATACCCACAAGTGCTGTGTGTTATTTATACAAGTGTTAAAGATGCAGAGACTTGACTTTCATCCACATCCCAACCCTCCTTTGCCCTACATCCTTGTTTTTCTCGTAGCCGAGTTTGTCCCAGGAGATCTGAGGTCATTCATCATGTGCTGTGAGTCAGAGTCGCTTGGCTACTGTGGACGAGGGTCACAGTGTGCTGCGAGGAGTGAGTCTCTTTCTCCAGGCTCGAGAACAACTCAAAATCCACAGACTGTATGCGGTGTAGTAGTCAACACTCAAGCCAACTCTAAAACTCTCCCATCTTCAGTGAGGAAATGTGAGCAGAGGGTTATAAATAAAAAGCTACAAATAAAACAATATCCTACAGAAGAGAAGAGAAAATGTATGCATTCACACTAAAAAGCTGTATATAAGATTAAGATTTCCAGCAGAGCAACAATTTTTCATTAACTACGTGAGTAATAAAAAATTAACAGCAATCTCTAACAGTTTAGATAAGAATTACCTTCTTTTAGAAAAGACAAAAGACAAACTTCAGCTTCAAACTATTTTTAGTGCTCAGAAAATTTTATGTTATGAGTAAAATCCCAAGAAATTTCCTCCAATCCCAGGACCAAATCTAAGACCCAAAGTGTGATCTGGTTTTTAGGGTTTAGAGTTTGACTTAAGGAAGTCAAAACATCTATAATTTCAGTAAATACTGTTAATTTACTAGAGAGTGACAATTTCACCATATCAAAGTGGATTTTTATTGTCAGATTTATACTGTGGGAATACATTTCTGCTTTAGATTGTGTACCAGCAGTGCACAACAGAAATATAGTGGGAATAAAGACATTACTTAAAATATGGGACGGATAACCCATTTCATTTAAATGTACTGTTAAACCTAAAACTATTCATACCTTTGAAAGATTTAGTTTGAAATAATATTTTCATTTTAACCACCAAGTAATTTCTCAAAAGATAGCAAAATACAAAAAAATTAGTATCAATTTGGAGGGGAAAAAGTAATCTAATTTTATTAAAATTTGACTAAAAATGGCACGTTAAAAATTAAGTGATACTATTCTCGACAAGCGGTGGAAAAATGTATTGGCATTGTAGCAATCAAACGTTTCTTCTATCTGCTAACCAGCTTTTTGCAAGTTTCTACTGGTATTTTGACTATTTATCTTTGGTTCCAAATGGGTATTTTGAGGCTTAGGTTAAAAGGTTAATACGGTTTCCCCCGGTCAACTTTAACCCCACCCACTGTTATGTCACTGAATTCACTCATGATCACTAGTGTGAAGATATTACAACAACATTCTGTCAGACACTAGCAGTAACATTAGCCAAACCCCGGCTTTGAAAATTCCCAAAACACAAAAAGCTGCAGTTTGCAACTATTTCAGGTTCAGAACGGACATTAAGAAAGGTGAGCTTTACAAATGCAAAGTGATTTGCAAGGCATGCCAAATGGAGGTGAAGTATTGCAGAAATATGACCAACCTCAGGAACCACATGTTGCGACATCACCAAGATCTCATATCCAAGTCGTCCACTGGGCCGCAACAGATGAAACAAACACTATAACTAACTACCAGGCAATTCTGCACATTCTCTCAAAATAACTGCGGTGTTTGAAGGCTTCGTTTGCAAGGATATGCGCCTGTATTCTATTGTTGAAAACGAGGGCTTTAGGCAGCTAACGAAAGTAGCGTAATCGTACTATGATATGGTGTCTCACAAACGTCTTTCTGAAGAAGTCAATAAATCAGTCAGTAATCGATTCTAAATCTTGAGGAATCAAATCTTGAAATTTACATCAATATCCAGCACTATTAACTATGTTTTGTGTAGAGATGTCTAATCAATCAGCCAGAGATCCGAATTGGCAAATATTCCCTTGAATGCCTCTGACTGGTGATGGGCAGGCTAAATTATCAATTAAGTGCATTTAGCATAAAATAGTCTGTTAATGTCAAAAGACTAAAAATCTTTATGCCCCATAAAAATCTGATTTTCTTAATAATACCTAAACAAGCCTTTAATCCTAAATTGTTTTACTTCCCTTTTAGTCTCATATTCCCACTTTGAAAGTAAATGAACACATCGCAGAAGGAAGTTAGATATCCATGATATTTTAGTAAGGTGTGCTACATAAAACAAAAAGTAGAGCTAAGCATAAAGTTTAATATATGAAATTATGCATTTGTTCACATTGAGTGTTGTGCATGCTAGCATTTGCTAATTTCAAACTTAACCAAACAAAAACTGCTAAACCTTACTGATCTAACCACCTGTAAAAACATCCAACTACTTAGTTTGCACCAGCAAACCTGCTGTACATATTAAATTATGCTACATCACAATAAAATAATGGATTTTGCACAGGAAAAAAAATGCTGGTTTCAGCTCCTGGATTCTTTGAACAACTAGGTTTGCTAAATGTGGATAAAACACCATCGTCTGACTGATAAGATTTCAGAACATTCTCAGTGCAAACACGGCTTCAATTTACCCTGAAAGATGGATGAAAAAGGCCCAACTAATCTATTTATTCCAGAACCTATTTATAACTGGTATAATGTTCAATTGGTTGACTTTGAGTTCATCTTGTAAAATATTAACATTGCCCCTATAATTATCAGCATCATTGAAATTTAAGGAATCCTTCTTTGCATTGAATCATGTGATGTTTACATTAAATGAGGGATTGTATAGGGAAATAATTAAATGGTCATTGCTCATGCCTGAATAGAAGATGTATGCAAATCTTGCATTAGATCACAACAGACTAAAGAAAATAAATACAACTGCTGCAAAACTACTGAAAAATCAGCATCAAAGAGCAAGAAAAAAACAACAATCCAGAGTAGTTAAAGTCATTGTGCTTTCAGTAATTAACTTTAAATGAGTCCAGTAGGAGGGCCAGAAGCATTTCATATCCTGCAGGGCAATTTTTTCTTCATTCAAGGCAACCAAATTAGAACCACTTCACACTTTGCTTTATAGCAGCGGTGAGGAATGTTAACAGCTTTTTAGACCAACTCAGGGAGTGTTTTCCAGTAGAAGCAAAATGTTGTTACAGTAGGAGAATTTTCAAATCACACCACTCAATCAGTTTTTAAAAACGTCAAGTCCAGTCCAGTCTGTTTGTATGTCATGGTTCATTAGTGTTTAAAGAAGAGCAAAGAGCAATCCTTACCCTGCAATCCAAAATAACACTATAAAGGAGAAATGGTGAAATTTGATTTCTGGTGTTTAGGTTAAAAAAAAGACACAGAGACAAAACAAATTCAACTTTTCTAGAAATAATTTCAAGTCTAGCCTGAGATGCCAGCCGAGAACAGGATCTGGGCTTTGAATTGACCCAGGACTTTATTTCGTCTTTGGTTGGTTTTGCGGATATGTTTTGGGTCACTGACATGTTGCAGGGTCCAAGGATGAGCTGGACAGGTCCTGCCGTGGTAAAGCATCTCCAAACCATGACACTCCCACCTCAAACCTCCACAGCTAGTATGAGGTTCTTTTCCTGGAATGCTGTTTTGTTTCTTTTTCATGTCAGCAGTAGAAAAGCATGTGCATGTCAAGTTATACACCTAAGTGTAAATTCACCCATTTGGGGAAGAATCATTTTGGAGGTGTCCTAATTATTTATTTATTTTAATCAAAAATGATATAACCTCTTTTCTTCGGGTTTTATTATTCATCCATATTTATTAAATTAACAGTGAACAGCTATATGCCTAAAACTTGCCTGCGCTGCAAAGTACACTGGAACTGCAAAATGTTGTTTGGCTTGTATTGTATTCATAACAAAAATAAAGTACACCCTTTACATTTTATACAATAATAATATTTTTATGTTTGGGGTATCCATCATGGCTTTGTCTTTTTTGTTTTATGGGTAATGAATGACATGTTGGAATCTGTGGGGTTTCTGATAAAACGCATATTGTTTATACTTTGAAACCCTAGAATTCTTAGCTTGATCTACAAGGGAAACGTCTTCCTGTTTCAACAAATTTGGACGCAGGTATGACATTGACTCCTCAGAATTATTGCATACAGCCTGATACTGAAAAAGAACTATTCCCTGTTTGCATCAAAAACATAAAAAAATATAACAGTGTTTACTTATTAAAATATAGGACTCAAAATTGGGCAGACAATATGTCTGACTTGTCAGTTTTACCAGTAAAACTATTTTATGCACGGTATTTGCTTTTACACGTGTTAAGGAGTTAAAATTGTATGCAGATGCAGAGAACACTGTTCAATAATATAAGAGCTAAACTATGTTTTGGGGAAATGACCCTTCAACAACAGACTGTCCACCTCTGACTGCTGTTGTGCAGCTCAGCAGCCAGCAGAGGATTTTGATTTTTTTAAGCACCTCCTGGATGTTTTTGTAAGGCCCTCCTTTTCTGTGCACCTACTTCCTTAGCTTATTGGAGTACACAGAACATTTTCTTGGATCACTTTCTCTACTTTTTGCAAAATGGTGATTGGAATATACTAAATTGAAGATAGAGCAGTTGATAAAATACCAATTCAATCAGACAACATATTGAATGTCTGATCATCCTTTTCATAAGAATCCTTTAGGGTCCAAAGAAGCTAAATACGTTTTTGTGATTTTTTTCACAAAACCTCCCAACTTTTGCCAAAGACTTTTGGAAGAATATTTCATGGGATGACGAGACAAAAGTGGAACTTTTTGGTAGTTCTGCATCCTGTTGCATCTGTTGTAAAACCAACAAAGAAAAGATCATACTGAAAGTCAAGCATGGTAGTGGTACTATGATGGTGTGGGGCTGCTTCTGGACCTCAAAAAGCTTGCTGTAATTGAACAAAAAATCCTGCTTATAATCAGAAAAAATGCTGAAAGAGAATGTCTGGTCAACAGTTTGTAAGATTAGGCTCAAGCGCACTTTGTTTTTGCAACAGAATAATAATCCCAATCATACTCGCAAGTCCACCTCTGAATGGCTCAAAAACAACACAATTAAGGTTTTTGGGTGGCCTAGTCAAAGTTCAGACTTAAAAAATAATTAAGATGCTTGTAAGATGTACCTAAACTCAATATTCACACTCAAAAGGAGATAATTATTTTTTTCACACCAGACCAGGCTGGTTTGGATAGCGATCTCCCTCAACAAACAAAATCATAATTTGAAAACTGCTTCTTGCATTTATTCAATTTTGTATGGCAAAAATGTGTTTGCTATGAAACATTTAGGAGTGACCAGAAGAAACCTGTTAGAGGTCAAAAAAATGTCACAGCGCAGTAGTCGCCAGGGGTCTCATTTATAAAACTTTGCATTGAATCCTTACTAAAATCGTACTTAAGCTCAGCAAAAACATTTCACTTACAGCGAATAAGTTTTAGATCTATCGAACTTTGAGAACGCACAGCTGCACGCAATTTCCACTTTATATATCCCATTCTCCCTAGAAATGTGCTCAGGTGATTTTGGATCGCGCCCACTAGAAACTCACTTTGCCAGTGTCTAGAGAATATTCTGTATCGACCTAAGCCGGCTGATACGGGGTGTTACACGGGTTTCAAGCACAACACGGAGGCACGGAAAAGCGTTTTATTTCAATCAATCAACATTTATCTATATAGACCTTTACTCAGCCAGAAGTCAACCAAAGTGCTTGCTTGACATTAAAAGACAAAAATATAGCAAGAAGAAAACGTGTAACAAGACAACAAGAGTAAAAAGATTAAAATAAAAAAATAAAAGCAGCAGCACAAGCGATAATACAAATATAAACAATAAATCTAAAGTTTTAATTATACGATTACTTCTTGTAGCAACAATAAGACTGGAATAAAAGCAAATTAAAACTAATTAAAACTAAATTACAGCAGATCGTAATAAGTTTCAGCATTCCTAGATATTGAAAGTCTGAAGGAAAAGGTGTACTTATAGGTGTATTTATAGTTGTACTTCACACAATGAATGCACCAATACAGTAAGTGCAATTACTATATAATCTGAAGACATGCATATGAGCATACTGCGATATAATTATTTAGTGCAACATTTAGGTTCTCATTTTCTCAGTTCAGAGATGGGGGGGGGGGCTGTTGGTTGTGTGTTCCTGTGTGTGTGAAGCTCTACAAATCTGAAAATGTGGCTTAAATTCACAATTTTTCATCTCACCGGATGCGCTGCCCATGTCCTCTGTGTCTTTAGTGTGCTCACACATTTTTCAGCCACATTGTTTTCTATAAATCCCCAACTTGGCATAGAAAGTGACTCACGCAGTTTTCAGACCCCGTTTAATCCATAAGCAAGTTTTTTTAAAGGAGATGCCTGGTCTTTGACTGCCCTCACTGATGGGTTCACTTCAACCCTTCATGCTGCTCAAGTCACACACCGATGCTGTGGGCTGACTTGAAACAAGCTGTGCATGCAACAACTCCCCAAACATTTCACAGCTAAAAAGTGCGTGGGTCAAAGTTTCTTCAGATTGATGTCAGAGACTAAAAGAAGCATCTCCCTCAAGTTACTTGAGCTGAAGAGGGTAAGACTACCTTTTATAAGGTTGGGTGTCCAAAGTCTTTTTCTGAGCTGGGAAAAACATTTTTGGTTATATATTTAGTTATTTGAGCAAAACTATTCTTTACTATAAATAAATAAAAGATAAGATATCGAGATGTGAATAATTCTTTTGAAAGAGCGGAGTATTTACAGGCATGTCCTAAAGGTTTTACATTGCTGATGGGGAAAAATAGCTTGAACAGTTAGGAAAACATTGAGGTAAAGTTGATTAGGATGATGGAAAACTACTGTTGAATAAATGCTATTCTGTGTAGCTGTTTAGATGAACTCCTTCATGTGAATTTCTTCCTGATTCTACAGTTTGAGATCGCTCTGACTGCTGTCCTCTGCAGATAAGCTACCCAGTTGCCACAGTACTCCACACTACCTCAATCTTTTCAACGGAGGAGCCTGAAATATTTTACAATCCAACAACAAATGCAATGTAAAACCTAAACATAATTTAATCATGCATAAAATGACACCTAAAGGTTAAAAAAAGAGGAAACAATGTTCAATATAGTTTTCTAACCATTTTTTACACTGATTTACCAGCTAATCATTTCACAAATTCATCTTTACAAGAAGTTATTCAAAATGCCCTCTTTCACAAATTGTGGTGTATATTTTTTTTCCATTTTAGTTACATTTAAGGTTTTCTTGATACACAACTCCCTTTATCTTTTCAAAATGACAGTTATCGTGGGTTACTGCTGGTGGAATTAGAGCGATATTAAAGTAGTGTACACAAACACACATGAGCACAAACACAAGGGACATGTGTTACAATATGAAGTCAAGGGTAGGCATAACAACACCATCTCCATGGAACCACAGACTCTCAGAGCAGAAACAAAAAGACGCAACAGAGGCTTAAAGTGTGACATCACTAAAACATCCTGATAAAAAAGGCCAAAACACATCACACTGTAAACTGCAGAAAAAAAAAAAGAGCATGGGTTCCTTACATCAAATCTTAAGTTTATCTTAAGTAAAAACAAAGAGGTTTTCTTCTAAGCTAATACAAAGAAATCTCAACACTAGTCCAGATCCATTAGCCCAGGTTTTCCTTTCATGCAAATACCATCACCAAATATGGAGAGTGGTGAGCTCTGGCTCAGCGCACAGGAAATGGCTGGGTTTGATTCAGTATCATAGGCGGGACTTTTCCCCACATTTTTCTCTTTTTCCCTTTTCCACACCAAGGAAGCACCCACAGTTCACCAAGGGCTGGGACAGACTGCTCCGCTCATCTAAAAATCAATCCTTTGCTCTGAAATAAGGACAAGCTCAAGTACTTCTTCAGTGTGAGATAAACTTTGAGAGAAATCACTCAGAACTTGGCTGGAAGCAAGTGACTGACATGTACAGCTCACCACAAGTGGTGGAAGTAAATATAACACTGAGCGTCATTCTTACCACAAACAGCTTGAGGTTCAGCCCTGAACCACGCCTCCTGGTTAGTCATCAGATTAGAGAAGGAATTTCTAATGAAGCAAAGCGCTGAGACTAAATCTTTTAGAAGAACACAGCCGTCTTACATTTACGAAACTATTTTTTCCCCCACAATACTCAACACAGGCAAAAGGAAAATGCAGTTAAAAACTGAAGGTGATTCATCCAACAGAAATAGATTTACCGGAAACATGAGTATAAATCTAAACGCCGAGAGATTTCCAAAAACAGCCAAGCATTTCTAACAATTCAGGAAACAACAATTAAAATGATAAATTCTGACTGCTCAGCTCACCACATGAGAAGTTTCTTTCAAAGACAACAGAAAACTTGTTTAAGTCATCCTGGAGATCACATTGTGGTTTGACCACCAACAAATCTTCTCACACAAAATTTGGACTGAAACATATTATTGCAGATGCAGCTGCAGGGTAGAACATGCACGGTTTAATCACCATACCAGTGGTTTTGTGTGTTTTAGGTCACTGACTCTAAATTATGTATTCTTTACGCTACAGCCAACCATTTTCCTAAGTATACATACTTTTATTGATTTCCAGAGTTCCTATTCGTTTCGAGGCAATTTTGAAATCAATGCCAAACTGCTTGCGATATACACTCCGAGGCAGCGTTGATTTATTCATTTAAATGTGCTTGTTAAACACCTTTTGCAGGTAAAAACCACAATGCGTTGAAATATTTAATTATTTCTGTTTGCATTAGAGAAGCTGTAACCAAATTTCTAATCCCCTATGATGCATTTTTTTATATTTCTTAGAATTATCATCAACACCTGAGAACAATGCAGCTATTTTTTTCCCTTTCCATTTGTTTTCTAAATGTCAGTTTAAGTTTTTAGCAATATTTCACAGACGGAAGTTTATTATGCAGAATTCACTACAAAAATAATAATCAGGTGTAACAGGAGCCCAAAGAAAGAAACATGATGGATGCTCTTTTTCAGCCAGAAGTCTCAGACTGAGTTCACTTGTAAATGCGGCAAAAGAGCAGAAACTGACTGAGAATGACCTGCTGTATAAGTGCAGACTCTGAACTCACTTGATAGTTGGGCAATAGAACAGAAATAGAACTTGTGAAAATTAATAACTTTTTAAATGCTGTACATATAATCTACATTACACCCTCTGAATGGAGACACACCAAGCAGAGCATACATAATATTTATGATTTCAGGCTATGACTCAATTTTTATTTTTTTTTAAAGAAGAAAAACATGCAATAAACATTGGGGAACAGCTCTAACACATATTCAAGCTGCACATGTGGGTTGATGTGACTAATTAGTCTCCATCTCTGGTTTAATATAAACTAATCAGAGCCTGGGGGAGGACCACTCTCAAAGAAGAACATCCACCTGCTCCCTTCTGCTTGCGTTCGCACTTTGAGATCGCTCACTGTGTGAAATCCTGCCAGATGACAAGAAAACTGCTGACTAAGACAGCTGGTCTTTTTTTCAAAGTAAGAAGAAAAGATAAACAAGGATGAGAGAGAGCAGAAACAGAGTAGAGAAGCTGTGTGCAAGCAGGTTTGATCCTCTGTGAAGTTTGTGAGACCGACTGGTGTTTAAGTCATGCTAAATCCCTGCTTGTCTGATTCATAAAGAGCATGAAACGGCTGGCAGAGTCGACTGGAGATTTGACTGTATTCATAATAAAAGATAAAAAAACGAATTTTACATTCATGCAGTGCATACATCTTGCAATGGTGTGTCCAATGTTGAACCTTCCAAGTAGTAGCCTGCCTACAAAACTTCTCCAAGACCACATCAACAACTCCTTCAGGAAGTCACAAAAGAACCGAGAACTATCAAGTTCAGTGTTCACGATTCAACAGTAAGGAAGAGATAAAAATGTTGTCTTTGAGAGTGTTCCAAGACTCACAATCGTAACATAATGATGATCCCTGAGACTTTTTGTAAAAAAAAAAAAAATAACATTGTGAAAACACTCAATCGTGGTGGTGGTGGTGGTAGTGGGCTTTGCTGCTTTAGGGCTTGGAAAACTTGCCATAACTGATGGAACCATGAATTTTGCAGCATTGCAACACAAAGAAACCCTAAAGAAAAAATATCCAGCCATCAATCATGACCTTAAGCTCTCTACAGACTGTTAAGGTAGCATCAACATCTGTTTCATTCACCACTATCTGATACAAAAGCAAACCTTAGCTTAGAGGTGTAGTCCAAACTTTATGAATTAATCTCTGTTGATCTATTCACATCGGACATTTCCTGGTCATTAATGGCCTTATTGATTACTCATTAAATTTGCATGTTCTAAATGTAAAACCTGAGTGAATGAATAACTTCTTTCTTCTCTACATTTCTAACTTTCATCAAGCACCAGACCAAAAAGACTTATGGAAGTGCTCAAAACAGTAACTTGAGACAGCTTACATTAAAAACAGCAGATATTAACATGATCAACACTCATCTGCAGAACATGTTACAGAAATACCACAGTTGGACTAAAGTTTATCTGAGGTTTATCTAAAGTTTATAACATTAGAAAGTTTATCAAATCTGACTTATTGAAGTATTTTTGGATAGGACCGTTGAAATTCCAGCTTAACAAAAGCATTTAAAGGCAGCATAAAAAGGAAAGAAAGTGAGGGCTGCCCAAAAAACAGGTGAAACAATGATGGGTGGAGTAGGAAACTCCAAGACAGTAAACGCAGGAGCAAGAAGTAAAACAGGAATGGAGGCATAAACAATGTCATTTTCAAAACAAACTAACCAAAAACGAAGAAACAAGTATAAATACAAAACCGGGAACATCTATGTAACAGTTATGATATCAATAGTCCATAGCTTAACACAGTGAAAATGCATATTAAATATTCTCCAGAGACAAACCAGTTCACACACAGACAATAGAAACTGACTGAAATTCCACTTTAACCCACAATCAGTGACCCTCTGCTGAGTTATCGCCTAACAAACACCGCAGAGAAGCCACTGCAACAACCAAAGTCTAGTTTCTAAATGAAGCACTGCCAATTAATCCAAAAGACAAAAGTTCTCTTGAGATCTTCACAGCTTAAATGGTGACTGTAGTCATCTGTATACCAGAATAAACTGCTTAACCAACAGGCTGGCACTGAATAGATATGCTTAGTGGTCTCAGACTGTGCCACATCTCAAATTTCTGAGGTATGAAATAATTTAATAATCTGTTTCATTCTGCTTGATCTTGGAAACATGAGCAGATTACAACAATGCTAAATGTCGTGCCTTCCAGGCAGGGCTAAACACAGCAGCACCCCACATAGAAAATAGCCAGAATGATCCCCTTTTAACATAGTCTTTGTGTCTTAACATGCTTCAACAGGCAAACAAACCTTTTATTGCTGGGAGAGAAAAAACTAAGGAAACTTCAGAACTGCTCATTTGCAACATCAAAAACTTAATCAGCCCCTTAAATGAACAGCAAAAGCAAAATGGCTGCCTATAAACCATAATATTAAAGACAATGTGGTGTAGGGTGGAGCTCTGCTGAAATCCCAGACAAAAAAGACAAGCTATTCAGTGCAGTGATGATCTTTTAGAGCAGCCTCACCCTGGTGGTGTAAAGCACACCAAACACAAGCATTGGGATGATACATTATCGTCATCAGTGCCAAAGATATTCTTGTGATTTTAACTAGTAAAATACAAACTGAGGATTAAACTGAATGCACACAAATATGCACAAAATGACGATTTAACAGCTAAACTAAAATAATAAACCAAGCTAACTTCATGAAAAGAACTTTCAGACTCTTTTAGATTTAGTACAGCTAGTCACAAAACATGACTAATATTTTATTCTGACATTTTATAATGGGGAGTGAATGGAATGTAATCTTGTGTCAGCTTTGAAAGGTTACAGCTGCAGTCTTCAAAACAGCCTCCATGAAAGACAATGTTTCCTCAAAGTAATCTTTGATTTTCTTTAATCCAATATCTTCTGACAACCGTACTTATACAAGCCAAACACAACATTTAAAGAAAATAAAATCAATGTATGCCAGCCATCCAGGTTTGAACACTGAACACTGAAAACTTGTGTGATTTTTACTGGGTAAGGTCACTCGGGTCAGAATAAATGCTTGAATCCACATCGAGCGCTATACATCAAAATGTCCATCAGTGTTCTTCTGGTGCAGTCGCTGGCTGTGGTGCATACATATCTGACTTTAAACGTGTGGACTGACATAAGTATACAATAATATTCTAGGCTACCTGAAAAAAGCTGATTGAACATAATAAAAGAAGCAGGGTAAATACAGAGAGATTGGCATAGATATAAAAGAAGCAAAAACAAAAATTCTGATATTACCTAGCTCTGCACAATATGAGGAAAATACAAAATTGCTATTCTGCTACTGAAAATTGTGACTGAGATTAACCAACACATTTTGGACTCATCATTCTCTTTCTCTTTATCACAATTCGTGAGCTTCAGCACATCAGCCGATAAAAAAAAAAAACACCAAACATGGGCTTTGAGGGCAGGAAGAATCTATCCAACATCCCAAATACATTATTAGCATGCAGAATTAGCATGCAAGGCACTTGAAATATATAGTCTTAATAAATATTTCATCTGAGCAGTCATTTGTACAAACACTGACATTGCATGGCTTGTAATTTAATATATTATACAGCTCTGAAATAAATGTGAATACTTATATTTCCTCTTAATTTTGATCTATTCAAATTCAAAGCATCCTAATTGGGTGTAAAACTGGAAGGCCTGTGCTATTTTAGAAATCGGATAGCAAAAGTAAAATCCACCACTGCTGATGCTTAAATCAATATTTGCTTAAGCCTGTGGGCAACACTGCACTTATTAGGTGAAACATCTACACGAAGTAAAGAGTGATTAAATCCTAACATAACAGCACTGTGATGGCTCCATAGATATGGATACATCACAATTTCAACCAGCAGAAAGCTAAAAGGATGAGAGATTCATTTTTCATTCTATCATATCCTATAAAGTGATAAATGTTGCAGACACTGTATTTTAAGATGACAGTGCAAGTTTTTGTTGCAGCTTAGATACATAATGTTAGCTGGATTAATGTTTAACAGAGCGTGACTTGATGATTTCATCGACGCTACATCCCCAAAAAGGCCAATAGTTTCAGTACCGTTTAACTACCTGATGAAAGTAGAAATTGAATATAATCTCATTAACAATAATATGATCATTTTAAGCTGTAAATACCACCCTGCATGTCTCCCCTGAGAAATTGCGTGCTGCTTAAGCAAAAACAAATGTAATGTCCCAATGAAATGATTCAGATCTTTCTTGGTTATCTTCTTTGACTGCATGAATAAAATCTTCAATTAAGATTAAAAGAGCAGGTTATCAAGTAGAAACATTCACTAATTTTAACAGACTATGAAACAAGTAACTTAGAGTCTGTCAATACAATAATCACAGAGACTTAGGACTTGTTTGTCTCTACAGATGTATTTTATAAGAAATACAATGACTCAACCCTGCCAGAAAAGAGTCAAGCCAACTGATTCTGAATGTTTCCCCATTAATAATAGTAAGTTATTTCCAGTAACAGCCGACAAAGCTTTTTATAGCTTTGACTCAGTTTTGTTCCTTATTGTTCACTGTCTACAGCTTAGAGATCCACATGCACACTCAATTTATTTTGGGGATAAGTCAATACATTTTAAACATATATTTGAATGTGCCATTTCTCTTTAATGGGATTTTAAACATTTATAAAGCAAAAGTCAAAATAAAAGCTTATATCTTATGAGGTTGTTCAGAGTAACCCCTGCATACCAAATTCAGTGTCACTTTTGGACATTTTTTGTAAAAAAACCAAACAAAAATAAAGCTAGACTCAAGATAACAGGTTGAAAAAATGATGCTGATTCACCAAAATCGACAGACAAAAAAGGGAAAACCTTAATATGTGTAACACCAGCTTCAGAGGGAATCCATCATCTGGTAAGGTTAGGCAGTAAAAATCCTTAACCTTTTGTTATGATAAAGGTAACATTTTAACTTCTTGTGCCATTAGGCAAGGCAAGGCAATTTTATTTGTATAGCACACTTTCAACAACAAGGTAATTCAATGAGTTTCACTAATTCATTAAAGTTTCGCTATGAGAAAAAAAAGGGTTTAACGAAAGCAACCGATAAGACATACCCATTGAAAAGGACAGCTAAAAGACAAATAATGTTTCTATTAGACCATGCAAGAGGCCATTCATTAACTAGAAGGGTGAACACTGACTCCTGTGCCCATGGGAAGCTATCGGAGAAGATAACCAGAGCAGAACAGCAGGAGTCTGACCTTGTTCCCCATCCAGGGAAGTTATACATGCAAATTATCAGCTACAACAGCACACTGCTTGGTTTACAATCCAGGAACAAGGGAGGGAACACAACATGCTAAAGAATATTCAGTGGTTGAAATCAAACTGTTCGGATCCAGTTATGTTTAGTTAAAGTAGATAGTTTACAACAAAGATGATTTATTCATCACCTGTTTGTTTAAAACATCTTACACGAAAAAGAGAAGTGGCCTGTTCTGACATTTAGTCCATCCCAAAGTGACAAAGATTTATTGGAAGGCAGATAGGAATTTGTGTGACACATTATATTGCAGATAGGACATTTTACTCAAAAACCACAAGTTTCAACTTAAAACTAGTATTTAAAAATGCTAAAACAAAGAAGGCTAGAAAATTGGTGAGGGCTGATACCCTCCACACAGCAGGCATCTTTACTCATTTTTTGCCAGATTTAACTACAATTAGGCAATACTTTAAATAAAATAGTTATGTTAAATATTATGTCTGTTGTAAGGCATCTAGATGTGATGAAGGGAACTTGTTAAAGTTCAAACTGAGCATTACATTTGGGACAATGGGGGATTTTAAATGTGACATGGTTGTTGGCATCAAAGAGGCTGATCTTAGTGTTTCAGGAACTGGTGATCCACTGGGATTTTCCCACATAAGCTTTTCTCTGGTTAACACCAAAAAGTCTGAAAATTAAAAAATATATCTGTTGAGCAGCATACATTTTTTATGTCAGTCGACAATGGGCAGACAGGTTTGAGCAGATGGAAAGGCATCAGTAGCTCAAATAGCCACCCGTTTGAATCAAGGCATGCAGAATAACAGAGTAGGAGCAACTCCTGTTACCAAAGATTAGGAAACTGAGGTTGCCCAAGAAAGGTGGAGAACAACATACTAGAAAAACACGGCCTATTATGATTTCAGCTGCGAAATTTACAATACTGGGTTCACAATAGTGAGAAGAGAAAGGTAACTATCTCTAACTTTTGTATTCATAAATCACAAACTGTGTTTTTAAAAAGACTGTAGTGAGTCCAGAATAGTTTAATCCAGGCTTCACCAGTTCATACATTCAAATGTCCATGCTTGCCTAGGGTTTTCTCAATGCTAAGAAATATTGAGAAAGTGTAACTTAAAGGCAACAGAATTTAGTTTCTTTTGCTTTAAGCGCTGGTGCCGCCCCCAATATAGAAGTGCTCTGGGTGTGATATCGCCCAGACAGAAAACAGCTCTAAAAACGTGCAGCCCTGACTCAAAAGTAAATTTAGATACAATGTTAACTCTAAATTACAATTAGGTTATTTTCCACCATGCAGAAACAAGAATAATCTACTTCCTATCTGGAGCATATATCCCTAACAGGAAAATTTCATATTATTTTTATGAACAAGGTCAATGTAGACATACAGCCCAAGTACAGAGAAAATGTAGCACACTCTAACACCATAACAGAGGCCTCTGTGTCATGACTGCACAGACTACTGAGGCAAAAACTACATGGAAAGAGGTTTTTCTATGGAATGACACCACCTATTGCATAGTCATTCTTTCCTTAATCTGATGTAGATGATTAAATGTAATTTCTGAATCTATATTTAAAGCCAATCAGCAAATCTCATCATCAACAGGTCATGAGTCAGCACTATTTGAGAGCTACTCCACCCTCATCACAGACATCCTGTGTACTGAACTAGCATATCAATACATTACTTTAAAACAATCAGAAATCATTTTAAAAAGTAAGATTTTCACAACAAAAGACAGATGTTTGGCTCAATCACAGGAAATTAAACAAAAGGCTGTAAATCATTTGGTAAATTAATAAAAGGCAAGTGTCACTGAGGTTTAAACAGGTACAAAGCCACTTGATAAGCAACTTCAAATCTTTATGGCAGATTAAATTTACAAAGCAAAAATCTTTATAGGCAGTTTATGAGCTTTTCTTGTTCCTCATTTACAGTACCCCCTACTATGAGTAAACACTCATGAGGTCCGTGTGAACAGTAGCAAGAGCTGCAGATAAATATGAGCATGTAGGGCAGGGATCAAAAAGAAAGTCGGAGAGGACTGAGCAGCAGCAACAGGCCAAACGAGTTTCCCAGGTCATCAGAACGGGTGCTCGGCACGTTTTCAAGCACAAGACTTGGATTCCAGAGCAAATCTCTACAGCAGTGGAAGGTCTGAAGCTAAGGGTTCAAGTAAAAGCCACATCTCTGTTGGAAAAACTAATGCAGACCATCTGCTGTCGTACCATCTTACAATTCAACATCTGGGAGAGAGGGAAGTAGTGAGCAATGCTGGTGTCTGCTGCTCCAGACAGTTATGATGAAAATCAGGCTATTCTTGTTCTCCTACTGTCTAAGCAAGCCTCTGATTAAACAAAAACAGCACAAACAAACAAAGAGGAGCATTTTGTGAAACATCAACTTCCCTATTATCCATCTATCTATTGCCTATACCATCTATCCTTAGAAGGATCGAAGGGGCAATGATGTAAGTTTAGCAGCCTTTTTGCCTTTCCTTGGGGCAACTTGACCTCCAGGTTCAGCACAACACTTAAAGTGAGGGAATGAAGCAGATCTCGGTCTCATGCGTGTCTAAAAAGACACTTTGATGACAAAAACTGTCCCATCATCCATCCATTATCTATACTGTCTATCATCATATCCGGCTGGTCCCCATCTCCAGCGGTCATTGGGCTTACACCCTGGACAGGCCGCCAGTCCATCGCAGGCCGACATAAAGACACACAGGACAAAACAACCATGCACCATGCACACACACACTAATACCCAAGGCCAATTTAGAGAGGCCAAGTTACCTAACAGTCAGGTTTTTTATACTGTGGGAGGAATCAGAAATACCCAGAGGGAACCCATGCATGCACAGGGAGAACATGCAAACTCCATACATAAAGACCCAGGGCTGGGTTTCAGGATCTTCTTCCTGCGAGGTAACAGTGCTACCAATTGCACCACTGTGCAGCCCACTTCCCTATCAAGTCATGCAAATTATATATTTCAATCACACGATTCATAGATCGTGGGAAAAGGATTAGCTTTCCTGGAATTCTTCATGTAGAAATAATACGAGTGGCAAAAGCCACAAGCCCGTTGTAGCAAAGTAAGAATAATGCAGGAATCTATTTGTTTTTTTGTTTATGCGCGTTAGTTATAGTGCAAGATCAAATGTACTCCGCAATGATGTAGGTTAAGCAGCCTTTTGCCTTTCCTTGGGGCAACTTGACCTTCAGGTTCAGCACAACACCTAAAGTGAGGGAATGAAGCAGGACTCTGATGTGTGTCTAAAAAGACACTTTGATGACAAAAACTGTCCTAAAGCTGCCCCAGGCCTAAAGAAATAGGATGTTCAGAATTTAAATGGAGTTCTCTCCGACCTGTCTTTCTTGGTATAACAAACTATATTTCGTGTACTTTTAAACAGTTTCAGGTGAACATCGCTTCCTCCTTCAATCCAAGGAAATTGGATCATGAAAGTGATAAAAGTCTGTGTCACAGCCAAAGCAAATGTTCTACAAATGATAAAGGCTTGTGTAATTATTGCCAAAACTCGATGATGAGCTTTGCACAGGCTGCTGAGCGAAGGTGTGTCTGCTGCAGGGGATGGCATTCAGCAACCAGGAAAAACCTGTCTCGGGGTAATGCACAAACACACAAGTTGCTTCACATACTGTACACACTCCTCCTGACACATGCTCCCCTGGCTGACTAACCGGTTTTCTTATTCTGAGACCTGGTGCACCTGACTAAGGCTTTTATGTGACATTAAATATCTCTAGGTAAAAGTCAGATGATTCCTTTAGGTAAAGTGCTTCCAAGATGCATTCAGAGCAGACCCACTAAGAAAGTGTGCTACTGTCAGGGATGAGGATGTGAAAAGCAGTCAAATATCTATTATTGTGAGACAATACCAACAAATTAATTTCAAATGTGAAATCAAAAAAAAAAAAAAAAAACTAAACTAACAAAGAGGTATTTGAAAAAAAAAAAGTAAACATTCATTTTAACAGCATTAAAAAATAGCCAAATGATTATGTGTTTATTTCAGGACAACAGCTCTGCAGAATATATTTGGTCAATTATAACTAACTACTTTAAGCAGGTGGTACCAAAACACTCACCATCCTCTAATTTCACAGCAACCACACTCAGTCCTCTCTGTCGTATTTCCACAATCCAGTAGTGTGCGATACTCGGTGAAGTTCGCACTTCTTAAAAAAAAAAAAACTGTCAACAGATTGAATTTAAAACCAGAGAAAAGGAGGGGAGAAAAGCCCCAAGTTTACAGAAGTTATTCCTGATAAAGCGGGGACAGCATGGATGTGGTTTCCTCAGCTCCGTCCTCCGTCCATGGTGAAGTCCCACACTGACAGCCAGCAGCGGATCATCGGCTCTGAAACATAACACAGGAAACTGAGCCAGAGGATCCAATCAAAGTGCACCCAGCAAGTAGTACGTTAAATATTCATCAGTTTCTGGGAGCAACTTCACTGGGCATGCGCCTAACTTCAACCGGACGATGGCGTCATCCCAGACTGAAAGTTATTCTAGCACGAAATGTGGGCATGTCAGTAAGATTTGGGGAGAGGGGGGGTTACTCTGAAAGTACATACATACACACACAAGTTGCGGGATAACACATTTTTTCATACTTTTGGTATTTTAAATATTTTTTAAGTAGCCTGGTTACTGATTAGAGAAACTTATTTATTGAAGGATATGAAGCCTGACTGGTGGAAGTTGTATGACTTATCAAATGTAAGCGGCTATAACTGGTTTAATGATTACTTTTATTATATCTAATCTGAAAATGATATATATATATATATATATATATATATATATATATATATATATATATATATATATTCAAGTATGTCCATTTTAGCTGCTATATTTAACTCAACACAGAGTTGGCCTGGTGTATCCCTTAGCAAAAAGTAGTTTACTTGAAGTTCATTTTATCAAGTATATACTTTTTAAAACTAATTTGGAACATTTTTAGGTTTATTGAAGTATACTTTAGGTGTACTTTAAGGTATTTAAGAAATAATATGCAGCTATCACTCTGATTATCAAGCAAAAACACATTCTGTGATATAATCAGTTTAAGTCATTGTTGGGTCATAGTTATCTGTTAAACAGGTTGGTTTAGATGTAGAAGGCAAAAGGGATTAAAGGAGAGACTAAATAAAAGGGTCTCGAAAAATACTGCTTGAGCTCATACAACCTTGGGTCATGCCTGCTGATTGCGTCACAAAAAAGATCCAAGAAAGCAGCTCAGAATTGAGCTCTCCTTGAATAATCAAACCAACTAACCAAACAGCAAAACGGATCAGATTTTACTCAAGCCATTTCACTCCTGATAATATATTAACAGCTATGAATAAAAAGAGGTTTTAAGATATGTATCCTCCTTTAGGTTGATTTGTTGTGCTGTTTCTTTTTTATGCCTCACCTGACACAATATGATAAAATGAAAAGGATACTTTCATCCAGTTTTATTTATTTAAGTTTTTCCATCCAATAACAGCAATTCCTTAGGCAATATTGCATGAAATATTTTAACCCTCAGATAATGGGCATTGGTCCAATGCTCTATACCAGTTTTGTGTTTTTGGATAAAATGTTAATCCAACTTGGTTTTTCAGACAATGTAAATGCACTTCAAATATTCCTGAAAAACTTTTACGTGTTGCTTAGGAAGTACTGACATTCACTTATTACAGGTAGTGTCCAATCAGACTGATTCCTGCCTTAACATGAATGTCGGGTGGTGAACCTCTGGGTGTAACCCATGTAATTGGCGACTTCATGTTTGCATTGCCTACACATACGGTAACGTGTGGTTTTGTTTGGGTTAGTCTTCTTTTTTTCTTTTGGTTCTTGTTTCATTGGGAGTACCAACGTCTAAGAGGACATTTGTTAATGTGCTGTGGGTAAACAAACATTTGTTGTCTCCAATTGTTGTCAAATCCAATGTAAAAATAGCTTGAATGAAGGAAAAACGACATGGTTAGTAACTAATCTTTTAGCAATAGAAAGCGACAAAAACTTCTGTGATGCCTTTGGTACGCAGTTTTGTCGCCATCGTGAGGAAAAACGAGGGTATTACATTGAATTTACTTTTTTAAAACAAGAAATAAATTGCTATCTGAAAGGTTCATCAGATTATAAAAGGCTTTCTTGCAAATTTATGAAAGGAATCAAACCTGTTAGAATAAAAACGACTTACCCCAAAGTGTAATTCAATTTACCAAAAAACACCCTCCTCCATATTGTCCATAGAGCATGTTCCTAATTACCTTTGATTGCCTGTCACTATTCACTGCTGGGCATTTTGTCGTCTTTAGGTTGCTGAAAATCCGCTTTGCTTTAAACGTAATTGTATTTAAGTCAGGCCTGTCTTCGTTCACCTTAATACGTTTTCTCCTGTAAGCTTTCAGAGTAACCAAAAGTCACAACAACATCATTCTCTCCCGCAACAAAACTTTTTATTCCACATATGTCATCTATACACCAATTGGCCAATTTATTTGGTTAAAACAAACCCCACCTCAGCCAATCACAGAGCAAAACAAAAAGGCACTTATACATCTAGATGTCCTGAAGACGAGAGATATCCTACTATTACTTCACTCCCAAGCATGTTATCATAATCCTGCACTGAGGGGAGGCAGATGACCGAACCAGTAACTATGTGAAATCACAATGTAGTGCTTGCATCACAGAGTCTAAAAACCTTATAGTTATTTCCCTGGAAAGGACCAGATATTATGTCTTTTTTGAACATCCTTATGGTCTCAATGTTCATCATGTGAACAAAACTAAGATGAGCTTTTTTTCTATCTTTATTTATTCTTGTACACAGAACATTGCAAAGAGAGAAGAATTAAGAAAATGCAACTTTAAAAGCAACAAAACAAGTGAGCGAGGGAGGGAGGCTGAAATATCCCATTTTCATCAACTGGGTGCATCTACCTAATCATAAAATCATATTTTTCAAGTATTACTAATCATCAGAGGTGGGTAGAAAATTGTACTAACACAGATTCAACATATTTTTACTGAAGTAAAAGTAAAACGTAGCCTTTAGGAATTACTCAAGTAAGAGTAAAAAAAGTATTTGGTAAAAAGGCTACTTAAGTACTGAGTAACTGATCATAACATCTGATTTAAGATTTTTTTATGTCATCAAACAGACAAAAATACAGTTATTTGCAAATTCTAATATTTAGTGTAAGACTAAGGCAAAAGATTTTCCTTTCCAAATATTTTTAATATACAACTTATAAAATCTAATACTTACAGTAGGTATATATGTTAGAACTGGGTAAGGTACTTTCAGTGACAAACATGGTGTTTACAGTATTTTTTTTAAACCTCCAAATGGCACAAAAGGCTCAGCTGAGGCTGCGATGGACTGGCGACCTGTCCAGGGTGTACCCTGCCTCTTGCCCCATGACTGCTGGAGATAGGCACCAGCCACCCTGCAACCCTACAGAGAATGGGCAGATATAGATAATGGATGAATGGATGGCTCAGCTGGGGAATACTTGAGTTTCAAAGCGAACAAAAAACAAAACAAAACAGTTTGTATCTATATTTTATCACAGAATAAAATTGCCTTATTCACAAAGTTTGTGCACACAAAGAAGGAATTTAACTTTTGGATTCAGGTTTTATACATTCTATCTTGGGGTACGGTTGCCACTAATACATCCTGTATTAATCAGTAGTTCAGTGGCACTGTTGTTGTTATATATGTTTGTCACTGTGGGTTCTCGGTTCCCCTCTTTATTTTCGCTCTCTCTTGTTCTGCATTTGTAGAAGGAGACTTCTAGGGTGTTTTCTATGGTGTCCATAACATTTGAAATAAACCCAAAGCAATTTCTTATAAAGGTTTTAGTACACGTATAGGATCAAGTGGAGCAAAATAGTGAAAGCCGTAATGCTTCACTTGTGAAAGTAAATCGGTTGGGAAAAATATAAAAGTTTCTTCTTCCTTGTAAATATTCATATATACAGTGTTTTTACAAAAGAGGTAGACATGGTTGAGCAAATTTCCTCTATCTATCTATCTATCTATCTATCTATCTATCTATCTATCTATCTATCTATCTATCTATCTATCTATCTATCTATCTATCTATCTATCTATCTATCTATCTATCTATCTATCTATCTATCTATCTATCTATCTATCTATCTATCTATCTATCTATTATGGAAGCGTATAGAGCTGCTACCCAGGTGAAATAAAAATTGAGCTATATCACTTTATCAGGGGCGATTCTAGACCAAACATACCAGGGGGGCCAGGGTGGGGCCAGTGTTTTTTTCATGGGGGCACAGAACAAAAAGCAAACAAGCCAAAAACAGGGCAATATTTCACCGTTTAATTTATTAAGTGTGCCACAGAGCCATATACGGTTCCAAAGTTACAAGTTGCAGACTCCTGATACGGCAACTTAATTTTTTAATCCATTGATCAATTAAAACTGTGAAGGTAAAAAATGTTTTTTCGTTCCAGTGCATTTCATGATAAGAAGCTGATTTCGTTTTATCTCATCAGTACAGGGGCCAAGACAGAAAGGGGCCACCACCCATGCCCGTTACAACGTGAAAACTTTATGGTTCAAACAACATCACTTTTTTGTTTGTACAATATAGTATCTACAGTATAGTTCTTACAAAACAATTTAACGTTTTAACAATATACATATTTATCACGTTATAACAAAAAACATTTCATGTTCATACAATAAAAATATTATATTGTTCGAACAAAGTTTTCACGTTATAACGTGATTTAGCTCTACTTTTTATTTCACTTGGGGGGCAGCTCTACGCTTCCGTAAACTAGAACAAAGTTAAGATCATGGGAAAAGAGACAGGAGGAGGAAAAAACAAGGTCACAAGCATCCAAGGTAATCATTTTATAGTCCGATGGGATTTGTAGTCCATGGGTGGCGTACTACATAACTGGTGAACATTTCGCTGTTTTCTCTTGTCGCTGGTCAGCATTTACTGTCCCGTGCCCTCGTTGATATGTAGAGTTAGCTCTCCATGGAGCAGATTATGAGAGCTGCCCTGTGTTAACCTGACTCAGAATGTGGATGTCGGAGAGCAGCGCTGGAGCCCGGAAGCAGGGCGGGACCTCGACTCTATAAACATGGCCGTTCAGTCCTTCACAGCGTCAGGTACTGCGTTGGTTCAATAGTTGGACTTTAAGGAAGTAACTGGTGGGGAACTTATGCAGTAACAGGTGTGAAGAAAATGTAGGCCATTAAGCGACGCATGCATCTATTTTAGCGGCCGTATAGCTGAGCGGGAGCGATACCGACAAACTTCATTTAGTAGTTTGCGCTAGCTAGCTAAACGAGCTAACGCCGCCGCCTGGACGGTGACTTCTGTCAACTTGTTTTTCAGCCAGCCAGAAACTGTCTGCTTATCGACATGGAGGAGTGTCGTCGTTCACCCCGGAGGGCTCGATGAATATTTCACACACGGACGGCTTGGTTTAAGTCAGCGACGGGCTGAGCAAAAACTTTCCTGGATTTGTTTCCACTGCTGGCAGGAGCAAAGCACTTGTTAATTTTGTTTGAAGAGCAGTCTCAGTGCGGAAATAAACAATGTTTTCTGGCAAGCCCATGAAACCAACCTTCAAGTGTTATCTTCCTCCTTCGCAGGTATGTTTGAGAGTACATTTTGCATGCATGGTATTATTGTCAGTTAAGGGTGAAAATCTAAATTTACTTTAATCCGAACCCCAAATGGTGTTTGTAGTAAATTGAAGTAGTGGAAAGTAACTGTACTTTTCCTCAAGTACCTTCCCCTTTTTGAGCTCGGTTAACTTGTACTTTTCAGATGGAAAGTTTTTACTGAGCTCTAGTTCATTTGCTTGAAAACTTTGCATAGAAAGCGAAAAGTTAATATACAGCGCAGTTAAAAGCATAAGTTGGTCTCCTAATAAGTGATGTGATGTCATTATCCCATTCATTTATCCCCCCACAAAAAAACTGTGTGATCAAATTCTCTCCATCCAAAAATCAGAATTTCCTTCTCCCCATTCATTAAACACATCAAAACTAAATAAATACCACGGTCTATAAATGCATCAACCGACAGCATGCATTTTAGGGCATATTTTAGTTTGTGCATGAATAGGGCTAATCCTGACATTTCATTTTCTTTTGGTTTTAAAAAATGTGCCTGTATCAAAACACCGGTAGTAAAAAAAAAAAAAAAATCCGATTTGTGTTATTTGTTTTTTTTAAATGGGGCTCAAAGAAAAACAGAAATGGCCCTAGAAAGAGTAAATTGGTGCATCTTTATTTTTAGAATGTTATTGTAGACTGTCTTTATACTTAGTGCTGTTTATATATATATATATATATATATATATATATATATATATATATATATATATATATATATATATAAAGGGATAGGCATTCGATTAAACTGTCTTCATCGAGAGAATTAACGATCGATTTTCGATTAATCATTGATATTTTTATATTAAAATCCAGTGTTCATAGGCTATATTAAAATGCAATGAGAATAGAAAAATAGCGTGTTTCCTCATTGAGATCTTCATTACAAGTGGGACACCTCTTGGGGAAGTTAAACTTAATTAATTCACGGTAGTTGCACAAAGAAAATATGCGCTATAAGCAGCGGAGCCGACAGCTAAAAGACAATACTCATTAAAACAACTGACGCTCATATTTTTTTTTCTTCTCCAAAAAAGTAAAAAAATAAAAAATATGTCATGTTAAACAATAACTTAATATAAAATATATATAATACTTATGGGTCTGATAGTTTTGTGTTACATTTGGCAAAAAGAGTCGAGAAAGAGGATGAGAGAGATCAGCGTACCTAACAATGAATTAGGCTCATTAACAGAGTAAAAAAGACAAAAACAAAAGAAACCGTAACTTATATACAACTTTAGCACCAGTCTACTGATTTTTGTTGTGAAAGACGAACATGTTAACAAGTGCTGGGGTCAGAAGCAAAAGCAGCCTGGTGGTCAGACTGACGGTCATGAATGTTGTGTATATTCTAGAAACCCTTGAGTGAGTGAACGCTCCCATTTGACTTGTTTTGTATACAGGTCCAATGGGTTTCTTCAGATAGCTTAGTCAAAAGGTTTGTTTACAGACTCTTCGGAGCAGCCAATACAAAAAAAAAAGTGTTTGCCTGGGAAAGTTCAAGACATGTGTTCACATTTTGAACACGTCTTATATGCATCCTGTCATATAGCGTGTATTGTGAAACTAGTAACATATAGGTGTATAAAAAAAAATGTTTTCACTTCCCTTACTAGATTTTAACAAAAATATTACAAAAAATCACAACACGTTAAATGATTGATTGAATATTTAGAGTGTCACTTTATGAATATGTTAGGAAAAAGTGGGTTTTCAGCTGAATATAATAAATCCATTGTAGTTGTGTAATCAGAGTTCATCTCAAGCTTACTTATGAATTGCTTAATGTATATAGTGTAATGTTTATGTAATTTCACCAAAACAAATCATAAGAGGTTGTTCAGTGTGGTTGTCGTCTGGATGGAACTGATTCTCAGTTTGCAAGCCTAGATGTGTAGGTGTGTGTGTAAGTATTTATTAATTAACTAACTAAGTCATCATGTTGCTGACCCTGATATTGTATGTTTTATCTCTATTCCCTGCAGAATGATCTGAAGAACAGTATTGAACCACCCGTTAGGTTGGATCCCAAGTTTCTTCCAGGTTAGTTTGTTTTCTGTATGTTCTGGAGAACTGTTCCACATTTCAACCAAACGAATACCTACTAGTTAATCAGAGCCAGAATAGTTGTTTTCCCTGCATTCTAACCTCTTAACAATAGTATATCAATGCCTGGAATAAAAATATTTATCTGTGCTGCAGTTTCTCAGGTTTATCAGCAGGTATGCAGCCTGCTTGTTGTTTTTTTATTTTTTTATTTTGCTAACACACTGTTTTGTATGGAAGGGTAGAGCTCCCACCCAAATGAAATAAAAAGAGCAATATCAGGTTATAACCTGATAACTTTTTGTTCTAACAATATAACTTTATTTGTACAATATACTATCATGTTCCTACAATATCATTTTCACACTTTAACAGTATAATTTTGCGTTATAACAATAGACATATTTATCAAGTTACAACTAAAAACCTTTCATGTTCTTACCATAAAAATAGTGTATTGTAAGAACGTGATGATATATTCTATAAATTTAAAGTATATTTTTAAAACGACATGTTTTATTGTGAGAACCTTAAACCTGCTGCGTTCAGAAACCCAAATAAGGCTGATGTGGACAGCCCTCACTTTTGAGAACTGGCGGTAACGACAAACAAGTTTTAGTTTCCTTCTCAGTGTACGCATGCTTATTTCAGTACTCTCCAAGCTGTGCAATAACAGCAAAATGTCTCCATGCTTCAATCCAAGCCTATAAAACTTAATCAGTTCCAATAGATGAGACATTTTTTCTGTCACTAATCATCAACTTTGTTTTAAAATTGTTACTTTTCATGTTTGTGCAATATATCATCACATTCTTACGATATATTTTTATTGTAAGAACATGAAATGTTTTTGTTATAATGTGATAAACATGTATATTGTTAAAATGTGAAAATTATATTGTAAGAACGTGATAGTTTATTGTACAAACAAAAGTTATCTTGTTAGAACAATAAAGTTTTCACATTATAACATGAAATCGCTCTATTTTTATTTCACTTAGGTGGCAGCTCTACGCTTCCGTGGTTTTGCATTTAGTGGAAAAAAGTTTTAGCTTGTAATAAATAATCAGGGTAACTATCTTTATATCTAATTAGACATGGTTACCATCTCAAATGCTATTTACTTTCAGTTGGTAAGCAAGTAGTTTTTATATAGTGTGAAATACCTTTCAAGTAGAAATCATGCAACTTTGGAAACACATTGAATTTTCCTTGCCAGTAGCTTGCTTCTGGAAAAAGTCCTAAAAGTGTAAAAAAAAAATTTTTTTTTTAGCTATTTCAGTTTTACTCTACCCCTTTATGTCTTTGCTTCTTGGATGTAGTAGAATCATATTCCACTGCTTGTTCTAATGTAATAAATATCCTGTCTTAAATGCACTTCCTAAAACTTGTAACAGCAACACCTCTGATTTTCCTTTTTGTTTTTGTTGCTCTCCTAAAAGCACCACTTTTAACAAAAATGGACAGATTCAATCTGATGTCGATCTAAGCATAGTTCTGAAATAATCATTTCATTATGTCGTTTTATTTTTTTACTGGCAACTTTAATCTGATTGGCCTAATTTCACAGTAAAAGCCATTTAACCTGCCGCTGTGAGTTTTCAAAGGCATGAGGTGTGGCTACCATTCGCACAAATCAAAAGTAGTCATTCCAGTCAACACAAAAAGTTTTCTACTTGGAAGTGGTTCAGAAGGGTTAAATGGTTTGTAGCTGTAATGGAGTGAGTCATACCATCAAGCAGAGGTGTAGGATAGTACTTCTGAGAGTTTTGCAGCAATGCGCTGATGTAACTGCTGAAAGCACTGATTTGCTGGCTTAAATTGAGCTAATGATGTCATTGATGTCACCAGATAATTTCAATAATCTACATTTTCAGAAATCATCTGCTGGTTATGATGTACAGTTAAAACCAGATGATTACATGCACTGTTATAAGACTCAAACTTTATTGATTTATTTACTTATTTTTTAATGTTAGGCTTTAGGGTGGCGCAGTTATTACCACTGTAGCTTTGCAGCAGGCTGCTCCTGGGTATTTTTTTGCATGGGGTTTGCATGTTCTTCTCGTTTGCCTGGTTTCTCTCTGGCTACGCCAGCATCCATACGAGACGGTAATGTAAATCGGTCTCTTTAGATTGTCCTCAGTCGTGAATGTCGGTGTGTTTGCATGATTGTCCTATTCTCTCTGAGTTGCCCTGTAATGGACTGGTCACCCGTCCAGGGTGTACTCTGCCTTTTGCCCAATGCAAACCGGAGACGGACACCAGCTTACAAAGCCATTGCGACATTATGTGTCCCAAAAAACAATTTAAAAACAGTGTATGTAAACCTCTGACTTTCACGAAATGACAAAAATAAATTTTTTAATATTTTGGCATTTGTCAAACAAATCAGTTTTGTAATCTTAATAGTTGGGATTTTAACTGGATCAAATTTTTAAATGTTTTTAGATGTATATTCCTTTTTCACATTCACATTGTGTTTATTAAAAAGTTTTTTAGTTCTCAGACTAGATTAGTTTTTACTAACCTGATGATCTGATTGTATCTTAGAAGCGAATTTACACAAAATGGACTTTGTGGTTGTGTCACTCTGTTTTGTGGGGAATGCAAGCCAGCAGGTTTTACGCTCAGCTTCTTCTTTTTTTAACTGCATAGTTTTGTTTGGCTTTTTTGAAGCACAGCTTTGAAGTGATGGTTGTAACTCCTCCTGCTGCCCCAGTTCCCCAAGCCTGAGGCGTTTAGTGATCGTGTGATGGACATTGGATCATGTTGCTCTTTACGATAGTGTTGTAGTAAATGCATGCATAGAGCCACACACATTTTATAGTCAAAGTCCCATAATGGAAAAAAGACTGAATCAGCAGGGAAGGGTTGAAACCATCCGGTTCTTATGTGTACATACTTTTGATGGTGTATGTGTTATTTGACTTTTGGCTTCAGTTTTTGTTATGTAGGACCTTTTTTTTCTTTTCTTTTTTTTTTTCAAGAGTGTTGCATTTTACTCAGATAAAGAAAATGGTTCACTGTCATGCATAGTAAAGTTATTAAAGCGACATGGTTACATTTTTCTGCCTTCCTGTCTTCCTAGAGATAAGCTAGTGACACATACTAGAGAAGTAAAAGTCTCTGTTGGACTAGTTTTAATCAACTTTTTTTATTCACAGAAGCTTGTGAAAACTTCACATGTTAGTTTTCGTAAACTTAGTTTTAAGAAAAAGATAATTCTGGGTGAACCACTTTTTGTTTTTGTTAAAGAGCAACTCACCCCCTTCCTGAGTCTTACTCCACCTACATTTCCAGTTTGAAAAATGCAGCAAAAGGAGGCGTTGTCTGGTGGACCGAGGCAACCTGCAGGGAGGAGGCTGGGCGACGTCAAAACTTCCTTGCTATTCCAAGGTCGACACTAGGCTTGTTTTATACTCCACAGCGGCAGGATGGCTGATGTCAGCCATAGAGGCTGAGCCAGTAGCAATGCCCGATTCAAATTAAAGTGCAGTGTAAAGTTCTAAACTAAAGAGGGCGCCACACTGAATGTTTTTTGGTAGATTTTTACAAAAATACAAAAAATAATAGGGATGTAAGAAAATATCAATACATTGCTATATCCTGATATTTCCCAATATTGTATCGATATCCAAAAGCAAAATATGTTCTTTTTTTTGGGGGGGGATTTGAATGGAACCATTAATGACAGCAGTTTTTGTAGTAAAATTTAAAGTACGACAGGTAGTTTGTGGCTGTTTTCACCTTCTTCGTTCCAGTGGATCAACTAGATCTAGTAATAAAACTGGATGTGTTAAAGTATGAAACGGGTTGGAGTGTTTAGAAAGCTGTGACGGTTTTTCTACGGTTAAATTCAGTTTTACAAATCACAATATATAGTATTACTCATAGTATCGCAATATATTGTATCGCCTCCCCTTTATTGCACTATATTGTATAGCCAGATTTTTACCAATACACATCCCTATTAAATGACCAGACATCTAGACAGCACTATTAGACACTCATTTATAGTTTATGAGCAAAAAAAGTGGATTTCAGAGTGAGTTGTTCTTTAAAGTCCATGCTTAATCTGTCTAACATCCAACAAGCATATATTTAACCTGCGTATGGTGTAATTCGAGGGACTACAGAGGAGGGGTGCCAGCAGCATATGTTTAGACGTATTTTGTTACAAACATCTCAGGTTCAACCAATACGCTTCAGTGCTGCTTTAGTCTATTGTTCTACGTAGATATATATTTTTTTTTTTTGTTGCGGGGGGGTAAATAAAACACTAAATGCAAATTCATGTCACAACTTTTTGTGTGCCATATTTTTATAAAGAACGGAATAAAATGCATTACAATCAACTAATAAAGATGTCTGTTTTAATATTCACAGAACTGTGAATCTACTTCATATCTGAAGGCCAAGAAGTTTGATACAATGCAGATTTTATATTCTAGACATATTGAACATAAGATTGTTTTTGTTTGAAAAAATTTCTCATATCATGTCACTGTTAACATGTAGAGGTAATTTCTTTTACTTTCTTGGGGCAAATTAGAATGTGGTTATAATGTGGTTTTTATATCAAATTATCAAATTATAATTTAAAATATTTCTTAGTTTTTACTACTTGTTGTTTTTGCCATGTACTTGTATATTTTATTTCAAAACACAATAATTTGCTGTATTAAATCATAGTTTTAACTAGTATCTTTTTTTTTTTTGTCTTTCATCTGCTTGTCATCAGGGGAGATAATTGTAAATGAGGTGAATTTTGTCAGGAAATGCATCAGCACCGACTCCAGCCAGGGTGACCTCTGGGGAAGGTTGATATGCACCAACTTTAAGGTTTCCTTTATTCCTCAAGGTCCCCCGCCTAAGCAGGTATTTGTTCACATTTCTTTGTAGCTGTTGAATTGTGCATATATGGAATGTTATAATTTTTCATTGAAACATTTTTCTTTCTCACATAGTTTTAATAAAGATGAAAACAGTGGTCTTGACTCCTAGTTTTTATGTCGTCTGTATGTTTTTACCCCTTGTAAACACAACCTTATTTGTACATCAAGCTCATTTAGAAAAGAGGAAGAAAAACTTCCTTGTTGGTGTTAGCACAAGAAGTGAGAGCTGACGTCATTTCCATATATGTGACAGATTGTTGGCATGAGACAAAAGGGAACCTGATCATAACTCAGTCTGAGGAACACAACACAGCAACCAGTATTTGTGTCTGCAAGATTTCACTTTGTTTTTTTTCACTGTAGAAATCCCAGTTGTCCCACCTGCTACTTGGACAGCAAGACATCTCCCTCACCTGCCTTGAGCAAGTAGTAACAGGTACATTTGTGTCTGCATCTACAGGCATATTTTCTGCATTTCTTACCTAAACTCTTTTTAAATTAACTTAACAACTCAACCAGAGAGGTCCTGAGCCAGAATTAAAGTAAAAGGCTCACTTTTCACTATTGCAGATCACTATTGGAGATCTTAGCTTCGTGGTGTCTGTTGTTGTTTTTCCTACTCAGCAATCTGATAATGTGATGTCAGGGTGAATGCAGTGTTCAGTGTGCACCGCAGCCTGGCTCACATTTCTTTATGTATGTCATTGATGCAGTTTACTGATACTGCAAAGGCAAACAGCCAGGAAAAGGTTTGTTGGGTTACAGTGGTGAAGACATAGGTTTTCCTTTAATCATCTTGTTTTTCACCCGTTATACCTGGCTATGAAACCTTAGAGATCAGAGGGGGTGGTCAAGCATTTTGGTACCAGTTTGAGTGTTGAGCTTCTAAATTAGACCCTACATTTTTACAAAGTCATATGTGAAAACTTTGTTTGAATGTTGATGTCGTTAAACATTTTGCAAGTCAGTAAACTGTGCTGTTATTGAGTAATTGTAATTTTAAATACTTTGATATTGCTGGGGACAATGCTTCCTTCTGTTTCAATACTTTCTATAGAGTCTTTTTTTTTTTGCTGGTTCTCTTAGTTAATGATACAAGGGGGAAGAGGAAAGTATTGGGTTCCAACCAGAAGCTGAAGTTCAACCCGATGGAGCTTATCCTATACTGCAAAGACCTTCGCGTGATAAGATTCTGCTTTGATGAGGCTGGGCCTGAGAGTGCCAAAAAAGTGAGTGAATTACTGATTCAGTTTTACTTGAGTTTCTGTGACTAGGTTGCTTTAACAAGTAGTCAACTAAGCTGTATTTGGAACATTAAACTGGTCAGTTAATAGAAAGTTTTATTAATATATAAAATAAAACTTTTTTTTTACACAGTCTGAGTATATGAACAGGTAATAGGTTTTAAACCTTTAAGTTACATAAACGCCATTCATGCATAAAAACATGCATACATCATCAATAGGGTTTAGCTCAGGCAGTGTCCTTATTCTCTTCTCCAGTCTCCAAACCTTCAGGCTTATTGACTTCCTCATTGACATTTAAGGAGGTTTTTGTCTTAAACAGGAAGTATCCTCTGAAGACCAAAACCAAAAACTTTTACTTGCATGACACATGGCAAATATTCTGCAGCTTTTAATGTCTGCAATATAAGCAATGCTGTCTCCTTTCAGTGCTTTTATACATCCAGGCATACCTGCTTACTCTGCTTCAGGGTTGTGGGGAACACTCCTGACTCCGGTTGCCAGTCCATTACAGGGGTAACACAGAACCGCATAATAGCACCATGCATTTGTGCACCCTATTACTGTTGCGTAAAAAGAAAAGAAAAATCCCAAATTTGATAACAAAAATTCTGTCACACATGGTTAAAACATTGTTTCATACTCTACAAAAGGACACTTTTTTTCTCATTGTCTGACACAGTTTGGTCAGTTAGGCTTACTAACATTTTGATTTACTATATTCCAAATTTGTGAATTGCACCCATCATCCTGCAGCAAGTAAACCCTCATGTCATCATCATAATCCTGCCACAACACCCATACTTCACAGCTGGAAGGATGTGGTTGGAGTTTGCATGAATGTGGCACAACCTCAAGTCAAACTCTATGCATCTGCTGGGATTCCTTAATTGGTAGGGATGTGTATTGGCAAGAATCTGGTGATACAATATGTATCTCAATACAAGGGTGACGATATATTGCGATACTGAGTAATACTATATATTGTGATTTGTAAAACTGAATTTAACCGTAGAAAAACCGTCACATCATTCTAAACACTCCAGCCTGTTTCATACTTTAACACATCCAGTTTTATTACTAGATCTAGTTGATCCAGTGGAACGAAGAAGGTGAAAACAGCCGCAAACTACCAGTCACACTATTATTTGTTATTATTCGTCCATATTATTTGCCAAGAGAGTTCACCAGTGTAATTTTGGCAGTTGTTTACATTCCACCTTCAGCCGTTGCCGACAATGCATGTGATGTCATCAGTTCCATTGTTGCTAAGCTACAGACACAGCACCCCAATGCATTTGTGGCAATATCTGGTGATTTTAATCATGCCTCGCTTTCTACTACACTTCCAACATTTCAACAGTATGTCAGCTGCTCTACAAGAGAAAACAGGACCTTGGATTTGTTTTATGCAAATGTAAAGGATTCATACACGTCCAAACCAAGACCTCCTCTGGGACAATCAGATCACAATCTTGTTTTTCTCTGTTCAGAATATAAACCACTTGTTCAGAGGCAACCTGTGACAAAGCGAACTGTGAGAAAATGGTCACAGGAAGCTGAAGAAGCCCTGCAGGGTTGTTTTGCAACCACAGACTGGATGACTCTTTGCCAAGCACATGGAGAGGACATCAATGCCATGACTGAGTGTGTGACTGACTATATAAACTTCTGTGTAGACAACATCATCCCCACCAGAACAGTGAGATGCTTCCCTAATAACAAACCCTGGATCACCAGTGACCTGAAGGAACTGCTAAACAAGAAAAAAAGAGCCTTCAGGGAGGGAGACAGGGAATTACTGAGGAGTATACAGAAGCAACTGAAGGTCAAGATCAGAGACAGCAAGGAGGCATACAGGAAGAAGCTGAAGAACAAACTACAGAGGAACAATATCCGAGATGTCTGGTCAGGAATGAGAAAGATCACAGGTTTTAAGGACAGGAAGGATTGGATAGATGGAAGTCTGGACAGAGCCAATGAACTGAACACATTCTTCAACAGGTTCAGTTCAGGAACTAGCTCAGCATCCCCTTCTCCTGTTCCCAGCCAAACAGACATCCCACTATCCTCTGATCAACGGCTTTCCTGTTACACCTCGGATGTTTTATCCTTCACCTCAGCCATGGACTCTTCTAATTCCACAAGTTTGACTTCAACCACGTCAGGAAATGCTGCTACCCCCTTGGCCTCCCCCTCCCACTTGTCTGTCTCCAAAAGTCAGGTGAAGAGGCAGCTGGAGAAACTGAACCGGAACAAGGCTGCAGGTCCAGATGGTGTCAGCCCCAGAGTCCTGAAGGCCTGTGCAGAGCAGCTCTGTGGGATTCTGCAGCACCTCTTCAACCTTAGCTTAACTCAGGAGAAGGTTCCAGTGTTGTGGAAGACATCCTGCCTTGTTCCAGTACCCAAAAGAACTCACCCATCAGTCATCAATGACTATAGACCCGTTGCCCTGACATCACACATCATGAAGGTCCTAGAGAGACTCCTGTTGGCACCCCTGAGTAAGCAAACAAGAACGTATCAGGACCCACTGCAGTTTGCTTATCGCTGTGGAGTTGGAGTTGAAGATGCCATCATCCACCTACTTCAACCAACCCACTGTCATCTGGACAAAGCAGGCAGCACTGTGAGGATCATGTTCTTTGATTTCTCTAGTGCATTTAACACAATTCAGCCTGATTTGCTTTGTCAGAAACTCCTGAAGACACAGGTGGAGCCCTCAACAATCGCCTGGATCAATGACTACCTGACCAACAGACCACAATTTGTGAGACTGAAGAATTGTGTCAAACCAGGTGGTCAGCAGCACAGGAGCACCACAGGGGACCGTACTCTCACCATTCCTTTTCACTCTGTACACCTCAGACTTCCAGTACAAATCAGAGACCTGTCATCTGCAGAAATACTCAGATGACTCTGCAATTGTCGGGTGTATCAGAGATGGACAAGAAGCTGAATACAGAGAGCTGGTGGACCGCTTTGTGACATGGTGTGGAAACAATCGTCTCACCTTGAATGTGAACAAAACAAAGGAGATGATTGTAGATTTCAGAAGAAACAGGGATAAGTCAAACAATGTTTCCATCATGGGAGAAGAAGTGGAGGTGGTTGAGGAATATAAATACCTCGGAGTTCACCTTGACAACAGACTGGACTGGAGGCGCAACAGTGAAGCCATCTACAAGAAGGGACAGAGCAGACTGTACTTCTTGAGGAAGCTTAGGTCCTTCAAGGTTTGCAGCAAGATGCTGGAGATCTTCTACAAGTCTGTTGTGGAGAGTGTAATCTCTTCAGCCGTCATCTGTTGGGGTAGCAGCATCAGAGCCAGGGATTTAAAAAGGCTAAACAACCTGATAAAGAAGGCTGGTTCTGTTCTTGGGACGACTGTGGAAAATCTGGAGATGATGATGCAAAGAAGGATTCTTCATAAAATCAAAAAAATTATGGACAACCCTGAGCATCCTCTTCAAGAGACAGTCATAAAACAACAGAGCGTCTTCAGTCGGAGGCTTCTTCAGTTTCGCTGCAATACAGACCGCTACAGGAAATCCTTCCTGCCCACAGCCATCATCATCTACAACAACTCAAAGAATTAATTATATGAGCTATACCAACACTTAATTTCCCTCTGGGATCAATAAAGTATTTTTGAATTGAATTGAATTAATTTTACTACAAAAATTACTGTCATCATTATAGGTTCCATTCAAACTCTAAAAAAAATTTAATAAATATCGATACTTTGCTTTTGAATATTGATACAGTATCGTGACATAAAATATCGCGATATATCCACGTATCAGTATTTTCTTACATCCCTGCTGATTGGAATGATTGTATTGAAATGACTTTTTCTGTAAAGTGCCTTGAGATGACATCTGTTGTGAATCAGCCCTATATAAATAAACTGAATTGAATTGTTGCTTGCACAAATCGCTTTGATTTTAAAAACAACAAAATGTGCAACTTGTATACAAGTCCATTGATTCGCACCCTTTTTAAGGCACATAAACGAGCAGATGATTAAAGGATCATGGGGCAGAATGAAGAAACGAAGCTCACGAGCGACATGGCCGGCGCTGCAAGTAACTGCAGCCACCCCCACGGGAGCGCGCACAAACGCTTCACAAAAAAACATACTTCTTCACAGTGACATGCTTCTTTTTCTTAGTGCTATTTTTAGTGGGCTGAGAGTTGTCCTTGTTTGTTTCTCAGTTGCAGAATAATCCATTCTCACAATTGAATCAATGGAGGTCTGCGACCATTTTTCTTCCTCTTTTAAAGCGGTCAAGAACGCGCAAGCAGTGTCAACTGATGTCACACCCGTAGGACAGCGCGGGAAATTGAGGCCCCGAACTGCAGCACATTTTGCAGCACACAGCCAGTTGAAGAAAATGGAACGATACGTGGGTGGGCTCATTCTTTTTGGTTTATAACGCTTCATCACCCAACACCATTAAAAAACTGGACATGGATGTTTATTTTATTTACAAATCCTGCCCCCTGTTCCTTTTTAAAAATGCAGAGGTCGTGCTACAAAAAAAAGAAAAAAGTAAAATCAAAAACTCCGGTCGTGGTTTATTTTTATCAGTCAATCTTTAAAATAATGACACATTCAGTTGTAGTTAATTTATTTTTTAATCAATATTCAATCTGAACAAACTGAACAGAGAATCCACATGGTGCCATCACACAACGAGAAGATTAATAAGCTACTGGTATTAAGAAACTTTCACCTGCTGTGGCCTGAACGCTCAGCATGAATCTGAACTGCACTCCCACTTGTAGAGTCAGAATCCTCTCTCTGTTGCCATATGAGACATCACTTCAGCCAAAGTTTTGAAATTGGGTAACGTTTGTCTAATTGAAGTGATCAGAATCCGTCAAGACTCTGATTGGCAGCTTCTCTGATCACTACAGCGGGAAGCAATCCCTGCATCCCCTACTTCTGCATCAGAGGTTAGTTTAAGCTGCAGCGATCTGTCACCGTTGGTCTGTGTACGGTGCACAGATGTGCTCCATGCCTCTGTAACTATTCAACGCGCTGTCTGCTCTCGGATTGCAAGATTCATTTGATTCGGTGTCCAGGTCTGAGATGATGCTCTGATGGGAATCAGTTTTTTTTTTTTTCTAAGTTACCTGAACTCTGTGCATAAAGTTGAAAATGTCTGTCCCAAAGTGGTCAGGGGTGGGAATTGCGATCTATTAAAATGGCCGATGGCCTTCACATTCTTCCGTCACCATTTAAAAAAAACAATCAGTGGAAAATATTTGGTTACCGCAACCCCTGACCTTGACTAACAAACAATGCTAACATAGCTAACTAACACAGCAACTGCAAGAAGACGGCAAATGATAATAATGGGACCCGAACTGTGTAAAGGGCTGCCGTCTCTTTCTGCACCGAGGTCCGCTGTGTTGATAAACAAATAATCCCTTTATAGTTTCTTTATGACTTTACCAAAACATCTTAATCCCCTCATAAAACATTACAAAATAATTACTAGCATCCAGAACCTGAATACATGGTCCTTACTGTATATAAAGGGTTCATATTTATTGCTCTTCTTTGCATTTTCAGTATTGCCTGTTGTCATTTTGTGATAATGATAAATTTGCTATATATTGGGCAGCTTTAATGTCTGGATGTTTCGGGGAGGGGAACCTTAAATGATGGGCGAGTGTGGCCTTGACGGGGTATCGACTAAATATTTATTCGTTAATGTAGACCGGGCCTAAGAATAGGGCAAGTTAGGCTGCATTAATTTCAGGGTGGGGGGTGTTTAGTGTCTTCCTTTTTTTTATTGTATGTAAATATCTTTTGTTCAATACTCAATTCTTGCTTTTGACTCTGCTTACATAAATGAACTAGTCAAAATAAACTAGTTTCTTCTTAGCCTGCTTCGTTTGATCATACGTTTTCTTTCTTCTCAGAATTTAGGTTTTCTTCCTCTTGTTCTTTTCGTTATTACATTCTGCTGACAAAGATTTTCCTTTCCTGAATACAGCTATTAAACTCACTGATTGTGTCAATTTCAGGTTGACTATCCATATGCAAAGTGTTACTGCGTACTATAACAATGCCACCTAAATTTGTACTTACAGCTGTGTCACATTCCACTTCAGTGGAAGTGTCTGATTTTGCAGGATGTGTGTTCATTAGCCAAACAACAAAGGGACATTGAGAACAATGCTCAGTCGGGGCGAAGGAAGTAAAATTTGATCCTGATGGTTGGAGGAACTGGGAGTGTGAGCCAGCCTCCTTTCCAAAACACTGAAGGGCCAAACAGATGTTTATTTCTCAATATCAGTGCTCAGTTTGGGAGGGGGAATTCAGGCTGCTCTGATGCAATGAATGTTCCAGTATCAATCTTTAAAATCTACAAAATCATTTAAAAAGGGGGATATTTCATTTAAGAAACTCCAACTACATATTTCATTTGAACTCAAATGTTAAAAATTCCCCCATCCCCTCAAATCTGCCCAAATCTTTTTACTCTGCAGCTTCCTCACAAAACCACAGGATTATACAGTACAGTATATTCCCTTACTTTGTTCCTCACTTGTACATTGATTTAAATAGCTACATGTCTGATCTCCTCTATAGTCATCTGGGAGCAATTTTACCTTAGGTATAGGAATAGCGTGTACCTACACCTCAGCTGACAAATTGTAGGGTTACTGCTTTGAACAGAGAAGCACATCTTGCTATTTATGTCACTTTTTTTGTCAAACATGCCGTCAGTAGCAGTAGCTTTACAGCAGAGGGAAACATTAAAAGGTTTCCTTTAGCATATGACACTAAAACTAAATGCCTCTGCCCTCTCATACTGTTTGAGAGTTTATTGATGGACACTTTGTATGTAATTACAGTCTGAAACTAAAACGAGACCCAGTTCTTTTTTTACCCCTTTGACATATGGAACTTGCTGTTCTATAATAGCTGTCTTTTCCCCATAGGAAATTGCAGAGTAAGGAGCAGCCTTTTTCTCCATAGACACACACACACACACACACACACACACCCACACAGTCTTTTTCTGTGTCCTCTTGTGTTATTCACAGCTTTACTACTGAATAGACTGCTTTGTTAGACTCCAGTAGAGCCTCTTTCTTTGGCTCAGCTAGAGTCTAACAAAGCTCTGCTCAAGCCTATAAACCCAAAGCTTTATCTGTCTAACATTTGTGTTTTCAGGTTTTGTTTGTGCCTGGGCTTCTGTGAATAACTCATGCCTTTAAGTTCATAGTAGTCATTCAGACTTCTGGTTCTGAGCTGAGACCAAAATCTTCTTTAAAAACAATAATTAAGTTATTCTGTAGTGCTGTTGTCTTACAATTGTTTTTGTCGCTAAAAGTATTTTACCCGTTTTGAATATAGGTTTGCCTTGCCATTGCCCATTATTCCCATCCAGCTGATCTTCACCTGCTGTTTGGCTTTGAGTATCAAGGACTGAGATACCATAAGCAAAAAGGTAACTTACTAGTTTTAAATGTTTTTACTTTCATTTGTTTTTTTTTCCTCCCAAGCTACTATACCTAATGTACATTTTTAAAAGTGTGTATTTATTGCAAAATTAAATTTTTTGTTTTGTTTTTTATCTCCAGGGGACTTTGTCAATAGGTCCACCCTAAGAGGAGGAATACAGACAGCAATTTTTGACCGCTACTCTGACTGGGATCGAGAAATCAAGAGAACTGGGGCTTCAGAGTGGCGGGTTTGCTCCATCAATGAGAAATATGCCATCTCGGACAGGTTTCAGATCATCTTTTTATTTGTCATCCCTCTTTTTATTTGTAGACCCTCTTGCAGATGGTTTTAGATGGGCACCATTGTATTTACATCTTTTATGTTCAGGTTCTTGGCACAGATGAGAAGTTTAACTTGCATATGTAGGCTGTTCAGAAAGATGCACATTTAACAAATTCAGCATCGACATTGAGGATTATTTTTAAATATAGAGTCAAATTTAAACATTTCCTTGCTGAGCGAAGAACACATCTCCACTATTTACTATTTGTGTTATCTCAAGGAACAACCACTGCTGGAAATACTTGGCTTTCAGTAATATTTTTAATCGCTTGCTATTTAAAATGTTTGAAGACGGTGAAGGTTTTTCACTCTTTGAACAGTTCAAAATAGATTGGCATAGCTACAGTTTCAAAAACATAGTTTATAGGTTCCTTTTGTGCTCTGCATATTGTTGGTAGAATTTGAAGATTTTTACCAAGTTTTCTCTTTACTCCTTTAGTCTTCCAGAGTACATTGTGGTTCCAGTTTCTTTGACAGATCAGGATCTAAAGCAATACTCACAATCGTTCAATGATGGGCGTGTCCCTGTAAGTAAGCTCTGATATGTCTTATCGATTATCTGCTCTTTTACAAACTTTACTTTATTGTTAAAACTATAATTATGTTACAAAATTGAAGTTACCATTGTCAGTGATTCAAATTAGTGTCTGCTAACACAAACTTTTATCTTATTTATATTTTATTTTTGTTCTGATTTTATGTGCATTTATGTTTGCAGCTCTGGTGCTGGAATCATAAGAATGGGAGTGCTCTTGTGCGCATGGCTGGCCCAGTGGATCCCTTGGTTCAGAAGAAAACTGAACAGAAGTAATGCAAAGTAGTGCAATAATAGTACAGCATTAGAACCCTATTGCTGGTAACTCAACTTGTCGTCATCTGTCTTATTTATAGGATCTTCACAGCGGTCACTAAAAGCCATCCGCAACGACGAGAAGTAACCTTGTTAGATCTGGACAAGTTTCTTCCTAATATCCAGGAGATCCAAAGTGCCTTTGTTAAAGCCAGACAGATCTGCACTTTAGGTGAACTTCCTTCTGACTCCATAAGTAGTTCAACAGAACTTCTATGATGCCTCATACTGAGGTGTAAATCAAAATAAATGTCTTTGCTATGACAGTGATCCACAGTCCAGTTATACATTTTTGTACAACTGTTTCTTTCTGTAGATCCTTTTGAGGAATCGGAAGAGAGATGGCTTTCAGCCGTTGAAAATTCACGATGGCTTGAGTATATCAGGTACGCAAACAAGCCAACAGGACTCTGAGCTGGCCTTTATAACTGTGCTAAATTATCCATATAGAAATAAGAGCTAAAGGTAAGAAACAAGTATTTAAGTTGCTTCTTTTTGTTTTTTATGAACCAGGATGTTTTTAAAGCTCTCAGCGGATGTGGTCTACAACTTGGAAGGAAAGAATGTCTCTGTCGTTCTTCTAGGTAATTTTCTGTTCTCAGTAATGGATCCGCAAATTTTGTGCTCCATAATGTGTATTTTACATGAATAATGAGTAGACTGAAGTAGAGCCACATGTTTGGAAAATGTTTTAATCATTTGGGTTTTTTTTTTTTCTTGTGCAGAGGAAGAAGACAGAGACCTGAACTGCGTGGTGTCCTCCTTGGTGCAGCTCATGTTGGACCCTCACTACCGCAGCTTGATTGGATTTCAGAGTTTGGTCCAGAAGGAGTGGGTGATGGCTGGCCATCGCTTCCTGGACAGATGCAACCATCTAAAGAAGAATGACAATAAGGAGGTATACCTTTTTAATTAAAAATGCTCCAGCCATGAATGATGTGGTCTATACATTTTCAGACATACTTTCTTCTTCTCATCAGTTTGTTTGTTCTCCTTATCAGTCTCCACTGTTCACCTTGTTCCTGGACTGCGTGTGGCAGCTGACGAACCAGTACCCAGGAGCATTTGAGTTCACAGAGACCTATCTGACAGTATTGAGTGACAGCATGTGGATCCCACTCTTCAGTACTTTCCTCTTCAATTCTTCTAAACAGTGTGCTCAGCTTTTGCAGGTAAGAACTTTTACTTAAAATTGAATGTTAAAGCAGTAAAATAGTTTAAATATTTTAAATGTGACATTAGAATCTAAATGACTTATACTATATGAAAATTGGATATGACATCTTATGTCTGTGTCCTGATTTCTTCAAACCAACAAACCTAAAAGCGTGTTAATTTGTCCAAATGATGCAATGACAAACCAGAAATTGAGTGCAACAATAACACTTGTGTCAATCAAAGTAGCTCATATATTAAAGAAAAGCCAAAAATTATTGTCATATGATCAGTTCCTTGGTTTATTTAAATGATTTCAGCTTATATTATGTACTAAACAAATGGTATTCTTGTCTTTGCTCTACAGGACTTTGCCAAGAATAAAGCTATCCCTCAAGGAGAAGACCACACTGTATTCTTCCCTCCAGTGTGGAAGTGGTCGCAGCAGTTCTCCATCAGAGATCAAACCCTCTTTAATAACCCCATGTATGTTGGTAAAGGAGCTGCCTGTATTCAGAATGGCGAAGTGAAAAGCTTCCAACGCTCAAAGGTACGCAAGAGGCTGCTACTAGCGTAATCCAATCAAGCGTCAGCTGCAAGAACAAATGTAAACACAGACAGGACAGATTGACTCTGTTCTTCCTCATTTAACTTTTGCAGGGGTGGTAAACAAAAACATTTGTGCATGCTTGATCGAAGCTATGTTTATCCTGTTGAGCCGAGGCAGAGATTTCTGTCCGCAAAAGATAAAGAACCAAGTATCAGCATTATTGAAAGCAAATGCGACAGGGCAAAATGTAGAGTTTTGGGCAATTACTTTGTGTGTTGACGGATATAGAAAAGTTAAAATTTTATGGATTCATTTGGACAAGTGATCAAATGACCCAACATGCATGTTAACAGCAGTTTTAACAGAGCAATTTATTCCCTTGGCACGTCATGTGGTGTGGGTTTTTTGCTACGACGTCCCTTTGCTAGAGTAATTTAGTTATGTTGCTAGTTGTGTTAACATAGCTTTTAGTTATTTTAAATTGCCGTTAGTTACATTATATATGAACTCTCGCTGGTGATGTAATTGGATTAGGTAAATATAATCCTCCTTGCAGACCCACTATGTCCTAAAGAAAACTAGTGCTGCAAAACGAGGATAACAAACTGTTTGAGCTGCTCTAGCTTTCACATTAGCAAGATCCTCTGTAGTAAGCAAACCCCAGTGCCCAGCCAAAGCACCTAGAGGGTCTATTGCTACCTTACTAGTACCAGACACCTCCAGTTGTCTTTTGTTTATCCCCTGATGTATTCAAGCTGTTTAAATGGCACTGATGCAGTGTAATCAGAATTATGAATTGGCTTTAGCCAGTATTTAGGATGTAAAAATGATCCACTTTACATTATCTACAAATCATTATACCCTTTTTTTATTTTGCAAGTTTTTTATTCAATTCTCATTCACAAGAAAGATTTTGAATTTTTTATAGGTATAGTTTTTTTTTATTTGTCTACATTGTGTGTGCGCTTCATTAACTATGTTTGTATTCTGTGCATACTTTGACTTGACAAGCTTATGTCTTGTTTTTTTTCAGGTAATATCAAGTTTATTACAGATATTCAGCAATATTTAGCAACATTTAGAGTAATCAGCTAAAATAGTAAGTGGTGTGGGTTTTTGTTTTTTTCTCGTGATTCAATTAATCATGGAGATTAAGTTAAAGTTGGAGCAGATCTTTTATTGCGTAACAATGTTTTTGTTGTTTTGAGCTTCATTTGGCCAATTCAGAAATATTGAAGTAGTCCAGATTTGCCTTCCGGTCTTCTACCTTTTGACCTGAATCTAGTCCCATCTTCTTTCTCCAACAGAAAGCTTTCAGTTCTACTGTGCGAATACAGAGCACATCACAGCGTAATGGACTAAAGGAGGAGGAGCAGCCATTGCATCGGCGGGGCTCTCTGGTCTCTGAGCTAAAGGCTGATTTCTCTCCAGTGAAAGATGAAAGCCCATCAGAACGCTTCTTCAGGGACTGGTTTTCTCACCCTGCAGACCAGCAGGGGGTCCTGATCCCCCTGTTCCTGCCCTCACATGTGGTTCTCTGGAAGTTGCTCTTTCTACGCTGGGTTCCCGAAGCTTGCATCCCACAAGGAGGCCCCGCCACAATCTACCACAAGGTCTCCCAACTGGTTGATGAAATTGAGACGCTGCAGAGCAAGCTCAAGCAGTACAAAGGTGCAAGTCCACTTAGCACCCCAAGCGGACCCCCTTCAGACCAAAGAAGGATGTATTTTAAGGCCAGTTCTCCAGATGACCCCCCAACATCACCTAACATCCTGAACTCCTCTTTTCCGTATAACCCCGTGGGAAACCTGTGCCGGCGAGGTCCTCAAGGGACACCGATTAGCAAATTTCTGAACGGAGCGAAGACGTGGCTCTCTACAGAGACTCTTGCTAACGACACTTTCTAATGGATTTTTGTAATAACAGATCATGATACTTTTGACGTCTCACCTAAGTTCCCATTAGTGTGCCGACAAATAAAAATAGCCCTTTAGTGTTTCTAAATTTACACACCTACTTTCGCTAGAATTTGCACCGTTGATGCTGCTCTAAATCTGAGGTAATTCCTAGTTCAAGGTGTAACTTTTTGATGAAATCATTACTGTTTATATAGCAGTTAATTAGGATCCTTTCATATATTTCCTTATTGGTCAGTACATTGTTACTGTGAGGTCTTTAATAGTGGGGAAAAACATTTGTATGGTATGTACAGGTTTTTCTTTGGTATTTTAGTCAGTTAAGCAAAAATGTATTTTCTCCTATCCTTCTATATCATAACCCTGACTAAAACATGTATTTTGGGATTTTACCTGCATGGTATACCTTTACCATAGAATTTAAAGTTCCTTCACTAAGCCTTACGTGTAAGTTACTGTGGGTTTTTAAAGCTAAAACTATTAAAGTTTGACTGTACTTTTTTTTTTTTTGTAGAATAACAATGTGTGGAATTAGGAAATGCTCATTTTTAATGCAGCAGCACTGATGCAATTCTCTGATCAGATTCTGTTTGTGGGTTTCCTGCTAGTTTTAAAGGGCAAAAAAAAAAAAAAAAAACTGCTGAAAAGAAATTGGCCCAGTGGTTAAGACAAGCTATCTGGCCTGTTTGAATGTAATAGGATCTTGAAACAGTTTGCTGTAATATTCTTTTAGTAGATATTTTACAACAAAATGGTGTGGTATCAGGGTCTAAAATTGAACATATTTTGTAATATTAAAGTGCATCTGATAGTAATTGAGCAAAGAGCTGTGAGAACTAAAATCTGTGGTAGATTTTTCCTCTTCTGCTTTCTATGCAGGGGGTTTACTAAGCTTTTTTTCTTTTTTTTAATATATAATGCCTTCTGGTAAGGCACTGAGAGGAAACCATTCCCTATGAGAAGATATGACTGAGTGAACAAGTGATAGAAAAGGGACAAATTGAGTCAAATCAGCTCCTGGTTTTAATAAACTGGGTAAAGTTGCAGATTCATTGAGGATGACAGTTTAAGGCATTACATTGACAATCTGAGATTCATTATCTCAAAAATGTCAATTATCTGTAGGTTTGATTAGGGGAATGTGGGGAAGTCTGAGATGATTTAATAAATTTATGGTTAAACAGTAAATATTTTCTTGAATAAGCTTAAATCATTAGAAAATTAAAATCCAGAAGCAGAAGGCAATTCTATTCTCACGAAGGATAAAACACAGCTTTTCTTCTTAATAGTAGACTGTATACCCTAACATTATTTCTCTTTAGTTTTGTTACTAGTTGAGCAAGTTCACTTTGGAGATTAATCTGTAGAAATATATAATTCAGTCTTCATAACGAATGAGAAACCAGCACTGTCTATAATGTCAAAGGAAATATTTATTGCAAACCTGGACCACTTTCCACCTGTTAATCCCTTACAGAAGTGCATTAATACTGCGTTGCTAGATTAACTGACCGTATACAGCAAACTCTTCATTCTTCAGCAATAACTAGTTCGGGTCTTTATTATAATAGTGTTTTATGTAAGTGCAAACCTGCTCTCCCAAATGCTAATTATTGCACTTTTTTTCTCCAGAATATAGAATAGAGTATTATAAAGCAACTGTTGAATATAATTTTGGCAAAAATTATAAATACAGTATATGTTTGAAATGTTTCAGTTAATTTTGAATAATGGTACTAAATAACTCTTGGTTCTCGATTTAGTCTATATTTTATGGAGATAATGTTATATGCTGTTTTTTCTTCCAATAATTTACATCGTTGCACTCTGCTGTAATTGTATGATGAATGTGCCTCCTGTGGTGCAGTTTCAGATGGATGATCAGCAGATGTATGTATTCACTTATGCAAATGTTCTCGAAGAGGAACACAGTTACTTCTGCACATCCTTTGTGCCTTTTTGCTGGTGAAGATTGACTGTTAACTATGTTCTTAATCTGTTGAGCTAATTTTGTTTCTAATACTTGTGACTTAGCAGAGCTGTAAATGTACTAGAAGTCAGGGGGTTTGCACTGAAGCTGTTTTTGCTAACGTAACATGTAGCTCAAATATGTATACCAGCAACAAATCATTATACTAGTTTTCTAATGGAATGGTGTTCTTTTTTTATTGAGCTCTTATCATAATTTACATTATTAAATTTAGGAGGTAAAAAATAAATTCTTGCCCAGATGGTATCAGGTAAGTAAACCGATAAGAATACAGAGGATGTCAGATACATATATCACAAAATGTTCATTTCTAAAGGATTACTGGTTTACAAATAAATTTGAGTTGTGTTTTAATACCAGCAGCTGAATTGCCATAAATTAGTTTTCCCACATTTCAGTTTACATGGACCCAAATGACAGTTTTTGGCACTTTTGCCTCCCGCCAAGACAATCCTGAGTTCAGAGTTTATGCAGGGTTGTTCTGCTGGGCATAGGCACCAACCAGTGCCTATGCCCAGTAATTCTGCAAGGATTAGGAATTTATTACAATTAATAGGTTAAAGTTATTTATCCAACTTTTTTAGGACAGATTCAGGGGTCAAGTATTTCTTATAGGGATGCACCGATATGGAAATTTGGGCCGATACCGATGTCCGATATTAATCCCGCTGTTATGGCCGATAACTGATACGCACCAAAATGGTATACGGTATATTTCCTTACACTTTCGACACCGTGGAAAATCAACCACACCATCTTCATCACTTTTCTGCTTGAGTTAAACACCCCCGCATTCCTGTGCCGCATCACTATTGCTGTCACATGACCAAACAAACACCACATGGAAAACACCCCCACAAAAAACACAAACATCAAAAAGATGGAAATAAATAATCGGTTTTTAATATCGCCCCTCTGTTACTTATCTGACCGATGCCGATATGTTAAACGCCTAACATCGGCCGATACCGATGTTGATGGCGATATATCGTGCATCCCTAATTTCTTATCTACCTGGATTTTACCCACCAACTCAATAACAATGTAAGGAAGCAGATAATGATTAATCTGCTCCTGTCAAATAACTCAAGATTCAGACTTTGTCTTGTTGGCCTTGAAGCAGAACATCACACCACCACAACAACGTACACCTGCTGACACCTTTATTTTTATGTATCTGTGGTGATTAAAGTATTCATGTGAATGTGATTGTCTATTCACCATAACCATTTAAGAGTTCTGCTGCAGCTCAGGCTGAAGCTTTTCAGATGTTTTATATGATCACTTCTACATTTATTTTGATGATGGATATCCCAGCAGTTTTAATTATTGGTTTAACAAAACATCAAAGATCTTAAGTGTTTTGGAGCCTAGTGCTGTAACAACTCAGGAGGGAATAAAATCTGAAAAATTTAATGGGTTCCCATAAACCTTTTATTTCAAAATTTGAAATAAATTCTAGAATTTTTTATTTTTTTAGTTCAGTTTTTACAGTTACTGTTTTCTCTTCAAAACAAGAAAGGACACAATGCTAAACTTTCAGTTAAAATCTACTCTAAGCCTGGACTGGACTTGGCTGCAGCAATGTTTTCAGTTTGTAAACATTTTCTTTTTATGTAAAACAATAAAACAATGTAAACATTAATGCTTTGTTTATCATCCAAGCTGGAGAAGCATCTAAACCCAGTTCAAGAACAAAGAGTCCATCTTAGCATCCACAAGTAGAATCTGGAGGCTAAAAAAAACTGTAAACTCTTAACTCTTTCTAAAAATATTTCTAACAGGAAATCCTACCAGAGGACAAACCTCCAGCTCCCCCTGCTGTGTGTCCTTTAAAGCGCCTACTTTCATAAAATGATAAAAGCGTGGAAAAAGAAAAAAAATGTTCAGTACTGGATATTTTTCTGAGGGTAGAAAAAACACGATTTTTAATTATTAACACACACCAAACAGAGTCTCGCCTCGTAAGATTGTTGATGGTTTACATTAACATTATACTTTTTTGCACTTTTTGTCATTTATTTTAAACTACCCTAATATTTACTGTTATTTTTATATGTTTCTTTTCCATTTAAGGAATTGGCAGCTTCTCAAGTTAATGGGAAGAGCTGCTTACAATAAGATTATTAAATGCAGTAAACTATTTAACTTAAATGATAGGTTTATTGTTTTTGGTCCAAACACTACAAATGGAAGATTTTTTACCAGCAAGAGTACAAAAAAGTAACATATCCACTATGGTCTAAGAGAAGGGAAAAAATATGTTTTATTCATTGTTGGGTAAAGAATGAGTCAAAAATGAACTATTTAAGCACTTTTGACTTAACTTAGAGTCTACACAGACCTGTCCTGTATTCACCCTGCCGCAACCAAAAACACCCAGGGTTTTCTTGACAGTAGAGGGTGGTTTCTTTGTACTTCACTGGTCATGATGTTAGTTTTAAGTCTTGCCACATTGGTTTTGTGGCTCATTGTTGGTTTTATATTTCTTCTATATTTGTTTAGCATTTTATGAGTTTGAAATTCTGTCCATTTATGTTGCAACTCATTTGGTTAGAAGCCTGCATGTATTCTTAGTATTTACAGATGTGTGTGTGGGTTTTAGTGAATTCAAGTCAAGTTTATTTGGTTTAAAGCCATTCAGTGATTTATAAACAAACATACAATTATTTTAAAGTCTATTCTGAGCTACTGGGAGCCAGTGTAGTGACTTCAGAACATTAGATAAGTAAGCCAACTGCTAGTATAGATGGATACAAGGATGAAATCTTGTTACATGCATGTGGATATGGAAGTAAAATGGAAGTGAAACTGTGTCTGTTTCTCAGCCCATATGTGCATGGGGGGCAAGTGACAATGAAAGGGGATTGAAGGCAGGGGGCATGTTATAGCTATTAGCATAGGCTATTTAAATTAAAAAAAACCTTTATTGGTCCCAGTGAGAAATTAGACGTTGTGATTTATATGTCTCTGCGAATAGTTTTTGTAGATGCTGATCTTCTGTGTTACAGCAAGTCTGGAAAAGCCTCAGATGGAGCATATTCTGTTGCTGTAGAGCAGTGTCATGAAGAGGATGCTCAGGGCTGTCCATAATGTTCTTGATTTTATGAGGATCCTTCTTTGCATCATGATCTCAAGAGGTTCCACAGTCGTCCCCAGAACAGTAGCAGCTTTCTTTATCAGCTTGTTGAGCCTTTTTAAGTCCCTGGATCTGATGCTGCTACCCCAGCAGATGATGGCTGAATGGATTTTCTCCACAAACAGCTGAAACTCAAAAAATTAGAATATCATGCAAAAGTTCTTTTTTTCAGTAATTCAACTTAAAAGGTGAAACTAATACATGTTATAGACTCATTACATGGATTAGTTTCCCAAATTCAAGATCTCAGAAAATTAGAATGTTGTGAAAAGGTTCAATATTTAGGGTCAAAGTGTCACACTCTAATCAGCTAGTTAATCAAAACAGCTACAAAGGGTTCCTGAGCTTTTAAATGGTCTCTCAGTCTTCTTCAGTATCACAGTCATAGTGCAGAAAACCATCATTGACAGCCTCCATAAGGAGGGAAAGCCTCAAAATGTAATTGCAAAAAAAGTTGGATGTTCCCAAAGTGCTGTATTAAAGCACATCATTAGAAAGTTATGTGGAAGGGAAAAGTGTGGAAGAAAAAGGTGCACAAGCAGCAGGGATGACCGCAGCCTGGAGAGGATTGTCAGGTAAAGCCCATTCAAAACTGTTGGGGACCTTAACAAGGAGTGAACTGAGACTAGAGTTGGTGCATCAAGAGCCACCACACACAGACAGAGCCTGGATTTGGGCTCTAAATGTATAGGAAGCGTCTTACCTGAGCTAAAGAAAAAAATAACTGCAAATTGTGCATCTCATTTGGAAACCAAGGTCCCAGAGTCTGGGGGAAGAATGGAGAGGCACAAAATCCAAGATGGTTGAAGTCCAGTGTGAAGTTTCCACAGTCTGTGTTGATTTGGGGAGCCATGTCATCTGGTGGTGTTGGTCCACTGAGCTTTATTAAGTCCAGAGTCAACGCATCTATCTACCAGGACAGTTTGAAGCATTCATGCTTCCTTCCACAGACTTGCTTTATGGAGATGCTGACTTCATTTTCCAGCAGGACTTGCCACCTGCCCACACTACCAATAGTACCAAAACCTGGTTCAATGACTATGGGATTACTTCTCTTGATTCTGATCTGAAACCCATAGAGAATCTATGGAGCATTGCCAAGAAAAAGATGAGAGACATGAGTCCAAACAATGCAGAAGAGCTGAAGGCCGCTATTAAAGCATCCTGGTCTTCCATAACATCTCAGCAGTGCCACAGGCTGATAGCATGAGGCAGTAATTGATGCAAGTAATGCATCTGCATTCAGAAGTCTAACAGTTCTCTATTTAAAATCCTTGTTTTATATATTTAATGTAATATTCTAATTTTCTGACATTTTGAATTCGGGGTTTTCATAAGCTGTGAGCCATAATCATCAAAATAGTAACAAAGGCTTGAAATATCTTGCCTTGCATCTAATGAATCTATATCAAATATTAGTTTCACCTGTTAAGTAGAATTACTGAAATAAATGAACTTTTGTACGATATTCTAATTTCTCTGAGTTTCACCTGTAGACTTATAGATGATCTGCAGGATCTTGCTCCAAACCATGAAGGACCTAAGTTTCCTCAGGAAGTCCAGTCTGCTCTGTCCCTCCTTGTAGACAGCTTCACTGTTGAGTCTCCAGTCCAGCCAGTTGTCCAGGTGAACATCAAGGTATTTACAGTGGGTGTCAGTGTGGTCTGCAGCTTTGCCTTTGCATGTGTTTTGGAATTTGCATATATTTTGAATTTTGCATAGGTTTTTGGACTTGCATGTTTTTAGTCTCAAGGAGCCACCGTATTATTATGGGTTTGTGCAGCAACTTTATCACTCGAGTCATTATACAGAACCAGCCACATATGTTGGTACCCTTCATGAAGAAGTGTAACAAACCTTGTTCAACTATTATTTCTATTGCACATTCTCACATAAGGTTTTTCTATGTTTAAAAACATCACATAAATTAAAACATAATCAAAACATTACTTTGTTTCAGTAATTAAATTCAAAAAGTGAAACAAAGTAATATATTTCTTGTGGGGGTTTTTCCCAGTTAATTTGGATGAGCATGGCCTGCAGGTAATATAAATCCAAAATTTAGTTTTTTAGAAAATTTGAATATAACTGTTAAAATGATTTTTAAAATATATTAATGTCATGGAAGATCTGTACTTTCATGTGAAAAACTTGACTGACAGTCTAGCAGACACCCTTCAAAAAAGATAATTGGCAAAGAAAAGGGCTATTTACATAGTTTTGTGCCCAAGAAAATCAATAGAAAGTTGATTGGAAGGAAAAGGTGAAGTAAAATAAGTTCCACGAGCAAAAGGGATAACCGCTACCGTAAGAGGATTTTGAAGCAAAGCCCATTAAAGAGTTTGGGGGAGATTCAAATGGTCTTAGAGTCAGAGCTTCAAGAGCCACCACACACAGAGGTATCCAGGACGTGATTGGACAACAATTGCTGCTTTCCTTGTGTTAAGTCAACCCTGAACCAGAGACAACATCTAGGGAGAATAAAAAGACTGGACGGTTGCTCAGGGCTCCAAAGTATTTTGGAGTACTCTTTTAGAGGAAAGTAAATTTTGCATCAAGAGAAAATCAAGGTCCTAAAGCCTGGTGGAAGAGTGGAGAGACACAGAACCCGAGATGCTTGAGATTCGGTGTGAACCTTCCCCTGTCAGTGGTGATTTGGGGAGCCTTGTGTCATATGCTGGTGTTGTTCTACTGTGTTTTATCAATTCCAAAATCTTACAGGGCATCAAACTGGACATTTATGCATCTCATGGTCCCCTCTGTTGATAAGCTTTTTGGAGATGCTGATTTCATTTTTTATCAGTAATTGGCACCAACCAACACTACCAAAAGTACAAATACTGTCTATAGTCATTGTGGTATCACTGAGCTTGATGCCCACCAAACATCTGACCCGGCATGCCGATTAGCTGAAGGAGGACTCCCTTAAGCTCTCAACATGGCCTCTATGCCATGCTTAGGTAAAAGGAGCCCCAACCAAGCACTGAGTGCATATACTGGGCATACTTTTCAATGGGCTTTTGTTAAATTGGTCTTGTGTACTAATGAACTTTTTGGAGAAATTGTGTTTGTTTTAATTTGCTGTAAGCCATAATCAACAAACCACAATTATCATCAAATTAAGCTTGAACTACATCACTGTGTAATGAATCCACATAGTCTACAAGTTTCACCTTTACGGATGAATTACAGAGATAAACTATAATTTTGGTAATGTTATATATTTAATTTGATGGATCCGTGTAGTAGAGTATTAACTTAATATAAAGATGGAATATATAAATATTTTAACTTCTTCATCCCACCAGCCTCCAATCCACCCCTGCTGTTTATTTAACCTCTTTTTCAACAGTGACAATGGTGGGAGTGAGTAGCTTTATTTTATACCCCAACAGAGGATGGTTACTGCCTCCCCACATATATTTGGACCAGAAATGTATTTTCTCGGACAGACATGATTACAAATTACTGCTTGGATAAACAGGAAATTGAATCAAGCAGTGACATCATTCGCGAGCGCCTCTGCTGGCCTTTGAGATGGGCTTCACTCGTTAGCCTTGATTTTTTTCCCTTCTACTTCCAATAGTCATCCCCTTTGCATATCCACTTTTATTGGTATTACAAAGGAACGCCCGTCCGCGATGACATTAGAAGGTGAGTGTCCAGAATGAGACAAAACAGACACATTTATGGCAAACGTTGCGTTTTTGTTGCCATCTTAGCTGTGAGTCAGACTCCTGTAGCTATGTTAGCCATGTAGCTAACTAGCCTCCTCCTCGATGTTTCCAGGTAATAAATAGTTGCATTAACATAATGAACTTATGTTTGAAAATGTACGCGTTAGAAACACATCATATGTTTATATTTTGAGAAATAATTGTCACCTTGCCACAGCTAGTATTTAAGGGGGACACTTTATATACATATGTATATCCAGGTAGCTAGCTAACTTTAGCCAAGTGAGGCTAACGATAAAAACTGACTTGTGTTTTCATTTTAGATGATTTGTTTTCACTTTTCTGTTAAAAATCAGGAATGTGTTTATAGATAAAGGAAAAAAGTTACTAAATTAATAACTGATTCCAACCATTGATCAACTTGTTTTAAATGCTTCACTTTGTTTAAACATGGTTCACTTTTCTTGAAGCTGACATGGTACAAAAAAGACCCTATATCCCTCCTGAAAAAGGACAACACAGCTCTGGAGTAATTTTAGAAGATTACTTCATTTGTTTGATTTTGTCTCTTAAAATATTTAAGCATATTTTCTCTTGATCTGATCTCTTTGCCAGTGGTGTGTGAAGGATTTTAATGCCTCTGTGGTTGTAATACTTGTTTTATAATACATGCAGGGTTATAAAAGGTCTCAATTAAAGTCTTAAATGTGTCCAGATTTTACCCTGTAGGTATTTCATTTTATTTACAGGTACACCTCCAAAAAGTTAGAATATCATTGGAAAGTGCCATATTTTCTGCCACACTTTTCAGAAACTGGAGCTCATATATTATATAGCTTTATTACAAATACTGTGAAATATTTTAAGTCTTTAATTTTGAATATTATGGCTTACAGATAACAAACCCCAAATTCGGTGCCTCAGAAAATTGTCAGAAATGTCAGGCTTCTGAAAAGTATGTTTTCAATATTGGTAACCCATAACCATCAAGATGACAAAAAATAAAAAAAGCTTGAAATATTTCTCTTTGTGTGTAATGGATCAAATATCAAAATGTTGACAATCTTTACCGTATTATTTTTTGAGCTGTATCTTTTAGCTACATCTCTAACTTGTACATCAGTTTCTTCTTTCATTAATCTTTATTATTTATTTTTAGAAATACACCAGTGGCATTGATTCATTTAATGCATAGTAGTTTTTGTTTAGGAATCAGATACTCAGGAAAACAAACAGCCATGTTCGAATGCCATGCCACCATTTAAGGAATTGATTGAAGCGGGTCCTATTTTAGTTTGTCTGGGAAAATGAAATCAAAATGTGTTTTATTTAGCCCTGCAATTCACTGGTTACCTATCTAGGGGTACTCGCCTCTCGCCCAATGACAGCTGGAGATTATCACCAGCCCCACCCCCACAACCCTGCAAAGATAGATATAGATAATGGATGTATGAATTAATAGATGTTAATTTATCTACTCAAGGCTCCTTAACCATTTAATAGTTAACTAAAACCTGTCATCAATACCTGTGCTGAAGTTCACTCTCTACAGTGTAAAAGGTTTTAAAGTTGGGTGACCTAAGGGCTAAAGCAACGGGCACGCACGCAAGGGCTGAAATCCCAGTTGACAAAGTAGTTAAAAAAAATCTAATATATGGAAGAAAAATTATTTAAGTAGTTTATTTCCCCCATAATTCATGTAGATCCTAATATTAAATCATTATGGTCTTTAAAAGTCCAAAATGTAATTTAATGAAACTTGCAGAAATCTTAAATACTCCATATTATTAGATCCATGAGGGCAATCTTTTTGATTTTTTTGTTGCTTTGAGTCTTATTCTGACACCAAAACCTGTTCCATAATATTTTTGAGTCGTATTAAAGCTGCAGTAGGTAACTCTGAGAGGAGAGCAGACTTTGCTTGAAAATTTAAACCCAAACAAGCGTCACATCACTCCCTCTCCCTCTCCGATGCACTCAACCCCCGCCTCCAATGCCCTCCTCCCTCCTTCAGCTGCGCTACTGGCGTAACAACTGCCAAAGATAATTAGCTGACGCGACTTAGAAAACAAACTTTCGTGAATATTTCCTAACAGTAAACCACATATGACAACATTAGCTGTGAGTGCACGGATGATCGCACGCGCTGCGGAGGTTTACTGTAATACCACCACCACAAAAACAATGCTCCCTCCATCTCTCAAAGGCTACGCCAATATTTACCCTCGTTTTATCTCGGTCTGTTCATCATCTTTATTCTTAGCTTTTTTGTCCTCCTCGGTCATCTTCTTTTTTGTTATCTTAGCCGTATATGCTGTTGTTGGCAGCGGCAGTACGGGCAGTTTCTCTTCAGGTGGCTGTTGCAGCCGGTTACGTAGCGGAGCGAGGGGCGGGTTGTGTTGTGTGTATGAGGAGTGATAGACAGATGTCAAACATTCCATCAGACGCTGCTCTGGCTCTGATTGGCTGTTTTCTACCGGGCGCGGTGGATTCTTGCAAATCACAGTAGGGGCTGTAGGCGTGACCAATTGAGCTGCTTTTTTTTTACAGATTACAAATCTCATTTCCTACTTTCAGGACATATGGACAGTTTTAGGAAATATCACAAAAAGTTACTTTTATTCAAGTTACCTACTGCAGCTTTAAGTACTTTTGTGCTTAACTTTAGGAATTTTGCAACTCTTACAATTTTTATTATTTTTTTTACATGTTTTTGTATTTGTGTGTTATGACTTTAGTCACTTCAGAGATTCTGAAACAAGGACCCATGTGTTTATTGATACTCTGGATCTGCTTTTAGGTGAAATGAAGAATAGGAAGTAAGTTTTGAGAACCTGGATGGATGGGATTTATAAGTGGTTATGAGGCTGATCAGGCTTTTGATGGCAAATACGTCTTTTGAATTTATTTACAAACTTCTTCAGAGAAGTGCAGTTATACTTTTTTTTTTTTTATAACTTCTTGTAATGCCATACATGTTTTTCTTTATCTAACTTAGACTTACAAATTTTAATTAAGTTGTGTGTTATGTATCTTTGTAGGTGAACTGGCAGACAGGGTCAGCCAGGTGACTTCAGAACTGGTTGCTGTGCGGGCGGACTGGCTTGCAGGTTTCAGTTCCTGTGCTGTACAATAAAGCAACTTAGTTGGTCAAAGGATTGCAATGAAACCAGCTCAGGAGCGCAACCAGGAGAGCCTGCCTCCTAAGAAGAGGGACCTCCCTCTTAGCAACACCGGTGGAGTTGGGGGGACAGGCGGAGGTGGAGCTACAGGAGGTGCTGGCAGTGCTCCTGGAGGACGTAACGGAGAAGCTGAAGTCGTTTCCATCCAGAACCCTGCAGCCAGCAGTGACACTCGGGGAGGGAACCCACCTGGAGAGTGGCCACGAGCTCATCCGGAGCATCATTATGGAGTGGATAATTCAGAGAGCATCTCAGCAGGGTCTGTTGACCAGTACAGTATGATTTACAAAGTGGCTGTTCCTTCTGTTACCTACTCATCTACTAGTCTCCACCCGGTGTTAAGCCACATCTCTCCAGCATATACTGTACACTCTCCTCTACTGCAGCATCCAGGCCTTCCCTATCCTCCTCTTGGTTATGCTCATATCCCTCATCCATCCCTTCAGTTTGTTAGTTCCCCTTACGCTGCGGTTCCTTACGCTGTCCCTTCCGGCTTCGTCCCTGGATCACTGATTTCTCCCTCAGGCACCATCCCTCAGCCTCATGCCATGTCCCACCTGGTTCCCTATCCGTCAGTCATACAGGATGGTGTCGTTTCGCCGCCTCCTCAGGCCCAGGCCCATACATTTACCAAAGTTGCAGCTCCAAGTGGTGTTCCACTGATGATGCCTTCAGAGCAAGCCGGCCAGCAGCACATCGGTACTATCGGAGTTATACCTGCCTCCGAGATCAGTTCCAGAGGGATGCCGGTCTTCTATCAGCCCCAGGGCAGCCGGGGTGCTTCTGTCACCGGTGACTGCCACAATCCCCAACAGGGGAATGAAGCAGAGATCAATGGGGGTGATAAAGAGCAAGAAGTCAGGGAGGTCTTGCAAGACTCCGCCTACACTTCCAGAAATGCACATCTGCAACAGCTAGCATCCAGTTCTGCATCGCAAGAGCACAGCCAAGAACGGTTCCTGCAGAACCGACGACTGGAAGGCCGAAGCTCTCCTGGTCAGCGCAGCACTCCGGACAGTGACCTGGAGGTAAGAAATGCCCAAATTGGGCTGGAATATATTAGGACTAGTGTTGAATTTTGAGATTTTAAAATCGATTGTGATTAATACACGTTTTTCTAACTGATCCCTTATTTTCCAATCATTACCAAAGTGTTCCTGTCACCCTTTCTGAGCTTTTTAGTCACTAAGTTTAACAACAAACATGGGGACAGACAGTTCACTCAAGCAAGCAGAGTTTTAATGCTTGATGTGAAATATTGCCTTCGAAATACTGCACCAAAGCAGTCCTTAGAAAATACGATGTGGCATATATTGAAATTGTGATAATGACTGCTTTTCAAACTATTGTGCAACTCTATTTCAGATGTAACCACATTGCTTTCAATAGGAAGGGGATAATGTAAATATTAATTAGGGATGTGTATTGGTAATAATCTGGTGATATGATATATTGTGATTTTTAAAACTGAATTTAGCCGTAGAAAAACTATAACAGCATTCTAAACATTCCAACCTGTTTCATACTTTAACACATCCAGTTTTATTACTAGATCTAGTTGATCCACTGGAACGAAGGTGGTGAAAACAGCCACAAACTTCCAGTTATGCTTTTATTTTACTACATAAATTACTGTCATCATTAATGTTTCCATTCAAATTCTAAAAAAAAGAAAAAAACCCTGATACATTGCTTTTGAATTTGATACAATATCTTGACATAAAATATTGCGATATATCGGTGTATCGATGTTTTCTTACATCCCTAATATTAATAGGCAAGGCAATTTTATTTGTATAGCACACTTTTAATAACAAGGTAATTCAAGGTGCTTTACATGATTAGGGGATAAAGTAAAAACAGCAATAACATCCACAAAGGATAAGATACTTAAAAACATTACTCAAAAGCAGACATGAAATCAGCGTATGGTAAAAACCCCATGAAACATACATAAAACATGTGACACAAAGAATTACTCAAAGGCAGCTCTAAACAGATGGTTTTTAGGCTTGATTTAAAAGAACTCAGTGTTTCAGCAGCTTTGCAGTTTTCTGGAAGTTTGTTCCAGATTAGAGGAGCATAGAAACTGAAAGATGCTTCTCCATGTTTGGTTCTAATTCTAGGGATGTTAAGTAGACTGGAATTAGAGGACCTGAGTGATCTGGTGGGGTTGGTATAGTAACAGTAGATATTTATGATACTTTGGTGCTAAGCTATTCAATGATTTATAAACTAGTAAAAGTATTTTGAAGTCTATTCTCTGAGCTACAGGGAGCCAGTGTATGGACTTTAGAACTGGGGTGATGTGCTCTACTTTCCTGGTTCTAGTGAGGAAAACGAGCAGCAGCGTTCTGGATCAGCTGCAGCTGTCTAACTGACTTTTTAGGCAGACCTGTGAAGATGCTGTTGCAGTAATCAATTCGACTAAAGATAAACGCCTGGATGAGTTTTTCTAGGTCCTGTTGCGACATCAGTCCTTTAATCCTAGAAATGTTCTTCAGGTGACAGAACGCTGACCTTGTTATTGCCTTTATGTGACCCTGGAGGTTCAGGTCTGAGTTCATTACTACACCTAAATTTCAGGCCTGATCAATAGTTTCTATCTGTATTAACTGAAGCTGTGTGCTGACTCTTGACCGTTCCTGTTTAGGTCCAAAAGTAATTACTTCAGTTTTGTTTCTGTTCAGCTGGAGAAAGTTATGGCACATCCATCCATTGATTTGCTCGATGCATTTACTTAGGGTTTGGATGGGTTCAAAGTCACCTGGTGACATCGTAATGTAAAGCTGAGTATCATCTGCATAGTCATGGTAACTAATCTTATTGGTTGTTATAATATGGGCTTGTGGGAGCATGTAGATATTAAATAAGGGGGGCCCCAGGATGGAGTCCTGGGGCACCCCACATGTGATTTATTTTCATTCTGATTAAAAGTTTCCTATTGAAACAAAGAAGTTCCTGTTCTTTAGGTAAGACTCAAACCAGCCAAGTACTGTACCAGAGAGTCTGACCCAGCTCTCCAGTAATTCTAGTAATATATCATGATCAACAGTGTCAAATGCTGCACTGAGGTCCAACAGAACCAGCACTGTGGTTCTACCACAGTCTGTATTTGTGCAGATGTCATTGAAAACTTTCACAAGGGCAGTCTCAGTGCTGTGGTGAGTATGGAAACCAGACTCAAAAATATCAAAGCGGTTGGTCATTGTTATGAAGTTATTTATCTGCAGAAACAACTTTTTCAATAATCTTACTAATGAATGGGAGATTAGAGATTGGCCTGTAGTTCTGCATTAACATGCTGTCCAGATTCTTCTTCTTTAGCAGTGGTTTAATAACTGCTGTTTTTAAAGCCTGCGGGAAGACACCTGACAGGAGGGATGAGTTCACTATTTGAATCAGATCAGACCCAATGACAGGGAAAACTTTCTTTAGAAAAGCTGTGGGTAGGATATCAAGACAGCAAGAGGAGGAGCTTAATTGGTTAATGATTTCTTCTAGGTTTTTTGGTTTAATTCATGGAATTCTGACCTTTTCTCTACATTGTTGTTTGTTGGGTATAACATTGGTAATGAGTTTGGTACTGAGGTACAGACTGATTGTCTTATTGCTAGAATCTTTTCAGGGAAAAATCTGGCAAATTCATTGCAGGCCCTGGTTGAATTTAGTTCAGGGGCTACTGTCACTGGAGGATTATGCCACTGTTGCAAACAGAGTCTGTGCATTATTCAGGTTTCTGTTAATGATTTCAGAAAAGAAAGTTTCCCGAGCATCTTTTAAAGAGATCTGATATCTGTTCAGTCTCTTTTTGTAGATCTCATAGTGAACCTGGAGTCGAGTTTTCCACCATTTTCTCTGGCTCGTCGACACTCTCTTTTTTTCACTACGTACCATTAATACTTGCACAGATGTCCTAATCCGTTAAGAGAAACTTAAATGTATATATATGAGGTAATGGTTAATATTTGTAACTGTTTTGAAAGATATCTTTGCTCCAGCTCATACTTTCGGTTTTAAATGTGTGGACTGAGGATATTTTCTGTTGATATGAATATATTCACTGTAAAAGGTTTAAATGTCTTTACCTAAATGTTTGCTTCAAATAAAATTCAAAATGTGCCCTCCTTTGACTCCTTCGTTTACCTTCCAGGTGCAGCAGGTCGTTGGTCGTCTGGCTACCTCAAGTCAAGGCATTGGTGGAGTGCGGAAGGAGGTCTCATTTGCCCCCTTGAATCTCTCTCAGGGGGTCCAAAGAACCAGAGATGTCCACGGAGAGGGCCCAGCTGTTTCTGGCAGGGCTGTGCATTCGGCTCTACCGTTGAGTTACATTGAACACAAAGTTGCTGGCCTCCAGCAGCAAACGGGACAGCCAGGTCACGCTGTCATGCTCACCAATGGGCAGCCAGTGCTTATTCCTCTCGACTATCACCTGCAGCACCAATCCCAGCCGCAGCAACACTACCCAGGACAGGCGAATGAAGCCTCGGCCACCGCCTCCAAGGTCTCCATTAACCCAAGCTTTAAAGCTTCAGATTCTTCAGGCAGAGCGTGCCTCCCTGAAAAGGTGGAGCCGACCACAGCTAAGCAGCAGCATCATCATCATCATCATCATCAGCCTTCTCTACAGCCATCAGTCCACTCTACAGCAGAGGTAACTCAGGCTTCAAGTGTCACAGGTGCAGCGCCTACCAGTAACCCGTCACATTTCATGAAGGGGGCAATAATTCAGTTAGCCACCGGGGAGCTGAAGCGTGTGGAGGACCTGCAAACTCAGGATTTTGTGCGAAGTGCAGAGGTGAGTGGAGGGCTTAAGATTGATTCCAGCATGGTGATGGACATCCGCCTCAGCCAGCAGAGACCAGGCCTTGTATCTCTACATTTTACCGTGGGGGAGCAGCAGAGCAAGGTGACCATTGACGTACCCCCAGAGCACCCCTTTTTTGTGTTTGGCCAGGGTTGGTCATCTTGCAGCCCTGAACGTACTGCACAGCTGTACGGGCTGACCTGCCACCATCTACAAGTCGGAGACATGTGCGTGTCCATCACCCTGCAGCAGCAGCAGCAGCAGCAGCAGCAGCCTCAGCCACAGCAGCAGCAGAACATGTCAAGGACTTTAGGCAAAACCAATGCAACATCAGGACCCGGTCACCAGCTTATGGGGCCTCCTGCACCCCAACAGTTGCGGCCCCAGGCTCCTTTGAGGATGGACCGCATCCACAGAGAGCGGCAAAGGGACAACGAGAGAGACGTGGTAGAAAAGGACGATGCACATTTAGCGGTTGTTGGACACGCAGAATCCCCCATCAGACGAGGTAGGACCTCTACAGAGCATCCAAGGAGTCAGAGCAGTTACCACTTGCACACAGAGGGCTCTGCTTTTGGAGGGACAGGCGTGGCTGCCGTGCAGGCTGCACTCGGTGCCTCTCAGAGGCGCTGGTCCTCGCCCGGCGTCCAAAGATACAGCATGAAGGGAGATGAAGGTCCACGCCCCCAGATAATCACTTCTGGCCACACAAGGCCTTCTTTCATCCCCCAGGAGGTCAAACTGTCCATTGAGGGGCGCTCTAATGCAGGGAAGTAGCATCACATTTGGTAGCGACCATAGGAGAGACTGCCAGGAGCAAGAATGAGTCTGACAAGGAGCGAAAGAGGAAAAAAACAGTGTGAATGTAGCCTCACAATGTTTGAGATTTTGCACACCTACAAGTATACAGAGACACATGATTTTGTTGATCTTTTGGGAAGTTTTGCTTTGATTTACTCAGCCCCACAAACAGAAACCTTTGGTTTCCCAGCCTGCTGAGATTTGACAGGAAAATGGAAAGCTAAGTAGAACGTATGTAGCTGATAAATGCCTGCCATAGTCCTTACACACTGCTTTTCTCTTCCTCGCTCCTTCCTTCGTCTCCACCCCCTTGTACCCATACCTGGTCGTTTTCACAAGGTGAACAAACACTTGGGCTTTACCTTCTGACTAAAACTGTCTCAGTGGGAAAGGGTGGATTACACAAGAATGTGTGTAGCCTCAAAGCACAGCTACCAACTCTGATGTTAAAAATCATAGCCAGGGATCTTTAAATGTCACTCCTGAAATTCTCTATATATATTTATAAAGCATTTACCCCCAAAAAAGTGGAGTTACTGACGTCAGCAGCTTCTCTGATGATGATGATGGTGATGATGATGCTGTCAGTGCACCTTACGATGTGCAGCTCCAGCACGATTAAAACCTCTGCTGTCAGCAGGAATACTCTCTCCGAGTCATTAATTTTCGGTAAGTCAGTCTCCAAAGATAGATGCAAGATCCTCTTTCGGGCCAAATATGGCAAATCTCGCATGTCTTACAATCGAGTAGTTATTGAAGTGGTTCACCAATCGATTTCCTGTTCCTTGATTCAGGGCCGCTATGCACGCATTAACCAGTGTGGCAGGAACTGAAACAATGCCTTTTTCTCTCTGAAACAACCAAGTTTTGCATTCCAGTGTGATTGTATCATTTAAAGTAGATTTTTTTTCTCCACATACAGAGTATTTGATGTTCCTCCCTCCCTCCTTCCTATCTATACCTCAGAGCTTTCCCAACCAGGTTGGTGAACTTCAGTGCATTTTGACGTAATTACTGCAGGAGGGCACTGGCTGCTTTTCACAAAAGCCATCTGGGGGAATGATTGAGAGAGACATCAACCTGTTGTATCTCTGGCTCCACTGCCATATAAACCGTTGGCCTCCGACCCCAAGGTGGGTGGATCTCGTAGTTTGCCCTGAAAGGAAAAGATACGAGTGTGAGTGAGGCGGAGTTGAGGTGACTCTTTGTTCGAAGCTCGAGTTGATCTTTTCTCAGTTCCTTAAAAGAAAGCAATAGTTCCTTTCACAGCTTTTGGCTGCACTGCGCTGTCCCGCGAATTTCATTGTGTCTGAGGTCCCACCCCCTTCTGACCCGATTCAAGAAGTGGTGCACTATTTTAGTCTTCATTTTTACCAGATTCTACAACATTTAAAAAAAACAGTTGATAAATATTCATTGACCATAACTTGTCTGATTAATTTCCTAAATCTTTAGGAGGGGCGTGCCTCTAGAATAATTGTGATCACCAACCGTTTGCTTGTGTATTAATTTAAAGTATGCAGTCATTTCATGTTTCACAGAATACTCTATTCTGTAGCACACACGTCGCCCATTGTGTTCATTCAGTCTCTCTTCAGTAAGAATCCCAGTGTGTTTTCTTCGTGTTTATCTAGTTGATTGAAGGGAATTTGAAGTGTTGTGGCAAGCGAAGAAAAAAAAAGACATTTTCTTTTTACCTGTTTACAAATTAGCCAAGATGAATGCTGCAGTTTCTTCCTTCTGACATATTTCTATCTTGAAAAATTTAAAGTGCAATTAGATCATACATAAATTCATTCAGAAGTTTCTAATCAGACAACATTCCTCATGCCGACATTCCCATCAGAAAAGATAAGTGACACAAAAGTAGTTTCTGGACCTTTTTATGAAACTTGAATATGCGATTATTCACTTTAAAGCATTTTCTTTGACCGAAAGCTTTTAGCTTAGACTTAAACTTAGGTCATTTTCTCTTGCACACTCAGAGCTATTGCTTTTACTAGTCCAAGTTTGGCTGTATGGCTTTTTCTTCTTGACCTTAAAGCAGTTTAAAGGAATAGTTGCAGTATTGTATGAGGTTCCAGAATGCACAGTTTGAATGATCGGGTTGTTTTCTAAGTGTTTAGATATTGAAATGAACAATTCAGTTAACACAAATAGGGTTTTGTTTTTAAATACCAAAACAGCGTTTTAAAAGTGTGATTCATTACAACTCTGTTGAAGCTTAAAAATCAGTTTCTCCATACATTTTATTGTGGGTGGCATTTATGTACTGCCATGATGGACAAGGGCAAAGAGGGTTTAGTTTTTCCCCTACCATCCAGCACTTCAACACGTTTGTCAAAACGTAAGCAATATTCATACATTATACGTTGATAGTTTCATGTAGTCTTGGTGTTTTCTATGCAGTAATCTGAGTATAATGTCCGGGTCTGTCTTCAGTGTAGTTACCTGAAGCAGCAGCAGCTCTGATTGTTTGATGCAGTCATTTTTAAAACTTTCTTTTGCTGATGTCTGGGTTTAGTATTTGTGACTGACCTACTTTATAGGAATTAAAAGCAGTGTTTTTGGTTTACCTTTTTTCTTTTTTGTTGTACCCAGCGATTGTCAGCTTTCTGAATGCGGAGTGAAATCTTTTCCATCTTCCTTCTTTAATGCCTCGCATTTAAAGCCAAATCACTTGAGACGCGCCACTTGGACTGTTTGTCAAATGTTACTTTGGGTTAGGTCACAGTATGTTTAATGGGGTTTATCTGGTGAATGCCACTTATGATTAAAACCCCGAGGAAGATCATCCTGTGCTGCAACAATGCTTTCCTTTTTTTGTTTCCATTCTTTGCTTTTTTCTAAATAACTTCTCCATCCTTGATAGTCCGTTGTTGTAAAAAAAAATAAAAATAATTGCACTAAATGTCATCCTTCAGTGTTCTGAAATGAAATCTGTTGGTAAATTGAAGACTTTCCAATTGTAAAGCACACAAAATCATGGAGAAATCGCAGGTTTTGTGTTTCTGTAGATAGATGTATTTTTCCTGTGTAGATAGCTTTGATGATGCTTGTTGATAATGCCTTAAATTCAGCTTTGTACAATGTGTCCAAAGGAGCAACGGAGTCAATATTCTGGTAGACTCTATGTTCTCCGTTCAGGTTGTACGAGAGCATATCAGAAAGGTCAGGCTGACGAGCAGAAATTTACACGTCGATGAGTGAGTTTAAAAAAAAACAATTTTTATAGGACTCATTGCCTCCTGTTTAGCTTTTCATTTTTATACCTTTCTTTGAATATTTTCATGTAGATTTTCAGTACGTGGAAGAGAAAGGAAAAGAAGCTTTTCTCAGCACTTTTAACAAGATCAGATTAAGAGGGTCAGCCGTGGAGGGCGATCCTTTCACTTAACGCATGTATAGACAGGCGCACGGGGCAGATGTTTTTATTGTTGCACAAGATCAGTTGGTTTTTAATGGCTAGAATCAGTGGGTGGTCAAAGGTTTGGTGCTGCGTCCCAAAGATTCTGGACGACAGAGAGGAAATTGACGAGCTGCACAAATCTGATAGCTTTCATCGGTGGTGACGGTTTGTTCCTGATGTCGTTAGTATGGACTACGTCCTGTCCATCTTATATTAAACTGCTAACATGAACTTAGTAAGATTATGGCGTTGCTGATGTCAAATCAAATCAGGAGAATGCAAATGGTTAAAAGTTTTAAAGAAATCTGTGTTTTCAGATTTGACATGATTTTCTTTCCTCTGCACAAGGTGACATTGCTTTTTGTGATGTGTAACTTAAAAACTGAACAGCATATTTTTTTCTGTTTTCTTTTTAAATGCCTAAATCTGCAAAATATATGCAATTATGTAAATGTAACATTCAATCCTCAAGTATAATCCAGGTTGTATGAACTTTGTATAGTGAGTTTTAATATTGTATGGCCGTACCAATATGTATTGATCTTTATCAGAAGCCTTAGAGTTGTTGACCCAAAGTGCTCCCTTAGGAAAAAAATCCCACACCTACCTGACTTTAAGAAAGCATTAATATCTCTATTTTGTTGCAGTTTTTTGTACCCTTTTTTTTATATAAAATAGATTTGTACTGTATATTTGTACCTCTCTGTGAACTTCTTAGGGCGTTTTTCTTTTTTTTCTTTTTTTTTAAACTTGTTTTGCTGATTTAATTTTACGTACTTTAAGGACACAAAGATATTGTATTTTTATTGTTACAGCTAACATGGAGACGTTGCATTTATCATGTTTAAGTAAACACAATATAATATATATAAATATATATACAAATATAAATAAAATCGATAAACCCAGATTGTTTGCTGTGTTTTTCTTGCATTAGTTTTCCATTCAGACATTTGTGTTTGGTGAAGTTGATTGTTGAGTTCTGAAAAGATCTGGCCTTTTTTCTTCCGATCAGCTTCCACTTCTAAAATAATTTCCTCACATTTATCACTGCAGGTACTTCAGAATCAGAAACGTTTTATTGCCATGTGTGTGAACAGGTTCACAACATTAGGAAATTGCACAGCATTCCACATTTGCATTGGATTCAAGTGAGAACCTGATTCAAATGTTAATATTCTGTTAATAGTTTAGCAGTTGTCGTTTACTCTATTTCATCTTGTACTACTTCTTAAAGTTAGCAGGTATGCAAAACTTTCCTGAGCCTGGTGCAGAAATAAAAGACTCATAATACTGAAACCAGCATGTCTTATAGCTGTGATAAGGGTTTAGGCCATTTGTGGCCCTCGGTTTACTTTTCTGCAGCTTGCGACCGATTCAAGACTGTTACGGTTGACACATTTTAACATTTTCAGTGTCGACATAAAATCTTCAAATAGAATGTTGTAAAAAGGACCAAAAACATCCAGCAACTTTTACTAAAAAGTAGAAAGCGAAATGCAGCAAGAGTTTTAGAACGAGGGACCCATATCATATTTCTTGTTTAAAATATTTTTCTATTACATGAAAAATAAATCCTTAACTAATATAGGAGATGGCATGCCTTTCTTTTATTAAGGCAAATGTGCAAGATCCTTTTCATGTTTTTGATCCTTTATAAAAGTGACACTAATTTATTCATTGAAGTAATGTGTATTGGTGAGCAGCTAAAAAATGTATTAAAAGAAAAAAAAAAATAGTTTGAGCCTACAAATACTTTTGTGATAAATTTGGCTTGCTTGGCAAAAACTTTAGACTCCAGTGTTGTAAACCATTAAATATGAGCATAATGGATTTGAAACGACCCTACCTACAATTAATTAAATCAGAACACTTTTTTTTCTTCCAATTTAGCTTAACTGTCATAATTTATTAGTTTCTTTAATGTTATTAGTTATTTAATGTTTGTTCTACCAAAGCAGTAAAATGTACTTGACGTACTACTAGGGCCTAAACATCCTTATGTGGTACTTATGAACAATGTTAGAGTTGACAACTTTCTGGGTTCACAGAAAAATGATAATTTAATAAAGAGCAAATAAAAATCAGAAGGTAAACACTACCTTTATATTAAACTTGATGTTTATTTCCACATTCCTTACCAGGTTTCTTTATGGTCTGTACATCTTTTTAGTCAGTAACAGAGGATGGCGTCCCTAAAGGGCCCTCCAGTCAGAATACATTGACAACCAGGCATATTGTTGTTTGCAGTTTATCTCATTCATTTGGCCTTTTTCAGGGACACGGATTTTGTAAACATGGACATTTAGAGAAACTCCTGATAGCATTAATATCAAAAGGCCAACATTTTAAATATATTTTTAATCAAACTGTTAAAAAACAAGCAGGCATAAAGTAACAGAACACAGGCTCATACTAAACAACTCTAGTACAAGTGCAGTTTCAGGGACATGCAGTGTTAACCTAACCCAAAGTGAGCATACTGCTACAAAGGACAAAATGACACCCCAGAATCCACAGTACTCCTGCTGCAAGCAGCTTCCTGACCCCTGCACGACAAAGTGGTTAACAGCAGTTTCGAAGCGCGACCTCTGAGAATACCCGGTATTCATTGGCTGTGAGACGATATCTGAAGCCTTAACTCTTAGCAGAGAATGTCACTATGGGATGGCAGAGAGACCCTAAGGGTTTAATGTACTGAACTTCAAAGATGTACCCAAAAATTCACACTGATGTAATATATTCTTCCCCAAACATGATGCGAGCGATTTAGAAACTCACGGACCAGGGTGATTTTCTGGGCTCTGAGCCCTCTCACTGAGATAAACTGCCTGAGAAACGGAGTTGTTGATCTTAAATTTTGTTTAAATATTTGAAGTTGTGTTCTGCATAGTTTCTTTGAAGAGTGAAATTGTTTTCCTTCACAAATAATGAATCTGTTGCATAGAAGTTTGATGCACTCCTAGGAAAGCCTCCGAGCAGGGGGCCAGAATTTCGGACCCACATCCGTATCTCATGTTTTCTTTGGGTACACAGGCAGGATAGCATTCATCTAGGAGTGACTCAAACACAAATACTACTAGCCATTGGAGAGACTGAAACTGCTTGTTTGACAATGAAAAGTTTTGCATCTAGAGAAGAGAAATAAAAATAAATAAAAAAATCAAGAAAAGTGGAGGTAACCTTACAGCAGTAAACAACGCGGGGACAATGCAAACTTGGCCTCTAAAGTAAATATGAAACCAATTATACCGGCAATATACGACAAACACTTTTACAAGAAAAAAGTATCATGTTGCATAAATATGTGCTGGAATGGATAATTCATACAAAAGAAAATCTTGGAAACAAACAAGCCTCAGTGCTAACAAAGGAGGGGATTTTTCAGGTATATTGCAATAAATTAGAATATCATTGAAAATTTATTTCAGAAATTTGATTCAGAAAGTAAAAGTACATTTACTACACAGTGATTTTTACAAAGTGTTTATTTTAATTAACTTGGATGATTAAGGCACGGAAATCTTGTTTCTTTAGAAGCTCTTTGTTCACAAAGTGGTTTATTCTTGGTTTATTCTAGCACAACAATGGAGATTTGAGTGGAAGGAAAAACTGTGGTAGGGTTAGGAACTAAAAAAAAGTGACTAAGCAATAATTATAACCCTAAGGCTTGAGAGGATTGTGAAGCAAAGCCTATTTAAAGTTTGGGAGAGATTCACACTTAATTGTGGCTGGTCAATGGTTCAAGAGCCTCACACCAACCTATCTGGGACACAGAATACAAAGGTTTGAAGTTTCCAGTCAGTGATGATTTAAAGAGCAACTCATCCCCCTACCAGAGTCTTACTCCGCCCACAGCTTCGGTTTGAAAAATGCGCCAAAAGGAGGTGTTGCCTGGTGGACCAGGAAACGCACAGGAGGAGAGGACTGGGTGTGGTCGGGCTGTGATTGACATGTTGAAAGCGGCTGGCGCAGACAAGAAAGATGGAGAGCAATAGAGACTATAGCTTCTTTGCCCAATGCCCAGTTCACACAGTGCGTTTTTCGGTCGTCTCAAAGATCTGCTTCATCCCACACTGCGAGCTCCACCGAGCTCTAGAGGTGTGTCACACTGAATGGCCCAAGATTTCAGAGGGTCAGACTGAACCATGTCTCGCTCCAGCAGGACGCACCAAAAGACAACGTCACACAAGCAGACCAGCACTGAGTAAGCTGTCAGTGAGTACGTCACACTGGACAGCCACAGGGCTGCCAATCACGCGAACGCTCGCCGTGATCTTCCTTCACCAGAGGAAAGAGAAGAAAGCGAGGGAGGAGGCATGGGTGGCATGGGTGGAGACTCTGCTTCTTTCATTCTCCAAATTGGCATGGCTGACGTCAGCCATGCTGGCTGAGCCAGGAGCAATGCCCGATTCAAATTCCAGTGCAGTGTAGAGTTTTAACCTGAAGAGGGCACTACATTAACAATTTTACTAAAATGTACTAAAATACCAAAGATTATGACCAGACATGTAGACATTATTAGACACTAATTTATACAGTTTATCAGCAAAAAAACAAACAAACAAAAATGTTGATTTCGGAGTGAGTTGCTCTTTAAGGAGCCATGTCATCTGCTGGTCCCTGCAGTCAATAACCAGGACGTTTTAGAGCACCACAAGCTTCATAGAGATGCCGATTTAATTTCCCAGCAAGGACTTGGTATCTGCCTACACTTAGTAAAACCAGAGCCGGCAATGCAGACAAGCTGAAGGCCGCTAATAAAGCAATCTGGGCTTCCCTACCACCTCCGCAGAGCTACAGCCAGCCATCTCCATGCCACACTGCAGTAATTAAGCAAAAGGAGGCCCAACCAAGTATTGAACAGATATATTGTACAGTACATGGACACACGTTTCAGAAGGCTGCCGGTTCTTTTTTACAATTTTTCTTAGAACCTGAATTTTGTCAGCTGTATTCTATAATCATCACAATTACCATAAATAAATGCTTGAAATATATCACTGTGTGAAATGAATCAGATTACTGAAATAAATTAACATTCAGATATTCAAATTTTTATTTACATGTACCTGTTAATAATATTCACCTCCTACGTGATTTGATTGTTATCTCCAGACTTGTAGATATAAAAAATATTTAAGTGGTAATGATACCATAAAAGTACTGCAGACGCACAAAGAGTGTGAATGCTACAGAAATTGCACAAAGCAGGTTAAAATTAAGCAGGATTTTCTGTACAACATTAACAAAGACATGTAGCTGTTTACTCATTAGCATAAACACGAACGCATGTTCATAGATGAAATTCAAGTAATGTGACAAATTTTGAGGTCAACGGGTAACATATTGGATTTTTTTTCCATGTAATGAGCCCACAATATATAAGAGGTAAATAATGTAATGTACAGTACAATAACAGCAGCAGAGACTGTTTTTATGAGCCAGCAATGACTCTGTAAAAGAAAGAAAAACAATAAATTATACAATTTAAAAAAAAGTAGAAAAATTAAGATAATGACAACAGGAATGCTTTCCAACACTGGGCATGCTCAATAGGACAAACATTCAGAGTTCATCTAACACAAACGAATGCATGTGTCCTATTAAAGTGCCATAATGAGGAATATAAAAACACTAAATGTGGTAAACAACCTGCATCTTCTGTAATTGTAAAGTATGTATGTAGCTTTGGAAGCTTGGAGTTGGAGCGCAGTAAACCACAGGACAGAGAGCGCCCCTCCATGGCGCCGGATGAGGTAGTAGTTTGGACATGAACGTTCCACGGTAGCAGCTTGACGAGAGGGAGAGAGAGAGAGGCGCAGCTACCGGCGAGTCTGAGTTACTGGGCTGGGCTGGGAACTGGAGATAGGGGGGCTGAAGCTACAGGGTCCCAACTCCCCTCACTGAGGATCCATGTGCAAATGATTTTTTTTCTGTCGAAGCAAGAATAACTGCTCCCACTAGAATGTACTGTTAAATCTGAGAGTCCACTGAACAACAGATAAATCTCTTTACAACATGCTTTTGGAATAAGAAACATTCTCAACCCTGTTTCCAAGGTTTTATAGACTGTAATACATTAGAAATTGAAGAAGTTTGTATGAAGGTGTTCAATATAGAGGAATTAGTAGGGGTGGGGGTGGGGGGGGGGGCAGGAATAGTTTGCTGTGATAATGAGAACCTGTTTGCACAAGTTAGGGACGCTGTTATAGGACAGAGGGTCTTTCCCAGGAATTATGGCATCTTCATGAAGAGACCGTTATCAATAGAAGGAACGGGCATAGGACAGGGGAACTGAAAGAGACTCATGTCTGCTGAAAGAGCGGCCATCGCGGCAGGATCGTGCTCTATTTGTGTCCTGAGGGCGGGATCAATCTTCTCCAGCCGCCGTTTGATCCGCTTCGCCTCTCTCTCACGGATCAGCCGGGCCTGCCTCTTCTCCGGCGTCTCGTTGGCTCTCTTTAGCCGCATGGCCTCCCGGTCTCTCTGCAGCCTGCGTGCCCTCTGCTCCTCCGTCTCCTGCATCCTCTGCATGCGCTTGGCCTCACGGTCTCGCAGCCTTCTCAGCTCCTTCTCCTCGTCAGTCTCGCACGCGCGTTTGTTCTTCTTCGCGGTGCGTTCGCGCTCCAAACGCTGCAAGCGAGCCTCCAGGGGCTCGTTCTTGCGACGCAGGGCCCACTTTCGCATCGGTGACTGGGCCTCCACTAGCTGCTGATACGCCACGCAGCTGTTGCACACCAGAAGTACTCCGGCAGGGTAGACAGGCGTCGGGCTCAGGATGTCAGGTATGGGAGGAAGGGCTGAAGAGGAGGAGTTGAGGGCATCAGGAATAGATGCGAGCGACGGACCTTCGGACAGGAGCCCATCAGGCAGTGAAGAAAAGGTGGGTCCTTGGTCTGACCCCGTGCATGGTCCCGGGCCTGAGCACGGACCACATCCAGGGCTTAACGCATGACATGGTCTTGGTCCTTGACACTGGTTTGGGATGTGGGTGGAGCCCTGGCAGGAACGATGGGTTTGACAGAGGTTGGAAGTGGGATCAGGAGCCTGGCATGGAAGTGGGCCCTGACAGGAGCTGGGACTGGGACCTGGTCCGTGGCAGGAGTGCGTGCTGGAGCCCGGGCTGCTCATGGGGCTACTGGAAAGGGATTGGGACATGGAACAGGAGCCTCTTTCACCAGTGACGTCCATCCTGGTTGTGTCGAGGACTTCCTTTAGCTTTTCCCTGTAATAAGACACAGGGTTAGCCAAAGTGAGAGCTTAGTTTTAGATCTCTGACACGATTCTTATTCACATCTCATTATGAACCTTTTTCTTTAGTCATGTTCTGAAGGTTTCTAAACTGATTCACAGGTTAAGCTACTGCAAACTAATATCCGTTTACAGTACAACTGATTTAATTTTAACTTCAATTTGCACCATTTTATTGCTGCTTGATATTTTCATTTTAAGGACAATGTCAGCAATACTACTATGATTTAAATGATTAAATTTATAATTTTATATAACTTATCTCAACTTGCAGATACTACAGAGAAGAAAAAAAGCAATGACTGTGTGTACATGTATTCTGTCATATCACAGCTATAGATCTTTATTGCATCATTTTTAAGATTCTATCCAGTTTTGTATTTATTTCACAAACATGTACACTGACAAAAAAGAATAATAGTAAAAAAATTAAATAAAAATCAGAAAACATGACTAGAAAGAGGTTCAATGATACACTTTTGGATCAGAGTTTGACCCTAGAGAACAAATGGCAGCGATAAAACAATCATCTTCAGAACTTTAAATGACACGAATTTGTTAATATTATAATTTGATTAGTTTAAGTACAAATTTGATAGGAATGATAATATGGTAAAGCAGTTTTTTTTTCTGAGGAAGTAGCAGTATGAAGAAAATGTTGTTGGGACTTAAAAGTAATCTTTATGGGAAGCTTTGACTAGATCACACAGCTTTTGTGTTCTTTGAGCTAATTAAATCTAGTCGTTCTTGTCTGCCAGATCACTGTTCACAAACTGCTTCCGTGTCTTCTATTTTTATTGTTTTTAAATTTGACTTAAATCCTTGCCGCTTCCCACATATGGGTCAAAGGTTTTGCTGGAGTTAAACAGAGCAGAGGTAAACACCTATAGTACATAGAATGTGTGTTTTTCCTGGAAATACGGTTTTCCTCCACCCTGCCTTACGTGAACATGAAAAAGCACCAAATCTGACAAAAGTGGGTAGAAACCTACCCCACACTTGGCTACGCTAAGGAAGTAAGATGTTTTGGGTGGACCCTGAACTAAAGATAGAGCTTCTTAGTAGGAGGGTGCAAAACATGCTTCACTGCCTGAATAGGATTTTATTTCAGTCATCTCCTCTTCTGCCAGTCATATTTTCTGTTAAGTGTAAATTACCCGTCAGGAGTCTTGTATTTTGTTTGCAAACACAACATTTAGATGCAGTCACTCATGCTGAACATCCCAGTATTTGACAGAGTTTGCATTATAACACATCAATACACTCCACCAACCTTAGTTGGAATAGATCATTAAAGGAAGTGGGATTTCAGCTTTGGGCTTCCTCAAGCAGATGCAGAGAGTAACGCTATAATCAAAGCCTTTTTTTCCTCCTCCAGCCGGAGTGCCGGTGGAAGATCCACTCTGAGCCAGAGAGCATAATCTACATAAAAAGCCAGAGTTTCAGAGCCCACAATGGAAACAAGCACCAAACCCAGGTTAAAATCAGGTCCAGGAGCCCATATCAGGCACACAGGCCTGTGGGCATAGACTCCTCTTTTTAAGAAGGTAATTTTTATAATGATAGACTTTTTATAATGATTCTATAAAATTCTGGTAGCTTAAAATTGTTGATATATTTTATAACTTTTTTAGTTGCGTTTTATAATTTATCCCCCCCTCCACTGTATATTCTGACCTTGACAGGGCTGTTTAAATGAAAACAACAACAACAAGCTAATAGTAGTTGCTTAGCAACATGCAAGTTTATTTCCTATGGATCTGCTATTGCAGGACTAAATTTATTCATCCCTCATGTTGAACAGTCTGGTTCATCTCTCACTGGACAACCATTTTTTTATTTATTCCAATGTGCTCAGCTGGAGACACTTTACCTAAATGTCATTTAGCTTTATGAAACTTTTTGGTCTTCGATATTTTATTTCTTCATCACATCTTTGCCTAGAAAGAATTTTACCGTAAACAGGAAAAGAAAACAAATGCTGCTTTGGTAAATAGCTGATAAACTTAAAGACACTGATATTTAAAAAAGCATGCTATTCTAGTAATAAATCCCATCACATTAAATGCAACAGACATCTAGCTTCTTCCAAAATGAAACCAATGCGCATTAAAGACCCGAGCAAGGCAGCAGCAGAGCTGGGATGAACCTGTTAAAGTTGTTGGTGTCTGTGAAGCGTGCACCACAGACGGCGCAGTTGGAGAGGCGGTCTTCGGAGTGGATGAGAAGATGGCGTCCAAGCGAGCCAGGAGAACTCAGGGCTCGCCCACACACCGGGCACACGTAGCTCTTGGTGTTGCTCATCATGCTTGTATGCTGGGAAAGACAGGGGAGAAGGATGAACATATAAACTCGCCATGATAAACTGTAAAAGGCAGTTGTTTTTTTTCCCTCTATCATAAATTTAGAAAAAAGGGACAGATGGATGAAAAGTATCGTCATGGTTAGATTAAATGAAGCCCATTATGGTGAGAGAAAGTCATCTTTTTAAGCACATTTAACACCAGTCCTCATGTTATAAACCTGTAATGGGGGGTTTTAATTCAGATTTTTATTTATTGAGTAAAAGTACATAAACACAGCAGACCGTCTGCTGATTGGAGACACCTGGGGCCAGTGTCATCCTCTCCAATAAAAACTCCACTCCACCTTCAGTTCAGGAGAAGAGCTTCTCTTCCCTGCACACACATTTGTTTTGTTCATGGGTGGTGTGGGAGCTTTGCGCCCCTCTCCAATGCTTTTTGTTTTATAATTAATCCCTTTAATTTGCTTTCAAGTATGGTGTCTAACCCTTGTTTTTTGTCATGGCTTTGAGCTAGGCCATGACAAAGTGGGGGTTTGTCTGGGATTAAACATTAAAACATTTTGACGTTTAGGTCTGTGGCAGTGCTGGATTAGTGGTTTACACCAATAATCATCCTCCGATCTTTCTGAACTCAGAGGAGTCCCCAAATCAGAGACTCATCTGCTGGTCTTTGTTTTTTCAGTCCTATTCTTTAGATGTTCATTTTCAAAAAAAGGAACAGATAACTTAGATGCATTTTCATGTGGTTTCTGAGTTTAAGTTTGTTTTGTTAAGCCTTCTGTGTATTATTTTTGCCTTCTGATCTAGTTCTTTGGTCTCTTAAATTGCTTCCTTGGTGCACTGGTAGCTGAGCCTAAGGATTAGAGAAGTTGATTTTAACAATACAGGTTGGTGGTGTATTTATTTTTATTTTCATCATGTTTAGTTTGAAATCATGATTCCTTGTGGGAACCTGATTTTTGTGGGTGGTGGTGTGACTGCCTGCTTAATAACCTTCCTGTGTTTCAGGTTTGTGCTGCACCACCTGGGCATTATTTATTATTTAATAAATTAATTTAATTTAACTTACTTTCAAATATGCCGTGTCACCCTTGTTTTTTGTCATGGCTTTGAGCCAGGTCATGACATTATTCTGAGCAATTGTGATTTTTATTGAATTCAACATAAACAGAAGGAAAATATAATAGTTATTCATCTATCAAGGCAAGGTAATTTTATTTGTATAGCACACTTTCAACAACAAGGTAATTCAAGGTGCTATCAAAGCATTTATCCCTAACACTTATCAGATTTTTATTTAAAGGATGAAGTAAAACATTTTGGTCTGAGGAATATCTCCTTTATTTCAAAATTCACATAACAATAGAGGGCTACTATCAGTTTTATACAATAGGCTTCCAGCTATGAAAGGTTCCTCTATGGACCCCATTAAGACTGCCTAGGAGAAGGACTTGGGTTTGTCAATATCAAAGGAATACGGGGATCTAATTCTTAAATTGGCTAATACATCATCATTTCGTGCCCATCGTTGTTTAAAATGAGGTCTAAAGGGAGGCTGTCTCGCATTCACCCAGATGTTGAGATGCTGTGACAAGTGTGGTGGTGGAGAGGCCTCCCTGATTCATATGTTTTGGACATGTCCAAATCTTCAAAAGTACTGGAAAGACATTTTTCAAACCCTGTCTCTTGTCTTCAGGCACCACATAGATCCCTAACCCCTGTAATGGCACTTTTCAGCACCATAAGTAAGATTGATATTCACTTTTCCCCCCTCAAAACGAAATGCGTGGTCAATTGCCTTTTTTTCTGGCTAGACGCAGAATTCTGATAAAACTGAAGAACACAATTCGCCCCCCTCATGCCCAATGGTAAGGATCTCATGTCCTTTTTAAGCCTTGACAACATCTGCTACTAAGTTATAAATTCTTGTGATACGTTTCACAGGCTTTGAAGACCTTTCCTAGAGAATTTTGTAAATTCCAAAACCCAAACTCCTTCATCTAGCGCTTTACACTAACAGAGCTACTCATATACAGACCCTACTCCCGTATTGAACTGGGCGCATTAACCATTTTGGGGTTTTGCACACCAAATCATCATGTTTAAAGGGGTTTCTAAGCACCTTAATGAACGTAATTGCAGTAGGACTGACCAGTTCCAGGTAAGAAGTGGACATGTTTTTATAAGTTGTGTTTCTCTAGCGTAGTTACTTGCTGCTTGTATTCATCATACAATTCACCCTGTGTGCATCTAGTTTTTCCCCCCCGACTGTTTAATGATAAAGACACAATTAAATATATTTGAGGGGAAAAAAGGAAGTGCATCAAAGTTCATGCAGTTGTTTGATGTGTTTATGTGCTGAAAATGGTAGAAGTTAATAGTTTTGATCCCTTTAATAGAACAATCAGAGGAAAGGGGAAAAAATGGGCAGATTCTATTATCTAACTGAATCATCTGTGTTTTTATTTTTTATTTATTAATTACTACTATACAACTATTATTTGCTTTAATGTAAATTTAACTACACTGGCATACAACAGAATTCTGACCTTTGCCACTTCAAATGAAAACCTAAATTACTGTAACATAAACAACTGGATTAAATTAGAATATAAATACAAATTTGTATTCACACAATAAACTACCATTTTAGAATATGCTCAATATTTTTCTACCATGACATTGACTTGAAACATTAAGATTTACCACCTGTATGATTGATTTTAACAAGCTGTTTTAGTTAAAATACATTTCCAAAGTGTAGACTGTGCAGCTATATGAATGGTCCACACTATTTTAGATAACATGCAAAAAGTTGTAACAGTTTCCAAAGTTGCCTGTGTTTTCATAGCTGCTAAAACAATGCAGTTCTCACCTGGTAGACGTGTGAAATGAGTCTCTCAGGGCTGCTGAAATCCAGCGTGCACAGAGGACAAATAAAGTTGTTGCTGTGGTCAGCCCCCTCATCACTCTCCTGGGGAAAATAAAAGCAAATTTTTTGGAGTAGATTTATTCATATATAATTATATAGTGTGGGTGAAAACGTGTGTGCTTCAGGTGTCAGATCAAACCCACCCTTTAAAGATTGAAGAGTAGGCATTGTTTGTAACAAGCATAACGACAGCCTGTGTGGCCACCAGAAGCTATTTCTAACTGAAAGTGTAGGATGATGTGTTGAGAGTATGACTGTGCAAAAGTTAGTGAGTCATTATTGGTCACATGATGCTGTCACAGATGTTACTCATGCACAAGCAGAAATATAGAACATTTGGAAACATAAGGCACCGCAACAAAACATATTGGTAGACAGCAGAGCTTTCACACCTTAAACTGCTCAAAGAAAAAGTCTGCCTACAAATCTGCTAATTTAACTCATGCAATATTTAAAGTACGAGAAAACAAACACTGTTCCATACATACTGTATTTTAAAGGTATGTCAGCATAAAATATTTGAAAGTAGTGTTTTAGTTTTGATCAAAGATAAACTGATATTAGACTTCAATGTGTCTACATCCTATTAAACTCCAACAGCAATCAGATTGTGCTTCTACTCATAGTTTTAGCTGCCGGCATTGGCAAATTTTTTGGCATGCCTGGTAAAGATGTACACAAAAAACAATATCAAAAGATAACTGTAAGAGAACCGTGAGGTGTTGGGGTTTCAATTTAAAAAAAAAACATTAAAAAAACCTCTGTTCGCTCTGCAATCTAAATTTTTTCCTCACACCTCTCAATCAGCCGAAAGGTCCCAACATGGAATGAGGATTAAAAGTCGACCCACTGATCAGTAGAATCTATGCAGATAATAAGCTGTGCAATATATAGTATGAATATATAACTTGGAGTTTTGTTGGTTAATCTATTCCTAGAGTCATGAGTTCACACTTTTCAGGTTGTTGTAATATACAACCTGCTGGATGAAGTCTCCCTACAGTAGATGCTCATAACTGACACAGGTGACAGTGCCAAAGGTTGTAAAAAAAAAAACCACAAGAGTGCTGACTGCTGAGATAACAGATGAGAAAGAGAAGTGTTGAGAAGAACAGAGCACAATAGGTGATGCAGAGGTCTGGATGATCAAGAGAGATTGTGCAAAGAGGAATGGTAGAAGATCCCAATGACTGTATGTATTTCAAAAAATTCATATGTGAGTTTATGCTATTGGAACAGAAACAAATAATTGAATTTAAAGGTTTATACGCAATCTTTACTAGAGGTGCAAATACATCTGTTCACATCTATATATGAAAAAGCTCCTGCCACATGCACAGCTGATGCATAAAAGAAAAGCTTCACCTGCTAGATTTAACACTTTCACAGCCCGCACAGATTCTTCTACTACATCCTGTGGCTTCAAACCATATAGTTCAAAATTACAAAGGTGTTCTAGACAGAGACACCAGGGAGATTCTTATCATTTGTTGAGCTCTGTGAGGTTGAGTTTGTATGCTCGCCCACACTGTGACATGTTGGAAAACCCAAAATGAGGAAAAAACTAAAAGAGGCTATGTAACATGCAGCCAACTCACCACTTTGACGCCCGCTCCTTGAAGGCGGCACTGCGCTCTGTGGGCGGTCATGTGGTCGTCGGCAGAGGCGTTGGAGGACGAGTCTTCGCCGTGGTTGTCAGGGTCACTATCGCTTTCTTCTATGGAGGCAAACACAGCCCTATCAATACAGACAGACAACAGAGCACAGAGCAGAGCTTATTCTCACTAACGCCCGTCAGTCCGAGGACTTTTTCGCAGAGTCCATCCGGTCCCTTCATCTTGTACCTGTGAGGCTATCCTGTCCTTGGACTTCCTGCGAGTTGTTGTTGCAGCATTCGCTGTCCTCGGTGAATTCATCCCTGCCGTCCATGTTAATAGTGTGCTGGAGTCCCGACAAGCCCAAAGTGTGGAATGGCCCTGGAAATTTAGAACAGCAGAAACTTGGTAAGTTCAAGTAAGCATAGTTTGGTGGGGGAAAAAAACTACAATTATTTAGTAAATCTAAGCTTAGACATTCTCTTAGAGATTTCTGGTATTTTTTTCATCCATAATGAAAGGTGAACCTAAAAGAAAAGCTATCACAAATCTCAATCACTCTCTTGATTATAAAGCCAAGACCAAGACTTTGTATCTTCGAAAAGCAAGCAGAAATAGATGCAACAAGCAGCAGAAACAGGTCGCCATTTTGAAACATGCTGGTTTTTATAAATTTACATTTACATTACTTAAATAGTCCTAGAGACAAACCCTATCACATTTCCATATTTAAGTCATTTTTTAGTGAGTTCATCATTGTTTGCACCAAAAACACGTAATGATGACATATTCTCAATAATTTCAAAATCAACAGACGTTTACAACCAAAACAACCAAAAAAAACCAAATTTTATTTACTCAAAAGTAGCCAGTAAAAGCTAGTTTCCTACCTACAAACTGTTGGGAGCATGAGTAGTTTTCTTCCAGAAACACAAAAAAGCAACCCACAATACAGAATGAACCCTTACCATAACGTACATAAGCTCCTGAACATAGCTAAGATGACCATGCTGTCTTTGTGTTACTGTTACAAGACGGGAACCTATAAAATGAACCTGTGCTGTTCATAGAGAATTTTACCAAAAAAAAGGAATACAAAACCAGTGAGTTGAATGGTTGTTACAAGACTAAAAGTAACAAGCCATGTCAAGAGTTTTCTATTATACATAGCTTCAAAAACATTATGAAACATTGAGCAGGTTTTTTTTGGGTTGAAAAATCAAATACAATCTTAAACATGTCTATAAAAATATAAATATAAAATATAAATATTAAAAGTTTTTTTTGTTATCTGATCGCTTTAATTTAACCTGGTGGGAGTTTAAGCTTTTGAATGTACATTTTAGATGTTAGTGTGCCACCTAAACCAGTCAGAAGCCCATTTTTCTAATGTTTGTACTTCCTTAAGAGCCGTTTTACATTTTCTTGTTAATTTAAAACAAGTGTAAAACCACACAAACTCCTATTCTTTTGCGGTATCACTTCTATGATGTTAGTCTTTCTGTAAGTAAAATTAATTGACTGAGTGCGCTCCCAGACACAATTGTAACGCACTGTACAATGCAGATAACATTAAATTATAACTCAAGTAAAGATTTAGTACAGAATTCTTGCATACAAGGATGATCAAACCACAATGTTTTTAACTAGTCCACAAAAGTCAGCAAATTAAAAACTCCAAAGGGAAGCTTTTCAACAGCTTTGGATCCACGGAGAATTGTGGCTCGGAGGCATGAAACTGATGATCTGTCCAGATCAGTAAACAAGGCATTACAGTAATCCAGGCACAGGGACAAAAATGCATCAACAGTTTTCTCCAGATCTGTAGGGTACATCATATGTTGGAATTTTGAAATGCTTCCTAAATGAAAGGAGCATGTGAGTTAATCCCCATGGCAGAATATAATATAACTACAAGATTTCTGAATAAAAGACTCCCTGGTTGTTTTTGGGATGTAATTCAGGAAGAGCTGTGATCAGGGTCTCTGTCTTCTTGGCATTTAAAGGAAGGAAATTGCAGGTCAGCCGGTCTCTGATTCTGGTTAAACAATGGGCTAATCTAGACAGTCTATCCATCTGGAGGAGCTTAAAAGAAAAATATAACTGGGGGTCATCAATGTAAATGTGAAAAAGAATAAAAATTATGAAGGATGCCAGCTAATGGAAGGATGTAAAAAAAAAAAAAATTAATGTACCCAGCACTGAACCCTGTGGGACATCACAGGTTATAAAGAAGCAAACTAGCCAGTCCTGATGAAGGATATCCTATTAGGACAGATAAGAATAAAAACAGTCTATGCAGAGCCAGTGATAACAAGCAGAACCTTCAGCTCAACCAGTAAAATCTTTGTGTCTAAAGTTGCACTGAGAACCATTACAGAAAACATGAAACTTTTTTTCAAAACATAATTTGTGTTTAAAAGTTTAAAGTAGCAATTATTTCTATTTAACAAAATGCTGACTTTAATGCAACATCAAACAACAAAAAAGATATTCTAAACAATTTTTTTCATTGATTCAACATGCCAAGAAATGTCTCATCAGTTTTAAAAAAGTGTTTGCGTAGAACCATCCGCCGCAGGAAAACTATATGAAGTCGGTGAGATAAGGCCACTCATATTTATGCATCAACATTAAGTTAATTTGCATCCCAACCCCCACTGTTTTTACACACCAATAGATGCTGGCTGCTCCAAAAGCAATGCTGCAGTCCCTCTGGAGAAGCAGCCTCTCTTCCTGCTTTCTGCCGAGCTACAAACTGTGTTTCTCCACGTCTCTCTCCACACCACCCACATGCCGAACAGCCTGGCTCACCCTCTGTCTTTCGTGCTTAAATGTAGCGAGTACTTCCATATCCATACCATCGCCTCCGAGGGGGGTGGAAACAGCTCCGTAATGGCAGCCCATATGTGGCCTATTTCTCTCTCACAGTTGCCAATCTCTGCTCTGTGGAAGTAATTCTGGTTGGTTTGATAAAACTCCTCCACTTTTTCTATTTCCTATTCTTACAGTTGACCTCGGAAAGCTGCATTTCACTCCAAACATTTAGCCTCATTAGAAGTGTTTAGAGTCCCTCTCATATTCAGATGGGAGGTTGGGGGGCTTTTAAATCCCATTTTCATCTTGTGTGCAGCAACACAGGTCAGAGATGGGAGAGATAGGCTCCGACTTTGGTTACCTGAAACTGACAGAAGCAGCCACACCCCTCATCACAGTCCGGTAAGAACACTTTCCCTCTCTATCCGAACCTGAAGTTCATTCTTCAGGTTATCCTTCTGCTGTTTTTACTTGGTATGTGAACGCAGTTTGGGCATTTTCCCATATGAGGCCGAGCAGTCATTAGGAGTGGCACAGTGGGTCGGAGTATTGAACTACTACAGCGAGTTGGCTTCTCGGCACATAGCCAAGGATTGATGTGTGAGAAACACCCCTCCCCCCCTCCCACCCCGTTGCCAGAGCTCTGTCTGTACATCTGTCTCTCCTAGCTCCCTCCCTCCCCCAGTCTCTGTGCCACTGCGATGTTATCTCTGAGTCTGTGTGTCTGTAGGCAGGAGGTGACGCAGTGTCTGACTGAATCCAGACAAAGAGACAAACTCATCAGTCAACAGACACAGAAAAGAGAGAGAGCAAGAGAGAAGAGAGAAAGGGGAGTGGGTGGTGGTGGTGGCGGCGGGAGTGGTGGTGGTGGTGGGGGGGGGGTTGGGGGTCAGGCTGGTGGAGGGCTAAACAAAACAGACAAAAGACAGAATGCCAAAACTCTACCAAACACCAAGCAATGGGGGTCTTCTTTTTATTCAAAGGCCCCTCCTACAGCTTTCCAGCCACCGTCCCCTCGACAGCACACACATGAAGTCACACAACCCACTGTCTGAATGTGCAGGAAGCGCTGGGGCCCTGTCTTCCATCCATGCACAGACAGGAGGGGAACGAGGATGGTGGGCCAGACATCTGATCTGTTCTCATCTGCTGACCCAAAATAACAACAAAGTTAAAGCGATAAAACCTTTCTGACCATTTCTGGCTGAAGTTGTGGTGAAATGTCACTCAATAAACGTAAGAAAAAGTAGCACACACAAGGAAGTAAAGATTAAATTCCCATGCATTCTCAGAGCATTACTGCAGAAGTTTTACTGCACCAGTTGGTCGGAAGCTTTTTTGCTTTAATTCAGGAGTTTTTCTTGCTCCAAATTCCGTAGTCTTGCAGTAGTATAATATTTCATTACAATGTGGTTGTATATTTCAGAATTTTAAGATCCTAATTATCCATCGCTGCATTGTTTTTCCAATTCTCATTCTTGTCCACTCTAATTCTTTGCCTTATCATTGTTTTTAATGTGTTCATCTATGTGCCTCTATTTCACTATAACTTTGCTGTTGTTACACTGAAATTGTTCTACTGAAAAATTGAAAATATTGGATTATTCTAGTCTAGTGAAAAACAAGCTGAAATACTTAAGAAAACTTTAAAATATAAAAACACGTGTCCTGAGTTGAAATAATGCAAAATGTCGGTCGGAGATTTCTATTGTTAAACGTTAAAAGACAACAATATCAATATATTTAGGAGTAGCCAAAGTAAAAGACTTAATTCAATTGATTTAACTGCAGCCTTTCTGGATTCTGATGTACATCAGCTTCAGGAACTAAGAAACTAACTAACTCTCTTGAACCATATCATGGAGCTCCACTTCTGTGTGTGCACAATATATACATAAAAACACGTGTGTGTGTGTGTGTGTGTGTGTGTGTGTGTGTGTACCTGTCTCCTTCCCTGGCTGTCTAGTCAGTCAGTCTGGGCTGACCTCTCAGCACTGAAGTGTTCTCTGCAGGTCATTCAGCGCTCACATGAAAAGACGAGTGAAACAGCCAAACCACAGGAAATGCATATAGCCTAAATATATTCAAACAGAACAAGAAAGTTCTCTTTTTTGTGTCAACATGTTTTTTTTATGGTCATCAGAACAGAAAGCTGTTCCCACCTCCTAATTTGGTGTTTTCATGGTAAGATATGGGCTCATCAGCTTTTCAGAGATTACTGTAGGTGCAAATGTAAGATGCATTTCTACAGTTTAACCAAACTATATTTAAAAAGGTCGGCCGTGCCACTCCTGGCTTCAGTAGATTACCCAGGACGATCTTCTTCTTCGGTGGGAGCAACTTCTTTAAGATATCAGCAGGGAAACAACAATGGGATCGTGGCTGGAGGACAGAAGTAATGCATTTCCAGGGACACCAACTGAATGTCAATACAAACCAGCTTTCATTAATTCTTCATAACATGTTCATTACAGAGCATTTTCTTAGTAAAAATCAATAACCATGCTTTAAAGTTACACAGCAACCAGTTAGATAGCTCTGTGCAAAAACAGTAGAGGTGTGCCGATTCACTATTTAATTGAATAATTGCGACGTGAAAAGCGCCTAATCGATGGCGATGAAGGCAAGCATTTCAAACCCGCGGAGTAAATTTTACATTGCATGGCTGAAACGCTAGTTGGCGCCATCATGTTTCCGCCGGTCCGTCCCCTAAAATGTCCGGACGGCACATCGGACTTTCATGTCTGGTCAATTAATTACCATGAATCACTTTTGAAAACCCATTAATCGCTATCGATTCGGCACGTTTCACATCGCAATTAATTGATTAATCGATTTAATCGTGGCACTACAAAAAAAAAGACAAAAATACTCCTCAATAGGCCATGTACACATGTAGCCGTTTTTTTATTTTTATTTATATCCTCACCACCTCGTTAAAAACAACAAAAACTGTCCACACCTAACTGCATAAGTGGGTTGTTAAGCGTTGCTAACCCTAGCCTGTAGGGTGCAGTAGTTCCCCAAATCCTATCCACTCAGAGTAGCTTTCTATGTTCTGACTTCTACATAGAAGCAGTAAGTGAGCTTGTAAAAACAAGCAAGCAAAAAGCACTTGGACAATTGATGATGCCAACACATCTCTGAGGGCATAAATGCTGTTTCCGAGTGTAAACACAGGTCGCACAAATGATGTCGGAGCATTTTTGTCACGGAAAGTGACGTTGCAAAACCAAAAACTCTGGTTATTTCTGTCCACAAGCAAACACTTAAAAAAAAGCGGAGAAAACGCAAATCTTCACTTTTGCATGAGTTTTTAAAAAGATTAGTTTGTGGTGTCGTAAATCTGCATTTTCATGTGGATGACAGGCCAAATCGTAGAAAAATATCTTTGATTTGTGAGATAACCGGCTACGTGTGGACAAGGCAAAAGTCATATTCTTGAGCACACTGTTGTTTCTGTCTCATTAAAAGTCCTAAATTAAAAAAGACAGCAAGAGCCTAAGATCAAACCCATACATAGGAGCAGAAGAAACCCAGTAACTGTTGCTTTAAATGTGCTTTTCCTAAAAAAGAACAAAACAAAAAAAATAGTACATAAATCTGACTATGTGTCATGGAGCTCCATGATATTAGTAAAAACACTGCTAAAAGGTTTAATGATGAATATATTGCTAAATGAAAATATTCTTGACTCCTCTTTTTTTTTAAATGCTCATAATACCACCAGCAATCTTTCTGACGTGTAGGATCTTGATTAACAGGACCTAGATTAGGTGTGGGCATAAATAATTCTGGTCGTCCCAGCATGCCAATTACCTGAAATCTTAAAAAGTATAACACATTGCATTGAAGCAGTCGTTTGCAACATTGACACAGATACTGCAATGATGGTTGCAATTCAATATATTGTGCAGCTCTAGTGTTTGGCGGACATTGTTAGCAAAGAGCAGGGCATTTTGTGGACTTTTAGTAAACACAAAGAGCTGCGGCTCAGCTTGGCTGGCCGACAGAAAAACCAGAAGGGGCAAGGCACCTGCCCCGAGTCACAGCAGTGCTGAACCATGAGCATGACCGTAGTTTTTACCATATTATGGCCCTGATTGGACCTGGGAGGTTAAACTATCGGTATCTGAAGTCAGCAGTTATTACATTAGTACTAACAAAAACAGCTGCATGTGTTAAAAATGGCTAAGAACTGCCATAGTATTTGGGACAATGTGTTTTTAAAAGTAATACATACACAGAGAATTAAGAAGAAAGAAATGATCATGTGTAATGAGACAGGGTTTCCAAAATAGATTTGAGTGTTGAGAGTTCAAGTTTAATTTTGGGACTACTATATTTCACTTTTTGATTTCATTTATGACATTTGACTTGATCATATCTTTTATAGATCATGGCGAAGTAATGCAGAAGCTGTGCCCTGTTTAAATGCCAACGAATAGTAAAAGACTGAATTAATGAGTCTAATTGAGCTGACTGCAATCATGGAGCATAAACAAAGGCAAACGAAACACTTCATGCAGGAATAATAGTTCAGTCAGAGTGGACGAGGGTAATAAATGTGACTCAGATAGAGAGAATAAACTCTTAAAACAGTAAAAGGTAGAACCTGTGATACCTACAGTCAACTTTGAAGGGGTTGGTCTGTTTTCTTCTGGACATAGTATGTCTGGGAGGTGGGGGGGTTAAAGGGCTCCCCGAACCCCCTATGGGTCCCCCTCTGGTCCAGGTGAACTCCGAACCGAGCAAATGTTGAATGAACCAAATTAAACGAGAAACTCTCTGCAGATCATCCGCTCCATCAGAAGAAACGCAAAGCGCAAACGGAGGCGCAAACCAAGACAAATCCACACGCGTCACATTCTTCCAGATGTAGTGAGAAAAAGGTCCAATTCCAGCCGCCGAGAGGGGTTCAAAATGATGCCCAAGCCCGACGACAGACAGACGGCGAGCCGCCCCGATCCTGAGCCGCTCGCAGCTCACAGGAGCGAAGCCCGAGCTCAGCTGATACCGTATGTAAAATATCCGAAGGCTCGCCGAACTGCATTGTGGGGCATGTAGTCAGACCGACAAGAGCGTTTAATGCCGAGGATACGATGAGGCATACAGGAGGAAAAACGAAGTTATTAGTTTCAACCCCTTCTCAAATTTTGGTAAGTGACGCGTATGAATTAATGTGGACAATAAGATACAAATAAAACCACACACAAAAAAAAAAAACATATTACCAACTTTGTATGTATTGATTCCAATTAAAATGATCTTCTTTAATTAAAAACGATTTACAATTTCAAAAATGTTCAAGTAATGATAGTGCCTTTTTCTTGAATCAGATTTAATATGTAAACCTGACCAAACCTGACTTTGTAACATCATGTCAAGGAATAGGTATGTTGAATTTTAGGAATTAAAACTTATTTTCTTTCTCCCACACACTAGATTACCGATCAGTTCACCACTCTAGGCAGTCATCAGATACATTCTGTCAAAGCCTTGAATAAATAAATACATTAACTGATTCATTAATTAACATTATGGAGATTAAGCAAACATTCTGTGTGTGCTATAAAATAAATATAAATATTCAGGAGAGCAACAAAGCAAATCCAAACAAAAATATATTTTAGAAATTCCCCTTCAATAATCTCAATAAATTAGGAGCCTATTTATTTGATAAATGATAAATTAATGAGGTCATTTGATATCCAGAAAACGTGTTAGCGCTCTCTTGTGGACAGAATATGCAATTTACACAGCAAACCATGGCATTTCTGGCAAAGATGGAGGAGAACTCAAGTTCGCGTTGACACTTTTTACTATGCTTATTCTTTTTATTCTCTTTTTATTTTGTTGAGTAATACTGTGATTTTTCAGGATTAATATCACTTTGATTTAAGCTCCTCTGTCACCTTAAAGGATTGTTTGGAAACACCCAGAGAGATCTTTGACTCAGACCACCTAATGCCTGGCTCCATTCAAAATAGAAACCACCAGCAGGGGTGTGAGTCAACAGATGTCTTAGAGGGAGTGCTGTTAGTTAAGTCATATGATAAGCTTCTGGGTTGGCAAGTCAAACTGTAAAAACGTGTCCTTATAGGTGTGGACATGGGAAAACTCAAGTCCAAAACATGCGCTATTAATTTAAACACTGATCGGTTTAAATGAAGTATGTCAACCAATGCAAACAGGGCTGGCCAAAGGTTGTGTGATGCCTCAAGCAGAATATGATTTAGGGGCCCCTCTTCCTGTTAAGAGTATCAGCACCACTAACAGTGTTTCAGTGCAAATTTGGTGGAATCTGGAAGAGGGGCCCAAGTTTAATTGGCTGAGCAAAAAAATAAAATAAAATCACAGTTAATCAGTTATTTGCTAAAAATGTATTTGTGAACAAACCAAGTTTAACAACAAAGATTAAACTCATGGACTCATAATCTGGTCAAACTATGAAGATTGTTCTTTGCACTTTTACGAAGAAACCCGCAAATTCCTTTAAATCTCAAATTTAAATGTTAAATAATTCAAAATCCTTTGATTTAGCTATGCTTAAACCGTTAAATAAAATTTATTAATATTCTTATTCACAATAAACAAATGTAAAAATTCTAGATCTATGGTCTTGTGTTAATATTTAAGGATTTATGGGGGGGTCAGGGGCCCCTAATCAGTTGCTTAGTTAGCTTATGCCTGACTGCAAATAAAATACCAAAGGAAACTAATGTTTTATCAAAAATTGAACTTCCAATATCATCCTATATAAAAAATAAATTTTATCTTTATATTCAATTTACAATTGCTAAACACTGAATAGACAGTCTACAATACACAATAGCTTATTTTACATCTAAATATAGTTTATTATTATACCGTTTTTCCACCTGCCAATAAATCAGTCATATTATGAATCCGAGCTCTTTAAATACAAGAATACTTTCATAAAAATCCAACCAAGTGATTCAGTGCAGCAGGAGCCTAAAGAACTATTTCCTGGATAGCTCAGTAACAACACTGGGGGGCGCTACACACCAATGTCATAGGGAGCGCATGTAGTCGTCATCACTGAATGCCACGAGTAAACTGACCGCAGCACGACACCTGCACGGTTAAAAATGTACACATCCGCAGGGTTAAGCGAAAATATGCCATCTCAACAAAATAAGCTCGCAGCACCATGAAATACGGGAATTTCATAACAGCGATGCTTAAAGTGACGTTAAATGTAAAACTAAAAACAGATCGACGACAGCTAGCTGGCTAACATGCCGAATGTTAGCCCTTTATATCAATGCAACAACGGTGGAACCTACCAAGCTCACACAGCAAAAAGTAAATGAAAAACAATATTTTAGCCACAACCACCTAGACACAAGTATCATGACAATACATAAATAAGTGAACTATTACCCATGTCGTCCAGTGAACACTGGCATATCAGGTGAGAGTCTCGCTCAGAGGCAGATTGTGATGAGCTCCTCTGGTCCAAGCTAACGTTACTGTATGCTTTAACTTGGGCAAAGCGTCGAGTGTGGCAAGCCATTGTAGCACTGAATGAAAACACAGCTATTCAGATAAAATTTCATTTGTAGAGGATTGTTCATGATGAAATCAGCACAAAGTGCTTTACACGATTAAAACAAAAATATGAACAGATTAAAAACAAAGAAACAAAACATATTTAAAGCAAAACCCATCACACACAACCAGTAATAACTCAACTCTTCACTCCAGAAACACTGCTCAATCCATTCATATCTATTTAAGTGAACATACAATAAAAATAAACATCTAGAAAGTGTCAATACTTTGAATTTAGTTAGGAATTGCATTCCTGTTTGTCAAAATTATGTTTTACAAGTCATTTTTAAGTAAAATATCTCAAATAATGTTCCTAATGTTAGAAAAGGGCACAGATTTGAAAAAGATTCAAGGGGCCCCTTTCACATTTATTGACATGATCATATGAAACAGCACAAATCTTATTTGCAGTCAGTTGCCTTTTTAATGCTTATTTTGGCATTAAGTCAATATCAGATTGAGAACAAGCATGCAAGTCACATTTGGACTAGTCCGATATGGAATTAGGGCTGCACAGAGGCGCAGTTGGTAGCGCTGTGGCCTTGCAGCAAGAAGGTCCTGGGTTCAAATTCCAACCTCCAACCTGGGGTCTTTCTGCATGGAGTTTGTATGTTCTCCCTGTGCAAGCGTGGGTTCCCACCAGGTACTCCGGCTTCCTCCCACAGTCCAAAAACATGACTGGTAGGTAATTGGTCTCTCTAAATTGCCCTTAGGTGTGTTCTTGTATAGCTATCCTATTTAGGACCTTCTCTGGCATATTCGGTAACCTTCTGAAGACCGATGGACCTTATAGGGACCAAAGCCTGGTCCTAATATGGTGGACCCCCTTTTTTAGGCTTAGGAGTTAGGTTTAGAGGTATGGTGTGAATTATGTTTTGGTTAAGGTTAATGGTTAGGGTAAAGGTTTGGGTTAGGCACAAATGCAGCTATTAAAATGATAGGAAGTCAATATAAAGTCCCAATATGGGTAGCAATACAGACCAATGTGTGTGTGTGTGTATGTGTGTGTCTGTGTGTGTGTGTGTGTGTGTGTGTGTGTGTGTGTGTGTGTGTGTGTGTGTGTGTGTGTGTTGTTTGTCTTGTGCCTCTGTGTTGCCCTGCAATGGACTGGTGATTTGTCCAGGGTGTACCCAAACTCTCACCCGATGATAGCTGGAGATAGGCACCAGCCCCCCACAACTCTGCAGATGATAGACAGGTATAGATGGATGAATGTGGAATGAATTATTCTGTACTGATTACAATCTTGTAAAATCACAATTTGTGATTACTTTGTGAAAATGAAGACTCTATCTATCTATCTATCTATCTATCTATCTATCTATCTATCTATCTATCTATCTATCTATCTATCTATCTATCTATCTATCTATCTATCTATCTATCTATCTATCTATCTATCTATCTATTTCTCCTAAAAGTAATTATATTGTAGCATTCATGTTCTTTTTGATTAGGATTTTGTTTATATCTACAATTTATATCAGGAGCAATCATAACATCTAAAAGTCGTCACCTGAAACATTTCAGGACTTTTAGACATTGTAACCCGACTAGTTTTACCCAGATTGCATATGTTATGTATTGCATATGTATGCAAATGCATATGTTATTTTAGCTCCCATTACTTCAAATGGTAAAATTTGTGAAAAAAAAAAAAAAAAAGCACTACTATTGATTATATGCTACAACCACCTGCCCTACTCACATCTTTCACCAACCTCTGTCAGCGTAATCCTCCGCCTGCAGTAGATGTTCTGAGGCTGGAGTAGCCACCATTTTGCATGTCTAGTGTGTTCCTCCCTCCATTGCTAATAGAGACGACTCCAGTTCTTTTCTGGTATCATTACGGCTCGTAAGTACATTTAGAAAGTACCCTATAGTCACAAATATGTGGGAGTATCTCTGTTTGTACTTAAATACGGGTGCGATTGATTGTACTTGCGATGTCAACTGTCAGTGAGGCGCTGCATAGGAAGTCGCAGCCCTCGGTGCACCGGGGTTGTGCCTGTCAGCAGCTAAGTTGCTGGGCTTGGTATGTACAGTGCTGTAGTGTGACTACTTACTAAGTCATAATAGTAACAACTTAAAGCGGTCGGTTATTGATATCATTTTCTTGATAAGTGAGAAAAAACACGAGTCGTCCTTTAATTTCGACGATAACTGATGTATTTGACAGAAAAATGTCAGGTAGCTAGCTTAACGCTATGAAGGCCTAAACTGCATCATGTTCAGATCAATCGGTAATTAGAGGGGGAGTTCAAGAACCCCTGTCGTGTTTTCCAATCGTCTGATGTAACTCTGTCAACATAAACATTAGTTAAAGGGGACTTTTTCTGTCACGGTGACGCTGGGATGTCAAACTGATACCTTGCCCTTTCAAGTTCCCCATAAACCAGGGTTAGCTGATAGCTACTTCTTCACAGGTGTGCTTTTGCCTCCGTAACTTCAGACATTGTTCTGCGAGCTCGGGAAGGACACTTAACTACGTTTCGACGACGCGTAAAACCCTTCTCCCTGAAGTGGACGTCGCATTTGGGAAAACCAGGAAGCCATCGGTGGCTTTTCCTAATGTGCTGACGACGTGGAGCTGGAGTTTTAGGAGAGTCTTTCTTAGCGCTGACACCGAGATTTAACAGACTACTGCCATTCACGCTTTTATTTAACACATAATGGTCTTGTTGGTGTCATTAGTTGCATCAAGTATGTTATTGTTGAGGAAGTCAGCTGCAAGTAGGAAGTGAACTAACCCCGGTGACGTACAGCAGGTGTAGATGGGCTTTTCAGGAGTGTCTCACTTCTTGGCATTCACGCACTTTCCACAGACTCAGCTGACGCTTGAACCTGTCATGTAGTCATTTAACAGTCATTTCTATGCAATTGTCTGCATAATTTAGTTAGTTGTTTGTGTTTCGATTAGGGCTTTTCTTTTTCACATTTTGCAATGACCTGTTTCTAGATTTAGATTCCAGTCTATTCAGGTTTAACAAAAACATGCATGTGAGCTGCCCATGGGGATGAGAAGGTTTTGCAGCTAAACGCATCATTTTGTTGCTTTCTGAAAAGCAATAGCTGCATTTAAATCATAGCGTAAAGCTGCCATTTTCTGCTTTGATTTAACTTGAGGTGGAAAACAATGTTGAGATGAGGATGCGCGCATGTATGGCCGCATTAGTTGGATGTTTGTAAACAAAGTCGAGTCAAACTTGATCGAACCCTTATGCGGAAAATAATTTTCAGGCGATTATGTTGTAATTAGGACAGCCATCATTAGCATTTCTGTTTCTGGTACACACATATAGCCTAAACTCAGCATTTGGCTGGTCTATTTTGCCTACTATTCATTTTGTCTGACCAGTGTTGGGGCTGAGTTTCAAACGGATAATAACTGTAGATGCGATGATCTAATGAAAAAGCTCCCTTACAACTTTGGTGTAAACATTTAGGCTATGACTTAATTCAGGCTCTCATTGCTAAAGTAGCCTTTAGACGATGCATAACAGCCTAATTGGACTTCGAGTAGACAACCACTCCTCAATCCCCAAAAGAAAAAAAGACACCAGACCCTATGGCAACATGCAAAATAGAGAGGTAGGCTCAATGAGGAGGAGAGACTGCTTCTTACTCAGATTGCAGCTTTTGCCAGTGCCAATCTAATTCAACATTAACATGCAACATATTATGTTTAAGACAACACAGCCATGATCTTATTTAACACAGGGTGTTTATGACTTTTGCTAACAATAGCCTACTTTACATATTACGTCACAATTTAGCCACGCAAGTGCTGCTGGGTGCTAATGCTAGACAAACAAACCTGCATTTACCAATTTATAACGCACAGAGTGCTTGGACGTCGATGTGAAGGCAGAAATTATATGTGAAATTTAAATGCATCTCACAAATGAGCAAATATAAAATGGAGGAGGTTGTTTTGATGAAGAAAGACACACCGGGGACTTTTCTTGATGGTGGCCTTGCTAATTATCGATTCCCAAAACTGAAGCGCGGCTCGAATGTCTCGGTCAAAGAAAAGCGGGTCACTACGAGAGGTTATTGAAAAGGTAAAAATACAGGTTTATCCTGGAGTGGATGTTGGTAAATGGTATGAACTGATAAATAAAGGACTCGCTAGCCAAACAACACCTGTTACAGCCGTTACCATGACGACTCCTGACAGCAGCTGGTCCACAAAGTTTCTAATTTCACTGAGAGTAAATCGAACTGGCAAAAGGTTCGTTTGACATATGAAATATATGTAGTTTGTGTTTTTTGTACCTTTTTATCATGTTTTTTTCTTTTTTTCCGCATGATTTGTTTCTCATAACTTTCTCCGACATCCCATCTGGGTATCTAGAGTCTGATTTGAACAACCTCTAACAGCAGTGCTTAGTTTGTTCCCGTTTGAACATCTTTAGGAGACGAAACTACAAGTTTGTGAAGATGGGAACGACTCCGACCCGTAGGGACCAATGCAAAATGCGCGTTTGTTTGTCTAGGGCTACCTCCCAGAATGCATTGCGATGTTACTTCACAATCTATTTTTTAGCTGCTGTGAAAGGTGCTATTATAGGATTAATTTACTTTTCCCCTAGACATAAATGACACAGAAATGGGGCTGCTGTAGAAGTCTGTGTGATGGTTATTAAAAACACTAGCTTAAATATGTATGCCATTTACAGGCACCAAGAGTGACCACACTGCAATTGTTACTTGTGTTTTATATGTTGATTTGGTTACCTTGCAAAGGCTTGGTCATGATTTCTTCTTTATCTAAGTAATTAAAACAACAAAGTTTAACCATCTGCTGTTGAAAATCCCCGTGATGCATTTGGTGATTTCATATTAAACTATCTAAAGTGGTGCTTGAGCTCCTTTTATATTTGCTATGAGTCAGTAAATCAACTCCTCTGAGGTAAATTAGAGTAGAGAGTTGTTTTTTAAATTGTTGCCAGATGCTAAAAATCTCATCTAGACTGTCTGTAGACTGAAAGTGTTCTTGAAGATGGACCTGTAGGCTTTGATCTTTCTGTTTTTAATATTTTTTTTGTTAAGTGCAAGGTGCAAACCTTCTGTGGGATCTGCTAAGCTTCTCATTCTGGCGTTGGTGTTTGTTCTCCCTGATGACCAACTAATACATTTTTTTATAGGGATCAAGAAAACACTTTAGTATTTGTGATCTATCTGATACAATTTTTCTTCTGAATTCAACTCCCTGTTTCAGTCTAGACAGGGCAATTACAGAAAATAGCAGTGATGGGTGTTTTAAAAAAATAGACGTTGATTGTTGCAAATTATATTGTTGCACTGCAAAAAACATGGTACTGTAGTTTAATCAGCTCCCAGCAGTAGATGGATTTACCTTTTGTGTTGATTAAAAGCACCACAAGAGATGCTTTACCATGATTCATAGAGGCCAACACTGGGTCCTTTAAGCTAAGGTAATTTAAATGGCATTAGAACAGACTCTAGGTCTCTGGTTTTATTAAAATTTGGCCTTGCCTCCCCACACTCTCTGTTCCTGTTTGATCCAAGTGAATTCTTAGAATAACAGCAACCCACCACCTTTTTCTCAACAAAGGACCTTTCCCCCCCCCCAAGTCTAGGTTCTTAGTTCTCCGTCAGCCGATACCATAACTAAAAGGTTGATATGATCAAATCAGGACTTGTAAATTAAAAAGTTGCAAGGCATTTCTTTTCTTTTTTGCTTGCTTAGTTAAACCGTTACCCAGATCTCAGAAGCATCAACATGATCTAGATATAAGACATGCTTACTCATATTTTAGGCTTACAGTGTCTGTGTGTACTGTTCAGCGCTAGTCTGTGTGATGATGGGTAAGTTTTATTTTTAGAGAGCGACACTCGCGTTTGCATGAATCTGACTTTATACAGTGACAGATGTTCTGTCGAAAAGAAATAAACACTGTGGGTAATTTTGTACTAATTTTAAGTCATTTTTATGGTAACTTTTATTATTGCATAAATAGCACAGGACAGTGTGATCAAATCCAAGTGTCACCTGGATATGCTATTAAAAACATCAAATCAACTGGTTAGTGAGAGTAATTGGGCTGAAGGGGCAAACATTAATTTGATGGTGGTTAAGAACTGATCCTGAATATGTCATAAACTTAATTATCTCACATCTTTGACTGTCGGTTCGGTTGTGTGATGTTATGATTAGCTCAGATAACGTGTTGGCCGGCTCTATTTAAAATCCTACCAGTGTTGCACCTTGTTAATTAAAAGTACTTAAATGATTTTGTGCCAGTGGTGCGTTTGACAGTTTATAGGGATTTTCTAAAGTTCTTTGTGACGCTCACTGTGTTCCCTTTTAACAAACATCCTCTCCATTTCATGAAATCAATGGTAAAATACGTGCGCTTTAATGGTAATTACCATATCTTTTGTCGCTTTGCACCTTCATTACGTTACTGTGTTCTTCCTGATAAAAGGTTTCCATTACAAATGAAGACAAAATCTACATTTATCTAAATTAGAAGGCTGTATTAATGAGGCTTTTAGTTTGATATTACATTACTAAAAAATCTGGTCAGAAATTGTAATAACAGTACAGAAGTCAGTCTCTTTTTATGTAGTGAAAGAGTTTAGTAGTCTGAAGTGGATATTTGATAGCCACCTATAGTCCTGCTCTCTGTGTGGTTCTGTGCGAGACACATACGGGCATATTTAGCATAGTGTTGACATGAAAAAAATGCTGCCTTGGGGCACTTCTTGTAAAGCTATGTAGAGGAGCACTGAGCACTGGACATGCTTTGTTGGGTTTTTAGATGTAGTGGTGCTGAAGCAATCCCTTTTTCAAAATCCTTTTTATAAGTTTGTTCTGCATGGTGGCATCCTATGTTTGACTTTTTCCAATTTTGATAGAATTTAGCTGCTTTTGCATTAACTACGCCGGTTTTATTATCTTACCTATGGAAGCATTACAGAGGCAGTAAAGAGTTGCCACACTTTAAATGTGTGTATAGTTGTTAGGCCGGCTATAACCAGTCTACAGGTGCTGGCTGGCCTGTTAATCATACTAACCTGAGCTGCTGTCTTTGTTTTTACTCATTTGTTATATTTTACTGTTAGGAGGATGTGAAATCTTCCATCTTCTAGTTGGGGTTTTGTTGACGTTTTGAAGAGGGTTCCCAGTTATCTGTAGAGCTGCGCTTCAAGACTTTGAATTGATGATTTTGTACAATGTATCAGGTTTTAAACTATTCACTCGCAGTATAAAAAATCAGCAGCCTGTACTTTCAAACTGATTATACATTTTTGTCACTTTTTGCCTTTTTTGTGCTGTTGGATTTTATTTTTAATTGTAATGTTTGGTATTAAGTGAGAAATTTCACAACAACGCATGTTGTCTTCATAAATATTTAAAACTTCTCCCTCCTAGAAGCTTCTCCGTGGAGGGAATTAAATTTCACATGTCGTTCTCGTCTGTTTCTGCTCCTAGTTCTGCTAAGGAGTACAGTGCTGGATGAAACCTTATTGAATCCTAAAATCAAGTCTTTAACAACATAACTGGTAATATTTATGAAAAGCAAAATTGTGTAACACAAAGTTATTTTCACTAAGAGTGAACTTCAGGTGAAGATAATTTGGAAGAAATTCAGTTTATTCCAAAAAATTAATGAACGTAAATTAACATTTTTGACTATTTACAACATATTTGGTAGTTTGAGTGATTAATCTTTGTTTTAAACCTCCACTCTTAAATTACATAATATATTTTGTGATTTAAGTAATTGTTGCTGTATGTTAAGTCATAGAGGACTGACTTCTGTTTTGAGTGTGATGTGGTCTTGTATCGGTAGGTAACAAACTTTTTCGATTTTCTGTGTGTTTTCCAGAGAATGCCAGCTCCGATCAGACTGCGGGAGCTGATCCGGACCATCCGGACAGCACGGACCCAGGCAGAGGAGCGTGAGATGATCCAGAAAGAGTGTGCTGCTATCCGCTCGTCTTTCAGAGAGGAAGATAATACATACCGTTGCAGAAATGTGGCGAAGTTACTTTATATGCACATGTTGGGCTACCCAGCCCACTTTGGGCAGGTATGTGGGCTTGCAGTGTGAGGAGGACTGAGAGGATTAAATCTCGTTTGATTTTCAAAGATGATGTTGTTTCAGAGACTGTAACCTCACTATATTGTGACTCATTGTCTTGTTTATAGCTGGAGTGTCTGAAGCTGATTGCATCCCAGAAGTTCACTGACAAACGGATAGGTTATTTGGGAGCTATGCTGCTTCTGGATGAGAGACAAGATGTTCATTTACTAATGACAAATTGCATTAAAAAGTAAGTGAAACTCAAACTACATAGAACTGCAAAATGTTACACATGCAGTTTGGTGATTTAGATCTAAACACAAACCTCAAGTTGTTTACTACTGAAACTTGCTTCTTCCTCACTAAATCATAATCTTTATAATGAGCTCTGTCTTCATGTGGTGCTTTGGGTTACAACATTTAGAACTGTTCCCAGTTTTATGCTACTGCGTTTCCATGGCTAATGTGATTCGTTTCTTCCATCACCAGTGATTTGAATCACAGCACACAGTACGTCCAAGGCTTGGCTTTGTGTACTTTAGGCTGCATGGGGTCCTCGGAAATGTGTCGTGACCTGGCAGGGGAGGTAGAGAAGCTGCTTAAAACATCCAACTCATACTTGAGGAAAAAAGTAAGCTTCACTTTGTTTTGTTTTAAGATTCTATGCTTTTTTCTATTTGGGAGTTAGTGTTGTGGATAGAATTTAAAGATGAGTTACAATAAGAAGTTATGTTGAAGCATCTCTTTTTTTTTTCTTTCTTTTTTTTTTCAATATTTGTCAACAGGCAGCATTGTGTGCAGTTCATGTCATCAGGAAGGTCCCAGAGCTTATGGAAATGTTCCTTCCAGCCACAAAAAACCTGCTGAGTGAGAAGAACCATGGTAAGTGGAAACGATTTGTTAGGAGCCAGTTGATGTCTTCCTGGGAAATGAGGTTCTCCCACAGAAATGCCGGATTCATCCAGTTTCCTACGACTCGTGGTGCCTTGTTGAAACCAGCAAACCTCTGATATTCTTTGCATATGGCATTAGAATTAGAATAAATGAGCCTGCCATACACTTTGATTTGTGTGCAACCCATCTTATAAAGCATAGGGCAAACCATAAGATAAAATAAAATATAATAATAAGCAATTTTCTCTGTTGGACAGTCTATTTTTTTTTTTGATGAGATGGCCATAAAATAAGACTTCTGCATTTGATTGCTGCAGTCATTTTCTTCTGGCCCTTTGACTAGCTGTTTAAATGGCCACAGTTTCTTCTATTTTTTTAAAGATTTTGTTGCATCAGTAACTTGACAGAAGGGCAGACAGAGAAGGGGAAGGTGTGGAGTAAATGTCTTCATCTCAAACCAGCTTCAAACCTTTAAACTTTTGTGTTTTTAAACTGAATTACTTTTGAAATTTAATTGTTTAAACTTCAATTTGTAAAACTTTATCGACTTATAACTGTCCCTTAAGTCAAAGTTTTTATCAGTCCAACACTCAGGTCAGGATGAGAGGATCAGAGTGATAAACTTAGAACGGATTTATTGGATCAAGTCTTCTGTTAAAATCCTGATTAATTACAATATCACTGGAAAATATATTTCAGTAATTCAAAATTGAAACCCGTATATGGATTTTTACACAGTGATAATATTGACTTCTTTATTGCCGATAATTTTGATGATTATACTTTGCAGCTAATGAAAACCACATTCAGTTTGTGAGAATATAGAATATTACATAATGCCAATAAAAAATGACTTTTAATACTGGAGTTTGGCATACTGAAAAGTTGCTCTAATAGCGGGTTTCAGCTCATCTGCATTGTTTTGTCTGATGTCTCTCCTTCTCCTCTTGACAATCGTCCGTAGATTCTCTGTGGAGTTTAGGTCTGGAGAGTTTGCTGGCCACACAAGCGGAGTGACACCGTGGCCACTCTGCTGTGAGGCAGGTCTTGGTACCAGGTCCTGCTAGGGAGGGAAATCACAATTGCCCTAAAACATGTCGGCAGAGATTTCATAGATTTCTGCACTGGCTTACGACTTGATAAAAACACAGCGGACTCACACCAGCAGATACTGAATTACTTTTTTACTTTTCAAATATATTTACATTTTTGATATGCACCTAGATATTGTTGCAAATAATCAACATCTCCTTGTTATCTGCTAGTGTTTTTTAACGTATGTAAATATTTCAGTAGCAGGGTGGTGGCCTTCTACTGTTTAGTTGGCCATCGCTGAGACTTGTTAATGTGGATGAGTTATTTTGCCTCGTAAATTCAGAGATGCAGTGAGTGACCTTGTGAAATACAGGAATATTATGTTATTGCTCATTGGGCCGCAGTATAAAACGACTGAGACAGACTGGCACAGGTGCACCCAAAAAAGCTAGTTAGGACTGTGAAACAGATCATCAGGACCTGCAGTCAGGCATTAAATGACAATAATGGATGCAGACTACAGTCACAAGTATTGATGAGCCATTTGGGGATTAAATGTAAATTAAAATAACCTTTCCTTTCTGTCCGCTCAGGTGTTCTGCATACATCTGTTGTTCTCCTCACCGAGATGTGTGAAAGAAGTCCTGATATGCTGGCCCACTTCAGAAAGGTACAGATTGTCTTGGACAAAAAAGTAAAGCAATTACTTGCACATTTGTCTGAAACTCATGTCACATTTCATTCTCCTTCAGTTGCACATTTTATTTTTTAGGACTAAGACTGGCAAATGTTAAACCAGATTATAATAGTTTCAAAATATCTTTAAACCCGTCCCACTGTCTTTTTCCCCCCCTGTTGTTTCTCAACTACTCCTGTTCCTCTCCTATACTAGTGTAACAAAGTAGGCCAGAAGCACCACGTCTCATGCTCATATTCTGAACATTATCTTAAGCTCTCTGAAAGTGAATGATTTTCCAGTTTCCCCTCCCTAACATCTACTTCATATTTTTTCTGTCATTTGTCTTTGTTACAATTCCTGCATTGTGTTAGAATGAGAAGGTAAGAGTACATTCTGATCTCATAGCTGGTGCATGCTGTTAATAGTTATCACTCCTCACGGTCACCTCACACGTAACCAGATTTGTGTTCAGTAATGTCATGTTGTGTCTTAAGTTAGAGTTTTGATTTTTGTTTATATTGTACAGTGACCATTACTCTGTCAATGTTTAAATATGATACGAAACTGTTTTTGATCCATTCGTCAGAAACATTTCCCACTGTTTTTAATGTGCAACACATTTGGTCACAGTCTACTTAAAATTATCTTAAAATTGGTGGTTTTCATTTGTTAGCCACAGGTGGCACTAGAAACAAGATAGAAACCTTTCCGGTGTAACAGTACCTGCATTAGGCCTGTATAGGTTTACAGACATGGCAATGGGATATCATATTAAGATGTAGAGTCATATTTGCCCATATTGTAAAGTTTTCTTGTCTGTTTTCAGCAGCATTTATATTTCTATGCTATAAGCCTGGTCTGGAAGTTGTCTACACATCTTTAACTAATAGGCTTAAAAATGCTCTTTCTTTTTGGTTTTAGGACTATAAAAATCCTAAAATGACTCTAGAACAGGGGTGCCCAAAGTCAGTCCTAAAGGGTTAGGATCCTGGATGTTTAAGTTTTTTCCCTGGTTCAACATACCTGAATCAAATGCTGGCTTGTTAGCGGGCCTTTGCAGAACTTTGACATGCTAAGGAGGTAGTACGACCATTTGAATCAGCTCTTTTGGAGCAGAGACTCATCTAAAACTGGCAGGACACCAGGATAGGAGTTGGAATTTGACACCTCTGCTCTGGAAACATTTTATCTGGTTTATTTTCTTAATCAGATGCCAAGCTGCTCTTTTTTTTATTTTTTAAGATATCACTAACAAAGGAAACTACTTTTTGTTTGTTATCCAGTGTTTAAGAAGTAGTTTTTGTACATTTCTTTGTAAATAAGTTGTTTAAAATGAAAACTTTTCCTCTTTCACATTTAAATAGTTTAAACCAATTGATGCCAAAATTTGACATTTTGCTCCCTCACCAATTTGTATGCATTTCTTGTCATTTTTGTTCCAACTTCCATTTTGTATCCATGCATATTGCTATTAAATATCAGCTTAATTCTTTATATATTTGAGTATTTCTAATAAGTGCCTTGAGATGACATCTGTTGTGAATTGGCGCTATATAAACTGAATTAATAAATTAAGATACATAAAAAAGAGCGAATCTCACCTATAACTTCAATTTGTTTATTTTAAAAACTTGTATTACTACTTTTATTTTAATTGATTGTGGTTCTATGACAGTACGGACCAGTTATGTGATATGATCAAACTAAAATGACTCGCCACGACAGCCTGCTGGTAGATACTAATTATTGGAGTCCCAACACTACATTTTCTTTAAGCAGACTAAGAATGTTGAAAATATTTTTAAAGATTTTGGTTGTTTAAGCAGGTACAAATGTTCACCAGCACCCCTTTAATTTCACACCCTAACAATATAGATTAATATATTTTCTTCACCATTGTTAATCAAAACTTCAACACCTTTTCACTCCCCACATTTGAATATCTGTCCCTTTTATTATCAGTAAAATTAAGTCTATAAACATTGCTCCGGTATAAATTTTGGATCCATGCATAATATTGTGGCATCTCCTCTTTTTATTTATTTTTTATTTTTTATAGTTGGTTCCACAGTTGGTGAGAATCCTCAAGAACCTAATAATGTCTGGATACTCTCCTGAACATGATGTGTCCGGCATAAGCGACCCCTTCCTGCAGGTAAATCTTCATTATTTAAACCTCATCCACCCACAAATGCGGATTTGACTCAAAAAGTTTTTACTATAATTATTAAACAAATATGGATGTGCTGAAAACTCATTTCTAATTGTTCATACCAACATAACTATTATTTATTTAATAAGATGCTAAGATTTAGAACAGTTTTAGCATCTACTGTATAACATAAATTAAAAATAGTGATGCTGCTGGTATTATTAATTTATCAAGCTCATGAGGACTGGATTGCTGTTATGAATGGTTGTTTATTCCTTAGGTGCGGATATTGAGACTACTGAGAATTTTAGGCAAGAATGATGATGACTCCAGTGAAGCCATGAATGACATTCTTGCACAGGTTAGAATGAGTTATTTAATACGTTGATATATGTATTGTCATTTTAAAAGGGCATTGCTTAAACGTGGGTCACCAATGATCCTTTTCAGGTTGCTACAAACACAGAGACGAGTAAAAACGTAGGTAACGCAATCCTGTACGAGACTGTACTTACCATAATGGACATCAAGTCTGAAAGTGGACTGAGGGTAAGTTTTTGTTTTTAAGGCAAACCTCAAGAGTTTATTTTTCTTATTTTGTTCTTCTAAATACCTTTTTATCTTACAGGTTTTGGCCATTAACATATTAGGTCGTTTCCTTCTTAACAATGACAAAAATATAAGGTAATTACTTCACTTACCATACTTGATTTTTCAAGAGTTGAATTAAAACAGATGATGTTAAATTCCAATTAATCTCTGCAATTACAATTAAAAACTTATTGTTCCAGATATGTGGCATTGACTTCTCTACTAAAGACGGTACAAACAGATCACAATGCAGTGCAGAGGCATCGGAGCACCATTGTGGACTGTTTAAAAGACCTGGACGTCTCCATTAAGAGGTCATTCACAAAGCTCGCATTACTTTGATTATACTTTCCCTTGTCGTCTTGTGTACTTGCTTTTGACTTGATGCTTTGATTTCTGCTTAGACGTGCGATGGAGCTGAGTTTTGCCCTCGTGAACGGTAACAACATTAGAGGCATGATGAAGGAGCTGCTCTACTTCCTGGACTCCTGTGACCCAGAATTCAAGGCAGACTGTGCATCAGGAGTGTTTCTAGCTGCTGAGAAGTATGGCCATACATCCTTTCGGCTACTTTATATTAATGCCCCCCTCTGTCATGGGCAATGTCATTTCAAGCTTTTACTTTAAGAATTACAGAATACAGTCCCTTTGCTTTACCCCATCTGTAAATCCAGTTTCAAAAAGTATGAAATGCTGTATGATGAAAAAATGAGTGATCCATCGTCTGACAGACTTTGCTGATACCATTTGTTTTCTGACGGCATTTGTCTCCTTCCTGTCTCCACAGTGTTTTCAATTTATTCGACAAATGTTTGCATTTTTTTGTTTTACAGATATGCTCCTTCAAAAAGATGGCACATAGACACCATTATGAGAGTACTGACAACAGTATGTATGCTACAGAAACTCTCCAGGGCCTAAAGTAGTGACCAGAATACCAGCAGTCTAGTTTGAATTTCTCTCTGCATCTCTGTTCGTCGTTTAGGCGGGGAGCTACGTGCGAGACGACTCTGTTCCCAACCTGATCCAGCTCATCACAAACAGTGTGGAGATGCATGCATATACGGTTCAGAGACTATACAAAGCATTGCTGGACGACATTTCACAGGTCAGAGAAGCTCTGGTTTGATCTATTAATTAGTTTGAGCCATGAACCTGATGTATCTAATCAACATTTTGCATTTCAAACCACGTTTACAATCCACAAGTAACTTTGTTGTATTTTCTGTCTGTCTTCCAGCAACCTCTTGTGCAGGTTGCATCATGGTGCATAGGAGAATATGGAGACCTTCTGGTGTCAGGACAGTGTGAGGAAGAGGAACCCATCCAGGTATATTTGGAGAAACCCTTCCCAAGCATCAAACAAACTTTACTGGAACACACTAGTGAATGTTGTGGTTTTCTTCTCCTTTGTGAATTAAGGTGACTGAGGATGAAGTTCTGGATGTGTTGGAAGGTCTTCTGGTGTCCAATCTGTCTACGCCTGTGACCCGGGGCTATTCCCTCACCGCTATCATGAAGTTGTCTACTCGTTTCAGCAGTGTAAAGTGAGTGAATCTTCCCCTCCGTTGTTGTTTTTCCGTTGGTTTCCTGACGAGACCATTTTTTTCTGCAGCAGTTTTATTCTAACATTTTATTACGGTCAGCCTTTATATTCAAAGATTATACATCATTCAGAATAATTTAATATTAGCTTAGTTGGAATGCATTCACATGATTTATTTTGTGATAAACGTGTTTATTGAGAACAGCTGTGCAAGTGAAGCCATATCCAGCACAACTTTTGAAAAGTCTGTGACATTTTTGATTCAGATTATTAAAAATAATAAATACCATGAACAGAATTATGGTCATAATGCAAAGTTACTTGTTCTTCTACAGAAAGCAAAATAATTTTTCAGACTAAATTTCTAAATTGGTGCTTTGCTTCTGCTGCAGTATCCACTAGCACAGCAGTAGGATTTATTTATTGAACTTTTATTGCACATTTCATTCTAGAGATGATGTTAATTATTTTATTTTTTTTAAGGAAAAAATATTTACTCTAAAAATAATTTCACAGTAAAACATTTTTTTTATGTTTTACATCCTTTTGAGCCACAAAAGATTACAAGCCATTTATTTTGAAGTGTATCGTTTCTTGTTTTGCCCATATCACTTTGGAGCCATGGTTAAAATAATGATTAAGTCGTACTTTAAGGTTTGGTTGGAATTTGGCTGAATTTATTATGCTCGTTCTGTGTGACAGGCGTCTGCTTTCTTCTTTGTATGTTTTTAGCCGAATCAAGAAGGTGGTTTCAATATACGGGAGTAGCATTGATGTGGAGCTTCAGCAGAGAGCTGTGGAGTACAACGCACTTTTCAAGAAATACGACCACATGAGGTGAAACTTCCCAACGTTTTAACAAAAACAAATGTGTAACATCCAGGGTTTCTGCGAGGTATTAAAAATTTGAATCTAATAATCCTCCAAATTTTAAATACAGACAGATTTTCCATTCTAGGTCTTAAGTTTTATGTCTGAAATTTGCACTTATATTCATTTATGATTTAAAGCTTAGGCTTAAACTGTATGTTTAGGAAAGGAAAATCAAAACATTCTTTGTCTTGTCTTTTACCTTTGACATTATCATTGAAAAGTGAACATTTTAAAAGTTTGCCTTTTTTAAAAGGAATGTTATAATCGTTTTATGTTGTATAAACATTTTATTTCAATAATTATGAAGCATACTACATATTGTAGGAAAGTGTTGAAGTCAGGTGTATAGATGTAAGAGCGTTCCAGTCAGAGCCAGAGGTAAAAAACACAAATCAAAGATGACAAACGCAGATTTACCTCGCTTATGCTACTAAGTTAATTATTGTATTTCATTGTTTCTGTAGCTTTATGGAGAGACAAAAAACAACAACAATCTGATTTTATCTTTTGCACTTGTTTTTTAAAAACAATAGGCCAGCTCTTCTTGAACGCATGCCCATTATGGAGAAAACGGCTTCCAATGGTCCCACAGAAATTGTACAGACAAATGGAGAGACTGAGCCATCTGCGGTGGAGCCAAAACATCTGCCACCTGTTACCCAACCACCAAACCAAGTGAGAACAATTTCAAAGACTGTATTTATTGGTAATGTTCAACTTCTAGCTCAACCCTGATATCCTTTGACTCCATAAGGTTGTTCTTTTGTCTAAGGATTTTAGCTGTAACTGTTTTGACAGTTTTAATTTGGCTCTTACTTTTTATGATGTTATTAGTCAATAATATAGTAAATGATTGCATGTATTACTTGTGTTAACCAAGTCAACATGTCTTTACTCTGTAGGCTAATGATTTGTTAGACTTGCTGGGTGGTAATGATGTGGTGCCGGTAATCCAGACTACGATTCCCACAAAGCCTGCCTCAGCTGGAGGAGAGCTACTTGACCTCCTGGGAGACCTCTCACTAAGTGGTACGAAGCTCACGTTCAAGCACAGCCTTAGTTTGTTAAAAGGAAAATCTACAACTTTGTTTAATCATCAGTGGAACCTTGATCTTTGGACTGTTTCGTGTCTAATTTACTGCACGGTTATTTAAGTGATCCTGAAAACCAGATTTGATTGCGTTGCTGTTGCGTCCATCTTCCCAAAACCGCTGATGTGTTACTTTCTCAGGTGGTCCACCACCTGCTCCCGCTCCCTCAGTGCCCACTTCCCAGCCACCTTTTCTGTTGGATGGGCTCACTTCACAACCCCTGTTCAATGACATTGCAGCTGCAGGTAGGAGAGTGTTTCTTCTCCAAGCTAAAAATGCTGTAGTTTTTATAAAGAAATCTTTGTGTAATGAGGCTTTAGGTGGTGGGTTTTTCTTTTAGAGAGATTTATTCCAATTAATCCTATTGGAAGATGATTTCCCTGAACTTTCTCCTTAGGTATTCCTTCCATGACTGCATACAACAAGAATGGTCTAAAAATAGACTTCACATTTGAGAGAGCTAACCCTAACCCAAACATCGCAGTCATCACCATCCACGCCACCAACTCAACAGAGGCAGAAATGACCGACTTTGTTTTTCAGGCTGCAGTACCAAAGGTAAGCAGGCGCAGACATTTCATCATCTAATTTAGCACAGGGCTCTCATTGATTTTTCTTTTGATTAAATTTGTGATTTTTGCTACTAAGTTTAAAAGCTATTTTATTTAGGTTATATATTTGTAAAAGCCCAAATTTGACTTAAAAAAAAAGATTTAAGACAAATTAAAAAACTAAAGTATTACACTACCGTTCAAAAGTTTGGGGTCACCCAAACAATTTTGTGTTTTCCATGAAAAGTCACACTTATTCACCACCATACGTTGTGAAATGAATAGAAAATAGAGTCAAGACATTGACAAGGTTAGAAATAATGATTTGTATTTGAAATAAGATTTTTTTTTACATCAAACTTTGCTTTCGTCAAAGAATCCTCCATTTGCAGCAATTACAGCATTGCAGACCTTTGGCATTCTAGCTGTTAATTTGTTGAGGTAATCTGGAGAAATTGCACCCCACGCTTCTAGAAGCAGCTCCCACAATTTGGATTGGTTGGATGGGCACTTCTTGCGTACCATACGGTCAAGCTGCTCCCACAACAGCTCAATGGGGTTCAAATCTGGTGACTGTGCCGGCCACTCCATTACCGATAGAATACCAGCTGCCTGCTTCTTCTCTAAATAGTTCTTGCACAATTTGGAGGTGTGTTTTGGGTCATTGTCCTGTTGTAGGATGATATTGGCTCCAATCAAGCGCTGTCCACTGGGTATGGCATGGCGTTGCAAAATGGAGTGATAGCCTTCCTTATTCAGAATCCCTTTTACCCTGTACAAATCTCCCACCTTACCAGCACCAAAGCAACCCCAGACCATCACATTACCTCCACCATGCTTAACAGATGGCGTCAGGCATTCTTCCAGCATCTTTTCGGTTGTTCTGCGTCTCACAAACGTTCTTCTTTGTGATCCAAACACCTCAAACTTGGATTCATCCGTCCACAACACTTTTTTCCAGTCTTCCTCTGTCCAATGTCTGTGTTCTTTTGCCCATCTTAATCTTTTTCTTTTATTGGCCAGTCTCAGATATGGCTTTTTCTTTGCCACTCTGCCCTGAAGCCCAGAATCCCGCAGCCGCCTCTTCACTGTAGATGTTGACACTGGTGTTTTGCGGGTACTATTTAATGAAGATGCCAGTTGGGGACCTGTGAGGCGTCTGTTTCTCAAACTAGAGACTCTAATGTACTTATCTTCTTGCTTAGTTGTGCAACGCGGCCTCCCACTTCTTTTTCTACTCTGGTTAGAGGCTGTTTGTGCTGTCCTCTGAAGGGAGTAGTACACACCGTTGTAGGAAATCTTAAATTTCTTAGCAATTTCTCGCATGGAATAGCCTTCATTTCTAAGAACAAGAATAGACTGTCGAGTTTCAGATTAAAGTTCTCTTTTTCTGGCCATTTTGAGCGTTTAATTGACCCCACAAATGTGATGCTCCAGAAACTCAATCTGCTCAAAGGAAGGTCAGTTTTGTAGCTTCTGTACCGAGCTAAACTGTTTTCAGATGTGTGAACATGATTGCACAAGGGTTTTCTAATCATCAATTAGCCTTCTGAGCCAATGAGCAAACACATTGTACCATTAGAACACTGGAGTGATAGTTGCTGGAAATGGGCCTTTATACACCTATGTAGATATTGCACCAAAAACCAGACATTTGCAGCTAGAATAGTCATTTACCACATTAGCAATGTATAGAGTGTATTTCTTTAAAGTTAAGACTAGTTTAAAGTTGTCTTCATTGAAAAGTACAGTGCTTTTCCTTCAAAAATAAGGACATTTCAATGTGACCCCAAACTTTTGAACGTTAGTGTATATCTATATTATACCAAATAATGGGCATAAACAGCCAACTCCAGCATGACAATGAACTAAATTAAGTTAAGCCTTTATTTTTTTATGTAAAAAAAAAAAAAAGCCTAAATATTCTGCACGTTGTAAAAGTCAAAAATTACCGAACTGGAAAGGAACAGAATTGGGTCTAATTTTAGTGAGTGGGAATCAGTTTCTCTGAAACTCCTTGAAACCCTTTTCTAAAATGGAATAATAGAAACTATTGTTTCCTTGTAGAATAAATATAAATGGTGCTTATTAACTGTATATACTCTGTATCAGTTTTAGTTGGTGTAATTATTGAGATCTTAACATTTTCTTCACAGTTTAATCTGCTTAAAACCAAATGGAGTACTATTACTGCTAGACTAGTTGAAGGACAACTATATTTCTTCACCTCCATTTTCCATACAATGCCCCCAAGCAAAGTGTTATGCTTCTGGTCTTTTCACAATAAAAGCAAGCAACTGTAGACATCTAAAATGAGAGCAAATATAAAGTAAAATACAGATTTTTCTTTCTGTCGCACACATGCACATTTCCCTGTGTGCTGTTTCATCTGAAGTGCTCTCTGTGTTTTTTTTATCAGACATTCCAGCTGCAGCTCCTTTCCCCCAGCAGTAACGTTGTCCCAGCACTCAACCAGGGAACTGTAACACAGGTCATCAGAGTCCTCAACCCACAGAAGGTGAGTTTCTTTCCAAATGTCCTTTTTTTTAAAAAATTTTTATAGTAATACACGCATATTCACAACCTCTATGATTTACAAAGATTCCTGCTTTTACAAACAAAACCTTTACAATTTCAGCAACAACTACGAATGAGGATCAAACTTACATACACCCACAAAGGCTCAGCTGTGCAGGACCTGGCAGAGGTTAATAACTTCCCACCACAGTCATGGCAGTGATGACCGGCTCCTGCTGCCTCTAAAAAACCCACCAAGGGAACTATGAAAACGATACCCCCCTCACCTCCCACCTTTCTTCCGACGGATCCCCCTGTGACGTCACTGCAGTCCGCTACCCTCAAGTTGCATGGGAAGCAGCAGAGCATCAACCACAGGAGAATAGAACAGATGTTACGAAGACCCTGTTGGCATTACGAGAGTAATTGGGGAAAACATATCAATCATCAAACTTTCTCTTTTCGCTCTTAATTGATCTCCTTACTTTCCTTTACGCTGATGTATTTTTCTCTCACCCCTTTTTCTCAGCTCCTTCACCGCACCCAGAAGGATTCATGTACACCGTCCACTGTGGCACACTTTACCTCTGAAGGGGCTGTAGAGAAAAAGTGTTGCCCCCTGTGGGCTCGTTGCTTTAGTTTTTAATCCTAAAAAGCAGTTTTAGGCACGTTGCCTTCTTGATCGTTAGGATTGGCTTTGCTTTCAAATTGTTCTCCACATGAACCATCATTCCTACGATGGCAGCAGGAAAAACTTTGAAACGATCACAAACTTGTTCTTTTTCTCCACACTGTCAACGATATAACTTCAGAGTTGTATTCATTCTGAATTACATTAATTTGCTAAATGCATGTGTGCTGGGGTCACAATCACATCTGAAATTAAGCTCCAAGGGGATGTTCTGATTCTGTTTGTAGACCACTTTATCAACCTTTATGGCTGGGTTCAGAACGTTTCTCCTCATTTGACACCACCTCTGTAGAGAATTGACGGCTTGTAGATCTGTATAAAACAGAACGTTTGATGTATTACAGTGAATACATTATAGCTCTGAAACTTATCTGAATACAAGTTGCATTTGTGTTAGAGAGAGATCTGCATTTTAAATTTTTCCTGCATCTGTCATTGGTCTGGACTGCATATAGATTTATATTTCGGATTTGTTTAACCTGATTGAACTTGGTCACCATGCTCACACATGTAAATGAAGCGCGTCATGAATGTAGTAACTTGCACTGAATGCTTTTCTTTCCCATCTCTTTATTCTTCTTTCCATGTCTTCTTTGTCGGGGATGCTCATCTTATCGGCACTGTTTTTGTGACACTGTTTTATTTCTGCAGTAATTTGACATAAGTTATGCCTGATATCAAAGTGATGTGCCTTTCTGACTTGGATAGATAAAAAAGAAGCCCCAGTGTTCTGAGTGAGCTTCGCTTTTAGGTCTTGATGGATTTGAATTGGTATGCCACTTCATTGATGAAAACTAATATGCCACTAATCTGCACAGCAATTCTGGTCCATGATTTTGCGAATTTATAAAGTATAGAAAGATATTTCAGATGATTTCTTCATTTTTGTCCGATTTCTAATAAAACTGAGATATTTAGATCATATAAAGCAAAGTTATTGGCAGCTAATGTGTGAAAGCTTTGACGAGCTGTCGAAGCTTTCGAATCCTCCCTAAACCCCATTTAGCAACAGAAACCGAATTATTAGTCAAGAAGCTAATGAAACATTTTTTGTTTTTAAAGCTCTCTTCACTCTTGTCAGAATCTTGAGCATGCTGTCATCGGGGGATAGTAACCTTAATACCTCACACTGTTTCTTTCTGTTAACTTTTAGTGGCAGTACATCGGCAGCTTTGTTTAGTCACCAGACGCAATCAGAGAGGAGCATCTGCATGAAGAAAACTAACCGCAGTTTGTACATCTCACCACTTAACTATTCTCACAGCCTCACGATGCTGTTAAGATCTGCCGATGTTCAGTCAGGCTATATAACTTCTTTCACTATGCTTCACTGTCTTTTAACTTCTGTGACCAAATCAGAGATATACTATTAGCTTTGGAAATATTTTTGAGTTCATGATATGTGTATATGGTGAAATCTTTTTGGTTGAACCTTTTCTTCTGTTTGTTGGTGAATGCTATATTGGCTTTTTTCTGTACATACTGAGGGCTTTTACAATTGTCTATTGTACTATCTTTCATCCCTTTTTTTTTAGATATCATTTTCTAAACAGATTTCAACTACTCGCAATGTACATTGTCTAAATGGATTTAGTCTGCATCGGTCTAATGAGACTCATGTATCATCACTCATTCATTGTAAAAGATTTATGATCTGCTGCCTGTACATTGTATATAGTTGTAAAACAAAAACGCTGACCAGATTAAATAAAATCCACATAAAAGATTAGTTGGAAAGTATAATTGTATGCATATATGTACAAAAGTAATCTTAAAAGGATGCAATGGAGCTTCGTTTGACTTCCTATTGAGTCATGGTCGGATGTCGTGTCCTGGTGTCATCGGGGAGTCGTGGTTGGGTTTCTCTGGACGGGGGGTTTATAACGTGGCTTTAACACATGCCCTCTGAATGATGCACTGTACTACTGAGGAGCAGCAACATGAGTTTTGCTTCCCGGCCCCTCAAACACCTGTCGCATCCATGGCCTCAGGCCGAGGGGCTCTCTTGCCAAGATGCATCTCTTTCATTTGGCCTTATGTGCACTCTTGATCTTCTCTTCAACCTACTGTTTTTGCTTTGTGAAGCCCGTTTTTGTTTTGGTGTGTTCTCTCTCTTGCCACTATCCAAGTAAGCAAGGACACTATTACTACCATGGCTGCATTTGTTTTTTTTTTAAAGTCCCCTGATGGCCAGTTGGTTTGTTTTTAACCTGCATGGTTCGACTGTAATTTGAGATCCAAAATTATGCTGTAAAATTGATGTGAAAGCGCTACCTTTTTGTAATGTAAATCAATACAGTGTTCTATTTCTTTTAGAGCTTTTTTATAGTTTTATTTAATCTGCTTCTGTTTAATGGAGGCAAACTAGATGAAGCATGTGCAACAAGGTAGTGATCACAAGGGGGAGCTCTGCAAAATGGAAGGCTGGCAGGAGGTGAGAAAGGACGTTTCATACACCTTTCCTGAATGTTTTTTTTGTGTGGTCTAATTCAAACTCTATGTACCCTTGTTAATCACATCAGATCAGTTCTTTCTATGTAGCTGTTAATATTTTACAAATGGAAGTGAGCCCAAAATTAATGCTTTGGACACTATAACTGAGGAGGAAGGAAACACACCTGTTAGTGGTGTGGTCAGGTATATGTGTGTATGTTGTTTGTGTGCGTGTATCAGAAGATAATCATCTTTAAAAGAGTCATGGTGTGCTATCTGCATAGGAAGTAATTCTTTTGGCTCCAATTTCAACCCTCAGCTTCTAAGCTGCATGTGAAGAACTGTAAGGAAGGTCGTTTCTACTTTTGACGTGAAACCTCTTTTTTTCTTTTGCGAATGCAAGAAAAGTTTAAATATTCAAATCTGTCACGCTCCCGTTACAGGGCAGCACGAAATGTACAATTAGAAATCCTTATGAGCTGACGACATGGTTACTGTTATTTTTGTTTCGTTTCATTTTAGGGGCAAAGAAAATGCAAATCTTTCATCTGGATCTCCATGCGTTTGTGTTTCTTTCACTGGGATTAAGTCATTTTGTAAAGGGCTTGAAAGAGCATCTAAATGCACATCATGGTCCTTTTTCTGTTTTTGTTTTTTTTAAAAGAAGGAAAAAAACTGAATTCACTTTACTTTGAAAACAGCCTGTAACCCCTTCCCTCATCTAAGACCCACCCAGCCCTGAAAACCTCTAAAAATATTTTTATTTGATCTTTTTGTTGGCAGGGAAGGGGAGAGGCGTGAGATTCACTGTTTCTGGTCAAATGTTTTCCAGTTCCATGGCTTCAAGGAAAGTGTGAATGTCAGACTGAAACTATGAGATAATCTTTAAAGATGAGAAGTTGTAAACTATTAAATGGATTATTTTCAATTTATGCTGTTTATTCTTGTCTTTGGGTTGGAGATGATGATCAAGCGAATAAAAAAGTGAAATAAAAATCAAGTTGAAGTATGGAAATTTGTGCTGTGTATGCTCTGCTAAACAAAAGTTAGCATGATTATTGAATCGATTTTGAATTGAAAAAAAGTGGTATTTCAAAGACTTTGATGTCTCGCACTCAATGAGGTTTCCAGGCTCTTTGGAAGAGGAACGGCCCCACAGCATCACAGCTTCCTCACCATACCGGTGGAGGAACTAAAGTGCTTACTCAGTCCGACCAAAGCAAATGGTTGGTCTGCATTCTCATTCATCCATGACATAATGCTAAGTGTTAAAGTAGAAGGCAACTGGACTTGGAAAAATACTCACTATAGATACTCTACACAAACTGCTAATATATGTCTCGCTGTTTTGTTTTGATTAGAGTCCAAATCAGTTTTATTCAGAATCAGAATGCCTTTATTGTCACTATACACAGTACAATGAGATCAAAGCCGTCAGTGCAAAAAAAGCAGTATAAGAAAATATATAAAATATATATATAGGCAGAGCAAATAACATTAGGCATGCTGTGTTGTTCTGAAGTTTGATTATGCATCCAGGTATTATGAAACTTCAGAACAACACAGCATTGCTAAAAACTCAAATGTGTCTTACTAAGCGGACCTTAACTGCTTCAAATCTTTCTTTTCAAGCTTGTTTAAGGTTTAATGCAACAGTGGAGAGGAGAACTCCAGCAGAAGCAGACCGAGGAAGGGCAGCCATCTGTCTTCACCAAATGGAAGGAGTTTATTTAGGTAAAAATAGCATATGCAGTTATGAGGAAGAGACATGAATGTGGATCGGTGATAGGAGGGATGTCTTGCAGCAAACCGTGTCTATAACAGTATAACTAAAGGAATCTGACATCTAAGACAGCCAGGTCACAATATAGGATCCATGAACAAGCTTAGTTTTTCAGAAACATAAAGGATTTGCACCAGAGAACTAAAAGTCCAGGCCATTGGTTTTGAAGTTCTTGGGTCGAGAGATACTGAATGAGCAATTGAAATGTATGAAATGTCATTTTTGACCATTCATGAGGCTTAGGACCTGGACTTATCAGACTTTATAAACGGGAGACATATAAAGGTTTAAAATCAAAGTTCTACCAGGTTCAGCCTCCCATGACAGATAAAACACCTAAAAGATTAGGATTCCCATTTGGCTGCACATTTTTCCTCCAAGTTACCTTATTGTCACTATATATATATATATATATATATATATATATATATATATATATATATATATATATTCTTAATTTACTTGCAAATTTATTTGAGCCCCTTTCCAGTAATTTTATATGGCGCTGAAATGGTTACGGTCTGACTATAAATGAAGTTACTTACTCTCTTTTATCATTTTGTAAACTTAAAGTTTAATTTGAGTACTTTCTTAATGCTGCTGTATTAACATTAGAAAAAGTAATTCAAAAGTTATTACCACTTTCATTTCTTTCTCATTGAACAACTCAGAACCTTTCTCTTTAAATAAAATGCATGTATAGTGTATAGTGGCAGTATAGCGATACAAATTCATGTGGATTTAAACTTTTATTTTGGTTATGTTTTGTTGCTGCTCTGTATGACTAAATATTTATGTATCTGGAGTCAGGAATAAGGTTCGGATTCAATTTAAAGCCAGGTTAGGTTATGAAACCATATCCAAATCTTTAAACATCTCATGGAGCACATCTATAAAAAGGGAAAGAGTATGGCACAGACCAATAAAGACCTGACAAACCGCAGAAACTGAGAGGCTAAGCAGGAAAAGGATTTATCAGAAAAGCAGCCAAGACAACTGTATTCTAGAGGAGCTTCAGAAACCATAGCTCAGGTGGGACAATCTATTGACAGGACATATATTACTCATGCCATGAACAAATCTGACCTTCATGTGAGAGTGGCAAGGAAAAAGCTGCTTCAAGTTTGCCACAACCACGTAGGGGCCACAGCAAATGTGGTAGAAGGTGCTTTTATGAGATTAGACACAAACTGCTCATCCAGCCAGAGCTATATTGGAATGAATTAGATTGAAGAGTCCAGACCTACAGTAAATCCAATTACAAATGCTTGCCTTTCAATCTGACTGAGTTTGAGCCAATTTGTGCAGAATAATGGACAAACCTATCAATCTATAGTGCACAGCTGGTAAAGACAAACCCTTAAGGATTTGCAGCTGTAATTGCAGGGAAAGTTTGTTCTACAAAACGTTCATTCAGCAGGACTGAGCTCAAATGCAGTCCACACTTTCCAGATTTTTTTTTCATGAAAAATGTGAAAACTGTGTATAATTTTCATTTTCAAATATGCACCACTTAGTGTTTGTCTATGATAATAATCATTTTGTAAGGCACTGTACAAACCCAGGTTACCATTTGTCTGGTGTAGTATAGTTTGTTTTACTTATTTTGTTTTTGTTATATAAATCAGAAAATATGTTTTGTTTTTTACCTGAGGAATTTGTGCTATGAAAAGTAGGATATTAATGTTATATCTGTAGTCCTATGCAGGGGTTATTTTTGTAATGGGGTATATGGGCAGTTGTCCAGAACAACATGAGAAAGAGGGGACGCATAAGCAGCAAATGAAAAAAAATAATAATACGTATCTGCAACCTGAGTCTTGATGAAGTTTACTGTTTGTTTCAGACATGTGCAATCAAAAAGGAGGTGCTGGTTGCTTTGTAATGAACTATATTGCATTTTATCCTCCCTTTGAATTTTCTCATTTGAATTGGTTTCAACTCCAGTGCAGCATTTGACACTGTTGCTCATGATATACTATTGGAACTAGCTTGGTCGGACTCTCTGGTACAGTGTTTGGCTGGTTTGAGTCTTACCTAAAAAACAGGGACTTCTTTGTTTCAATAGGCAATTCTTCATCAGAACAGACAAAAATCACATGTGGGGTGCCCCAGGGCTCCATCCTGTGGCCCCTCTTATTTAATATCTACATGCTCCTGCTAACCCATAACAGCCAATAAGGTTAGTTACCATAACTATGCAGATGATATTCAGCTTTACATTACGATGTCACCAGGTGACTTTGAACCCATCCAAACCCTAAGTAAACCAAATCAATGCATGGATGTGCCATAATTCTCTAGAGACAAAACTGAAGTAGTTATTTTTGGAACTAAAGAAGAATGATCAAAAGTTAGTACATAGCTTTAGTTAATACAGCTAGAAACTACTGATCAGGCCTGAAATCTAGGTGTAGTAATGATCTCAGACCTGAACATCCAAGGTCACATAAAGGCAGTAACAAGGTCAGCCTTCTATCACCTGAAGAACATGGGGGTAACGGGACCTCGAAAAACTTATCCATGCGTTTATCTTTGTCGGATTGGTTACTACAACAGTGTCCTCACAGCTCAATTAGAAGGTCAATTAGACAGCTGCTGCTGATCCAGAACGCTGCTGCTCGTGTTCCTCACTAGAACCAGGAAAGTAGAGCACATCACCCCAGTTCTAAAGTCCTTACACTGGCTCCCTGTAGCTCAGAGAATAGACTTTAAAATACTTGTACTAGTTTATAAATCATTGAAGCAGAAAAGTATGTTGAAGATCTATTGTCATCATACCAACCCCCCACACCACTCAGGTCTTCCAACTCTAGTCTACCAATCATTTCTATAATTACCAAACATGGAGAAGCAGCTTTCCATTTCTATGCTCCCCTTATCTGGAACAAACTTTGAGACAATTGCAAAGCTGCTGAAACACTGAGCTATTTTAAATCAAGGCTTAAAACCATCTGTTTAGAGCTGCCTTTCATTAAGTGATTAATAATAGCTGGAATATCATATGTTTTGATGTGTCATTACATTATTTAATTTTCATATATTAATTTATGCTTTAATAAAGAACTAATAAAAGGACAAAACTAGGCTTGAACCTTTTTTTTTTCTGTTCTTTCTTTGGAGTGGTAAAACTCATTATTATTCACTTGAAGCCTCTCCCCTCTAACAGGACCAGTGAGAGTTAAAGAGAAGCCTGAACCCGCCCCTGTAATGTTTATTGATCAGCTACCCGGCAGGCAGACGTGTGTGACAGCAGTCAGATTAGTCGGGATATGGCGTCGCAGCACCGACACAAGATGAATTTTCCTCTCTCAGTGGGAATTTACCAGCCATGCTCCGGGAACGCTCCTGCCTTTTGAGGCTGCTAACAGGGGAGACATACATGGCGATGGAGGAGGAGGATAACAACGCAGCGGTCCCTGCGACCGTCATCCGAGCCGACATCAAGAAAGGAGGCGATGCAGGAGATAACGGAGCTTGTGTTGACAGGCAGCCGGACACGGTGCTCCATCAGGCGGGGCTGAGCCGGACGGCGGGTCGCGGCAGCCGCGGCAGCGGTCCCGGAGCTCACTCTGCAACGGGGATCCGGGTGCTGAAGGCAGGTCAAAACGGAAGGGTTTGTGCCCCGGTAACACACTGGGCGAATCAGACAGGACAGAGCGCTGGTTACGGGAAAGATCTGTCTCGTAGCCCGCTGCAGCGGATCACAGGGCAGAGTGCATGATTTCAAACGCATCCTTACAACATTATGTAACGCCAGTCATTAGAAGTGATGGTTGTCATTCAGGGAGGAGCGCACCAAAACCAATTAATAACAACAAACCACACGCACGCACTCACGCACTGGGGTGTTTAGATGTTTTACAGGAAGGCCTGGCCCTGCTCAGGTTCTCAGTAATGATGACATGCATGTATAGGGAATTATTGGGGCGACTGTGGCTCTGTAGGTAGAGTAATTGTCTCATAATTGTAGGGTACCAATCGGAGGGTCGTAGGTTCAACTCCAGCGTTCTCCTGTCACATATCGATGCTCCCCTGGGGGCAAGGCACTTAACCCCAGGTTGCCTACCAAGCTCTGTATGAATGTGTGTGCGTTTGTCAGTGAGAATGGGTGAATGTGGGTCCGGGGATGGTCTGCATGACTAGAAAAGCGCTATAAGTTCAGTCCATTTACCAGTCCTCCTTAGTCTGTTATTTTATTAAATGTATGGTACTAATTAAAATAATCAATATAATCACATATATTGTAACTATCCTAAGTAAAAGAAAAGGGTTATATCTCTTGTAAGATGTTTTCAAAATACTTCAGCCTGCAGACAGACATGTGTGTTCAGTTTTGTGGCTAGTTAACAATTATACATAATAGCCTATAGCTGGCTTTAATAATGTAAACTTTAAACATATTTAAGTGATCCATTTGAATCTCCAGTCAGCGTTTTCATAGACCAGCATTTGACAAGCTAATTTCTAACTTACTCCCGAATAGGGTTGATAATTGAGAAATACTATTCCTCGTATTTCTGTTTAAGTTTAATAGCATTTGGAGTGTAGGAGTGAGGTCATATGTAGCTTTTGTTCTTGGCCACATAGTTTCTTACCAAAATGAGGACGAAAGAACTGACTGGGGTTCTGTTGAGAGGTCACGGGCAGGTAACATCTTACCTGCAGTTAGTATTGGGTGTTGCAGGAACACGGACCTCAAACTATGTTTTAACTCATGTAGGGCTGTTTTTCCCCTGCTGAGTAAAGAAAGGTTAAAGAATTGTTGTTTAGTGTAGAATAATCTAGTTTGAGTTTGACTTGCTTAAACATGTCAGACTTTGAACTAGAAAAAATAAAATACTCCAGGTTCATTGGAAAACAATGAAATGCCCATTTAGTTTTGTGAACTTCCCCATAAATAGAAAAACAAGGCTGCCTGTGGTGGATAATTCTCTTGGCTTCTTCTAATGTGTAAAACAAAGGTTAACTTCTCAGCTAACAGCTGGGTCAAAATGAAAACAGATTTCTATCTTTAAACAACTGCAAACTCAAACATATCACAATAGTGTATACAGAGAGGATTTGAAAGTTATTGAAAAACAATGGTTTGCTGTTATTTACAATCGCGTTAAAATGGAATGTTTTGAATAACCTCCAAATTCTGTCATATAAATCCAGTGTCTCATTCAAATGTAATCACTTAGTGTGAACCCGCCTCATAAAATCTGAATGATCCCCCAAAGTGACCTCTGTTCAATCGTGTTCTCTGCTGTACAACATCCCCAACATGTTTTTTCATTTGTATGTTGGGAACGCCACTTATCCTTGAGAGTACATGCATGATATGTTTTGGTTATGTTTGAATGTGTGTATTAGGAAAAGTTAACAATAGTTTGGACGAGAGTGATAAAGTAAAAAGTTTCTATATGGCACTGACTTGGACATACTTAATCTCAGTGACACAAATACGCTTATGCCACATATGATAAGGATACCTTAGAAACCATGATAAAGTTATATACTGTCTCTTGTCATGTGTAGGTGGTATTTTATTATCTGAGCATAACCTTGATTATCTTTATATTACTGATTTGTAGTCTAGCTTTTTTTCAGGAAAACATTAGACCACAGCTCATCATCTTCACAAGTCATAAGAAAAACAAAACAATCAAAAAAAATATGGAATGGGGTTTTTGGTCATGTACTCTCAATGTTTGCTAATTAAAGATTGAAAGTGATTCTTAATCAGGCATTCTCTTGTTACACGGAGTCTCACAGCTAACTGATGTTTTTTGCTTTTCTTTACACCTCTGAGCAAAGGTAGTTGGCAATGAAAACTGCAAAACTGTAAAAAGTCAGCATCTTTAGTCAGCAGAGGTGCAAACAGGGCTACGCTCTATCAACACAGCTGGTAATTAATTATTTTAGGTACTACAGACAGAACAAAAAGCTTGACGTGCCTGGTAAATTGTTTAAAAAGTGTTACACTAAATGTATCTTTATTTTAGTAGCATTATCTGAAAAACCGAGAAAACTCCAACTTTTACTTCGAGTACCTTTTTTTAATGGGGAAACAATCAAATGAAAAGCAATAATTGTTTTAGCTAAATCAAACATGATTTGATCAGATGTTTTGAACAATTGTCCTGCTCAAAGATCCAGTGATTTTTTTTGTTGGCATTCAGCATAGTTTGTTTGTTGTTGTTGCTTTTTTCATTTCAAAGACTTAATGATGATATCCACTCTTAGAAGTTTCCTATGGCCTTTGGTGTCAGGTTTGTGTGTTTTAAGAGAGGACCCAAAATGCAGAACTTTTAAGAACTCAAATTTAATAAATGATCAATCTAAACTTACAATAATCACGAGGAAAACCAGGGAACATGGAGACCAGGGAATGCGGGAATCTAACTGAAACAGTGGAGAACAGAAGGAAGAAATAAATAAGGATACTATCTAAAGAGGAATACTAATAGAAAGGAGCAAAGGGTGAAAAACATCTAAGAACAAGGAGAAATATGGAAACAAGAAAGTGCAGAAATAACTTGTAGAAACAAAGAATAACTAAACATGATAATAGAACTAAATAAGGAAAATAACTAACAAAACACAAACACCTAGGAACCATGACATTTGGAAGAAAAAAGCCCCACAGCATCATAGACCCTCCACTATACCTAGTGGGGATGAGGTGCTTTTCCACACATTCATCCTTTCCTTTAAAACAAACCCACCTAAAGTATTTCTGACTACTTTCTCAAGCATAGACTCATTTGAAAAATGCACATAGTTCCTGTACAGCTTAAGAGACTCCCAATATTATCGTTTGTGATGGAAGGAAAGAAACGTTGTTTTTTTTTCGTTTTATTTACTTGCATACATCCTAAGCAATCAGTTAACATGTCGACCATGTGTAATATGGAGACTCAATTAACCCAAGATGCGACTCTTGCTGCAGTTCTCTAACAGTGATCTTTGGACATTTTTACTTCAGTTTCCATTTTGCTCTCTGTGCATGGAGACAAGATAAACATGATTCCTTATCAAGTCAGTGGCTTAAAGAAATGCTGTATGTTTATTAATGAATAAATATACTTAGGCTAAAGGTTAGACAGGAATAAAAGGTGAATCTATTTCATGGCTTTTTTGTCACTTTTTTGTCTATGTCAATGTATTCTCTTTCCTTTATGACCTGTTTGATTTCATTTAAATTTTTAAAAATATATATATTTATGATAATTTATCAAATAGATTACCCAGTTGTTAAACAGTAATTTGTGTTTTTGTAGCTGCTACATTTTGAAACCCCTTTAAACTCTCTTGCAACATGTTTTGAGGAGATCTTACTGTTTCTGCAGCGCAACATGAAGAGAAACGGGAGCCGGAGCTGTGTGAAAACCAGATTTGGATCACGAGAGCGGGACTGGCTAAAGGGGGACACCCAACGTGGCTGTGTGTGTCTTTACGGCGGGACCGTGGACCCCCAGACGCCGGCTTCTGGCCCACAGGCCTCCTCCACCCCTCAGACAGACCTGCAGTTGGTGCTCTGCTCCACCAGCACCACCGTGGAGGAGCTCTGTGCTCAAAGAAATGGACAGGGAGTCTACGTTCAGCTGCATGGAGATCTTGTCAGGTGAATGCACTGTACAGTACATGAAGTGCTGAACGTAAATACATGAAGAAACCAAACTTATTTTGTAGGATGGAGCTTCTTCCTGCCAATGTCCACAAAATCAGGATGAAACAATGTCAGTTATTTTGATGGCATCAAGATTTAGTAGCTGCAAATGTCTTCTGTGGATCTACTCCAAGATTCACCTGCTCTTGAGAAAAAAACTGCAGCTTAATGTGAAATCATGTATAAGAAAAGAGAAAGAAAAACATTTCTGCTTTGTATCTTAGCTGCACAGCAAAAGTGGAAGTGAAACATGAGATGTTTTGCAGCTGATGGCCTCTGAAAGAAGCACATCTCTTCCATTAGAGATGCAGCTGGTATAAGTATATTGACATGCATTAACATCTAGGCAATGCAGAAGAGTTATTTGCTCAACAGACGTTCATCACTCTTATAGCTTAAGCCGAATGTCACAGTGAACCTGCCTGAGTGAGTGCAAAGACCAGAGGACTGTACGTACCTTTTGATCCCAAGCTCCCACAGCATCTCACCAATTTTACCCTCAAGGTACATACACTCCCTTCAGCTACACAACAGGCACTCTAAAAAGAGCAAATGACCCTCTGACTGTCTGGTCCACTGATCCATGACCAGGAAGGAATTTGTTCTTTTGCTTTTTCTTAGAAAAAAAACTGTGGGAATGTGATATAATAGAAAATAAGCACTAAGCTTTAACTAAATCCCAGTGCCTTGTCTTGCGTGAGTACGACGGTTTGCCCGGTTCGTCAAGGGCTGTGAGCGCAAGTTTTATGTTTGTCGTTATGGGGTAACTGCAAAAATACCTTTATGTACTTTCCTCCACAGTTATTGGCATACCTGCTAAACATGTGTGAAATGACTTTTATTAAAACAAATTTGAATTCATACTTAAAAATGTAGAAAAATCTATTTGCTAACTTCTGTTCTTGTAGCTATTAGAGAAAAATATCTGATGTTAAGAACTACTTGTTTTTTTAATTTTCTTTTTATCACTAGTTCTAAAATGAGTAAGGCTTCAGCTCCATTTTGTCAATAAAAGAGCCCTTAGCCTTCTATAACATTTTCCTAGGACATAAGAGTGATCTATGACTATGATTACACTGTTAGAAATTACCAGCATTTCACAATAATTAACTGTATTATTTTACAGTAAATTGTTCTAATTAAGTTTCCCTGTAATATCACAATGAATACCTGTAAAAACTACAGTATCCTTGGATTTTACAGCATTTTGCTGTTATTTTACAGTAAAATCCTGCAATCTAAAACCTGCTGTTATATCACAGCAACACATGTAATATCACAGCAACACAGTAAAAAAACGCAAGACTTTCACAGCATTAAACAGTATTATGACAGTAAAATACTGCAATGAAATATGCCGTGGGAAGTCACATGACATAATCGACTACTGTTTTGAACTGAAGGCGCCATTTCCCTCTTCTCTTCTGGGCTGAATGGAGAAGGTGAGCAGCATGCATTTTTGCAGCACTTACATCCATGTTATTTTAATATGATAATAATATTTACTTTCAAATGAACGTTTATCGCATGACACAGTTCATATTTTGTTAGCATGTGCCCGAAATTGTTGAAAGTTCTCTTACAGCATTTGCTAATAGTAGTAATGATAGTAAATGAAGTGAGTTTCGCTATGATTTTTCATGTCACTATTACCGTTTAGACAAATCTAGTCTTTTTAAAGTTTGTAAAACAAATGATGGGACAAACATTACTATTTATGTGAGCACATTTTTGTAATTAGTCGATGTTTTCATAGATTAGCTGGGCTAACCGTTAGCTGTTTAACTTCAATAACTTAGTGATTCAATTAAAACTATTTTTCCAGCGAAGATCTTATCTAATCTCATCGAGGTGAAGCCACACGGGGAAACCCGCTTAAACAGGAATACAGGCGTGGAGTTACAAAAATAAAACTTCGGCTACACTTTTCAAATAAAAGCACTTTAGTAATTTAGCGGTTAAAAACTCTTCGAAGCTTTGCTGTGTGGGAAATAAGTTGGTCTACGAACCCAAAGACGTATTTTACGAGGATTATATATAGAAAAGAATGAAATTTGACTGTTTTAGGACCATATAGAGACTGCTTTTGGGGGTAAGTCAATAAAGAGAGTTTGATGCTTGAAGTTGATGTAAGATTTTTTAAATTCAAATATTTAAAATGCAAACTGAGCGATTACATTATCAACATTTACTTTGTATGATTTACTACCTTATCCTAAATCCATGCTATTGTGTGTTACTACAGCCATGTGCCACTGCTGCAGATGTCAATACTGCAGAACTGTCACGCTGCCCTATTCCTGCCTGATTGTCTTCACCTGTCTGTCTCATCATCCACACCTGATCCTACTCACCTCCTGCCTTTAGGACCCCTCACTTCCTTTCACTCCCGGCCGGATCATCCTTCCTCCTTCCTCCTAGCCTCCTCCTAGTAGTAGTCAGTATTTGTCAATCCCCATGGTGTGTCATTCTTTCTGCTGTCTTCCTTCCCTGCCCGATGTCCAGTGTCTTCATCATCACCATCACCACGACTTCACAATAATAAACATCCTGCACCTTCCTTCGGCGAGTGCGTTTGGGTCCATTCTCCACACACCTCGTGACAAGAACTCCCCAGCACCACCTGCTTGATCATTCAAGGTAATGTTACTTTGATCTAGTATCGACATTTCTACCTCCATTATTTTGTTTTCATTTTAGAAATCTACATGACTACAATACATAATTATAATAAGAATTACATTTGTATAGCCCTTTGTATCTGAAGCAGATCACAAAGTGCTCATTCATAATGTTGTATCTGTTCATTTTCAGGTAACATGATGAAGCCCTCTGGATGGCTTATATCCATCAAGGGACATGTTGTGATGGGCCCACACCCCTTTTTTTTTTTACACGGAGTAGCTGCTTTCTTCACCAGCTATTACGTCTTAAACCTTGAGTATCCTGCTGCTGGATCGTCAACGCTGGAGTTCATTTAAAGGTATTTTATAAAGATCTCATTTAATCTTGTAATTCACATTATAGTACAGATATCCAACTCAATGACTGTCTTGAGATGCATTTCAGTGGCGGCGCACATTGATATGGCCTCTCATAGTAGAAAATAAACCACTTTGCCTCAGGCAAACCTGATCTAACAAGTTTGGATTGGTGAACATCTTGATAAATGCTGCCTGCAATACATACTGTAATTCTATTTAAAAATGAAACTATCTTTATTTATTAACAGGTGCTTCCTGGACATCAATCCTGAAAGATACTCAAAGACCAAGAAGCGGGCAACAATGAACTCTCATGTGAGCACCCTTTTGAGGAAACTTATTAACTTTGAGTGGGCATCATAGTTTTTTTTTGCAGCAGCAGTTGTTAGGTTCAGTTTTGAGTTTTTAAAAATTTTTTAAGACAACTTTGCACTACAAGATTTTTACACAATGCTGTTGCGTGTGGACTCATAATGTTTGAGACTGAGAGGAGCGCCTGAGCCCTTTACGACATCCCTTCATCGCTGTCTCCCTTCCTCTCTTATCTTGCCATGAAGGACTCATTCCCACCCTGCCCCATTACTGTTATTGTGACACAGCTAGTTGAATGGTTAAATTGTGAGACAGGTTGTTGAATTGCAAGTTTGCACATTTTCTCTGCATTTTAAAATGGCTTTTATGACTAGAAAAGTTGAATTTATTGAATTCTTTAAGTTCTTGGCATCTGCTGCACATTGAAAAATATTCATTTGTTAATAAATATACCATTGGGCTAACATTGACTTCACCTCAGAGTTGTTTGTTGTACAATGATTGTAAATTCACAGTAAATGGAAGCTTCATCTGTATTACTTTTACAGTAAATTACTGGACAATTTTAGAATGACTTCCACAGTATACATTGTAAATTCACAGTAAATTATTGTCAACTTGTACATCACTTTCACAGTACACACTGTAAAAGTACAGGGCCTTGTTGTAATGATATATAGCAAAAGGCTGTAATTCCCCAGTAACTTACTGTAATATCACAGTAATTGTCAATGAAGCTGTAAAGTTACAGTATACAGTTGTGCTTTTACAACAATGCATTGTTATATCACAGATATAAAATTGCTGTGAGTATATTTCACAGTAATTTACTGTAATCCTTATTGTGAAAGTCATGCTAAACTTATCCAGTAATTTACTGTAAGTGTACAACGAAAAAATTTACAGTGTAGATATTTATTTAAAAAATAAGAAGTTACAACAATGACTAAAATAATTAGATTATCAAGAAGAAAAAAAACAATAACTAAACTGATCAAGGATAAAACTACAAGGCAATTGCAAGAGTGAAACTGGAGGGATAATGGAAGGAGCTGACAAGGAGGGACTGAAAACTGGATGTTTATATATTGGGGAGATGATTACTGGTGAGTCTAACACCAGGCTGCAGATGTGGGGAAAGGAAAGAGTGAAGGAAATGTACTAAAAGGAATGACTGAGAAATGCAAAAGGAAAAGACAAGGAACCAATAATTAAACAGTCTGACCACGGGTAGCTAAATACAAGACCAAAAGTACAAAACATCTGAGGAACAGGTGTGACAAGGAAAACAGGAAGGTAATGGAACACACAAAAGGCTGAAAAAGATGACCAAAATAAAACAGGGACCTAAGGTCTTACTCTAAAAAAATCCATAAAAGAGCTAAAGTATGAAACAAAACCACAAAATAAACACAAATAAAGCTTAGTATCATGGCACTAGATTGTCCAGAGCCCTTGGTTTTCTCTCATAATTTGCTTCTCTTCAGGTTTTTCACAGATCTTCTGAGATCCTCCATTATACGTAAAAGTGCCTCTGGTGTACTTCGCCACATATTCATCACCTGAACTGTTTTCCACCAGAAAGATCAATCGTTGTCTCATTTGACTAAAGCAAACACTTCCATTTAAAGTCCATTTAAATAGATATGATGTTAGAAATGTGGTTTGAGACTGGTAACAGCTGCATAGGTCTAAAGCCAGTGCTATCACACTAAACAATGTCATAAAACCTTGAGGCTTAGACTAAGCTGATAAATAAAAGCATTTTTGTCAAGCTATTTTGATTGGCTTGTTTTTTTTTTTTTTTAGTTAGAGTTGGATTTACATTTAACATCAAAGTCTTTAAACTACTAAAAAAAAACAACGTAAGAATATTTTGCGAACAAGAAAAAAATGCTGGTCATATGTAAATGCATTGGATCAAAACAAATTGTCCAGTGCTTTAAATCTGAGGTATTTGACCTTAAATCCAATAAATATTTTGAACTCTTACAGAATAGTTTTCATTGATCAACATTCACATACATGAGTACTGACTTGATAAAAAGAGAAGCTTTTCTCTTGCCTTTGATTTCTTTTTACAGCTTGTGTTAAAGTGTAGCTTTTAAGCAGACAATCTTGGACCCTTTATGCTGGCATTTTCTGCTGGGCCACTCTGTTTTCATACAAAAACATAAAAAATCCCCAAAAAACTTCTTGAGATAATAGGGTCAATAGTGTCGATCCATACTTTCCATTTTTGGAAGGTGTATCCCTGTCCTGGTGGGTATCCCATTTCAATAGGATTACCAAACCGGTCCAGTGTTTTGTTTTCCCAGCAGCAGGCTCTTCCTTGGGGATCCATTAATTGCTTTTTCAGGGCAGACAGGGCATTTAATCCCTCCAACATGATGTGAGTATTCCTGGAGTTTCCTCCCAGCTATAGTCATCCTTTGGAAATGTCCAAAGGGAGACTCCCAGATATGTCTAATGGTTTCCCCCAGGAGGGGTATACAGTTTGATATCAGGAGCCTTTTAAGTCACTTTACCTTTCACAGTAAATATAAACTCAGTTGACCCTTGAAGCGTATCCAATCAGATATTGAAAACCATGTTGCAGGGTTATGATTTTATGAGTTCACCCTTGATAAGACGTACAGTTATAGGCCTGGGAAAAAAAATCCAAGGACTTGGAAAATATTACTAAGATTTAAAAAAAAGTGCCGACATACCTTTCTGTTATGCAGACATAACAAGAACCCTAACTCTTCAAAAATAATGTGCCAAGCATTGTTCAGTCCATAGAGTGGCATAACTGCAAACCCAGAAAGAAATGACCGTCCACTTAAACTGACAGGAAGGGAAAAAAGAGCACCAATTACAGACGTAGCCAAGAGGCCCATTGTAACTTTGGTGGCAGTATTTATAAACATGATGACTTCTAGTTGTGCAGGCTACAGATCTGGACATTTTGCATGAGTGGTAAAAAGAACACAGTTGTTTAGACATAGTCATAAGAAGTTCTGTTAGCAGTTTGCCAAAAGCCATGTAGGAGTCACAGCAAACATTTGGAAGATGTTGCTCTGATCAAATGTCATTGTCCTCATGTAAAACACCATGTGTAGCTTAAGGCTAAAAATGACATCATGCTGAACACACTGTACTTTTCCTTTTGCTTAAGAGTGATGCAATACTTTGAATTGATCTTTCACAAAAAATCTCAACAAAATACATTATTTGACCAGGGATGTCAAACTTTTTATTTTATTTTGGGCCACATCTAAATTATTAATGTCCTCAAAGAGCTGATTGTGGCAGAATGTATTGATAAAACTACCCATCTACAAACTGTTAAAATATTGTAGCTTTCTCTGGTTTTGATTTGCACTTCTTAAAATTAAATATTTATCATCCTTTCACATTTATGTAATTTGGCACTATACAAATAAAAACTGATTTGATTTGGCTAATTAAATATTTAATCACAGAACTGTTATTTTCAAGTTCCTCTAGAGTCCAGAAGGCCACATAAATGGTTATGGTGGGCTGGATTTGGCTCACGGGCCTTGAGTTTGACACGTAATTTGGAACGTTGCTTCTTATGTTTTATTAAAATCTGGTGTCAGTGGTTCCTCTAGATGTATTTTATACAAATGCTGGTGGTCATTATCTTTTAAATCTCGTCTTAAGACACATCTTTACTCCATGGTGTTTAACAAGAATTGTTGATTTTCTACTGTAATATTGTGTTTTCTGTGCCACTGTATCATATTTTTATTTGATATACAGCACTTTGGTCAACCTTGTTGTTTTTTCATTAGTGCTTTATAAATAAAATGGTATGGTATGGTATTGTAGTCACCCCACACACACCAAACCTCAGTGTTATTGATCCTGTAGGAGGCTGGACCCACCTGAACGTCCCCTCCAGATGGTGTACGACTACCTGACGTTGATGGGTTACACAGACCCGGTGCGAGTGCAGCATGAAGTGGCCAACTCGGACCTCAGCTGCATGATCCGTTTCTACAGCGGTGAGTTCGCCACCAAAAAGGCCACTTCTTGTTCATTTCCTATTGCCTGCTTTAAGATCTGGACATTCTTTTGGAAAACTGTCTTGAAACATGGTAAAAACAATTGAAAGAGAATACTTGATATTTTCTGATGTAGGTGTACCTTACTGAAAAAAACCTTTAAACCACCGTCTCTATTAAAGCATGGGACAGACAAACACATGATATCATCATGCTTGTTGACCGGCCATCAATCATTCCAATACTGCTACTCCTGCTTACTTGAAATTTTCTTGACTCCACTGACCATGAATCAATGGCATTATTGTAGCACCATTAGATGGTTGATAATTGTTTGCTCTTTGACAGAGTTTTTATTGGTTATACATACAGTAGATGTTTAATTTTGGTGGCATTAAATACAATTTGTAAACTAAATCATCCATATTAAATCAATTATATGGTGGGGCAAAATAAAGTATTTGGCAGCCACCGATTGTGCAAATTTTTCCACTTAAAAGATGAGAGAGGTCTGTTATTTTCATCATAGGTACACTTCAACTGTGAGAGACAGAATGTAAAAGAAAAATCCAGGATATCGTATTGTATGCTTTATTTAGAATTTATTTGTATAATGGTGCAGAAAAATAAGTATTTAGCATTCACAAACAAGCAAGAATTCTGGCTCTCGCAGACCTGTTACTACTTCTTTAAGAAGCTCTTCTATCCTCCACTCGTTACCTGTTTTAATGGCACCTGATTGAACTCGTTATCTGTATAAAAGACACCTGTCTACACCTTCAAACAGTCAGACTCCAACCTCCACCATGGCCAAGACTAGAGAGCTGTCTAAGGACACCAGGGACAAGATTGTACATCTGCACAAGACTGGAATGAGCCAATCTACAATAGGCAAGCAGCTTGGTGAGAAGAGATCAATTATTGGAGCAATTATTAGAAAATTGAATAAATACAAGATCATTGACAATCTCCCTTGACCTGGGGTTCCATGCAAGATCTCACCGTGTGGGGTACAGAGGATCTTGAGAACGGTGAGGAAACAGCCCAGAACTACATGAGAGGAACTGGTCAATGACCTGAAGACAGCTGGGACCACAGTAACAAAGGTTACTATTAGTAACACTACGTCATTATGGATTAAAATCCTGCAGTCTCCCTGCTTGGGCCAGCACATGTCCAGGCCCATTTAAAGTTTGGCAGAGACTATCTGGATGATCCAGAGGAGGATTGGGAAAATCTAATGTGGTCCGATGAGACCAAAATAAAACTCTTTGGTATAAACACCACTTGCCGTGCTTGGAGAGGGAAGAATGCTGAGTTGCATCCCAAGAACACCATACCCACTGTGAAGCATGGGGGTGGAAACATTAGGCATTGGGGCTGCTTTTCTGCAAAGGGGACAGGACGACTGATACGTGCTAAGGAAAGGATGAATAGGGCCATGTATTGTGAGATTTTGGGAAAAAACCTTCCATTAGTAAGAGCATTTAAGATGAAACGTGGGTGGATCTTCCAGCATGACAATGATCCCAAACACACGGTCTGGGCAACGAAGGAGTGGCTACATAAAAAGCATTTCAAGGTTCTGGAGCGGCCTAGCCAGTCTCCAGATATCAATCCAATAGAGAATCTGTGGAGGGAGTTGAAAGTCTGTGTTGCCCATCGACAGCCCCAAAACATCACGGCTCTAGAAGAGATCTGCATGGAAGAATGAGCCAAAATACCAGCTACAGTGTGTGCAAACCTCGTAAAGACCTACAGAAAACGTTTGACCTCTGTCATTGCCAACCAAGGTGATATTACAAAGTATTGAGGTGAACTGTTATTGGCCAAATACTTATTTTCTGCACCATTATATAAATAAATTCAGATTTTCCTGGATTTTTTTTACATTCTGTCTCTCATAGTTGAAGTGTACCTATGATAAAAATTAAAGTTCTCTCTCATCTTTTTTAATTGGGCAAATTGCACAATTGGTGGCTGACAAATAATTACCCCACTGTATAAGCTTCATTGCAGTAGGCCTACATGTTTGATTTCTTAGTTGTTTTACTGTGTATTTATTAAATTAAATGATGAAATTGGGCCAAAACCCCAGTCTGGTGTATACTCATTTTCAAATAATTAAAAATCAGCAGCCTTCACTGCTGAATAAATAGGATTTTTCACTAAATTACGTTTAGAAATTTCCAGAATTAGATCTTTAGTTACACATATCTTGACAAAGATGCATTTTTACCTTTGTTGTGTTTCTGGGTTAAAAGGGAATTTTTTCCCCACCAAATATCAGTTATTTATGAAGGTATATTAATCAGTATGGTGATCTACTCTCACAAGGAATCAAACCAGCATGTTTACAGTCTCTGATTTAAATAGCGACAACTGCAGGTTGTCTACAACTTAACAATTTAGAATATCATGGAAAAATTTAATTATTTTAGTAATTAGGTTAAAGAATTGAAACTTATGTATTATATAGATCTGCTACATACAGAGTAATATTTCTGTGTGTATGTTTGTATGTGTTTGCAATTAACATCAAAGTAAAATAATATAATGAGGACTATATTTATTTATTGATTGTGCTAAACTTATGTATGTAATGACAGGAGGACAACAATAGGATGCCACAATCGTATAAAGGGGTATGGTGAAGAAAATCGGAGTGGGAATTTCAACCAAATTCCTTGAACTCCAGATAAGCAGACGTTTCACATCGGTTTATTTCCTGTGAGACTGTAAACCTGACCTTTGGTGGTGCAGCTGCCCATAAAATTGCTGGTCATTTTGATCTCATAATTTTTTTTTGATCACAAGATAGCTTGCTGTAATTTCTCTTCAGTGTGTTATTTTATTTTAATGAAGCCTTAAAAAATTCATGTAGATAATGAAAGTTAATATGAAACCAATCCCAAAGATTCATTTTTCCACATTTTCTCTTAAATGGATTTTGCTTACTGTGCCAGTCCTTCTTGGCCCTCATGTGTCAAGCAGCTTCCTGTTTTGTTTTCCGCTTGCCAACATGAAAACTAGTCTAATTTGGCTACTATTGGGCGATATTGGTCCAAGTTAAGCCAGGGCCCCTTGGAGACTTCCTGTCTTTATTTGTTATCTCATGGGAAAAAGCTTCTAGGTCCAGGCATGCAAGGGGATTCAGGCCCTTAATACCCAGCTGAGGCCAAGAGAAAAACTTGCAGCTGGTGTCTGTAGAACTGATTAAGACGTACTTAAATAGTTTCTAGTTTGCTGTATTTATCATCAATTCTAACAGTCTGTTCTCTCATGCAACTAATTTATCTTCATGGTGGTACAAACTACAGAGTGATGGTTGCAGGATTAGTAAAAAAAAAAAAAAACAGTTTGAAATTGCAGATATGTGAGTTTTCATCTGCTTTCAAGCTCAGATTCTATGCTTAGTGTTTCCTTTTTATTAAGGGAATCTGCAGAAGTGAAGCGTCAGATTTATTTAGGAGATGCGTAGCAATATGTCAGATGATAAATTTCCTGCAAAGATGCAGGGATAATTTCTCTCCAATGATGTTTGTATTTGTGCAGATGTGAGTATTCAGTAGAACGCGTATTGGTTTGCCTTTCTAGCAAAAAAAGCTTATATCGTCTTTCAGAACTCAGCTTGACCTGTCCATTTAAATTGGGGAATAGCTACCTGAAAACGTTGTTCTCTGTCAATCCTTATTTGCTTTATGGAAACTAGTTAGAATGTCATGGAAAATTATTCACACCCCTTGATTTTTTTTTCCATTTTGTCACACTACAACCAGAAACTTCAACTAACTTGTATTTTATGTGATAGAACAACACAAAGTTATGCAAGGTTTCTTTAAGGTTGTCCTGCAATAAGCTCCATCCATCTTCCAATCACCTGTGACCAACTTCCTGGTACATGCTGAAGAAAAGTATCCCCTTAGCTTGACATTGTCACCACCATGTCCCACTGTGGGCATGGGGTCTTTATTGTGATATATTGTGTTATTTAAAAAGTATTATGCATGCAGGACAAAAAGTTGGATTTTGGTCTTACCAGAGCTCCTTTTTCCTGTTTACTGTCTCCTATGTCTGGTTTGTTACTATCGAGGGCAAACTGTGGTTTTCTTTCAACAATGGCTTTCTCCTAGTCACTTGTCCATACAGGCTCGATTTGTAAAGTCCACAGCTAAAAGTTGTAAACCATGTATCGCATTTCTTCTATCTCAGAATAATGCACTACTTTTTGTTGGTTTATCACACAAAATCCCAATATAATAAGTTGAAGTTTGCGGCTGTAACATGATAAAATGTGAGAATTTCAAGAGGTATGAACATATTTGTGGGACAGCTGTAAGAGGAGCTAATGGCTGCTCATTGAAGTTCTAAAATTTGGATTACTGGACTGCACATTTGTCTGTCAAGGAATCTATAAAGCAAAGATCTTCTTTGTTAAGATCTTCAACTCAAAATTTATGCTTTTTGGAGATCAGATCCTCCTTATCTCACCAAACCATTAAATATCTATCTGCTTTCTGGTCACAAGAAGCATTAGTGCACATATGTCTTCTGTTTAATATCTAAGCACATTATTTTTCTGCCTTATTTTCTCCAGCTGTTGTGCTTCAAAGTTCAGAGCAGCAGATGACCCAGAGAGCTCCACCATTATATCATATTTATCCAGGAAGCCCCTCTGACACATACACACCCCCACACACACAATTACGCTGTGGTGCACAGATGAAATTAAAACAAGCAAACGCAGGAGTAAACATTTCAGGACCATGACTTAATGAAGACACTCCTAGTGAAAACAGTCGGAGTTCCGGTGGACCTGTTTGTCAGCTCGTGCAGCTGCGATCAGATGAAGCCTGTTGTAGGTTCTGGCGCTGGTCCCCTGGGCCACATTCCACCTCTGCTTGTGTGATGTCTCAGATCTTTGAGGTAATAGACGCAAAGTGGCTGTGTAGAGATCATAAGGTCATCCGTCAGGGTTGGAGCAGAGGGAACCAGGGTAACTATTAGGAATATTTGTATGGGGAAAAGCTAGAACCCAAAACACCAAAGTAAAATTCAATAGGTTTATTTGAGAAATAAATGACACAGGCAGATGAGGCTCAACGATGAACTCGGTCAGTTTGCTGGTCTGGAAGATAGACATGGGCATCAGGAACCTGAGTGGCCTTCTCCTGAATGAAAAGAACAGGTGGTTGGTAACCATACTTGATATGACAAGGGGACAAAACCGGTTGCACAGAATGGCAATCCATTGATGGCAAACTCCACCTAGGGTAGGTTCTGGGACCATCGACTGGGCGTATTCATACAGAGAATGCACAGCTTGACCTCCACCTCCTGGTTCATCCTCTCTGTTTGGCCATCAGTCAGGGGATGGAAACCTGATGGCAGGCTGATGTTAATGCCAAGTGGAGGGCAAAACTCACCCCAAAATTGGGAGATGAGCTGTGGCCCCCTGTCTGACACAATGCTGTAGGGAATGCCATGCAGATGAAATACCTCCTGGGTCATAACATCAGTGAGTTCAGGGGCAGACAGTAGTTTAGGAAGGGGAATGAGGTGCGTCATCTTGGAGAACCTATCAACCACAGTTAGGAAGACAGTTTTACCTTGAGATGGTGGCAGACAGGTGACGAAATCCATAGAAATTTGAGACCATGGACTATGCGGAATGGGTAGAGGCCTGAGATGCCTGAGAGGCAGGAGAACATTGGGAGGACTTGACCCTAGAACAAGTGGGACAAGCTGTCACAAACCCCCTTGTGGGTCACCAGAAGCTTGACTGAAATACTGCCAGGGTCTTGGTAATGTCTGGGTGACCTTGACCTCAAGACCTTGGAAGTCAGGTTTTCTGGGACAAAGAGGAGATTCTTGGGACAATTCACAGGAGGTGGTTGACTTAGATAGCTGTTCTTAAAAAGCGTTTCAGTGCTAGTGAGAGCTAACCTGGTCTTGGAAGGGAGTATGAAGTCGTGGTCTGCGGGAGCTGCAGGCCAGACAGAGGACTGGTGAATCCTACACAAGGCATCAGGCTTGATGTTCTTGTTGCTGGGTCTGTAGGACAGGGTAAAATCCAAACTGCTGAAGAAAAGGATCCACCTGGCTTGACTAACATTAAGTTGTTCGGTTGTCTTGAGGTACTCCAAGTTTCTATGGTCCTTCCACACATTATCATGTGGACATACAGCTGTGGGGATCCTTCCAACCAGTGCCTCCACTATTCCAGTGCCAGTTTTATGGCCAGAAGATCCCGATGTCCTACATCGTAGTTCCTTTCAGAAGCAGAGAGACGTCTGGAATAGAAGGCACAAGGATGTAACTTGACGTCATCAGCAAATCGCTGAGACAGGATTGCTCCTACTCCCGTGTCTGAGAGATCAACTTCCACCACCAAGGGATTGCTAGGATTCTGAAAACATAGGTCAGGTGCTAAGGTGAAGAGGATATTGATCCTTTGAGAAGCTTCTTTGGCTTTGGAGGACAACAAGAACTGAGTCTTAGCAGAGGTAAAATGATGGAGAGGAGGTGCCACAGTACTATAATTCTCGATAAAGCGGCAATAAAACTTGGCAAACCCAAAAAAACCATTGGAGGTCCTTGGCATTGGTTAGGGCCAATCCAACACAACACTTACCTCAGTGGAATCCATGCTGACCTTGCCTGTAAAGATAACATGGCAAACAGAGCAGAATCATGATAAATACATAATCAGAAAACAGAGTGTGATCACTTCATACGTGATTACATTGAGTGGTGTTAATTTATGAATCTTTTTGATGTTCTTTACTGTATAAAGTTTGTTTGTGAATCAATATCCAGAAATCATGTCCTCAAAGTGGCTAACAACTCCCATGTTGCTTCTTCCTCATCATGCTAATATTTAAAAGAGTAAGCTTTAGTGGCCAAAACACAAGAGGGATTGCAAAAGCGAGGTAAAAATTAAATTCTATTCATATCTGATCTCCCGCAGGATTGCCCTGGGCAACAAAGCTGTGCAGAGAGCAGGCTCTCCATGGGTTCCTACCAGCTACTTGTAATGTTCTGTCTCTGTGATCGAGTTTGTTTCTCGTACCCCTTCTAGATCCGCTGTCACTTTTTCATTCAGTACCAATGCCCAGCTTTTAGGTGGCACATTTTATTGCTGCTGCTAAGAAGCCACCATGCAAATGGCCTGTTTTCATGTCGTCTGTATTTAAATGCAGTAGGCAGCTCTGCCTCGTAAGGTCGGCATGCCAGGAGTTAGATTTTTTACACAGAAAATGTGTCTATTTGTTAATCTTTTAAATATAGATGTTTGAAAACCACCAACAAGAGACATCTGTGCTGTGGGTAGAATCAGAATTTGCTGTCGAAAAGAGCTTTCTGTTCTGAGTCAAATCAGACCGTGTTTCCGCCCTCCACCGACCCCCTACTGCATGCTAATGCAGTCTTGAGTAAGACAAAAAGGCTCCGGGAAACAGAGAGTATTGTATTCATCTAAGTGCTTGAGAAATGCCTTGAAGTAATCCAATATAGGAATAAAAATGAGTTTAGAAAATACGGGAGCCCTTCTTACCAAGAACTGCAGCCTTAAACTGCTCCATAAAAGATCTATTCTGCCACTCCACTACAAAATACCAAAAAACTAATCAGTGTCATATCTTTGGCTCTTATTTATGTGTCTTTGTCTTTTTTTGTGAGGGTGTTTAACATTTGTGGTTACAGTGGATCTAAAAAGCCTACACAGCCCTGTTAGATTTTGTACTTACCATGACTTTGTTTTACTGCTTTTATTATGGCATAATAAAAGTTGTATTAAACTTTTATAATTGCAAAGGTATACTCGGTGTCAGAGGCAGGATGTTTTAAAGCAGCTATCCTGTTGTAGCCTAAAATGTTGACTAAATATTTTAATACCGATGATCAAAATAGCCCCCTCAAGTCTATCTGTACTAACAGTAAAGAACAAGAGAAAATGTGAGTTGACATTAAAGCACACATTTTTGTTATGTTTAGCAAAATCACAGCTGTGCAGATTAATTACAGGTAAAAACATTGCAAGATTAAAAAAGCAAAGTCAGAGGCTCAACGTTTGTCCTTGCTCTGCAAATCATGCTCACTGTCATTTAGATGGTCTTGTAAAAATGCAAGAAAAAGTATTTTTGTCCATTATATAGATAGATAGATAGATAGATAGATAGATAGATAGATAGATAGATAGATAGATAGATAGATAGATAGATAGATAGATAGATAGATAGATAGATAGATAGATAGATAGATATGTCTTGCTTAGTTCAGAAGTATAGATCTGTTTAATAAATAAGGTATACTGTATTATGTCAATTCATAAAAATGTTTTTAAAAAATCATATGGACGAGTTTCGTTGTTCAGGCATAAATTGGGGTTCACAGTTCTCTAACTCCAGTTTACCATTCTATATCACCCTCATCCCCCCCCTTCTCCTCCTTCCGCCCTCTTTACTGCTGTTTCTCTGGTTCTGTTTTCTAGCAAGCAGAATTCACCCCTCTGCGGCCTTGTGTCTAGTCCGGCATGTCACGTGAAGCGTGATGTCCCAGAAATTATTTGGTGAAGGCCACAGACACACTCGAGTGAAGAGAAAAGAGATCACACATTTCACTGATCGGTTTCTCACCTCCCTGTCCCTGTTTAACAGCTTCCACTTAAAGGGAGTTTGACCCCAGTTGATCATTAGCTTAGTGGAAGCAGCACAGCGTCTTGAGGAAACCGTGTTACACAACATGCTATGACCGTGTCACCAATTCCCTGTGGAACTGCTGGGAATGGTCAACATTATTTATCATCAGCTGGATGTAATGGATTTGGCTGGCTCTCTGCAGAGCTGCGAGAGGTTGCAGGAGACAGTATAGAGATTTACCAACTCAGACTGGACTTTGATTTTATGAGCAACATGTTTCCCTGGCAACTAATAACCCTGCCGACAGTGAGGGATAGCATGTGTGTTTGCTTTAGAAGTTGGCTCCTGAAGGCTGGGGCTTTTGCGTTGGTGTTGCGTAAATGGGCCTCTGATTTTCACACAGGAGGTTGTAGTGGATCTGCAAAATAGAAACCACATTTCCTTGTAAAAGTATTTTTTATTATTAATAATAATAATAAGTATAATAATAATAATTGAAGGTGCCTTTCTAAAAACCAAAGTCCTTTACAGAGAAGAAAATAAAACAGAAAATAATACATAGACAAGCAATCAAGAGAACAATGCATTAAATAGCAAATAAGAAGACGGTAAAAAAACCAAAATCAGAGTCTAAAGTGAATAAGTCCTTTTGAACAGATGTGTTTTGAGCTGTGATTTAAATAAAGGAAGAGAGTCAATATTTCTGATTTCGAGAGAAAGTGAGTTCCAGAGCTGAGGTCATGCTCCGCATGGTGACAAGCCTGGCAAAAGGAACAATAAGATGAGTGGCTGATGAAGATCTGAGAGAATGGGAAGGAGTGGCGATGTGAAGCAGGTCACATAGATAAGGAGGGGCAAGGCTATGGATGCACTTAAATGCGAGAATTGGAATTTTAAAATTGATCTGGGATTCTATGGGCAACCAGTGAAGCTGCTGAAGAACTGGGGTAATGTGTCCTAGTTATGATCTGAGCTGCAGAATTCTGATTGAGTTTGAGTTTATGAAGGGACGTATTGGGGAGACCAAAAGAAGACAGTTGCAATAGTTGATCCAGGAGGTGATAAGGCTATGGATAAGGATGGCAGCAGCATGGGGAGTAAGGAAAGGATGAACTCTAATGTTTTCCGATTCAGTCCAATCACAGCCAGAAACTTCAGCGTATTTTATTTAGATAATGGTGATGGGAAAGGAAAATGGTACATGCACTTCAAGTTTTTTTCCAAATAAAAATCTCAAAAGTGTGCCATGCATTTGTTTTCAGCCCCCTTAAAGCCTAGTTTATACTTCTCCTAGTATAAACTAGGGTTAACTCCGTACTCTGTAGAACCACCTTTCACCGCTGCTAAAGCTGCACATCGTTTGGGGTATGCCTCTACCAGCTTTGCAGAGACTGGAAGTTTTGCTTATTCCTGCTTGCAAAATAGCTCAAATTCAGTAAGACTGGACGGAGAACATCTGTGAACATCAATCTTCAACCAATTGAATTTAGGTCTGGACTTTGATCTTTCCATCAACTCTGATAAGCTTCCCAGTCCCTGCTCGACAAAAAGCCCCCTTCAGCATAATGCAACCACCACCACCACCACGGTTCATCAATGTTGTATTCAGGGTACTGTGCAGTGTTAGTTTTTCACCACACATACTATTTTGGATATAGGCTTGTGTCTGTAACTTTCTCCAGTAGTCAGAGAATGACCAAAAACTAGTACCAACCAGTTTGTTGTCAGGCACACTTAGCTTGTTCATAATTGGTTTTCTGCCTAGAAACAACAGGAGGAAGATTTATTTGCCTTTGGAGGCCCTTGCAAAGGGACAGGAACATGGAGAAAAAAAATAAGCTGGATAAAATGCGCTCGAGTAAGCAGATTTCCAGTAAGAGCATCTGAGTGGGAAGAAGGATAAGTTGGTTTGAGGCAAATTTAAAAACAGAGGACAGGGGTCTGAGGTAGGTTTCTTTCTCCTTTGAGCTTAATTGGCTTGTCTCTTACCTGAGTGTTCTTGAAAGCTGGCAGAGACAGCAGCTCTGCAGTCTGACGTCTTCTGAAACAGTGGCCACAGGGCTACCCACTGTGCAAGTTGGCAGAATTAAATTAGACAGAATGACTTTAAATGTAACAAAAGCTGACTCATTTATCAATAAATCTAACACCCTGTGTAAGCGTAGCTAAAAAAATAATTTTCACATATTTTTGTTATAGTAGTTAGAATAGCTTCTGCATGTTTTTTACTGTGTAAAAACATAACGTCTTAAGATATATTTCATTGATGTCCATCCATTATCTGTACCCGTCCATCCTATACTGTATTTATCCTGTACAGGGTTGCAGGTGGGCCGGTGCCTATCTTCAGCAGTCACAGGGTGAGAAGCGGGATACACCCTAGACAGGTCGCCATACCTGTACACTCATACCTAAGGGCAATTTCGAATTTACCTAACCTTTTGCACCTTTTGGACTGTGGGAGGAAGCCGGAGTACCCGGAGAGAACCCACACATGCACAGGGAGAACATGCAAACTCCATACAGAAAAACCCCAGGCTGGGATATGAACCTGGGCCTTCTTGCTGCAAGTTAACATTGCTACCAACTGCACAGCCCATTTGTCCATTTCAGTGATGTATGCTATGAAAAATAAAGAACCAGTTTCTGTGCAAAGTAGTGATGTAAAACTAGTTCCTGGAACAGTGCAACTTTTAATAAACAGGTGATATCAGACTGATTCATGACTTTCTCAATGACTTCATTTTCTGGAAACATCTAATCTCTATAGAGACTGAACACTTGCCAATAATTAGCTGTCTCTGTTTCTCTGAACATAATTAAGGGGTTTTGTGTGTTAGATAAATGCCTGGCTCATATTAACCTCTACGTGTGGGTTTTTTTCCTTCCAGAGAGGCCAGTGAATGCAGACCAGCAGGAGCGAACCTTGTTGAAGGGTGTGTTCAGTGTCCGAAAAGGCAAGACGCAGCTGCACAAGTGGGCAGAGCGGCAGGTTATTCTCTGCGGCACGTGTTTAATAGTGGCCTCTGTGAAAGATAGTCTGGCAGGAAAGATGCACATTTTACCCCTGGTGGGTGGAAAGGTGAGAGTTCATGGAGTTTCATAATCTGAATTTGCATTGACATCTCACTCTCCACAGGATACGGGCTACAATTCTACAATGACATATTTAGACATGTAGGAAGTTAAAACATTGGCATTCATCCGTCCTTCCGTCCGTCAGTTCCGCTTTTCCTTGATCAGATCATAGAGGCAATGAAGGAAACCCAAACCCATCTCCCTCCGACATTCTCCAACTCATTCTGAGGGTCTACAAGTCATTTCTTGGTCAGAAGGGATATTTAGTCCCTCTGGGTCTGCACAGGCGTCCCCTGCTACTACCCCAGATGATGTCTTTATCCTATGCTTAAGACCAACCACCCTGCAAAGGAAGCTCATTTCAGCTGATTGTATTTGGGATCTCGATTTTTAAGTTCAGAATCAATATCTCATGTAGATAGGTTAGTGTTTGGTTAGTGTTAGTTCTTTCTTCACAATTAAAAGCTTTAGCTATGCCATTATTACAGCAGACATCTATATACCTCCTGCTCCATCCTACCATCACTCATGAAAAAGTCTACAATATACTCCTCCAATTGATGCAGAGACTGACCCCAGACCTGGGGGGAGCAGTTCACCTCACTGTGGTTGAGAACCCTGACCTCAGACTGAAAGGAGTTGAATGTCATCCTATTTCACACTTGGTCACGAGCAACTACAGTGTATGCTCAAACTCATGGCTGGAAGATGCCAACAGAACCACATCATCTGCAGAAAGCAAAGATGAGACCACGAGGTTCAAAAATCCGACACCCTACTCTCTACAAATATGCCTTAAGAAGTAAAAAACCTTGACATTGTGCTGAGTGTTGCTTTCATTGTTGATGAACTTGATAGCCTTTATCTGCATCCCTGTGACCCTGTACCCCTTTAGCAGGTTGTAAGCAATTTTGAGATCCACAAAGCCATGCAACTCTGCAGGAGTAAAGTTCAGGTTCACTGTTCCATGGCCAGAACAGAAGCTACATGATTCCTCTTGGATCCTTTCCAACAACCTGAAATAAATTTTCCCAAGGAAGTCAAGGACTGTGATCGCTCACACTTTGAACACACTCGCCATTCCACCTTAAAAATTGGGACCACGATGCCAGTCTGACACTCCACAGGTGTTGTCTGCAACAATGGTGCAACAATGAAGTGTGTCGTCACGTCAACCACGACAAGTCAACCATGTCGACAGCTTTTAGCATCTTGAATGAATCTCATCTTCTTTTAGCTTCTTGCTGAAAGGAAGCCTTTAACCACCTCAGCTCTCCTTCCCCCATCTCCAAGTTCTCAAGCTCTGCCTCTTCCATGAAGGAAGGAAATGCTGGTGGGATCAGAAGATCCTCAAGAAGTGCTCTCTCTAACGACTGACAGTGTCCTCAGCCTACAGTTTATTCTCCAAAATATATAATCTTGGAAACTATTATCAAAGATGAGCAAATATGAAGATTGAACCTTTGCCTTGGTGTAAATGATGCTTCTCTCCACTGATCATTTGATTTGCCATCGGGTTACACAAACAGCGCTTCATTGAGCTAATACATTTTTTTCTCTTGATAGATGTGGATAAACAAATGGTTTAACTTATGACAAGCCAAGAGGTTTTTTTTATTTGCTCATTTGCTCACGCATTTTCACCCAGCAGATTGTATGTAACCAAAGACAAGTCGGATAGATATCAGTATAGATATCAGATAACCTGAAAATCTATAAAACTGAAAACAAATCTCAGCAAGTCAGGAAAGTAGGCCATGCATATGACTTAAAATCTGTTAGATTGGCAACTTGTTTGGGTGTTTTAGACATTAATTGTGGGTAGAACACTATAATAAGCAATATTGAAGCGCTGTGTTAATTGTTTTTAGACAGCCAGTCTATAGTTGCTGCAGTCGAGCTTATACTGGTAGTCTGAACTCAGCATGACTATACTATAGGAATAGTAAAAAATAACAATCTGACTGTTTGACATCTTTGACCACATAAACCTTATCATAATTTCGCTAACTTAATGGAAATGAATGATCTTAAAGTGTGACTTCCTCTCTATTTTCCTTCTGTTTGAGGTTGAGGAGGTGAAGCGGAGGCAGCACTGTCTGATGTTCAGCTCCGCCGGATCACCGGCACAAACTTACTTTGTCAATTTCGACACGCTTGCAGACTACCAGCGATGGAACCGGCAGGCGTCAAAAGTAAGCAAAGAATACAGAGCGTGTGGCAGTATCTATAACACAAGATTCCTAATGTGGTTTTCTCTCAGCATCGAATGTTTGTTTTCAGCGGGTCCTGCTGGGTTTGTACATTCATCAGAGATTTGATGTTGGAACTGCTGCTACGTTCTGGTTGATGGGTCTTCCAGACATCTCACTGGCTTTACAAATGAGATTTATTAATTCAATCCCATGTGTCTACTTAGATTGCGCTTACCTCAATTTGTGGACGCATCTGTTTTTGTTTTTCTCTAAAGTCTCTCAGCAGGAGAGCATTTCATCTTGTGAGTCACTGTGGATTAGCAAATGCTATTTTAGCATCAATATATATTATATATCTGTGTCTTACTCTGTGTTTTTCAGAGAATACTGTCAACTGCTTGCAGCTGCTTCTCTTCTTGAAGTTCTGCTCTGATCAGCTTGCTTTGCACATAATATAATAATTACTGGGTGATGTTGTTACAGCTCCTTTCTGGAGCTGAATGATGATGATGAAGAAGAAGAATCTGAGCTGAGCTGAGCCAGAGCCAGGAAGCAGCTTGCAAAAGTAGGAGATTAGGGATAGAAAGAAATAAAAAAAAGTACTCAATTAGCTCCAGATTCATGGTAAATCCAAAACTTCTCTCTTTCTCCTGGGGTATGGAGTATTTGGTTGGAAAAGCCTTTTAGTGCACAGGAGTTAGGCAGACATGTAGACTAAAGGGTTTTGGAGCCAGCGGGTCATGACTGATGAGGCTTTGTGGGACAGTTTTTATGCAACTGAAGATGAATTTCTGTTACCATTTGGTGTCAGACAAAATGTTTTCTATTCTATTCTATTCTATTCTATTCTATTCTATTCTATTCTATTCTATTCTATTCTATTCTATTCTAATACTGCATAAACCGCCTAATTCACAAAGCCAGTGTATGTGTATGTGTGCAATATGGAGAGAAATTCTATGCGTGGATTTGTGTCATTACAATGATCATCCAGGATGAGTGAAAAGCAGGAAACAAAGTCCCCCTGAAAAAAATCTTGATTAGAGTATAAGGAAACATAAAATGAGATGTATAGGTTTCATTTCTAATTGTCTTGGCAAGTACTGCATATCAATGTTTTTCACTCTTCCCTATAATAATTATGTACAAAATACCTCAAGAATTCCACTTTGTACTTTTATTTTAAAACAAATTTATTCTGATAGCTTTTTTTTTTGTACTTTGAGGATCAACTTTTACAATTATTTTTCATCTGCTTATTAAAACAAATATTTTCAATTTAATTTGAGTTTGAATCTGCATGCTTATATTTACCTTAAACTTGATGTTGGTACACCTGAAAATCCCCCCTGTGGGACATTAAGGATAATTCTATTCTATTCTATTCTATTCTATTCTATTCTATTCTATTCTATTCTAGTTTTATGCCTGTAAACTAAAGTTACTGTTAATGATCTTTTCTGTTGTAAGCAGGGGCGGATCTACATGGGGGCAAGGAGGGGCAACTGCCCCTCAGCTTTAGAGCCTTGCCCCCACTAGCTTAAATTTCAAAAAATTGAACAATTGCTTGTTTGTCCAAAATCTTCTTACAGCCTTCAAATAAAATATTATTTAAGAAAAATATATAACAGTATATTTAATTTTAGGCCCCTAAAAACTCAGCTAAGGCCTTGCGTCAAACACTGCCTGCTCCCTGCTGCGTATGGAACGACAAATCCTAAAAATTGAATGAATAACTAAAACAATAAGAAATAGATATCTACATGAATAAATAATAGACAAAGATACTATGTGCCAATGAAGTCATGACAAACTGAATGCATATAACATTCTAAGATCATTAGCATGAAATATTTTTCATTCTCCATCTATTTTTTATTTAGGTCTGATTGTAAGTGGTTATGTAAGAAATGTTGTTTGTTGTTTTTTTGTTTTTTGAGTTTCTAAAACGATAGTGTTAGATTTTGTTGTTGAAGAGGGTCGAGATGCAGGCTGGAGTAAGACATAGTCACAATGAATTAGTAGTTAATCCAAAAGTAAGAAAACAGACTTCAGGTAACATGGAGAGAGAATATCAAGGAGCAACTACAGTGAGATATATGGAAGATAACAGATAGATTTGACAATGTCTTTAAGAAAATCTGGGGTATAAATACTGGGGAGGTGATGACTGTGGCAGGGAACAGGGGGTCTGATTAACAGAATGTGAAACAGCTGTGGATGAACTTGAAATGAGGCATTGAGTGTAAATGATTTGTGGAAATGAATAAGCACAAGAAAATACAACAAATAACTGAACAGGATGACGATACAGGACTGACTAAAATGATAACTAAACAGAACACCAATATCTATTACACAAAATAAATATGGCACAAAACCCTAAAACCATAGTGAAATAGCTAAACCAAATACCTTAGGACCATGACGGATTTTTCACACGAGGCAAAATCACATGAGTAATTTATCTTTGACTTCTTAGATTAGCTTGTGATTTATTATGCATTGATGTAAAAATGACATTCACGGGGTAGCACTAGCTGTGTAACAGATTATTCAGTGACTAACATTTATCATGTTGTCCTTGCTCCAGATTAAGGACACCCTTCTCTTAGCCTGGGAAACAGATAATGGGTGAGAGCTTTGGTTTCATTTGTGCAGGCTGAAAGTATTTGGCTTCTCTTTTGTTCAAACAAAATTCAGACCAATCACAAGCTTTCATGGGGTAGATTTCATATGATGACTATGCTGCTCAGCCTTACACCACTGTTTTATAGCCCTAACTCAGGGTTCTGCAATATGAGCAGCATGTGGGTCTTTGGGCTGTTTAGATAGGCTCCTAAGAAATGTGCTTTTAAAAAAAAAAGAGAACTAATCTTTTATTTACAGTCCCTATGAAGAAGTAATTTCAGGGTTCTTCTGTCTGAAGGTTTTAATAACATTTTAATTAGAATGTCATGAGGCTGGCTATTTTGTGCTCTATCTTTGAAGTGAAGTGTAGCATTTTATCCTCATTGTAATGTTTGATGGTTTCAATGTAAAACCAAAAATAAAAATAATGGATTACTTTCAAAATAAAAACATTTATAAAAACTGTATTTATAAAACTTCATAAGTTGTCCTTTTCCAGCCATCAAGGATTTTTGTGATTCTCGAAAAATTTTAATTCAATTATTTATTTTCTTAGTTTAACATTGTTTGATGTGACATTGGGGTTGTTTCTACATTTGCTTCTTGATTAATTGAGTGATTAATTTGCTTCCACACACAACATCTAATGGAAATCAATAAGGTCCAAAGGGGTTTTAGACTAATTATCGTTTTAGCAAATAACTAAATATCTAATCTTCTTTGCACTTTTACAGCTACCTCAGATGCCTTTTTGAAAAGAATAAAGGGAAAAACAAACCTCGATACTGCATGTGTTAGATTTAGATTGTGATTTGCCCACTGATCATTACAATAAATGAATGTTAGTACATGCTGTTGGAAAATGACGAAACAGGTCAGACATTAGCTTAAGTATTTCACTTTTTTCCATCCCTCTTGTGTGTGTGTTTGTGTGTACAGGTGGTTTCTCAGACAGTTAGTCTGGTGGACCTGTCCTGCTACAGCCTGGAGACGGTGCCTGAATATCTGTTTTACTGTCAGGATCTCACCCACCTCAACCTGCGGCACAACTTTATGAGGCTGCAGGGACCTGGCAGCCTGCTTAACCTCCCCAGGTATTCTGAGATTCACACGTTTGCTGAGGATTAGACATTAACACATGCCAACTGGAGAACCCAGCATGATAGTTACATGAAAAATACAGCAAAAAAGTTATCCAATATTGCTAGCGCAGCAACACTTCTACTAAGTAGCACCGACTTGCACCACTGTGTTAGAATCTAGTTTTAGCACAGCCATAACCAGCTATTGTTATCATCATAAAAAACTATTTGGTCAGTTAAAATTATAGAAGTATTTTTAATTGGTTGTATGTCAAAAAATCATTAATGTTACATTGTGTTTTAATAAGATAACATCAAGTATTTTCCACAATCACTGCATTGTTGACTTCCTACACTCTCAGCTCATATATCATTACTTGTTATGTTTATAATAATCTGTATGTGAACCTATATAGAGCATGAAACTCCTTCTGATCCAAAACAGATATGTGAAAGGATTTTTATCTGCCTGTCATCCATTACCAAGGACAGGACTTTAGCAGCTATTTGTTTCTGCTCTGGTTGTTTTTTAGTGATGTGTCATTAGAGTGGCTGTAATTAATCACTAGATTACAGTCAGGTCCTTGCTTGTAGATTTTTACCATTAATTAATACAAAACATTTTAAGTATCACACTGAGATACTTGCTGAGAACAAAACTTGAACATTTAAGTTTTACTGTCAAAGATTCCTGATGCATTTTCCCAATGTCATGGTAAAATGAAAACCTCTGACATTTCAGTGCTCTTGATACATACATGATCGAGTCTTGACCAGATTCTAGAATAATTTAAATCCAGCCTCAAGTGTACAATTCCAGATGCTAACATACTGCAAAGCCATCATTCATCCATCGAAGATAAGGTCAATTTTATAAGTTTATATATTTATCAGTCTATTTATTCTTCACATGCATTTGTGCAGCTTTGCCTACATTTTTAATATTAAGGCTTTACTGTAAAGGTTTCTACTTCCTCTTACAATAACTTTTTTTCTGCATTTTAAACAATCTTAATCATACTGTTCAGTCCTAAAGCTCAAATAATAGCACAGAATTCTCACAGAGCACTAGCGGGGAATCATTGAACAACTCAAACTCTTCAAACACAGCTAGCTTCCAGAAAACCAATTCAACCACCAGGAGCAATTCCGCCACTGCGCCCACATGCTTCATGCGTTGTGTGTAGGGCACCAAAAATGAAAAATCATGAAGTTACATTTTGCGTGAGAGATAGATGAATCTTCTGTGTGGCCCTGCCTCCAGTGTCCCCAAGGTGCTCCCCCCCACCCCCCACCACTTCAATGGTCTGTCCATTATGCCTCAATCTCCAGTGCTGACAGACACCTGTCAAACCTGAGATGCCTACTTGGCTCTGTTTGTATATGTGGCTGTCTTGAGCATTTTCAGGTACTGTTACCAAGATCTAACATTTTCTATTTGAAAATACTTACTCAATGAACTGTTATAATGAAAACATGATGCAGTGTTTGTGAAAACACGTCAGACAGTCAGACATTACCAATGTATTTCAATATTGTCAGTCAAAAAACTTGTCGGACCAACCTCTCTGAACCAACCTGCTTCTCCGCTAACCTTGCAAATATATTGTCATTGAAAAAAAAATCCTGAAAACCGGCATGGTTGCACAGTGTGACAGATATGTTGCTTTTGTAATGAGAAAAAACGTTCGGTGTGATGAATCATTTTGTGAAGTCGCCGGTGTCCGACAACTTTGTGAACAAAGTCCACAGTGGAGGTGTCAGTGTTAGAGCAGAGACTTTAGGTAACAGATGTAAGCTGAATCCTTTAGGATTTAAATCTGTTTCCATGGTCCAGTTTTCCGGCTGAGCGACTTCACATCACAGCGCTCTTTAACTGCGGCTCATCTAAGATAAGAGTTTGACTTAATAACAGCATTTATGAATGTGCGTCAGAGCTGCTGTGTTTAAAGGTGCAATATGAAAGAATTTTACAGTGAAATAATCACACAACAGTCTAATGTCTCAATCATGTTGGAAAGAAGGTTACATCAAAACCGATTTGCTCCTTAGCCAGCTGGGTGGTTGCAAGTTTTTACCATTTTAAAAAGGCCACAGAGGGACGTAGTTATTGTTTACAAACTGTCCCGCCTCAATACTTTCTGGTTCCAGATCCAATCACATCTGAGCCCGCAAGGTTGCAAAGTCTTCAACACAAACACTGAGCCGGCATTTGTAATTTGACACCAACCAGGCTAGAACGTTGAGCTAACAATACTAGTAGTAAATTAGAAATAAATAGTCGGCTCTAAAAATATCTCAAGCTACTTTTTTCAATTACCACCAACTCAATATTGCAGTGAAATGTATTTATCTACTTATCAACTTACTGTCTATGACTTGTCTTCGCTCGTCATCTTGAATCTTCCGCCTCTGATCCGTAACTGACAACCCGGCATGAAACTCATGAAAGGGATGGGGTGAATGGCTGAGAGCAGACTCATTTGTTTTTGTACATGGACTGCAGTACTCCAATTTGACCACAAGATGTTATTCTTACATATTGCATCTTTAACGTATGATTGAGTTTTAATTTATAGCGTCATATTCAAGGTATTTAAAGGTATCAGTTCTGAATTCTAATGTTTATATATGTTTTTAAATGCCTCATTAAGACTGCTGAGCAGGGGTGCATCCAGAAAGTTTTTTAAATGGGCTAAATGAGGGCCAGTAAAGATCTTGAGGTGTACCAATATAAAAACCCAGGCGGGAGGCATGGCTGTAATACAAAGGGTTGGGGCCTAAACTGAGTGACAGAAATTAGATTCACAATATGAAGGTTAGAAATTAATGTAAACCTAAATACAGACAACACAGATAATTCGGAATAATTGAAGCTGTTTATCTTCATTATTCATTAAAAAATATTATCCACATAAGAGTTTCTCATCAGGGGGCTAATCTGAGGTGGTCTACTTTTTTTAATATTTGACTCATCAAATTTACTCTTGAAGAGTCATTTTCATTTGTGGGAGTTTGTGATAATGTTGCCATCAAAACACATTTGTGCTTAGGGCACCCAAATGGCTTGCACTGGCCCTGACTGGGAGAGTCAGAAAAAAAGAAAACATACACTTTGTTTGCTTTCTCATTGTTAAGCTGATGGAGAACATTGCTGTCTATTCTTTGTGTCAGTAAATATGTATGATAGTTTTGTAGAAGATGTAATCAAAGTACAGACAGAGAATTAAGCATTAACATATGTTTTGAAGGCCACACAAGCATTTTTCCTTCTTCTTTAGATTTTCCCAGCTGAAGAGTCTGAACATATCTCACAACCGTCTGGGTGTGTTCCCTGAGTGTGTCTGCGAGATCCTTACTCTAACCGAACTGAACCTCTCCTGCAACAATCTGCACACCATCCCGGTTCAGATTGGCAACCTTCAGAGGTTAGGAAAGCATCCACAGTATATGTGACATAGACATAGTATCTGTATGAAACACAGTAGACAGGAATATATTTGTTTGTAGATATCAGTCAATCATGGTGAATACACACGTGCTCAAATTTGTTGGTACCCTTACAGCTCATTGAAATAATGCTGCATTACTCCTGAAAAGTGATGAAATTGAAAGCTATTTTATCATGTATACTTGCATGCCTTTGGTATGTCATAAAATAAAGCAAAGAAGCTGTGAAAAGAGTTGAATTATTGCTTATTCTACAAAGATATTCTAAAATGGCCTGGACACATTTGTTGGTACCCCTTAGAAAAGATAATAAATAACTGGATAATAGTGATATTTCAAACTAAATAGTTACTTTAATTAGTATCACACATGTTTCCAATCTTGTAATCAGTCATTCAGCCTATTTAAATGGAGAAAAGTAGTCACTGTGCTGTTTGGTATCATTGTGTGCACCACACTGAACATGGACCAGAGAAAGCAAAGGAGAGAGTTGTCTGAGGAGATCAGAAAGAAAGTAATTGACAAGCATGGTAAAGGTAAAGGCTACAAGACCATCTCCAAGCAGCTTGATGTTCCTGTGACAACAGTTGCAAATATTATTAAGAAGTTTAAGGTCCATGGAACTGTAGCCAACCTCCCTGGGCGCGGCCGCAAGAGGAAAATCGACCCCAAAATGAACAGAAGGATAGTGCGAATGGTAGAAAAAGAACCAAGGATAACTGCCAAAGAGATGCAAGCTGAACTCCAAGGTGAAGGTACGTCTGTTTCTGATCGCACAATCCGTCGCTGTTTAAGCGAAAGTGGGCTCCATGGAAGAAGACCCAGGAGGACTCCACTTTTGAAAGAAAAACATAAAAAAGCCAGACTGGAATTTGCTAAAATGCATATTGACAAGCCACAATCCTTCTGGGAGAATGTCCTTTGGACAGATGAGTCAAAACTGGAGCTTTTTGGCAAGTCACATCAGCTCTATGTTCACAGACGAAAAAATGAAGCTTTCAAAGAAAAGAACACCATACCGACAGTGAAACATGGAGGAGGCTCGGTTATGATTTGGGGCTGCTTTGCTGCGCCTGGCACAGGGTGCCTTGAATCTGTGCAGGGCACAATGAAATCTCAAGACTATCAAGGCATTCTGGAGCGAAACGTACTGCCCAGTGTCAGAAAGCTCGGTCTCAGTAGTGTCAGAAAGCTCGGTCTCAGTCGTAGGTCATGGGTCCTCCAACAGGATAATGACCCAAAACACACAGCTAAAAGCACCCAAGACTGGATATGAACAAAACATTGGACTATTCTGAAGTGGCCTTCTATGAGTCCTGATCTGAATCCTATCGAACATCTATGGAAAGAGCTGAAACTTGCAGTCTGAAACCTGAGAAAGATGGAGCAGTTTGCTCAGGAAGAGTGGGCCAAACTACCTGTTAACAAGTGCAGAAGTCTCATTGAGAGCTACAGAAAACGTTTGATTGCAGTGATTGCCTCTAAAGGTTGTGCAACTAAATAGTAGGTTAGGGGTCCCATCATTTTTGTCCATGCCATTTTCATTTGTTTTCTTATTTACAATATTATGTTGAATGAAACATCAAAAGCAAAGTCTGATTTCTATTAAATATGCAATAAACAATGGTGGATGCCAATTACTTTTGTCAGTTTCAAATTATTTCAGAGAAAATTGTGCATTCTTCATTTTTTGTGGAGGGGTACCAACAAATTTGAGCACGTGTGTATACTGTAATAGAATGCTTACATTCAAGTACAATAATTAAAGCACCTAACCTTAACAGAAAAATATTGATTTAACTAATAAAATGAAGTGAGGAAGATTAAACCCTCTTATTAAGTTCATTGTTTTAGGAATTAAACCAGAAATGTTTTACAGAATACATACATACATATGATACGTTTTAATGTCCTGCATAAACTGATTCCTTCAAGTATTTATGCTAATTTGGGACAAGCTTTAATTTTTCAATATCTATAAATTTCTTCTGGCTTTGGAATGATATTAATTCTGTTTCAAAGTGTAATCACTGTTCTGTAATCAAGAGCTATGGCTCTGGAACACTGATTTATTATCAACTCCCCCTCCCTTCTGCTCCTCTGCAATGCTTCAAAAGCGATTAAACATAATTGCTTGTTTAAGATACCATTGCCAAAAATGTATATAAATAAACTGCACTGAGTTGAATGACACATAAATGGTACAATTATTTTTAAATCTGGCTTCTGAGCTCTCTATCTGCTCAATACGGGGAGTTGCTCAATAACCATTTATCCCAAAGATTGATAAACAAACAAACAATGCTGTTTTATCCTTTACATCCCATAGCCTGCAGACACTATGCTTGGATGGAAACCACCTAAGCCAGCTACCTGAAGAGCTTGGTGGTCTGGCTCAACTGAACAGCTTGGGGCTCTCCTTCAACAACTTCTCTCACATCCCCACGGTGCTGGAGAGGCTGTGTGCAGTGGACAAGCTGGCCATGGCCGGAAACAGACTGGAGAGCTTGGAGCTGTCCGCGCTGGTCAGAATGATCCACCTGAGGAACATCGATCTTCGGTAGGTTCTTCTCTGTTTGTCTCCATCTTCCTCTCTTCTTTTTGAAACATAACTGTTACTGTGTGAGGGTTTTTCATCAGTGCAAAAATATTTAAAGGGAATCTCTGTGTGTCCCTTAAATAGTTATATCTTTAACTCTTTTTTAAATTTCTTTTCAAACCAATCATTGAAACATGAACATCCTGTCAGATCTCCGGCCTGAACCACAGCTGCTCCTTTGTTCCTGACAACTCCTCCAAGCCTCTTTTTTAACTAACATTTATTTATAGATGCCAGATGTGCTGTGAACAAATGGGTTTTACTACATTGCCCCATTTCACGCCTACATTCACACCTGCGGGCTGCCAGCCACAGCCATGTTTTTTCTTTTCTTTTTTTTTTGCTGCTGCTATTCAGCATCCTACTGTTCTGCACATAAACAGTTGGATACTAAGCACCTTGCTCACTGGGACCTCTGTAGCAGGTAATAAAGAAAATGAAAGTTGTTCTCAGTGAATATCCTGCAGCTCTGGGGATTAAACTAGCAACCAGTACTCCGGCGGCAGCCAGATAATGACCTAACCTTGGGGCTTGAGCTGTGGTTTGGCCCCACGGGCTGCATTTATAAGGACAAAGGCGCATCTGTGATGGATTAGTGGGCTGGCAGCTCCCTTAAGGGACAAGTTGTTGTTTATGAATGTGAGTTATGGGATCTATCGTGTGCCTTGATCAGAAGAGAGTGCCTCACTTAGCAGTCATGTAGTCTGAATTTCCCCTATGTGTTTATCTAGAATGATAAGTCATAACATTATGACCAATAACAGAAAACTAAGTAAATGTCTAATTTTCCACCAAAACAGCTCTGACCAGCTTAGCTTCATGGTCTCCGTGGATTTGAGGTGACAAGTGGGTGTGTGATATTGGCAAAAATATTTAGGTGGTTGGAAAGTGTTAAAGTGTTTTCTACGTAAGTGAAGAAGTCATAATTTTGTGGTTCATTTGTGTGATTTTACTGCTGTCATCCGGCTTCTTTTTGCAAAGTTGTTGAGTTATTTTGCAAATAATTATCTAAATTTGCTTCCCTGCCATGTTCCTGCAAACATGTTAAAGCTTCCTGTTGGTTTCAACATTCAGTTTGTTCTTCTGTCCATTAAATGCAGACTGAATGGGCTCAGGTGTGTTAAATGTGAGACTCCAGATCCAGTGAGCCACGTGACCCAGCTGGACTTGCGGGATAACTGTTTGGACTCGCTCGACCTAAACTCTGTCTGCAACCTGGAGACTCTGCACTGCCAGCGAAACCAGCTGGGGACGCTCACACTTAGCGGTTTCACACTGCGCATGCTTCATGCCGGCAGCAACCGTGAGTCAAACAGAGCGTCAACTGGCTGCTGTTATTACCCCCCTGTGTTGTTCGGGCCCTTTGCTGTGATGATGCATTCAATTCACCAAGCCACAAGAGACAGAAATGATGCAGATGTTTCACTGATGATGATCAATGTCTTTATCTTCCTGCAGGCCTTGCAACAGTCAACATCTATCCAGTCCCGAACCAGCTGACACACATGGACCTTTCACAGTGAGTTCTGCACAGGAATAAGGGGTGGATGTGGAGTGGCAGAAATTTCAGAAACGGGTCTTATATTCCAAAATAATTACTTATTTTCTTGTTCTTTTAATTAGTTTGGAATTGCACAGCGTGTATGGGGAAAATCACGTTTATCACACTATTCAGTGACTACTTGGAATTTATAGTTTCAGTCTGAAAAATCTGAACTTCGACAAAATACTCAGGTTTCTTCACATTTGCACTAGTATCTTTGCTTTTATTGTTTTTTATACAACTAATCATGTTTCACATGCTTTCACTACGTTCATAAACTTCAATAATGTCTTATTTGTTTTTGTTTTGAAATTTTTGTCTACTGGAGTGTCTCCTTAGAAAATGTGATACTTCAGCCTGAGAACAAGACCAGGGCAAAAGTAATTCAGTCTGTTTTCTTTTCCATGATTGAATGTTAGCAGGTCAAAAGGTCTGTCTTTAAAAGCTTTTAATATAAAACTTTTTTGTAAGACTGGAATGTAATTCCAAGGTTTTAAATGTGGCTTTCATTAAGAATATAACTTCTAGATCTTCCTCTGACACTTAAATCAGTTTAACTCAACTTCATTATTAAATGTACAATTATTTACTCTAACCTGTAACTGTTGCTCATTTTTTAAGACCTCTACTTTTGGATAAATACGTGAAGCCCATTGGCGTGAATAGCACATTATGTTCACATGGCAACATTAGGAGCAGAATAAATCGTTAATCGCCTTTGGTAAAACTATGTTGTTGATGCCACTGTGTGTGTTGTTTTTCAAACAGGTTAAACATATTTTAAATGGTGCACCTAAGTTTGAAAGTCAACGCATGTAAAAAAAAAATAAAAAAATTTTTTTTCCTTGCATCCAAACAGCTTAAAACTGTTGCATAGAGCAACTATACTAAATAAATCCCTCAAATTGTTCTTATTCTTGAGTTTGTAAAATGTAATTTTTGTGAATAAAAAAAAACATTTGAAGCGAGTCTTGCAAACATTTATTCTTATATTTCTGCTGTAATTGTTATGCTTATTATATGTATGTAGGGCTAAATGTGCAAAGTAAATGTAATTCATAAAGAAAAAAGTATTAAAAATAGATGTGACATCAGATGAACCCAGTAACGCCACTTGAAAGGGAAAACAAAGAAACGTCATACTTACGTGTTTTATGAGTCATGCTTATGAGATCTAAAGGAATAATTTAGATTTACTTACTTTGTGGAAGAATTAAGAGTGTGAAAGTCAAAATGATCACTTGGTATATCATAAGTATATCATCATGAATTTATATTTAATCATTTTGACCTTGTATCAGAAATAGTTTATAACTACAAAGATGCTGCAAAAATACTGAACTCCTGAGTTCATTTAATAGTTGCATTTGACTGTACTAATAATAATAAGAACTGGAACATCATTACTTTTAGTCTGGAGTCCAACTTTTCTTTACTTTCATTTTATAATACCACTGCAATGTACTCGTTTTTTATGTTTTCATCTGGTAAAGCACTTTAAATTGGTACAAATAACCTTGTCTTGCCTAAACACAAAATTATGACTTTAAATCTCATAATTATGACCTAAAAAGTCAAAATTAGGACTTTGAAACTCATTATTATGACATACGCGCATCTTCTGTTTTCTTTTAAGTGGTGGAAAAGCACTTCGAATTCATTTCCAATTTCAATATAAAATGAATATAAATAAGACACACATTTCTATCTGGTCCTTCACCTCCAACTTTGACTTTAATTAGTTTCATGGATAATGTATGTTATTTTACTAAATTGCATTGCAGGATGTCGGTTTTTTTATATTTATTGTATTGCCACCATGTCTGTTTAGAAGGGATTTGGCATGTGGTGCTTATAGCCTTTTAGAGAGTTATCAGTGTCAAAAACGCACAGTAATGCTAAATAACTTCCAGATAATGAAAGTTAAAGCTGTCTTGGAAAAAGAAGTAAGAGCAATTCTACAGCGATAAAATCAAAATTAATCCAAGTAGCTTGTGTATAAAACTGGTCATAAGAGGGTTAAAAGTGGAGTAAATCAAAACACCAACTTTGCTCAGTCTGAGTATTTTTGTATATGTTTTATGTGTGTTGAGACAGGAACCTGTTGGAATACCTTCCAGACTGGGTGTGTGACTGCCGAAAAATTGAGATGCTGGATGTTAAGCACAACCTGTTGTCTGAACTTCCCTCCAGGTTAGAAATATATATTTTATTGATAATCAGGTATCCTTAACTTTGTAGTGCTCATATTGTATAATTTCTTAATTTGAAATCCTTTTAGCACACAACTGGAACATGTTTGATAGACATAAATTAGATGTTAGATTTCATGTAGTCCTGCTTTCTTCTATAAATTTGTATATTTCGCTTGGATTGTAGGTAACAAGACATAAGTATTTCAGTGTTTTGCAAAAGTATTCACACCCTTAGACTTTTCCACATTGTTTCAAATTACAATAATTGACTAAAAGTAGTGCATAGTTGTGAAGTGGATGGAAAAGGATGCATTTGTGATAAACATTTGGCATGCATTTGTATTCAGTCTACTTTCGTCTGATACCTCTAAAATAATCCAATGCAACCAAATGCTTTCAAGGGTCCTCTAATCAATAATGTTAAAGTCCATCTCTGTGCTATTTAACATTAGTATAAATGCAGATGTTGTGTGAAAGTCTTAGAGTTTTGTAAGGGAACATCAGAGAACAAACAGTACCATGAAGATCAGGCTAGGCAATAAGCATAAATTAGAAAAGAAGTAAATAGAACCATGGTAACTCCGGAGGAGCTGCGATCCACAATTCTGGTGGAATACAGAACAACTATTTGTGTGGCTTGCTACAAGTCTGACCTTTATCGGAAAATTGTAATTAAACAACCAGTGTTGAAATAATTTAATACATATTGTATAAAGAATACATTGAGAAAATAAAAAATTAGAGCTGCACATCACTGTATATTGTCCCAAACATGCCAGATCCACAGTGAAAAATTGTGGTGGCAGTGTCATGCTGTGGGAATAATTGTCTTCAGCAGGGACAGGAAAGCCAGTCAAAGTTGATTGGAAGACGTGATGGCAGTAAGTACAGTACAATCTTTTTAGAAAACCTGTTAGGGACTGCAAAACATTTGAGACTGTGCAGAGGTTCATCTTCCATCACGACAAAGAGGCTAAAATACAGCTGTTGCTATAATAGAGATGTTCAGATCAAATAATAATCTTGTATTAGAATGGCCTACTAAAACTCAAAACCTAAATCCAATTAAGATTCTGTTGCTAGACTTGCAAGTGTATGTTTGCAGATGGTGTCCTTCCAGTCTGATTACATTAGAGCAATACTGCAAAGTAAAACAGGTAAAAATAACATCATGTAGATAGCTGTAACTGCAGTGAAAAGTGTTTCTGCAAAATTATTGACTAAAGAGGATTGGTAAAATATGCACTGCACACTGTTCATATGTTTATATGTATAAAACATCACAATTATAGACTACCAGTCTATTATTATGACTACTTGTGTTGGTCCATCACAGAAAATCCCTTTAAAACACGTTCACATTTGTTGCAGTAATATGATGAGATAAAATGTTTAAAATATTGCAAGGCACTGTATTTACTTCAAAATTCTCAGTGGAGCTCTACAACTGTTGCTGACCTTTCTAGTAAAAAAAAAAGAAAAACCATGGCCTACATTCATGACCTGTGAATTCAATGATAAAGCTCAGAGGAGAATAAATGATTAGCATCTTCATCTGTAGCTGAATATGTATGTGCCCTGATTTCTCTCTGTAATATCTCCAATAGGTTGCTGAACAGCTTAAGTTTGAGGAAGCTGCTGACAGGGAACAATCGTTTGCAGAGAGTGCCTGACCTCCTCGACCATATCCCTCTGGAAGCCCTTGACCTGCAGCATAACAAGCTAACTGCACTTCCAGAGAGTCTCTTTTACAAGGCCTTAAAGTTAGTCTCCAAAGCTTTTAAGGGGGGATTTTCCCCTAAGTCCTTTTATGATGGTATTTATAATCTTTTATTCACAGGTTCCTCTGCTTTACAACTGTTACCATCAGTCTGACCCCTGGTATGTTTCTGTGTTACTGTAACGCAGCGCCGTATAGATTGCTTGAAACAAATGTGGTCAAGATCAATGCAACATTCCCAACCATAACTAGAGCATCTTTTGCTTCCTTATTTCTGGTGTGGCAAACCACTTAACACCCATTAGCTGTTGAATTGCTCTGATGCACTTTTCAGCCTCTAATGTGGAGACTTTATGGCAGCGACCACTGAAAAGAAATGGATCTCCTGACATGTTCTCTGAGAACTGCGAAACATGCAACGAACTAGAGCCGTATTCAAGACTAAAAATCATAAAATGCAAAAAGGAAAAACCCTCAAAAGATTGTTGTTGTTTGTTTTACTCATTTTTCTTTGTGTAGTAAAGAGCCACACATACTTTCAGTGTTTATGAGCTATTCCTCAGCAAAGACAGTTTAAAAACATGACAAGGTTCAAGTTTTATTACTGCTCAGTGTGTGATACACACCAGTGATGACTTAATAATGCTCGTTACGTAATAACTACTGCAGTTCAGATTACTGCCACCCTTCGCTTTGCCGCTTAATTAATATTCAAATCGGTCTTCCACTTGCTAGGATGTCTACCTCTGTGATTAACTATATCTTCTGCAGAACATTTAAGAAAATAAGAAGGAAATTATCCTGAAATCCATTTACACCTCTGTCACTGTTGGTTCCTTAGTTAAACTCATAATTCAATTCAATTTTAATCCAATTTATTTTATTTATATAGCGTCAATATACAACACGTCATCTCAAGGTACTTCACAAAAAAAGTATTTTCAACTCAATCTAAAAATACATTCGAATTGATCATATTACTTATTAAACATTACATTAAGTTCAGTTCATTACTCCAGTTAATTTTAAAAGTTTTCTGTCTTAGGATTGCATCAAGTCATTCACTTGCAGTATTCACTCCTCCTGGATCAACATGTATCTATAAACATTTAGGTCACTCTGTATTTAAAGGCTTTTGCTATATTTAGCAAAGTTTAATGAATCAATTAGATACAGATTTGGGTGTACCTGGGTCTGCTTTTGAATAAGAGTTTCTGAATATTTATGGTCCAATTCACTATGAAATTTAAAAGAAGGGAAAAAGCATGTTTATGAAAAGATGAATTATTTTTCTTGTATCTAACATTGTCCATTTTAAGAAGATCACCAGTAATAATTTTGTTCTAATGAAAAAAACAACAACATTCTTCTGCATCCACTGGCTGCAGTCCAGGGGCCGCACATAGCTCCCATGTTGCATGTTATACTCTGATTTAGGCACATTGACCCCTAACACTTGGCTCAGTCCCACTATAAATATCACAAGGTAATGAGTAGCAATTAAATAATGCAACTTTAAAACTTGTTGCTGATTCAGCTGACAGATTCACACTTTTTCCCTCTTTATGCCATTTTTATGATTGTCTTGTGAAATTTGTTAGTTAATTAAAGAAATACACATACATGTAAACGTTTTATATTACTGTTTATTTGTAACTTTTGAATAACATAGCAAGCCATTATTTTCCTTCAGATTAGGTTTACTCTTGACTTTGTTACAGATTTCTTATTATGTTGTTTGTCTTGGTTTGTCTTCCTAGCCTGAAATACTTAAATGTGTCAGCCAACGCCTTGGAAAGTATTCCCCCCAGCAGCCAATCGGAGGAGAGCCTCAGCACTCTCCAGGAGCTCTATCTGACCGGGAACAACCTGAACGAGAACTGTGGTGCTCTGTTGGTCGGACACCAAAACCTGCGGGTCCTTCACATCGCCTACAACCAACTGCTCTCCTTCCCAGCCAGGTGTGTTGCTCATCTAACACTGTTAACTAAGATCACAAACGGTTATCATTTTTGTAGATTGTTTAAACAGTTTAAAGTCTTAAAGAAATAAATTCACCATTATTAATTTGTTAATATAACATATTGTGTTAAACCAGCGGTTTCATTAATGTGTTTTGGTTGTATTTTAATGTGTATTGCTCCTGTTTCCAGTAAGCTGAGTAAACTTGAACTGCTGGAGGAGCTAAATTTAAGTGGGAACAAGCTAAAGACGATCCCCTCCACTGTGTCCAGCTGTAAGAGGCTGCACACTCTCATAGCACACTCAAATCAAATAACCGTCTTCCCAGAAATCCTCAACCTGCCTGAGATCAAGGTCAGACTTGTGTCCTCTGTTGTTTCACCACTGCAACTACCAGACAGTTGTGCTCAGTACGTTCCAACTTATGTGTGCTTTGGATTTTTTTACATGCAGCTTGTAGATCTGAGTTGCAATGAGCTGACTGAGATTCAACTACCTGATTCCCTGCCTGCCACGCTGCAAGAGCTGGACCTGACGTGCAACAGCAGCCTCACGCTGGAACACAAAACCCTCAACCTTTTCAGGTGAGTCACAGCATCCAGAGCTGCTGATAGCATTTTCCTACTTTTAAAAGACAGAAATTAAACACTTTAGATTTTGCAAGCTTGAGGGGCATATCATTATAACAAAACAGATCATGGTTCTAGAAAATAAACAATGAGGAAAGGACAACATTTTTTACACAACAAAAATCACACATATTAAGTAAAACAAGAACGTAGCTTGAAGCAACATAACGAAATAAAACACACAACCACAAACACACAATAAATTCCCCTTTTTTTGCAACACCTTTTTTTCGTTGAAGTTTTTTATGCTTTTATTACACACCTTGTTCTGCAGTGTTTCCAACTATTTTCCCTTTTTTCCTGCAGTCACATTACCACGCTTAAATTAGACCAGAAATCTACCCCGGCACCCGGAGACTCCCTCGGCTCTTCGACTCTCTGGAAGCATGGTTACTCAGAGATGAGAGGCCAAAAAAATAAGTGTGTTCTGCTTTTTTCCCCCCCAAGATTTGTTTAATTTACAACGAAGAACAGGTCATTACTTTTTTAGACAGCATTTATCCTAACAGAAACTAAATCCTTCATACCACTGTAGAATGTAAGTAAAACTGCTTTAATAAAGGAAACAAGTGCATATGCATTCTAGACATATATTGTTTCCCTCATCAACTGTGTATATGTCAAACTTTATTGTACCAAAATATCAGTCAAATCTTTATTAGGTGTGTTGGACCCTGATTTTTTTTTTTTTTTACAAAGACCCACATTTTTTCTAATCAATTAGGGTGCTCTTCATCTGTTTCTCCACCCTTTCTGAATGCCCTTCAGATGTTTTGTTTTGTGTCATTATTTTGTCCAGTTAAGGTCTGTTAGGCTTCTTGTTTGATTTGGTGATGGACAGGTTAACATACAAAGTTAGACAAGAGTCTCCATGGACTATTATGTTTGCTGATGATATTGTGATCTTCAGTGAGAGCTGGGTGCAGGTAGAGAAAAAGCTATAGAGATGGAGTTATGCACTGGAAAAGAAAGCAATGAAGATTAGTTGCATCAAGACAGAATATATGAGTGTAAATGAGAGAGACACAAATGGAACGGTGATGTTCCAGGGAGTAGAAGTAAAGAAGGTAGAGGACTTTAAGTAATTAGGGTCAAAAGTCCAAAGCAACGGAGAGAAAGTGATGAAGAAGCATGTGCAAGCTGGTTGGAATGGGTGCAGAAAATTGTCAGGTGTGATGTTTGATAAAAGGGTATCAGCAAGAATCAAGGAAAGGTGTACAAAACAGTCATGAGACCAGTGTTATTGTATGGTTTAGAGACCTTACCAATGAGGAAAAGACAGGAGGCGGAACTGGAGGTTGCAGGACTCAAGATGTTGAGGTTCTCTTTGGGAGTGACAAGGAAATAAGTACATGAGAGGGACAGCTCATGATAGATGTTTTGGAGATAAGGTCAAAGAGCCCAGACGGAGATGATTTGGGCATGTTCAGAAGATGAATGATTATATAAGTAGAAGGATGCTGAGATTGGAGCCACAGGGCAGGAGGCAGAGAGAGAGACCAAGGAGATTTATGGATGAGGGGAAAGAGGACATGAAGTTGGTGTGAGGGCAGAGGATTGGACTAAATGGAGACAGATGATTTGCTGTGGTGACCCCTGAAGGGAAACGCTGAAAGAGAAGAAGAGAATGTCTGTTAGGATTTTGCAATATAACAACCTGTTCCTTGGGTCAGGCATGGAAAATAATGATGTAATATACCAGATGAAATTTGTCAAAACAAAAAAGTTTTTGGTTTAAAAATTAGAGTTTTAAAATTCCAAACCAGGAAATATAGGGAATCTAAGAATAGAAATGTGAGGAAAAGTTGACCAAATTAGAAAAATTGAATCAATTAAATATTCTAGCTTGCACAACCCTACTTGAAAATGTGTTTTTAACAGGCATCCCAACAAAATCAAACATGTTGGTTAATTAAAGTTGGTCAGTGGACACCAAAGCAAAAGCCCCTTTTACATCACTGTTCAGCAATAAACACAGAACCTTTTACTGATCACGTTCTCTTTTTACTTTATACTAGTTTATCCGTCCAGATTATGGGGGCTGTGTGATTTCCCAGCATCCTGTTTAGATTGGGGAACCAAAGTGCATGGTTTACAACTTGCAGCATTCCTCTGACCAATATCTAAGCCATGTAGAGGATTTACTGGGGGCAATTCCCCAAAGGTCGGCGGTCTGTGTAGTGATCCTCATGCAGGCTGTTCAAATTTAATCAGTGCTTTAAATGAAATGTGCAACATCAACATGCTGAGTGCATCAGATTCTGTGGACCAGCCTCTTTCTCAGATCCGATGGACTCTGAAAATTCAAATCTCGCATAGTGGGTTGACTTCAACCCACCAATATTAGGCAACTGATTCCATGGTACCACCTTTCAGTTGAAGGGAAGGCATGAAGAAGATGTGTACTGTAATTTTCAGACTATTGAGCGCTCCTGAATATAAGCTGCACCAGCTAAATTTAAAAAGAAAATAAATTTTGCACATATATAGGGTGTACCTGAATATAAGCTGCATATTTTCATGTTGTAACATGAGATATTTCCTCAGAAAGATGGTACATGGAAGATTTTTGTTATTACCTGCGCCAGAAGGCAATATTTTCATGTCCGTCTGTCTGTTGGTTTGTATGTCTGTCTGTTAGCAACATAATTCAAAAAGTTATGAACTGATTTTAATGACATTTTCGGGAAATGTCCGCAATGGGACCAGGAGCAACTGATAAAATGTTGGGGTTGATCCGACATGAAGCGCGTATCTAGCGCGGGGATGAGTGGCCCTGGCGGAGATCTGAGTGCTTTTCTAGTTTTAATTTGTACTTTTTTCTCAAACCCTGCCTGAAAATTGGCAGTCTGGCACCAACATAACATGACAGTAACATGTCTGGTTAGAAAATAAAACATACTTTAGCCTACCAGAAAAGTCATTGGTCAGTATTTTCATCTTCCTCTTCCTCAGTAAAGTCACTGAAGTCATCTTCTTCAGTGTCTTTATGTCTTCTGAAAGCTTTTGTCATCTTTTTACACTGAATCAGTTCTTCCCGCTGCATCCTCCAATGTCTCACCATCGATTCATTGATGTCAAGCTTACATGCAGGAGCTATTTCCTTCTTTGACGACCAGCTCGATGGCCTTTCACTTAAAAGCTGCATTTCTTTGTGTGTTTTACATGATGATGATGTGTGCATGAAAAGTACCGGTAGTATCTTCTTCGGCACATGATCTTTTCCGACATGTCTGTTTCGCTTTTGTGCTTCCTACTATAGTGCCCCCCGGAGGCTGTTAGCCAGTTAAGAAATCTATAAATTAGCTGCATCGTTGTATAGGACGCAGGGTCCAATGCATAAGAAAAAAGTAGCAGAAAGAGGAGATTCACGCATGCGTGATTAATTTGCTGTGCATATGGTCCAACCTTAGTGGGGCTGCTGTCCGCGGGGAGTCGTTTTTGAGCTCTCTGACATGGGAGAGGAGTGGAGGTTAGCATCGCTGGTCGGTGTGTTGATACGTGCTTCATGTCGGCTCAACCCCAAAATTTAATCAGTTGTTGCTGGTCCCATTGCGGACATTTCCCTAAAGTTTCATCTAAATCCGTCCATAACCTTCTGAGTTATGTTGCTAACAGACAAAGAAACAAACAGACAGTCGGGCACGAAAACATTACCCCTTGGCGAAGGTAACAAAGGGTCTTAAAGGGGCAGAAGTGGTAAATTGCTCAGATATGCCCAGTTCATGAGATTTGAACTTGAACAGATGAGCCTCTTCACGGACTAGTGAAGTATTTCGATGCCAGTCTAACCAGAGAGCAGAAGGGAAACTTCAACCTTGGAGCTCTCAACAAGTAGCAACGTCCAACTGCAAAAAACCTGATACTCTGCTGTTAAGTGTGAAACACAAATAGTACAACTGGCATTAATGGTCAATATGTAATTCATATGTTGCTGCTCATTGAGTTACTTTTGAATTTAAGGCCTTTTTTAAACTTATGTGGCCTCAACAGGGACCCACACAGTGTTTCTGTCATCAGTGCTTGCAGTTTACTTGTAGCATCACATACTGCTGGATATATGAAATTTACACAGGGCACTGAATCATCTATGTGTCGATGTGGATCTGTTTGTTTGGAACAGGTTGTGTGTTTCTGTGCTTGCTGTGGACCATTTTGGAGACGGTGGTGAAGGGTGTTATGGGATCTTTGATGGTGACCGCAACGAGGAGGTACCACGGCTCTTGCAGTGCACCATGGGAGATGTGCTTTGCGAAGAACTACTGCACTCCTGTATTGACACAGTGTATATGTCCAACACCTTTCTCACCTCACACAGGTAAGACAAACAATTTGTTTATTTTGTTTGCTTTTTGGCAGAAGAGTTTATTTGGAGCTTCTTTCCTGTTGAACAGGAAGCTTGGCATGGCCGGACAGAAACTCGGTGCTTCTGCCTTGCTGTGTTACATCCACCGGGAGATGTCCGAGCCAGGAGGCTGCTTTAGCCTTACTGTGGCTAACGTAGGCACGTGCCAGGCAGTTCTGTGCCGTGATGGAAGGCCTGTGCAGCTCTCAAAGGTATTCAGCGTGGAGAACTCCACAGAGGAGATGGAGAGAGTTAAAGTCAATAAAGCCATTATAACAGAGGTAATCCACTAATATAATAGATGTATATTATAGATGTAAAGATGTGATGCAATGTTCCTGTGGCACCATTTTGTTTCTAGGATAACAAAGTGAGTGGAGTGACGTACTGCTCCCGCCTGTTGGGCTGCTCTTATCTGTCTCCCTGGGTGCTTCCAAAACCCTGGGTAAGCACTGAGCCGCTCTGTGCCAAGGATGAGTTCCTGATCCTGGGGAATCGAGCCCTTTTTGAGCGAGTGTCCTATCAGGAGGCTGTGTACACTGTGCAGGCTGTGCGGGATCCACGTGCTGCTGCCAAGAAACTGTGCTCCCTTGCCCAGAGTTATGGCTGCAAGGACAACATCGGAGCCATTGTGGTGTCATTGCATGTTGGTGAGGATAGCTGCACTTGTGAGCTACCAGTGCTGAACGATGAGCTGCGTGGTCCAACCCCTGCCCCTATGTCGATGTCTGTGACTTCCTGCCCCAGTGATCCAGGAAACCTCTCATCTAGCAGTGGCATCGGTACTGAGTTCAGCAGTGAGACGTCAGCCTCAGAGGTAGGCAGTGAGGCAGGGTCCACCGCTTCAGATGAGCACCCATCTTCTGGCTCTGCGTCTCGCCCAGAGAGGCGCTGCAGCCTCCACCCTGCTCCCACACTCTGTGGCATCATGGTGCCAGGTCCAGCTGCAACAGGAACCCACCCTGGTGTTTTCCAGCGCCAGCCCTCCAGTGCTACATTCTCAAGCAACCAGTCGGACAACGGCTTGGACAGTGATGATGAAGCTCCGGAGGGTGTCATTTCTAATGGTAGCAAGTTAGAAGTAGAGGTAGACATTCACTGCTGTGCTTTTCAGCTAAGACCAGGGGCCTCTGAGAGCCCTAAGGAGCGGAATGTTGAAAATCGCAATGGTAAAGTGCGCAGACAGAACAGCGTTGTGGTGTCTGCTACAAACGGCTGTCTGCTGGCTGTATGTGGTAGGGAGAATGTAGACCTCAAGAAGTCACCTTCGACGTCCAGCCTGTTTGGTAAGAAGCTGCCCAATGGTTCTGTGGTGGCCCCGGAAGACAGTCATAATATTATTGAGGTGGCCCTGGAGGTGCCTAAGAAAAAATCGGGCTACTTCACTGCCCCGGCTCAGCAGGACCCAGAGGACCAGTTAATTGTGCCACCTGGTCTTGAACAGGAGGTCAAGGAGCAGCTGAAAGGACACAGCCTTCTTGTCTCAAGCATCTCGACACCGCCAACGCCCACTTGTGTAAAAGATCCATTGTGGGATCAACCACACCCTCCTGCATTTGCCTCCACCTTAGTTCCAGTGCCGGGCCTCACTAGTGTACTGCAGCAGGAAGTCTACGATACAGCCCTTTAGGATGCTGAGACTGCCATTTGGCTTCAGCTTGGATTGTGCCATTCTGGGGATGTGGGAATATCTCCTACAGCTGGTTTAGTTGGAAAAAGTTGCCATTTGAATTTTTTTTTGAAAGATAAGAAAAGCCTTTAGAACTCTGTCGATAACTGATACTGTGCCATTAAAGAGAGATAAACAGAATATGCTCTGAGTATCCACCACAATAGGGCTGAACAAGATTTCCACATGTCCAATATGTCAACAGCATTTCCCTTTACTTGGAAAGTTAAGCAATCTGATGGATGCAGAAAAGATTGTGGTCAGTTTCCCCACCAGGAACACAAAGGTGTCTCAGGTCCTGCAGAGATTGATTAGTGCTGAAGCTTAAAAAAGTGCCTACTACGAATGACACATCAGAGAGCTCAACGCATCCAGGTTTAGAGTTGGAATGAGAGCTTGTTTTAGTTACATTCAGACAGAGCGCGGTCTTTCCGAACCCTGGACATCCACGGACATATTTGTATCGCTATCAAAGGTTGGCCCATTGTTGTCTTTATTTAGCACAGAAAGATTTACAGAAAATTAGACTTTTTAATTCCATAATCCCATCCAAATATAGCCTAAAAAAAGTCAAGCGTCTTCAACCCCAAACATCTTTCAACTACATTCAAACATCTGCATATATCTTTATGTGGACATCTTTTCACCATTTACTTTTCAACTACAAATTCATGCTGTTTAAACCTCTCTCTGTGGCTTACACAAAGAGAACTAGGGGTTTAATCTCTTTACCCAACGATATATTTCAAGAATACCCTAGATACAGAAATGGTTCTTTAGGTTATTGATTTTAAAGGAAGAAATCCGATTTCTGACCAAAAAGGCACAAATTGTACTTTTGGATTTGGGAGTCAAATGTTTTAAAGAGCTGAAGATGTCATAAACATGTGAAAAGAAGAAAAATTGCCCTGATTTTGCAAAATGTGTTCATTGTGGGGGGTAAATCCTTGTAGAAAACATTGAGTACACTATATAGCCCCTTTGAGCTGTTTGGCATTGAAAATGTTCAACTTTACCGAGCTGAAGTGCTAGTGACAACAGAATAATCAATCATCAATAATAATCCCAATTAAAGCTACATGCCTGTGTGCAAACTTCAATGGATGTTGTATCTATCCTCTTTTTTGAAATCTCTTTATGTTTAGACAGATTATTCTAATTTATTAATATTTGATGTTGCTGAAGTTAGTCATATTATATAGAGAAGCTATGAACAAACAAGCCCCCCCACAGAAGATGCATTCTGACATTTAGTCTAAATATTGATTCGTTTCCTCTGTCTACCTGCTTGCTTTGGTAAATATTGGACTTCTTTCTGCTTTGCCTGTATCAAATTGTGGGAGGTTAGGGGAAATGGGATTTGTCAGGGCAAGCTGAAGATTTGACTGGCAAGAATTTAGTCATAGCTGATTGAGAGATCTAGAACTCAGTCACTTGGCCTGAGATGAACAATGTGTAAATCAATCAGAACAAAGTTAGAACAATTTTCAAACAATTAAAAATTATGCATCCGATCTTTAAATTATTTTGTGAAGATTAAATCTTGGGCATAGAGGTTTATCTTGTCTTGATATCATTTGAAGTTGTTTTTCTACATACACATACATTATGTGCTATGTTTTTAACATTGACTAATACTTCTTTAGATCAACACACAATAAATAAAACATGAGGGCAACAGCAGTATATGGTATTAGACACTGAAAGACTTCCTCATTAAGTCCCTCAGAACATGTAATCAGTTCGTCCTCATCCAAAACTTTAGCAGCATGTATCATGATATTACATATAGCATTCACAGGACCCTCGACAATTGTTGGCACCCATGGTCTATAGCAGCCTCCACTGTGATCTACTTTGAAAAAAAGTTGCGTGTAGATTTAAAAAGTCTTAGTTATGTATAAGAATTGCTGGCTTTCCCAGTAAGTGGGGCACTGGCAGTTTTGTAAGAAACAATTATTTCTTACTGTATTTGACCCCACAGAATACATGCACTTAATTAAATTGGATTGGTCTTTTTTCAGTTTGATATGATGCTGCTGCCACAAAAGATTATTTTATTTGAGGATCTTTACATGCAATGCCAATACATGCTGAGTTTGCTGTACCCCATGATATAAATTATAATTGTATTTATAATGTGTAAATTATCAGAGGAAGCTCAGTATCGTGCTGCCCTAGAAACCTCAGTTTATCCAGGCCTGAATGCCTCCACCTTGTTTTGCAAACAGAGGCAGCTCAGCTGGGCTTCTGTGGTTGGAAGTAGGCCAATGTTTATTATGGCTGTTGTCAGTGATTATTACATTAGTTTTACTCTTTTTGTTCTACTTTGACCCTAACTTCAGTAGTTTTGATTTTCCACGTCTGTTGCATAGCTGGAACTACAACTTTTTGCCTTAAAGCTCATCTAAGTAATTGTTAAAAGAAGAAGTCATTTGAGTTCAAGAACAAGCTACAAAACTCCCAAATCACACAGAAGAAATTTCTTTGTTTTTGCAGAGTATGTAAAGGACTTAAATCTGTTGATGTCGTCCCTGAAGAATCCTCAGTCTCTTGATTGCCAACTTTTTGTACCTTCAACAAAAGTAACACTGGTATGAGTACTTTGTACTAAAAAAATAATGAAATCTGCAGTTACGCATGTATCACTTAAAAGTTTAACTGTTTAATGATAGGTTCCTCGGTCACACGCATCCTCTCTCATAAAAGAAAACACTGATAGTTAAAGGGAAGATAGCTCAAGGTGATATTAAACGTAAGATAGTTTTTGGTTTACTTGTCACAAGACAACATTTATTTCTAGAGCTTGTGTGTTTCTGTTTCCTTGCAATTTTTCGTGCCATTTTTACACAGTCTTTAACTTTTCTTATCTTCTACACAAATCAGACCGAACATATTCTATTGCTTATATTCATGACTAAGATATGATAAAAAATATTGTGCTGTTTTATATGCCTTTAACAGTTTTAAAACAAAATTTGAAACTAAAAATCCCCCTAAAAATAATGTAATAAACATTATAGCTTCAAATTGTATCATGCATACTATTAAAGTCCTTGAATTATTTTTCTAAGACTGTAAAAGTGCACATTTTACCTACAGAGCACTTTGATAAGGCTAATAATTAATTATTGTCACTTTATCGACCTATGTCAGAGATGCCAAACATGTGGGACTGTGTGGTTCTCACCTCCACGATCCTCTCAATGCGTCTAGCGTCTGAAGTCAGTGAGACATTCATGGAAACTGCAGACATTCTGAGACAGATTATGATTGTGCAAGTCAACAGAGGAGAGCTTGAACTTTCCCAGAGGTTTCACAAATCAGTGTGTGATCTTTTGAGTTATCTTGTAAAATATGCAACATGTCAAGTGTAAATATAAATGTGATGAGAGTGTCACTTTACCACCTGAAACCACATAAATCCTATCACGTAAAATGTCTTAATGTTGAGTGCTGTGTGTATGTATGGTGTAGTTGGGGTTGTGTTTATATGTTTCACAGAGCATTTTTTGTGATTCTGCTCCTTCCCTTTGACCTGCTGCTGTCTTTGTGGTTTGTTGCCAGTCTGAAATGAATATGACATTTCTCTTTAGTGTTCTCCAAATCAACTAAGTCACTTTTTGACACCATTTGACCCTCTGAAACTATGGCTGTGCCCTGTTTGATGCTATTTCTTTTCCTTAACATTTTTTTCTAGCTTTGAGTATATTTAATTTTTTATGAGGCAGTCAGTGTGCACTGAAATTAGACTGGATGCACAGAAACAAGAAGGAAGAGCTGTGAAGAATGGGCTTTGGTTCAAAGGACAACACTTAGCACAGTATTCAGTAAACATTTCTCACAGTAAGTGAAGGAAATGCAAATTAAAGCAGACTACAGCATTTTTCTTATGATTCATTTAGAAACTTTGGAGGTACTTTTGAGTGCTTCCTCTTTGCACATCTAAACAAACTTGCAAAATATCTGTGTTTCTGTGTAGTGTGAAGTGCATGCATGCCTGTGTGACCAATGGTTTGACTGTAAATATGTGTGAACTGTGAACGAAAATGATCAGAGGCGCTCCAACTGTATAACACATGACCAAAGTTGCCACTCTTTAATGTCATTTTTCCTTTCTGCAGATTATTTTTTAAAATATGCTTGATTTTTTTTTCTTAATGCCAAGAAGCTTGATGTTTATTTTTGTATTCCATTGTATCATGCAAATTTCTATCTCCCTCTTCGCTACAGAATTGAAAACTATAGGGATTCTTCAGAAAACTGTCAATCATTAAGCCACCAATGAGGGTACTAACTGTAACTGTATTTCATACTGGAAGCATGTGCTAAATACAAGTCCACTGATAAACATGTAGTATATACAAAATATGATTTATTTGTATAAAATGAAACATATCCAATATATTTTTTTTTAGCATGCTGATTGCTGCTAAAATTTATTTTCAGTAATAAACAATGAGATTGTTTAGGAATGGAGCTAACAAAGAGCACTTTTGCTGTTTTTCACAGACTAATACTCATATGAACCTTCTGTGAAATAAAAGATAATCATTTTTTTATTTTGGATGCTGCTATTATTATTTTCAGTTTATAATTAGTTTTTTCAATTAACTTTAAGCCAAGTAGCAATAAAACTTTTTACTGTGAATGGTTTTGTCCAGCGTTCATTTTAATGTTCATGTTTATGATCAGTATTAGCTGCTAAGTACACTTCAGTCAGTCACCAATATGCCTGCTGTTTACTTCATGAGAAATCTCAAATGTCTGAAAGATAAGGAGTAAAACGGCAGGATGGTTTGTATGAGTGTGTCCTTTTACTTATATATTTACTTGAATTTTATTCCAATTTATCACCAAAACACTACATTTTAGATGGAAATGTAAACTGTTTTACTTCAAACAGTGGTTTAACGTGTCCCTAAAGAGAAGGTAATGCAAAACAGTTTAAACTCACATATCCAGTGTATCTGTTAGCTTTGGTTAAAGGCTGTATTTTGTTTATTAAATCTTTTGTCTTGAAAAGCCGCATGGAATTAGGCTTTAGAGTTCTGTAAGGGAATACCATAAATATGCATTTTTTTAGTAGTCATGTCTCTTTTTCGTAAAAAAATAACACTATTGTTGTAGTAAATTTAAAGATGGCAATTGCCACCTGCTGGAGAAGGTTAGAAATGCACCCTACCGTCGGGCAAAGGTTTAAAAACTTACTGCTATAAATGTACATCAAGCAACAAAACTACTGAAACTTCTTTTTTGGAAATTATTTTAAACTAGAGAGGACAAATATTTCTTGCATTTTTAGATTTTAAGGTAAAAAAATAATATAATTTCAATCATACAACTTCTAAAAGTAGTGGTATGATGGTGGAATAAAATAAATAGTGGTACTTATCAATTTGAGCCCTACAAAGACAAAAAGTGATCTTTAAACTGAGAATTTGAAAGTTATAGATGTTAAATGCAATGATGCATTAGTTTTGTTCTTGAGGAAAGACTACAACAAAATGCTCACATGTTCACTTAAGTAATTTCAGTCTGTTTTACCCTCTTATGCTCAGTTATGGCAGAAAAGGTTCAGTAATTTACATCCAAATCACATACAAGGAATAAAACACTAATGTGATGAATTCTGAATTTATTTAACCAACTCCTATTCTGCTAAATATATCACATATTAAGAACAGCTTATGATTGTTTCCCCCCCCACGAGGCAACATGTTCTATCATACATCTAACATATGAAAAGAAAAGTTATTTTTCAATTACCTGTTTTTATATGCCAAAAATGTTATCTTATTCATTGTTCAGGCTGTGTATAATAGCATTTTGAAAAATGATGCTCAGTACAACAGCAAAAATAAGAAAGAAGTGTAAAGAGTAAAAAAGTATTGTAACTTACATAAAGAAATCCATGTGATAAAACATGTACACAGTAAACATAAAAAAAGACTAAGGAAATCCCTTCCAATCTGTTTAACTTTTGCAATAGTATAAATGAGAAAAGCATGTTTAAAAATTATTATCCTCATTTGTCCTTTCCTTCTTCAGCTCTCGCACTGATCTGAAGGCTCTGACTGCCAACACCCCACCAAAGATAAAAACAAAGATCCCCGCCACCCCAAACAGTCCTCCTGCGATATCTGTACCATTGAAGCGACACTCAAAGCCGTTGTGTCCTTTGCTCTTGTACATTTGTTCCCTCTCCTGACAGATGGGGTTTTGGTAGGTTTCTTGTATTTTTATAAAGTAGAACACCAGCCCAGCGATGTAACCCAAGCCGATCAGAAAATTCACAAGAGCCTCCCCAAGCAGCACAGGGGGCCACTGGTAAGGGAGCCTGAAGACCCCCAGGGCAAACATTACACAGGCATATATCATCAGAATCCCTCCGCAGACCATCGTAAAGACATATGGAGGCCGCTTGAGCTGGTGGAAGAGGCGGTCCAGCTCCTTGACCCTGCCTGCATCAGCTCCAGTGAAGGCGTTGGCACCTCCAAAGTGATAATAGTAAATTCCTCCAAGGCTGGCCAGGTCACGGTAACCCCCGTTGTTGCTGTACGGCACTCCAGCGCATATTATGATAAGAAGATTCACAGAGATCTCCATGAGCTGGCAGATACCTGAGAGACATGCAACAGACAGCAGCAAGATCAATGTTAAAACTAAAACCCAGGTCCAGTAAATAAATACGCCTACATTTCAAGCAAAAATGTCAGTTTTCCAGAGACCACTTTTTCTCTGACGAAAGATCTTTGGTTCACTTTAAAATCTAACTTTATCTTCGATAACTCCAAACTTACATAAATAAATAGAAAAACAGATTTGATGCAGTTTCAGAGTCTGAAATGTAAGATTATTGAGTACATTTTAAATGGAAATACACAAAAAAACAGAAAAGTTAACAGTCAAAATAATGGAACATAAGACACCATAATTTTACATTTAAAATCATTTAAATTAACTTGTTGCTATTTTAGAATATACTGAAATGTTGAACTGTCACAATTTTGAACTTGAGCTTTATAGAAGAACCTCACAGGTGATATACTTGCCTCTAGAGGTTAGGACATATCTTAAATTGTACAGGGCTTGTCTGTGCGGTTGTTGATAAACCTCATGGGTATACACTGATACTTCTCTGGGTCTGCAAAGACAATACAGTTTTTTTTAGAGGTGTAACATGACCTTCATTACAACTTAAAACAAAATGATTGAGTCTGTATCACATGTTTTCTTACAGTGCTGAGGGTCCTTCAGAATCTATATATGCAGCCATCCCCTTGTGAAGAGGAGGACTTTTCACTTCTCTCTTTCTGTTCTCTTTGGTTCTTCTGTCACTGCTGACTCGCTCCTCCACGTCTCTTGGGTTTTGGCTGTGTCTCTGGTTATCATACAGAGAGTGCTGTCCCCTGTGCGAGTAATCCCTGGTCTTGTACTCTGCGGACACATCACCCCTCTGATGGTGTCTTCCCCTGTCTGGCATGTTCTTTTGCTTGCTGAAGAAGATTACAAACATAAATCCTATTACTGACTCCAATAAACAGAGTGGAATGGTTGGCTTGTGTCTCTGTGCACGAAGAGGTAGCTTGGAAGACACTACAAGTAGCAAAGCAGTAAGGAGGAATATCTATAGTTACATATTCTGTAAAAAAAACCCCCAGAAAATATATATTTTTTAACCATAGTCATTTTTCTCTCCGACATCAAATCAGACTCAATGTTTTCTTCTTTGGGTCAGTTAGGATTGGAAATACTATGTTTTGTTTTTTCCCGAAACCCACCATAATGACATAGAGACCTTCCTGGATTCCTGGACTTTTTTATATTATAATATTCGGTAGCATAACCTTTAAATGATATGATTTAATGATATGATCCTGACAGGATATAGCTACTCAGGCTACTCTGGCTTCTCAGTTTGGTGGAATTTTGATCCCTTCCTTCTGATAGTTTTGTTGCCCACTTTGCTCACACATCTTTTCTGGTCCAACCCGAAATTTTCTTTGACAGAGAGGTCATGGTTTTGTGATAGTCACTCCAGTCCACCAAAACACCCCCACAACATGATGCTGGCACCTCCACACTTCACATTTGGGATGGTATTCTCAGGCTTCCAAACTCCCCCTTCCTTCAAATGTGGTCATTATGGTCAAACATCTACATTTTTGTTTCATCGAACCACAGAACATGTTCCCAAAATGCAATGTATTTGCCCCTGAGAGCATTTGCAAATTGTAATCTGGCTTTTAAGGTTATTTTTAGAGTATTGGCTTCTTCTCTGAGTTGCCTTTCAGCCTATGTTATACAGGATGAATTTGATTGTGAATAATGACAATGTCTTAGCAGATTCAGCCAGTGTCTTCACAAGGTATTTTGCTTTTTTTCCTGGGAATGTTACACACATTTCACACCCAAATTTATTAATCTCTAGTCTTACCCTTTCAGAAGCTTAAAAGCCCATGGCATCATTATCATTATTATGATTAGAGTATTATCAAATTATTGTTATGTATGTAAACTCACTAAATCTGACAGAAAATGTTAGTTAAAACTTTCTCTCCCCAATTATTCTGGCATTAGGTTATATAGACCCTTTCCAAAAAATTCAAATATCATGGAAAAGTTTCTTTATTTCCATAATTCCATTCAAAACATTAAACTTCCATAGAGTATAGATTCAGGGCTCACAACTTAAACGATTTCAAGTATTTAGTTGTTTATTTGTACATAATTTGGGCTTCCAGCTCATAAAACCCACAAAAGCAGGATTTCAAAAAATTAGAATACTGTGAAGAAATAAGCCCAAATTTTACAGGGCATGAATGTTTTAAGCTGTGTGTCACATATTACTCATCTACTAAACTCAAAGCACCTGCACAGGTTTTCCCAGGTGTCATTAAATTGATTCACTTTGGTTCAATTGTCTCAGTTAGGTTCAATATGGTGAAGACTGCAGACTTGACAAATGACCAGAAGACCATCATTGATACCCTCCATAGGATGGGTAAGCCACAAAAGTTCTTAGCTAAGGAGGCTGGCTCTTACAGAGTGCTGTGTCCAAGCATATCAATGGAAAGTCTAGTGGAAGGGCAAAATGTGTCAGGAGAAGATGCACCAGCAGAAGAGCTGACCCTGGGCTTCAGCGGATTATCAAACAGAGAAGATTCATGAATCTGGCAGAGATCCAAAAAGAGTGGAATGAGGCGGGAGTCACAGCTTCAACTGTTGGGTTCCTTGGGTCAAATCACTTCTGAGCCTGAGCCAACGTAGGAAGCGTCTCAACTGGGATAAGCAGAAGAAGGACTGGACTGTTGGACGGTGGTCCAAGGTCCTGTTTTGCGATGAAAGTAAAGTGCGTCTTTCATTCAGGAATCAAGGTCCAAGGGTTTGGAGGAAGACTGGTGATGAACAGAACCCAAGCTGCTTGAGGTCCAGTGTGAAATATCCACAGTCAGTCATGATATGGGGTGCAATGTTCGGTGCAGGTGTTAGTAAACTCTGCTTTCTTAAATCCAAATTCACCGCATCAGTCTACCAGAATGTTTTAGAGGACTTCATGATTCCTTCTGCTGAGGATCTGTATGGAGATGCAGATTTCATCTTCCAGCAGGACCTGGCCTCTGTCCATACCGCTAGAAGCACCAAAACCTGGTTTAATGCCCATGTCATCTCAGTGTTTGACTGGCCAGCCAACTTGCCGGACCTAAACCCCATTGAGAATCTATGGGGTATTATCAAGAGGAAAATGAGGGGCACCAGACCCAAAAAAACTAAGAAGAGCTGACAACAAGCATCACGAAAATCTGGGCTTCCATAACTCCCAGGCAATGCCACAGGCTGATTGCCTCAATCCCACGCCACGTCGAGGCAGCGATTAAGGCAAAAGGATTCCCTACCGAGTATTGAAGATTGACATTGTTTTGAAAGTACCATATTTTGATTGGTTTGATGTCATACTAATTTCTTTGTTTTTCTGCAAAAACTGAGAAGTAAATGGAGATTTCTTCACAGTATTCTAATTTTTTTGAAATCCTGTTTTCGTGGGTTTTATGAGCTGGAAGCCCAAATTATGTACAGATAAACAACTAAATACTGAAATGGTTTAAGTTGTGGGCCCTGAATCTATACTCTATGGAAGTTTAACGTTTTGAATTTATGGAAATAACTAAACTTTTCCATGCTATTCGAAATTTTTGGAAAGGGTCTGTATATAATAGAAATAACTTCAGTTATGCTAGATGATCAAAAATAGGAAAGCTAAATTTAATTAAATGACTTACAAGTGGGAAAATTGTGTCATTTTGAAGTGTATGTAAACACATGGTTTAAACTTAGAAATAACTGCAGAATGAGTAATGCATAGTAGAAATGTCCTTGTTCATGAAAAAACTAAATGAATTTAAAATCTACGGGCACAAAATCATAGATGCGTGTATCACGAAACTAAACAAATATAAACAAATCTTGTTAGCAAGCAGTGATATTTTTATGTTACAGCTAATTCGTAGCAACGCGTCGTTACAGACAAAATATCCGCTCTGATTTTTGAGCTTTTCATTTTAAAACAGGCTTTATTGTGGTTTTCTGCAGGAACATAAAACGTAGTTTGTTTTACCTCTAACTGCAGTCCGTACCTTACCTTGTTTGTGTTTACAGCAAAGCAACACAATCCACCTGAACCTAACAACTTCCTGTGGGAGATTTCCTCCTTCTCGCACCTGTTCTCTGGCCACGCCCACTCGATGTGAGATTTTGGTGTAACTTTATCTACACTGAGTGAACAATGGGAAGGACTCAGTCAGGGTCAGTGCCTCCACGCGAGAAACAAGAACACATTCCTCCAGTGATTAAGGCAGTATGACCAAAAACAGTTCCTTTTATGAGGTTAACTTTTACCATAAATCAGGAAATTAGGACAGAATGGAGTTAAATGACTTTTCTTCTCATTGTTTCGTTTGGTCACTGTTTGAAAACTACAATAAGACTGTTGTACACACTGTGACTGTTGATCAAAGTTACTCGTTTTAGACTGAAATAACTAAAAGTGAATATTTCTTATTCACGCCACAACCCGGACACAGCACGAGGTCAAGCGTCGTGCTCGTGAGTATACTCACGTTACTCAAAGCACTTCCGCCGAGGAAAATATGCCTTTCAATACAAATGTCACTGAGTTTATTTACATCCTTTAAAAAAAAATAATAGATCACTTACTGACGGATTTGTTTGTAGGCTATATATTTGCATGAGTCAGCACTATAAGAGCAGCTTGAGGTCATTGTGTGTGCTAAAACGGATTCCCGTTCATTGAAAACAATGTGTTATATAAATATTGTTCCAAAAAACATATTTACATGTATGTTATTTGTGATCATTTTGAACTGCTTTCTTGAGTTTAACAATTATCCTGGTGTCTGTTAATGTTTTTTCTCAGATACCAATAGTTAACTGTACATAGATCTTAAACATGTGAACTCATACATTTATATGTAACTTTATTTTCTAATTTGATTGAGACCGTAATTTACAGAAAAAGAAGTTTAACAATGTGGAGTTTTTGGAAATTTATATATTTCTGGTCCCATTTTAATGGTCCCATTTCTCTTAGCTGAATTATACAAACCTATACAAAGATAGAGCTATGAAACTGTAGACTCGTGGTTGACAATTAAGAATTAGAACAAATAACATTAATGTCACTGCTCCACATCTTCAGGTGATCTTAATATTTGCCACACAATAATAATAATAATAATAATAATAATAATAAAAAATATTTAGAAACCTCTATTAAGCAATCAATGTTATTCATATGAGCCAATAAATCTGCATATTTTACATTTCCATTGCTTGTTTTTGTAAGCACATGTTAGTAGCCAGCTGACCAGCAGTGTGCAGCAACAACTCTATCTGCAGCGAATATTACACTGATCTGTTTTTTCAGAGGGAAGATGAGTAAAAAGATAAGAGAAAGTCCAGATAATAAAAACAAAAACAACTGGTTAGAAATCGTTACAAATTTGAAATATTTGTCATCTTTGGTGTCACCAAACTTACTTAAGATAATTTTATATGAGCCATTTGTGTTTTGTTTATTTATTCAAAGAGGATTATGCTCAATAGTACAAATTTTGCAGAATTTTTTTCTCTCAGGTTACTGTATAGACTAACACTGGTTAAGCTAATTATTTAAATTATTATTTAATAATAATTATTTAAATAACATAATTTTAAATTAAGATGTGTCCCATCATCGACTATGCTACTACATTTGATTCAGTGAAGTGAAGAAATAGATTACGTATCCAATGAATTCCAAGACATACCCTGAAAATGACTGTGGACTGTATGGCTGATCTGAAAAAAGCAAGGACTACCAAAATATAAAATATCTGCTGTGTGATTGGCTAAAAAAATTTTTTTAATACTTTTTAGAAAGTGAAGAAAAAGAAACTTTTTTATCACAGAGCAAAAAAATAAAAAACAGAGTTTTGGATTTTCCGTGAACGCTCTCTGTTCATGTTAGATTCCATTTTAAAGTAAAAAAAACAAAAAAACAATGTCTTATAATATTTTTGGTGATTTTTAGAGCAGATTTGGTATTTGGTAACCCTGATTTATGGCCTATTTAGTTAAACTGTTATGGCCAATATCTGAAAAAAAATACAACCTCTTTCAGCAAAAATTGCAGACAGAGTCAGACTTGAAAGGGCATGCCAGGGTTTAATTGTTTAATGGTTCGATGTTTTACATCTGCTTGATAAAGAAAACTTGTAAATCTGTAGGATGTGTTTTTAATTTGTTGGATTTTTGTGTAGCTAACTAATCTAATCTAATCTAATCTAATCTAATAACAGTTTGGTCCCAAATATAAACCTAACCCTATACTTCAGCAAGCTATGAATGCATGTTCCACACTTCCTTCTTTTGTTTTTGATGTATTTCAGTGAGTGTTACATTGCCATGTGTAGCCTCAAATAGTTATTTTAACATTTTAAGTCATTCTTTTTGTAGTCAGCATTTCTACATCAAGAATAAATGCATCCTTTATAATGAACTGTTTTGAAGGGATAATTATATTTATATATATAATTAAGACATTTTTTTCATGTGGACAACAAACTAAAAACCTTTAAGTTTATGTGTATCTAACTATTAATCTAATGCAGTCTGTATATAGTAAATGACACCTGTATGGCAGAGTAACCACTGGCTCTGACCCAGGGGCCCACATCCTCTTAAATCCAGGCCTGATTGTGGATGAATGTGAAATGCTGACTTGTAAACCTCATGATAACATTTCTGTGTATTTTTTGAGTACAGTGTGTACAGAAAGTATAACATATTTTATTTTGTTTCAAGACATTTTATCGTGTTTAAAAATTTATTTCTCCCGGTTGTTGTTTTTTCCAAAACACTAGTCGTCAGTTAATGAATAAATAAATAAATAAAAACAATTAAAAAAAGCCAAAGAGGAAAAAGCTTTTATTTTGAAGATTGAAGTCAACCATTACCGGAAGTATTTGGCGTTACTCCCAGGCTCATGCTGCCACTACAACCGACGGAAATGGCGGTGACGGCCAGGCGAGCAGCGTGAAGTGCTGATGCATTACATGGATTAAAAAAAACCGACAGCCAGTAAATTGTTGGACAACTGACAATGACGTCGAAGTAGAGCACCGTTTGTAGTTGTCATTACAAACCCATAAAACCTTCCCGGGGAAGTTTTCATCTCGTCGGCGGAGGAGTGAAAATCTCACCGGGAGCATGGCTTCTTCCAGCACTCAGGTAGCTAAGCTAGTTAGCTCACTTTAGCTAGTTCAACAACAACAACTACTCCAGATGGATTTAGTGATACCGTTATGTTAAGCCTTCACCAATGTATTTCGCGTGTATGACATTCGGGAAAAAATGCTTTAACGGAGCATAATAGTTTTTTACTTGGTTAGATGTTGTCCTTTAAAACACTAAATAAGTCGTGTCATTGAAATTGTGAGTAGAGAAAAGTGCTTGCTAATGCCCCCCAGCCCCCCTCCAGCCTCATTGAAACTCAAGCAGCATGGCAACGCTGGCTAACAGGCCCCATGCTCCTCCATTCAAATGAGCCAGCAGTGGCATTTGCTGCTGTTTTTTAAGATACGACATCCAGTTTTCAACCGACTGGGACACAAACGCATACAATCCCAACACATAGTAATTTTATTACTAAACCCCCTTAGTGTCATGAGTTATTTATTCGGAAAAAGTGATCGAAAATTGCGTGTTTGCATGGCCCACCTGCTCAGTAGTGACACGGGCCTTGTTCTGTGCTGTATTTTTCTAAACATTCACACTTTCTAAAGATGATCCTTTTTTTTTAACTTCAGTTAAACAACATTTCCACACATGTTGCATGCCAGTGGTTGGTGTTTCTTTATCATAAGCGAGATGAGGAACACTTTCGATCAGACGTAGCTGTTAGCAAGCTAACATATTTGCAAAGGTGGTGTGCTCTGCTGTCAGCTCCTTAGCTAAATGTTGTGCGACAGCGTGGGGTTCGCCTGTTTAGTTATTTATCCTAAGAGGAAATAAAGAGAAAGTGGATTAAACATGTACGCGTCTCAATGTGTTGCTAAGTAAGCTGTTTGTATGGGATCCAACTTAGATTGTGGATGACTTTGCAAGTTTGGAGATATTTCTGTGGAAGCTAGCCGTCATGTGAGAAGGCCCATTTTGAGGAATGCATCCAGTAACTTGCAGAGTCAGAAGTTTTTTTTATTGAATATTTTATGTTTTTTAAACAAAACGATAAGCGATGTAAATTTAAAAAGCTGAGGTTTTGTTTTAATTTTAAACAGTTGAGCATAAAGTGAACAGTACTACGGAGAGAAGGAAGGGGAAACTTAAAGACTGAATTTGTGCATGCTTTCACAATTTTTACTTCCTCTAAAACTCACCCTTTCTATTGGATAACTGTGTAGTATAACAAAAGTCAAACATAAACTCTCCATTCTGCGTTTATGTAGTTGCACTGTACATTTATCTGGTACACTCTCATTCACCTTACCACAGAGGGGAGACTTGTTGCTTCATATGAATAACATTGATCGCCTAACAGAGGTTTTTAAATTATTATTTGGTAGTAAATATTAGGATCAAACGTACATTTGGAGCAGTGACAGCAATTCAATTTGCTCTAATTGGCAGCCACCAGTCTACAGTTTCATAGTTCCAAAGAATATGTATGATTCAGTTAAGGGAAATGTTCCTGCCTAAATGATTTGTTTTAAATAAATCACACATTTCGTTGAACAAATGAGCAGTTTAAATATACAAAGGGCCAAAATGAGATGCTGAAAATGTGAAATTGTTGATCCTCTTAACTGTTTTTTTTCCTTTCTTTTTTGGGGAAAAACTTTTGCATACAAGAACAAATGTAGCAGCCAAATGAGAGGCATAGCGAGAGCTACTGCACCAGCAACAACCAGGCTTTACTCTTTTGGGTTGAAACTTAGCAAACAGGTCATGCTGGAAAGTCTGAACAATGCAACTTTTTACCTGCAGTTGTTGGTGATAGCAGGTTTAGTTATGTATGCTGCAGTTCATGTTCATGCATTGGCTTGCAAACAAGACCTACAAGAGGCAGCAAAACCTTAATTATTTTGACAGTCATATTTGACGCACTTTACTGGTGATGTTGAATAAAGTTTAATTTAAATTGTTTTTTTTCTACAGTTGTCTCTAATGGAAAAGCTCAACATCCCATTACCTTATTGGTTTAGCTTTAGCTTGTAGACGGCTCAGCGTTTGCTCTCTCTGCAGCTACAACATGTTCTGGTTCACACTTCTTTGCCGTAAAAACTATGGATTCGTTTTAGAAGCTGTACCTTGTTTAAATCAACTAAGCCACACAACATCGTCTTTTGAATGAGTTTTGTTTTTCTGTTAAATCATTTTTCTTGGTGTTAACTCTGGGCTTCAGTTTTGCTTACCCAAAGCTTAATCACATTATGTACAACACAAAATAAGGTTCGACTAATCATGAACCCTTAGTCTTCAAATCTTTTTCAGACTGTCTAGTTTTAAAAACTTATGTTCTGTATGTTGTCTGAAAGGTAACTATTAGTTTTGTCTTAATATATCAAAGTATTCACATTTACTCCCTAGATTAAAAGATTTTGGGGTATTTAGGGTTTAATTATAAAATAAATTTGATAGAAATTAGAAATACTTGAATAAGTGTAAGTCTTTGTACACCAATGTATTGGTGTTTAGATCTTTTAGTTTAACAAGGATCATTTGGATAGTTCAGACACAATAGTTGTGAAAAGCTCAGTATTGTCAGTTCTCTGGTAATTGTACTTGAGATAAACGTTATCAGTGGGTGTGGATCAAAATATTTAATACATTATTGTTCTGTTATCTTTTAGGCATTCTAGTTGTTAAAGGTGGAAATAATTTTCTGTTTTATTTGTTGCTGCAAACTAGAGCCAGTTTCAGTTGCGTAAGAAGTTTGTTTCTATTTTCTGAGTTGCTTTTCATATTCTACCAAAAATCTTGGGTTCACTCTTGTTTTAAAGCCATCTATCATAAGTTGTGAGTTGTAGTATATTTAAACAGCAAGAGAAGCTGGTCCATGTGGTACGCTTATAGAAAGAAGCAAAGCAACATTCTTTCTGTTGTGAGCGTATGAGCCGTTCTGAGGCTGTTGGATTACAGCTGGCTGTTTGTCACTTGGAGTGCCATTTCAGCAATGTGGGCCCTCGTGTGGGGGGCATGTTTGCAAAGAGTTGCATGTGCTTGAGCTGCACTTTCTTTTCTGTGTGCGTCCCCTTTTCACTGTTTATAGCTGTGGGAGGATTAAGGGCATGTTTAGTGAGTTCATTTCACCTTTTTCTTAGTTGCTTTGTTTCCTCATGTCCATATGGTCACTTGAGTTAGCACAATGTATTGTTTCCTCTGAAGTGATGAGGATCATCTGTCAAGGGATTAACACAGCAAAAGTCAATTACCCATGCTTGGTAAAATGAAGTCACTGATTAATCACAGAAAAATGTTCATATCAAAATTGAGAATGATAGAATAGAGTGAAAGCATTCTGTTGGGCAAGCATTTTGTGTCTGGAGTTTTCTCTAGTTGTAAAGACTAATGTAGTACTTCCCTTCCCCCACTTGTTGCTACGCACTGCCGGTCGTTTGGATGCAACCATTCTGCTATACTTATCTGTGGTTTACACCAAAGATAAATTTGGCTATCTGGAAGTATTTCCCTTCACACAAAAAAATTATGGTGTAGAAAATAAGATGCTACCCTCCTCTCTCTTCATTACCGTCACACTGTTTTAAACCTGAAGTAAGCAGTCGACTGCAGGCTGGCTACCCAAGCAGGAACTCTGATGAATTAACCAGCTAATATCAACCTGTTACATGTGTAAGAGCACAAAAGTACAGTGAGGAGCATAAGTATTGAACACTGCGATTTTGCAAGTTCTTCCATTTAGAGATTATGGAGGGGTCTGAAATTCACATTGTAGGTGCATTTCCACTGTGAGGGACAGCATTTTTTTTAAATTCAGGAAATCACATGGTCTGATTTTTAAAGAATTTATTTGTATTTTATTGCTGCACATACGTATTTGAACACCTGGCAATCAGCAAGAATTTTGGCTCTCAAAGTCCATCTCTACCCCACTTATTAATCTAAATTAGTGGCACCTGTCTGAGCTCGTTAAAGACACCTGTCGACCCCACAGTCAGACTTCAACTCCTACCATAGGCAAGACCAAAGAGCTGTCAACAGACATCAGAGACAAAATTGTACAGTAGTGGCCAAAAGTTTAAAGAATTACATAAATATTGGAAATTGGAAAAGTTGCTGCTTAAGTTTTTATAATAGCAATTTGCATATTCTCCAGAATGTTATGAACAGTGATCAGATGAATTGCATAGTCCTTAGAATGGCAGACTTGACATGTTAAAAGGAGGGGGATGCTTAAAATCATTGTTCTTCCATTGTTAACCATGGTGACCTGCAAAGAAACGCATGCAGCCATCATTGTGTTGCACAAAAATGGCTTCACAGGCAAGGATATTGCGGCTTCTAAAATTGCACCTAAATCAACAATTTATCGGATTAACAAGAACTTCAAGGAAAGAGGTTCAAATCTTGTTAAGAAGGCTTCAGGGCCTCCAAGAAAGTCCAGCAAGCGCCAGGATCGTCTCTTAAAGTGGATTCAGCTGTGACAGAATGATCTTATGCAGAAAGAATGGTGAATGGACTGCTGAGGACTGGGGCAAATTCATATTCTCCGATGAAGCCTCTTTCCGAATGTTTGGGGCATCTGGAAGAAGGCTTGTCCGGAGAAGAAAAGGTGAGCGCTACCATGGGTCCTGTGTCATGCCAACAGTAAAGCATCCTGAGACCATTCATGTGTGGGGTTGCTTCTCACCCAAGGGAGCGGGCTCACTTACAATTTTGCCCAAACACACAGCCATGAATAAAGAATGGTACCAAAACACCCCCCAACAGCAACTTCTTCCAACAATCCAACAGCAGTTGGGTGAAGAACAATCCATTTTCCAGCACGATGGAGCACCGTGCCATAATGCAAAAGTGGTAACTAAGTGGCTCGGGGACCAAAACGTTCAAATTTGGGGTCCATGGCCTGGAAACTCCCCAGATCTTAATCCCATTGAGAACTTGTGGTGAGTCCTCAAGAGGCGGGTGGACAAACAAAAACCCACTAATTCTGACAAACTCCAAGAAGTGATTATGAAAGAATGGGTTGCTATCAGTCAGGATTTGGCCCAGAAGTTGCTTGAGAGCATGCCCAGTCGAATTGCAGAGGTCCTGAAAAAGAAGGGCCAACAGTGCAAATACTGACTCTTTGCATAAATGTCATGTAATTGTCCATAAAAGCCTTTGAAACGTATAAAGTGCTTGTAATTATATTTCAGTACATCACAGAAACAACTGAAACAAAGATCTAAAAGTAGTTTTGCAGCAAACTTTGTGAAAACTAATATTTGTCATTCTCAAAACTTTTGGCCACGACTGTAGACCTCCACAAGGCTGGAAACGGCTATGGGGCCATTGCCAAAGCAACTTGGTGAAAATAGATCAACTGTTGGGGCAATTGTTAGAAAATGGAAAAGGCTAAAGAAGACTCAGTCTCCCTCGGATTAGGGCTCCATGCAAGATCTCACCTCTTTGGGTATCACTGATAAGAAAGGTGAGAAATCAGCCCAGAACTACATGGGAGGAGCTGGTCAATAACATGAAGAGAGCTAGGAACACAGTTTCAAAGGTTACTGTTGGTAGAACACTACACCGTTATAGTTTAAAATCATGCATTGCACGAAAGGTTCCCCTGCTCAAGTCATTACATGTCCAGGCCCATCTGAAGTTTGCCTATGACCATCTGGAGGATCCAGAAGAGTAATGGGAGAAAGTCATGTGGTCAGCTGAGACCAAAATCGAAAACTTTTTGGTCTAAACTTCACTTGCTGTGTTTGGAGGAAATAGAAGGATTAGTTGAATCCCAAGAACACCCTCCCTAATGTGAAGCATGGGGGTGGAAACATCATGCTTTGGAGGTGCTTTTCTGCGAAGGGGACAGGACGTCTGCACTGTATTAAGGAGATGATGAATGGGGCCATGTATTGTGAGATTTTGAGCAACAACCTCCATCCCTCATTGAAGATGGGTCGTCACTGGGTCTTCCAACATGACAATGACCTGAAGCACACAGCCAGGATAACCAAGGAGTGGCTCCTTAAAGTGGAACTGAACCCCCTGAAAAGGCATAACCCCGCCCCCAGACAACATTTGAAAAATTCTACAAAGTGGGGATTGCCATGAAGAGCAGAGGGGTGGCCAAGTGTGGAGGATGAGCGGAGGGGGGAACGTGAGGGTGTGTTCAGGAGGACAGGGACGGCTTGCTTAATCTGACACTGAAACATGGACAGTGACCAAAGCGACGTTGGCAGTTTTGCAACTGATCGACGTTAATCTGTTTTGAACGTTAGCCTATGTTAGCATTACCTCTCAGAGACTGGACTCCTCCTGTCTTCCTCTGACTCAGCGCCCATAGCCACCGGATCTCGTCCGCCGTGACCGGAGGTAGAGGGAGGCTTTATGGAGCCCAGCTGCCCAGAGCCGTATCAATTTGAGGCGCTGAGTTGGTGCTGACCGAGGCCGGTGCTGCTGAGGCAGAGGGAGACAGGATGGGTCCAGTCTCAGAGTGGTAATGCTAACGTTCAAACAGTATGTTAGCTATGCTAACTAAGTGCTAATGTGATAATAATGGTAACCTGAAAAACGCAATCCAACTGCAAACTCACCACGGGGCGAGTGTGTCTGAGAGATGGTTTTATACCTAAACCAACGTGTCTGTGAGACCATGCCTGTGATGTGAAGAGTGGAAAAGATGTACTGTTCTCCGCCAATCACAAAATTCAAATGCAGTAGCCACAGTTCAACCCTAAGAGGGCAGCACTAAGACATTTTTAGACCAAAAAGTGTAGAATTAAACAAGTTTACATGAAAATGTAAAAAAATCCCCAGAAACTGAAAGTTGCTTTGGTAAAGACCCATTTATACAGTTTATAGGCAAAAAAAGTTGCTTTGGGGTTTAGTTACTCTTTAAGAAGCATATCAAGGTTCTGGAGTGGCCTAGTCAGCCACCAGACCTAAATCCAACAGAACATTTTTGGAGGGAGCTGAAACTCTGTGTTGCTCAGCAACAACCCTGAAACCTGACAAATCTAGAGATCTGTGTGGAGGAGTGGGCCAAAATCCCTGTTGCAGTGTGTGCAAACCTGTTCAAAAACTACAGAAAACGTTTGACCTCTTAATTACAAACAGAGGTACTTATGTACCAAATAGTAATCATTTTCTCATGCTGATGTGCAGCAATAAAATACAAGTACATTCTTCAAAAATCAGACAATGATTTCCTGATTTTAAAAAAGGCGGTCTCTCACTGTGCAAATGCACCAAGAACGTGAATTTCAGACACCTAAATAATTTCTAAGTGGAGAACTTGCAAAATCGCAGGGTGTTCAAATACTTATGCTTCTCACTGTATAAACCAGACTAATATGAATCAAAGTTGTCCATGTTGTGACTTATCTGCTACAATAATAATTTTTGTTAGGAATGTATAAAGCTTTCTGTTGTTTGGTAAAAATGGGCAAGCATATCTAAGTTATTTAATTATTGTAGATGACAAAAACTATATGTAATAAAATAGAAATGCCTACTTTTACACACTGTATAACCTAATATACTGTTGAGGATTACCTCTACAGCAGAACATTACATGCGTAAATTACATCACTTAGCAGCACCCTATTCAATACCCCAAGATTTTATCTTGTGCTTTCTGTAGTTGTACCATTTGTGGCTGTAACATAACTAGGTTAAATGTGGTTTTAGCATTAAAGTAGCCAATCCCTGATGCGATTGCATTGAGCTAACAGAATTTTTGTTATCCTTATATTTAGTGTCACGCCCCTTGGCTACTTTCAAGGTTTGTGAAGTAATTGAATTAAAATCGTGTGAGTTTCTGAGAAGAGCAGAAGTTCTTCGTTTACAAGTACCAGCCATGCTGTTATCTTCAGTGACTGCTGATTCATCTTGTAATTATTGACAGTGTATTGATGTTGTAAAATGCTTGCTGTTATTGTGGCTCATCTCGATTCCTTTGGAGCAGTGTTTTTTTTCATGGTTTATGTATAAGACTGTGTGACTCATCATTTTATAATTAGGGATGCACCGATCCACATTTTTTCACCTCCGATCCGATTCTGATACCTAGTTTTGGATATCTGCCGATACTATTCCGATACCAGAGCTCTATTTGCTTTAATATTATTATGATTAACATTATTGTTGATTTTATGAGGCTGTAATAAACACATTTTTATGTATGTCCCAAAAGGTAAACGGGGTTAAGTATGAGGTCAGCAAACAGCAAAAATCCTGAAAACAAATATGAAACTGTAAGGGTTAAATAGATATTTATTACATTGCAAAACAGGGTTACTAGATACTAGTGTAATATACACGACCAAAGAAAAAATCCCTGTCTTATAAACTAAACAGCCCAGATACAAATAACCACTAGGCAGTAACAGTTTTTAACTGTCAAACATGAAACAAAAGGATACTCTTCCATACAAGTAAAATAAAAAGGGCTTCTGCATCGATCAGCACAAATAAACTACACTGACTCTTGTAGCATTTGAAAAATAAAAAATAAATAAAAATCACGTTTTTTTCTTTCAAATATTAGCAATAAAATCCTAATTTTCACAGCATCAATAAAACAATGGGCATCTAATCAACATAAATGCTGTCAATTATTGCTTGTGTAGCAGCAACAAAATAAAGATTTCAAATGTCAAACATTTTAAATAAACAAAAGGGCAAAAAGTGTACTGTTAACACCTTACACAAACACTTGTCAATAAAAGGGTGAATCTGAACAGCACAATTGAAGGATAGGAGGTTTGGCTTTGAAGGTGACCTGGATAAGCTTACCAGGGTCTAACTATTCAAGAAAATAAAATGAAAAGTAGATGACTCTGAGGGAGTCTCACTTAAATATTGGCAGGTTCTTTTTTAGGAATATGAGCATTTCTGCTCTCTCTGCTGTCAGGCGATTCCTCTTTTCATCCACTATATTGGATGCAGTACTAAAGAGTCTTTCACTTTCAACACTGGTTGAAGGGGAACTCAGGAACTTTACTGCAACAGCACCAAGGAGAGGAAAGCGAGCGTGGTTATTTGCCCAGTACTGGAAAGGGCTGTCTTGTTCACCCATAGTTGGTTCTTTCAAATACATTTGCATTTGGATAACAGCTGCCTGGGTACATTTTGCAGGTTCATCATGTTCCTCCAGAATTCTGTCATAGAGACTGCTGAAGCTACTCTTACTTGTGCTTGGAGGAGAACCAGCTTCCATGCGAGCAACCTTTTCTGCTGGCTCTGCCACCTTTGTCCCTGCTTTATGAGCTGATCCCTTTAGAAGCGCTTGCTCCATCTTCTCAAGCTCTTGTTTCAGGAGATCCTTTGCCATCCTGGCAGTTTCTCCACCCGTAAAGAATCTAACCCAAAAACAAAAGAAGTGGGTTGAGTACAACCTTGTTGCTAATGCAAGAACCTGGCCTGCATGCATGCACACACGCACACAAATACAGACACACACACACACGTCGGATTTAACTTTTTCTATTCAAAACTTGGCAAACAACAAAAATTATGGCATTAATAAAATATGTCTCACCTGTCCTTGTATCGAGCCTCCAGTAAAGTGGCCACAGCGTAGAGTGATTCACTTTCGACGCTGCTGAATCGCCTGCTGACAGCTTGGAGGAGCGTGCTTTTCATTGTTCTGATGCCGCTGTCAACGCTGCTCTCCTCGGCTAGCAGGCGTTTTAAAACGGTGACTGCTGGGATTACATCGGCTGCAGTGGAGGTAGCTGAGCTGATTTTCTTCGTCAACTCCTCGAAGGGTTCCAGCACGGTCACAGTCTTTTCCAGTAAAGCCCACTCGTTGGCTGACAAGGTTGCTGGTAAGTTGTGGTCGGCAGCATAAGCACAAAGAGGTCGCTTCTCTGTCAGAAGGCTTTTGATCATATAGAAAGAGCTGTTCCATCTTGTCTGGACATCTTGAACAAGACGAGCTGGAGTGGTCCTGGTTCCCGTACCTTGCATTTCACGCTGCAGGTCTTCCAAGCGAGACTGGGCCAGTTGTGAATGCTTAAAATGTGCGGCGATCTTTCTGCTGTTTGCTAATGCATCGCTAACGCTGCGTTGTGACATCAGCCCCTCGTGCACAACGAGCTGCAGTGTGTGAGCGAAACATCCCAGACTAGGAAGCGCAATGTCTTCCAAAGCAGCTTTTATATTACTTGCATTGTCCTGTAGAATGACATGCACCTTTTCAGGGGGGATCTCCCAGTTACCTAACATCTCAGTAATGGAGGCTGCGATTGTAGCTCGATTGTGTGACCCCCTGAACTTTTTCACCTGAAGCACCGCACTACAGTGTCTATGTGTATCTGAGTCAACCCAGTGCACTGTGAGACTTATCAGAGACATTGGGCAGACATCTGAAGTCCATATATCTGTAGTAAAGCTCAGGGCAGGAACTCCTTTCAACTTACTGGCTAACTTGCTTGACACTCGGTTGTATAGTTCGGGTAGCGCAGTCTCTGATAAATATCTCCTGGACGGGAAACTGTACCTGGGCTGCAAGTGTTCAATCAGGCTGCGAAACCCCTCGTTTTCCACCACCGATAATGGTTGGTCATCGAGTACAATGAAGTTTAGCAACTTCTCTGTAATACCTCTGGCTTTTACGTTGTCTGGCGAAAGTTTACTTTGCTTTTTGAAGGACTCCAGAAGTTATTCTTGGCGGCTCTTTTCTTCTTTCTCCCCTCTGGTTAAAAAGTCCTCGTGCTCGCTCGGGTGGTGCTTTTTCAGATGTTTGATTAAATTTGTAGTGTTGTACGTTGAGACGGAGGTTCCACCTCTCGGAACAACAACTTTGCAAACGCTGCACGTTGCGGTCTTGCTTTGCGGCGTTTCGACCGTAAAATATTTCCACACCGCGGACATGTTGTGGGAAAAAGTTCAGTGCTGCTCAGTGCTAAGTTGCTACCTACAAAGTGCAGCACGTTTTTTTGGAAGGAGGCGTGTCATCTCTCATCGTCTCATCGGTGCTCAGACGCCACCTAGCCCGGTGGAGTCGTTTCAGCAGACATTGTAGACATAACTCTGGATCGGAAATTTGTCATGGTTGGATCGGAAACTTCCGATCCATGAATTAAGTAGGTATCGGAACCGATACCGATACTGGATCGGATCTGCCCCATCCCTATTTATAATATCGTTTACCTTTTGCGTAAAGTGGGATTACAGCATTTGCTGAATGATGGTGGACTCTGTAATGGCCTAAGTACCTGATATCAAGCAACAACCAGTTCAAGTGATATCTAGTTACTAGGACTTAAATTATTAGATGCATTGCAGATTATTTTCCCTTTTTTTAATACTTCCTTACAGTCTTGTTTTTAAGAGACTGTTTAAAGTGTTTCCGAAAATTTAAGATAAACTTGATTTCTTTTTTTTTCTTCTTTTTTTTTTGTTATTGGTCAGTTTTGATTCATGTTACAAATGTGTTTAGATCAGTGATTCCCCAGTGATCCCATTGATGGCTGCACAATTTTGTCTGCGCTGTGGTTGCCAAAATTATATATTTAAATAATACATTTATCCAATCCAAAATACAAAAAGAAAATTTTCTATATAGCCTACAGTGTAGAACAAAAAAGAAAACCTACAATTGCTCTATATTTTTCGCAAATAAAAGTTTGTAATTAATTACTTTTAATGCGGGTTGGGGTTGGGAGTTCCCTGCTTGTCTTGGACACAGGGAAGGGGGGTTCCTCAAGGTAAAAAAGGTTGGAGCCATTGGTTATTTTAACATGATATAAATCTTAACTAATGGTTTTATTATTTTTCTTCCACAGTATATCTTTGGGGAGTTCAGCCCTGATGAGATCAATCAGTTTTTTGTGACTCCTCGATTTTATGTTGAGGTAAGAACAAAAAACATGCAAGTAAATAAATAGTTATAATGTGTGCACTTGGAAATAGTATTTTTTTTTTTATTGCAAGGATATTGTAATAGATATTGAGCAGAACATTTTCTTATCTGCTACCATGTCTAAAATGTTGTAGAATTTCGTTGTTTTCCTTTAATTCACAATTTTGTTTTACTTTTTACAGCTTCCTCCCTTCAATGACAAAGTTCAGTGTGTTAGTCAGTCCTCAGGTATGTTCTTTCCTTCTAATGCTTGATTTTTGTAGTTTTTCTTGAAAGTTACAGGATCTTAACACCCTACCGTCTCTGTAGCCGATGGTTTTCCTTCTTAAGCTGAAACCTATATTTTAAATTGTTGTTTTTTTTAAACTAAGATTGGAGCTTAGGCTTCCTCATGATTTTCTCCCCTGATTTTCCTGATTTTGTACATGCAATACTCAGTTTGGAGTAGATTGTAAATACTTGGAAATTATCATTCAAATAATTTTGAGCATAAACAGTTTCATGTTAGACGCTTTGGATCACCAAAATAAAAATGTTACATCAGCCACCTTGATTTCAGTGGTGACCATTTGCACATAACATTTGCCTTATCTTGATTTGTATTGATTATTTAGGAAATTACTGCACTCCTGCTGTGCCTTTTATTATGGAGTCTATGGGACTGCAGGTTTGCGGTGAGTTAAAAGGGCTCACACCCTGTGGCTTGATTGGTTGTTGTACATTGTCTGTAAGAACTACAAGTCCAGGTTTCAAAAACTGGTGGCTTTCTAAACTATGCATCTTTATTCTTTCTCTTGCCTGTTGGTAAACTCTGTAGAGCTTTGCATGCTCAAGATACCTAAAGTATCTTCTGTTGCATTTAATGCATTTGCACCACTGCAGGGCTCCAGATTAACTGAAATACAATTGAACGTTGTGATTTAACAATCACAGCTTATTTAATAAGGGCATAGTGATGGTTTCTATGGATGCTAACGTTTATCTAAAAAGGAATCTCTGAATTCTGAGTTTTACAACTGAATGCAGTTTACTCTAATGAAGAATATTTTCAATAACACTAACAGAATATTCTGTAATCCCATCAGAAACGGTATCTGCTCTTTAATGCCCTCTTAACTTCCTGCAGAATATTAGTTTACATTTAGTGACCTATAAGCTGATGAGTCACTTGAATGAGTTTTCTGATTTGCTTTTACTAATTTTTCCTGTTTTATATTCACCCTTGCACCTCTTGCTGCATAATGACTCCACGTAAGGACAACTGTACTTTATGTACAGTTACTTTATAAAGACTGTTATACACTGCTGCTTGAGTTTGTGCTTTTTGAAAATGCGGTTTAGAAGTATTTAAAGACTATATATATATATATATATATATATATATATATATATATATATATATATATATATATATATATATATATATATATATATATATATATATATATATATATATATATATATATATATATATATATATATATATATATAAAGTATAAGTCCCTCTTAGTGGACACAAAGGACCCATAATTATAGTTGTATTATTATTTTTTTTTTATTTGCACAAATCTTTACAAGGGGTGCCGGTAATTGTGGCGGGTACCTTTATAACTAATTATTGCTTAGCACTACCTGCTATCCTTTTAGTGGTAGCATGCTCCACATGTATTTGCAAGATTTCTACCTTTTTTGTCAATATGTTCGTTGCCTTAATTTACATTCAGACTGCTTTTTCATTGGAAATGTACATAAAAATGGAAAACTTTCTTTGCTGTGGCATAACACATGCAATTAAAAAAACAATCACGTTCTCTTTAATATTTTGGATCATCATAAAATGCTTGTTTTTTTTAATCATATTTTTTGTTACACACTTATTATAGAGCGGCCCTTACAGTATACAGGATCATGGTGTTGTAAATTTCCACACCGTGACGGGCTGCTACCTGTTCCAGGAAACATTTGAAATGCATTGATAAAACCTATAGTCTGAAGTGTATGGTCCTATTTAGGCTCCAAATATAGCTCAAAGAATCTGTATATGTAACCTAGTGAGCTATTTAAACTCAGCTCACTAGGTTAGGGGTTGTCTGACAAGTAATTTTTAAAAATTGCAATATGTGAAGTATAGTGTTTTTGACAAACTAATAATAATAATCTGTATTTTTAATTAACATGTTTCCTGCAGCAGAAGACTATCAGCACATTGAGTTTGGGGTTGACGAGGTGATGGATACCAAGTCGTTTAGAGCAAACGATCCTTTGTACAAGGTGTCGAGCAACCTCAACCCGCAGGCTCCAGAGTTCATCCTTGGCTGCCAGTCTGCTCCGAAAGCTCAGCAGGCGACTCCTCCAGTGGCTGACGTCCCGGACGGAAGCCACTTCAACTCGCTGGATGGGCCAGACTCTGAGGTGTCAGCCCTGGACAATCACCAGTCCTGCCAGGACATGGACGGACTCCCCGGCAGCCTGGGGCAGCGAGAAAGAAAGAAAAAGAAAAAGCGACCGCCTGGGTACTACAACTACCTGGACCCATCAGCTGGTGGAAGCACCAGCAGCTCTCTTGGAGCAGATGGAGGTCCTGTAACAGCACTGGTGAATGGACACGCACTTGGAAGCTCACACCACAGTTCAGAGGATGTGGATAGTAAGGCATTGTCAGCAGATGAACTTAGTACCCCTGGACCTGCTTCCAGTGCAACATCAACAGCGTCAGTGTTTGCCCCCACATCCACTACCAATCAGAGGACTTGTGATAGCCCTAAGGACGCGTCTTTGGACTTAACAGGTGGAGCCGCCTCTTTAACCGATGGTAAAAATGCAACTTCCTCCTCTTCACCCCCCTCTCAAAGCAGAGAGGTGACAGAGGGCTCAAGGACTGCAGATCAGCAGACGGATCATTTGGCTCCACAGAGCCCCGAACTGACAGATACCCCACACAGCCCCCACTCCAAATCCCCTCTTCCTCCCTCAGCTGTTGCGCCCACCCCCTCAGTCTTGACTTCCACTACGACTACTGAACTAGAGGGAACTCGGGCAGCGGATACCGGAGTGGCCAATGGGCTGGAAGAACCCAATCCTCCTGTCAGTTCAGATGGACACAAAGAAGACTGTGACAGTGGGGAGCAGGGTCAGCCTCTTAGCCCAGACTCTGTGATCCAGCCATTAGTAACAGAGCAGGCAAGCTCTCCTGCAGCTCCTGCTGCACCCACTGCCAATCTTCCCAAATCCTGGGCTAGCCTGTTCCACAACTCAAAGCCTCTGCCTGGCAGCCCTCAAGCCTTTGTAGAGGTGAAAAATATTGTGGAAGCTGCATCTCCCTCCCCTGCAATGCCAGAGCAACCTGAAAAGGTTGGGGAGATTAAAGAAGGTCCTATCCATGTATCAGAAGATCCAATGGCCCCAAAACTTGCAGGTATATGTTAAAAGAAATGTTCACATTGTTACAGAATTTTTCTCAGTTTTCTTAGTGTATTTGTTGCTGTCCATTTCTTCCCTAGCCCATTTGACGTATTGTTAAAGTAAATGTATTGAAGTCAGAGATGAGATGGATAACTCCCTCCCAAAGTCTGCGTTGTGATTTTTAGTTTGAGGTGAAATTACTATGCCACAACTAAAGAAATGAACACTAGATGGCAGCACTGTCTGCTGCATATATTTCAGATAAGTCATGAGTTATATTTGTAACCCCGTTTGCTGCATTAGTGTGCAGCATTAGAAGTAGGTCAGGAATCCCTTCTGGGCCTCACCCTGTGAGCATAGAAATGTTCCACTCCACTTTAGCACAGGTGGATACATTCTGAGTAGCGTCTTAAACAAATTATGTTAAAACTGTTCATCTGTGTGCAATTTTGAAAGATATTTCCGAATGTGCATGTCACATTGTTGTAAAATAATGTAGCACTATAGATTAGGTTCGGTTGAAGTTTTGATGCAACTGAATGTGGTTAATGAATAATAAAATATACCTTTTAAAACCAGTAGGGATGCAAAGTTATGAAAATATGGGCCGATACTAGTATTGGTTTTAAGGCAGATAGCTGATATTTACTGATATTAATTAGCACAGTCAATAAAAACTACCTGTTGCAGTGTAGCCGGTGTATCATAAAGTGTTCCCGGGCCGTGAAGTCAGGACCTTGTATGTCAAAAACATTTGGACCAAGTTAAGTAAAGGTGCACAAACTGAGCATTTTCACCAAATGTTATAGAAAAATGTCTTCATTTTGTTAAAATGGTATATATTGTGTAAATGTACATCTTTCATTTGTTATATCAGAATGATTTTTAAACTTTTTAGAGATCCTATTTCATTTATTCTCTTAAAATCTGCTTCAAATGCAGTCTTGTCTGAAATGCACATTTTCTTTGCACTGTTTTTGTGTCCAGTAGCTCGGACTTGGATAAACAATATGTTCAACATGAAAAGATTTTTATACGTGTGAATGTAGCGCCATTGCATCTTTTTATTTATACAGAGTGGGATTTTCTTTGCATCACAGTCATCAGTCTACAGAAAAGTGTTTTTAAAATACTGGAGGCATGTGTTTCATAAAGTGTCAGGCACAAGTTTATGCTGGGGTTTTTCAGTGGTAGACTTTTGCTGCCATGTTGTTACCAGTAATGGGATTATATGCAGCTGGAACCTCTTCCATAATGCTCACTTTACACAGTTTATGTTCCTTTGTCTTTTATCTTTTTCTTTTTTTTTTATTCGGCAACAAGGCCAACCTCCTTGTAATTAACAAACATGTAGCGCCACAAACCAGCCGTTAGTATGGTCTATGCGGCTGGTTTAAATGTAACATAAATCTACAGTTTGCTATCGGCAAGTTAATTTTCACCGCACATTCTACAACATTTGGATGATTCAACAGGGGTTAGAAAAACACTTTTTACTTTGCTGTAGGATATATTTAGGTTAATTTTGGCAGTGAGACGAGGATTAATATAAAATATGGTTAATTGTAGGGATGCACAATATATTGGTACCAATATAGGTTAAAACTGATGGATACCAATCTTTATGTCCCATAGGAAAAAAAGGGTCGATATTAATAACCAATGATTATCTCCATCTTGTTGCCGTGTGTTTGTGTTGTGGGAGGGGAAAAGGGGTTGACGATGTATTTGTTTGAGCACGTGATTGTGATGTAGCAGAGAACTGTGTAGTGTTTAAATGAAGCAGAGAAGCGATGTCAGCGGTGTTGTCATTTCTCCATGGTGTCAAAATGGTAGAGAAATGTATATTAATGTTAATATAATGAAATATTGGTTACCAGCCATAACAATATTCTGATATTGATTTCTGCTGACATTTTCATATCGGTGCATCCCTAATTAATAACGCTAGATGGGTATGTTTTAAAACTGTTCTTTTCCAAAGGTAGGTTGGGGACTTCTGAGAATGCCCTAATGAAGCAGAACTTAAGATATTTCTATCAGTAAATACTCATAAAGCACAATAGAAAAGTTTTAAGATCTAGAACGTAGTTAGTATCTGGTGGTGTTTGTTGCCAATTTGATCTGAACCACTGCTGATTTTAGTTTATACATTTCTTATAAAATCCATCCACGTTACCATGGAGGCTGTGTTTTGAAATGACAGTCTTCCTTCCTAGGCGTGGTACAGCAAACTCTTGCTCTTATTCTGATGGTCTCTGCTGATGTTGTTGCCAGAGCCAGAGATAAGAAAAGGAACATTTCTTTACCAATAAAAGTATTATTGTTCTAGTAATGAATGAAGATATGATATATTGATTACCTTCACCGTGAGCTAATAAAATTAGAGTTTGGTGTTTTTGGTTGGTTGTAGTGTTATGAAGCTGCTTGTTGAAGAAAATTGTCTGTTTGAATCCCCAGAAATGATTGAGAATGTGAAGTTGATACATAAACCAGTGTCTTTGCAGCCGAGGGGGCTGATCAACAAGGGAAACTGGTGCTACATCAACGCTGTATCCTTTCGCTGCCCTTTTTTTTTTATGCACATGGTTTTCTATAGGCATTGTTCTCTATTGTTTGTCTTTCTATCTGTTTTTCTTCCTGACTCTGAGCTCTCAGACTCTTCAGGCACTGATTGCATGCCCACCCATGTATCACCTGATGAAGTCCATTCCTCTGCATAATGAAACCCAGAGAACATGCACCTCCACACCCATGATAGACAACTTGTAAGAAGTTCTTCTTCAACTTGATCTGTGGTTTCATAAATGTGTTCAGCTCTGAAGTCTTAATGGTTTTTTTTGCACCTCTGGCAGTGTTCGGTTGGTGAATGAGTTCAACAACATGCCCGTGCCATCTAAAACCAAACAGCAAAGTAAGACTTTAACCAGAGCAACGGTAGTCGTTTAGTATCCTTTACATTCAATGTCTCTGATGTGGTGTTTTGTGTGTGTTTACAGCTGTTGGTGATAAGGTAATCAAAGACATTCGTCCTGGTATACCTTTTGAGCCAACGTACATCTACAGACTCCTTACACTCATCAAGTCAAGCCTCTCTGAGAAGGTGAGATAAGCTGCCTTTGGATCTACTTCATATTCGCTCCAAAGTAATGTGTTAAAGCTTTAATTTAATGATTACACTTTGTCTGGAACAGGCAGTACTTTCATATTTCTGTTGCACAGACAGTTTCATGTAATTGGTTAACTCTTTAAAAAAATGTGAATCTTGCTTGCATATGCTGACTCAAAAAGCTTCTCTTTGATATTTAATGACTTGCCCTACGTGTTCTTCCCATCCATTTATCTCAACAAATTGGTGTGCGCACATTGTGGTTTTCTTTATTTTAATTTTATCAGCAGGTATTTTCAGTGTTTTTTAATTAATGATGCGATCCTTGATTTTCTTTCTTTTAGGGCCGACAAGAGGATGCGGAGGAGTATCTCGGGTTTACCCTCAATGGACTCCACGAGGAGATGCTGGCATTGAAAAAACTAATCTTGCCTCAGGAAGAGAGTAAGCAGATTTTGGAATTTTACTTTTGTTGTTGGGTCACGAGGTTGGAGGAATTAAACCTATTTGCTTTGACCTCAATCTTTGAATCTCATTGTCCTTTTGAGTAAGTCGTTGAAAACTCCAAGTTTGTATTCTTTGTAACAAGGTGAGTAAAATGTTACTGAACTGTTGAAATGTGGTTGTTGGTTGATTAAAAAAAACTGATGAATAATTTATTTGCAGCTAAATTGTACTGCACAACAGTAAATGTAAACCTTATGTTTGAATTTCTTTGCAAAGAAAGGATGCAAAATTTCACAAGTGGAGTGTTCGGTTCTTACTTCGTCTTAAAGTTAGTAAAAGAATAGATCTGATACATAAAGTTTTCCAAGTCTAAATAAGTATGGGAGTGGGAAAGAAGATTATTTGAATAGTCTTTTAATCCATAATTCCTTAACTAAAAATGTAATTCTTAATTTAATGGAAAATTACACTATTTCAGAATTATTTTTTAATCTTTGATTCGTCATGTCTAAGATTATGTTTTGCTATTTTTAATGATTATTTAGGGTTTTGAGTTACTGACAGAACTCACCCACAATAATTCAAAAACCAAAGAAGGGACTTTTCATAGCTTTTTGGTTTAAACAGTCTTTAAAGTTTTCAGTAAGTATTATGGATTTTGATCTAACTTTGTCCATATACTTCTACCCTCCTGACAAAAATGGTATCTTACTGTGAATGTCATTCTAAGGGGTAAGCAATGTGTAGATTAGGCATGTTTCCACAATCAGAACTTCTGGGTAGTTTTACCGGACTTTCCTCTATCTGGGTAAATCTGTTGGCCTCGTGTTTCCATACCAAATTGGCCCTCAAAGGAATTAGCTAAGATGTTCGCATAACACAACTTTTTTGGCAGTAAGTAGCGTTCCCTCTGAGTTGCAACAAAACAGCATGACTTAACCACAGCTGCCGCTCAGCGACACTACTGGGCCATTTTCGAGTACATACCCTAAGACAGGTACTCCGTTGGATCCTGAAATGGCACTGTCAGCCTGGCCCGGTGAAGTGGAGACACGCATACCATGAAGGTCTGGTAAAATAACCCTGAAGTTCCGATAGTGGAAACGCGCCTATTGTAAGTGAAAACCCAGAGTCATTAGATCAACAGTTCTGCAAGCTGTGCACTCACAAGGCTATATTTGCTAAAGATTGACTTTCCTAAACAGGGTGTCGCCTATTGGTAAGCTGACATTATCACAAACTAATTACAGATATATACCCTTATGTCAGGGACTCCAATAGCGATCATTTTGAAAAGACTTAATCGGGTCTGATTAGGACATCCTTCTAGGTGTTGTACTCATTTGAAATAAAAGTGGGGGGGGGGAGAGCACAGAAATGAGTATCAGGCAGTAAATGTCTGAACAATGCATCTCTATAACAAGGTTAAGCTAGTTTTAAACCCTAGTTCTCATATGGCATCTGTTGGAAAATACCATGTTAGTTTTGATGAGTTTTGCTGATTGCTCTGTTAGCGGCCACAATATTCACAAGATCACGTTCTCCTGGTTTTTGAGGTGTCATTATAAAGTCATCATGGCAACTTTTTTTCTTGCATTGTTTTCTACCAGAAGCTCCCACACCCAACGGGCCAGAGTCCCAGCCAGGTGGAGAGGAAGATGGAGCTGAAAAGGAGGAAGAGGGAAGTGAGGACGAGTGGGAACAAGTGGGTCCCCGAAACAAGACTTCAGTTACGCGTCAGGCTGACTTTGTCCGCACACCCATCACTGATATTTTTGGTGGACACATCAGGTACATGAACATCTGTTATTTAGCTTTTGTTTAGAAACATTTATAATGTCTTAAACTTCTGATCTATGCTTTGTGGTCTGGTTATGTAGCCTTCTTGTTAGTTTTTAGCTACATTCAGGGTGGCATTACAAATTGCTTTGGCATCTCCAGCTTTTTCTTTAAGTCCTCCGTAGTTCTTTGTGGTGAGAAATCTTGACAGCAAGACGTTAAGCTGCCCTCCAAAAACAAAGGTCATAACTTTAAGACAAATTGGAAAGTGAAACTGCCACTTTTGCCTGCCCAAATGATATGTTCTGTATAGTTCTGGCCTAACACAATTTTTGTACACAGTTTTACTGGGCCTGAAAGGATTATTTTCTCAGAAATGGTTGTGTGGCCAAAGAGAGAGAATGTAGGAGGGTTTTTATCACACATAGTTTGCACACCAACTAAACTTTGCTATGATCCACACACTCCTTAGGGGATTAGTGGGAGTAATTGGTTTGTCTTGAGTTGCTACAACACTTATTATTAAACTATTATCCTCAAAATCTTTAAGCCACCATTAAAGTCATATTTTACTTTAAATTTATCTTCGTTAGCTTAGAATAATGATCCAAATAAATAATAAAGGACTTAAGCTAAACTAAGAGGAAACTTTTGTAGTTTCAATATTTTGAATAATTTCCCGCTCTCATCACCATGTTCTACTGCTAAACTTCTCCGTTTTTTTAACCATATTATATGTCGTTTGGCATTTCCTTTGCAGATCGGTGGTCTATCAGCAAAACTCTAAAGAGTCGGCCACTCTGCAGCCTTTCTTTACCCTGCAGCTTGACATCCAGTCTGAGAAGATCCGTACAGTTCAGGAGGCTCTTGAAACACTGGTGGCCCGGGAGTCGGTACAAGGCTACACCTCCAAAACCAAGCAAGAGGTATGTGAAAACTACATCCCTAAAACTGTCGTTAATATGGCAGCAGTTGGCCAATTTATATGATTGCAGCTGTGTTTTTGTGATGTGGAATCTCACTGTATTCTTAATTTTTAATGGAGGGGACAAAATCTTAGAAGTTATTGTGATCTAATTGATGGCTGCACTGGTGTTTGCTTTTTTGCCAAAGCCTTGTAAAAAGTTCATAAAACTTTTTTTTTAAACAGGCTCACATGAATCTGTTTTTTTTTTGTGACTTCAGCAAAAATACATTAAGATTTACTGAGTTTTTGCACTTCATGTCTCATGCATTCAATAAAAATTGACATTCCCAAACTCAAACAACAAAAAAGACCTGTAAATTATCAGAGGATGTAAATCAAATTAACTCTATTCAGTGAGTCACTTTGAGAAGTTGTCAACCCCTAGACAAAAATGAAATACTTTGTGGCGATGTTTTTAGCATCCTTGAGGTTATTAAGTTTTCTTTAACATATCTTCTAGTTGTTTTAAGCCTTTATGGACCTCACAAATACTGCTAGAAATGGAAAACTGAAAGACAGCAATGCTTAAATACCTGGTGCAGAGAACATCTGCATCACAGCTCTAAAGGTATCTTTATAGGTGATTTTGTGGTTGTAACAGAAGATAAACTTTTTGGTCATTCTGGAGATAAATAGCTTTGATCCAAAACTTGTCTGTGTTAGTACTTAAAAAAACAGAATATGAAGATTTATGACTCACTCCGTTGAAGGTTTTCACATGTTTCCAACACAATATTACCTGTTGTTCTGTACTTTAATCATTTCTCTTTAGAATAATTTAATTCGATATTTATTCAATCTACATGTAGTTTAAATGGCCTTTAAACCTCTGAGATAAGGGTTTTGTGATGAACAACACATGACTCCTTCATCCCTTTCATCTTTGTGTTTGCGTTCAGATTGAGATCAGTCGGAGGGTAACTTTGGAAGAGCTGCCACCTGTGCTTGTGCTCCACCTCAAGAGATTTGTCTTTGAAAAGACTGGAGGCTGCCAGAAACTCACAAAGAACATTGATTACCCCGTTGACCTGGAAATCAGCAAAGGTATGAATGAACCTTCTCTACAAATCCTCTCTTGACCTTAACTTTTCAGACTTCAAATTTACCTTTTTCACAAAGGTTTCGTTGAATTTAAAGCTGCTGCTGTTTTTATAGATGTTGTTCAACTAGAGCCACCAGGAAGACACTTTGCAACAGAATCTGTTCTTAATTGTAGTTTATGCAATTGTTGTAACATCTTGGTCTAATCAGTAAATTTGTCCCCATTAACTTTATTGCTTTCAGATCTATTGTCCTCTGGAGTGCGGAGCAAAGTTTTGAAAGGCCAAAGAACTTACAGGCTCTTTGCAGGTTTGTTTTTTCCGTTAAGATCACCTTGTTGAACCTTTTGAAAAAATTCTTTTCTGTAAGTCACTCACTGCTCCCCAGGGACTCTTGAGAATTAAGCATGTTAAGCCTCCATATGTGTGCTGTTGGGAATCCTTGACAATAGAAATCCTGACGAGCTTGTCATTGAGAGATTCTGATATCTCTTATAGTGTGCACAATATTACAATCAGAGAGGACCATCTAGACTGCAATATTTGTGGCTACTATATTCCAAGTGTTATGAATTTTTTTCTAATTTTATCTGTATTTAACAACCCACCTGGTAGAAGAATTCAGATTCAAATTAGACCCATGACTTGATCTACTCATGTATTAAACCATCGTTTAATTAAACATGGATTCTTGTGTATTTATCTTTCCTTATCTTGTTTCTAGTTGTTTATCACCATGGAAACAGCGCGACAGGCGGCCATTACACCACTGATGTCTTCCACATTGGTCTTAACGGCTGGCTGCGCATCGACGACCAGGCGGTGAAGGTCATCCACCAGTACCAGGTGTTGAAACAGACCGCCGAGCGCACCGCCTACCTGCTGTACTACCGCCGCGTCGACCTGCTGTAGAGACACCCATTCACATCGCTCCACACACAATACCTGCTCACACACACACACACACACACACACACACAAATATGCTCAAAATGCACTTGCTGACAATAAAGTGCTTCTACATACAACACAAAAACACACCAAACTTATGAACAGGAACACTGCCCGACTTGTTCTCTTGCAAGATTTTCCTCTTCTTCCCTCCTGTCCCCGCTTTCCAGAGAACCAGCTTTTCCAACGCCTTTTTTCTTTTCACTTTTTTTTTCAGAAGAAGAGAAGCAAGCTGCATTCACAAAGATTTCCCTGTGACTGCTCTCTCTTCTCTGTTCACCACTGCTGTTGTTTTTTTTCATCTTTTGTTTCACTTTTAAAGCAACAAGGAAGGACTGTTGAACAGACAGGTGGGGGGAGGGGGGGGGTTACAGGTTGGGACCCGAGACTCCTTGGACTGAGCCCACAGCTTGGCTCTGATGGTAAACAGTGAACTCATACAGGAGGAACTATCAATACGCTGCAAGTGGACTGCAGGAGAAATTCTCATTTTCAAATGACCTTTTTTTTTATTAAAGGAAATTACCTAAAATATCAGTGTTTGCCTTTTATCAAAGGAGAACTGTCGGCCTAATGAATTTGCAGCAGTTTCAAAGCTTGCTGTTTGCCCTTGTGCTTTGAAAAGGCCCAGCACCAGCAGTATCACCAGTCTCATTCCCCAAAAAAACCAGATTGTGTTCTTCTGCCACCACCACCTCTTCCATGTTCTCACTTTTATTATGCTTTTAAACCTAGGTACAACTTGAGCCATAAAAAGCAAAAAGTAGTAAAAAAAAAAAAGAAAAGAAAAAGAGGTGGTGCTATGGATGGAAAAAGCTTCCTTGTTTTTGAACGATCCTTATCGGATTTGGGTTTAGATTTAGAATATTATAAAAGAATCTATTAATGCGCTTTAGAATTTAATAAAAATAAGCTTCTGTGCACAAAGAAACTGATCAATACAATGTGACAGGCAAATGCGTATTTTACAAATATTTAGATTCAGATGTATAAAAAGAGCAAATTCAAAAAAGGAGAATAAACTGATCTGGTTGACCGAAAAAAGTTTAGGTCCTCGATGACTTTTGCCCGTTTTTAAAAGCAGTTCCTGTTTTGGAGAAGCAGCAAAATGATCAAGACCGATTCCACGTGCCCTGTCATTTTTCCTTTTAATCCCTTATTATTTTTTTATTTGCTTGTCAGAGGTATCCACTTGTGTGCTTGGTGGTTTATACGTGTTGTATTGAGCCAAACAATGCGATTTTTCCCCCCCAATTGTCCTGAAAGTGAGGGCTCAGTGGCATTTTTCCCACTCTGTATAAAACTCTAACATCTCATCTATGAAGAGTTAAAGAAATCCCAGCTTATTCTGCGTTTTATATTCTCCCGAGAATCAGTGAGTCGTGGGGGGTAAGTTAGGGCTACATCAGTGCTAAGCTTTGCATCGAGACCTTGGACATGCGCACAAATGGAGATCATGTTTGCTTTTTTGTTGAAATGTTTTTTGGCTCTGGCTCATTTAACTGTGATTTTTCTTTTTTTTTGCGTTACTAAAAAATATTTTTTCATTTTTGTCATTAGATGTACTGCTCTTTCTCCCTTTAGAGGAAAAGAATGCTTGCATTGGAATTGATGTTTTCAGAGAAAAGTCTAAAGCACAACAAATAAAATTAATAGTTCTTTGCTTGATTATTTCTTTTTTGGTCTTTTATTTTATTTTCACTCCAAACCCATTTCATTTCAGCCACTAGTGTCACCTTCACAGCCCAACACAAAGATTTCTGCGTGATTCTGGATCCCAAATCTTTCTTTCTCATGTGGCTTTTGTTTTGGACATACATCAGTCTGATTAATAAATCAAGGTATACAGGTCAGACTATTCAGATGTTTTTCAGAACCTTTGCTGCAGGGTAACATGCATTTTCTGTCTTTCAGAGGTATGTGTTTTAAATGAGTTACCATGCCCTTTCATTTAAAGAATAAACACTTTTGACTTGCTGTAGCTAAATTTAAATATTTCCAAACACTGTTTATTGGATTTTATTTCTGTTCTGCTCAATGTTACGTTGTAGGTTATTAAGTCAAATCTTTCCAGGTAAACCAAAGGAGGTTGTATCGCCCCTACTGCCTTTCATCAACTTTATACTCGGACTTTCTTTTGCCTTGTCCATTCGAGGTCTTGTCTAGTCTCATTGCACACAGGAAATGGCATGCTCCGTAAACGGTTGATCCATCACAACTTTCATATACTTCAGTTGTGCTGCTGGCTTTTATTTGTGCTGAAAATTGACTGTTTTGCTTATTAAACCCCTTATTAAAAGAATGTTTTCCTCTTGGGGACTTGCATCAGACACCTTGAGTTTTCTGTTGTACGCTTGTATCTTGGTGTCTTGTTGGCTGGTTAGGAAATGTGCTGGAGAAAAGTAACAATGTTATGTTTTTTCTTTTCTTTTAAGTGTGTACTCCGAACTCTTTAGTCTGCTGGGAACTGTTGGGATCTTCATCGGGAAACAAAATCTGTTCATTAATTTGAAGCCTTCAGCATTCTATTTTGTTTATTGTTCAATAAAGGATTGTGCAAAAAGCAGCTAGCTAATCAAGCGTAGTCTAAAGAGTACCTGGCTTTCTTACGACGGAAATCCTTGTGCAGCTTCTAGACCTTGGACTGGCCAACACAATGTGCACAATAAACCAAAATGTTCTAGATTCTTGGTCTACCACACGTCTTTAATTACCTTCCTCTTGTATGTCTGTGTAATTGTCCTTTGTTATACCTCCTCCTGCTAAAGTCGATCTGGCTGCCTCTCGGCCCACAGTATTTGAGGTTGTGGCTGAGCTCAACTTGCTTTGCTGTAATGGGAAGCAGACCCAAGACTGAAAAATGTGCAATGTAAGAAATTTCTGTCCTATATTCCATAGAATTATTTCTTCCTTACTATAACTTTCCTCTCCATTGTCTTGTAGCTTCACTCTACAACTTCTAATCAATAATACAATATTTAACATAAGAAAGCACTCATGTCTTTTGTGAGCCTACAAGCTAGGAACAAAAATTGGATATTGGACTCCAGATCTACCACCTACAGTGGCTTGCAAAAGTATTCGGCCCCCTTGAACTTTTCCACATTTTGTCACATTACAGCCACAAACATGAATCAATTTTATTGGAATTCCGCATGAAAGACCAATACAAAGTGGTGTACACGTGAGAAGTGGAACGAAAATCATACATGATTCCAAATTTTTTTTTTTTATGAATAACTGAAAAGTGGGGTGTGCGTAATTATTCAGCCCCCTTTGGTCTGAGTGCAGTCAGTTGCCCATAGACATTGCCTGATGAGTGCTAATGACTAAATAGAGTGCACCTGTGTGTAATCTAATGTCAGTACAAATACAGCTGCCCTGTGACGGCCTCAGAGGTTGTCTAAGAGAACGTTGGGAGCAACAACACCATGAAGTCCAAAGAACACACCAGACAGGTCAGGGATAAAATTATTGAGAAATTTAAAGGAGGCTAGGCTACAAAAAGATTTCCCAAGCCTTGAACATCCCACGGAGCACTGTTCAAGCGATCATTCAGAAATGGAAGGAGTTTGGCACAACTGTAAACCTACCAAGACAAGGCCGTCCACCTAAACTCACAGGCCGAAACAAGGAGAGCGCTGATCAGAAATGCAGCCAAGAGGCCAATGGTGACTGGATGAGCTGCAGAGATCTACAGCTCAGGTGGGGGAATCTGTCCATAGGACAACTATTAGTGGTGCACTGCACAAAGTTGGCCTTTAAGGAAGAGTGGCAAGAAGAAAGCCATTGTTAAAAGAAAACCATAAGAAGTCCCGTTTGCAGTTTGCCACAAGCCATGTGCGGGACACAGCAAACATGTGGGAGAAGGTGCTCTGGTCAGATGAGACAAAAATGCAAAACGCTATGTGTGGCGAAAAACTAACACTGCAAATCACTCTGAACACACCATCCCCACTGTCAAATATGGTGGTGGCAGCATCATGCTCTGGGGGTGCTTCTCTTCAGCAGGGACAGGGAAGCTGGTCAGAGTTGATGGGAAGATGGATGGAGCCAAATACAGGGCAATCTTGGAAGAAAACCTCTTGGAGTCTGCAAAAGACTTGAGACTGGGGCGGAGGTTCACCTTCCAGCAGGACAACAACCTTAAACATAAAGCCAGAGCAACAATGGAATGGTTTAAAACAAAACATATCCATGTGTTAGAATGGCCCAGTCAAAGTCTAGATCTAGATCCAATCGAGAATCTGTGGCAAGATCTGAAAGCTGCTGTTCACAAACGCTGTCCATCTAATCTGACTGAGCTGGAGCTGTTTTGCAAAGAAGTGTGGTGGAAAATTGTTATGCAATTAGGAATTAAGTGTATATTCTCTGTTTAGTGAATGCATCTAGGGTAAAAATGACAAGGTTATTGCTCCAACTTAATGTTTATGATAAAGATGTGTCAGGTCACCAGAGAGACAGACGCCGGGGCAGTAAGATAACAGTCTGGCCTTCGGATGTGCTGCTTTATGCGTTGATATAAGACTCGTGTGAAGCAGTTCTCCGGAGGCGGGGCGTGAACGTTGGAGAAGACATCTACAGAGATAAACAATGATTGCTGAATACTATTTAAGGGGTTAGTTAGAAAGGTTGGTTAGGGTGATGCACGAGTAACTCTGTCCCCTCCGTGTCTGGCCAGACATGTTTGAATTAAATACTTAAACGCCTTCTTGGACTCAAGTCTTCTTTATAATGGAAACTCTGAGATACTATTTTTTGCCATTACAGAAAAATGGGCAAGAATTTCAGTCTCTAGATGTGCAAAGCTGGTAGAGACATACCCTAAAAGACTGGCAGCTGTAAGTGCAGCAAAAGGTGGTTCTGCAAAGTATTGACTTGAGTATTGGCTGAACAATTACGCACACCCCACTTTTCAGTTATTTATTTGTAAAAAATGTTTGGAATCATGTATGATTTTCGTGCCACTTCTCACGTGTACACTACTTTGTATTGGTCTTTCACGTGGAATTCCAATAAAATTAATTCATGTTTGTGGCTGTAATGTGACAAAATGTGGAAAAGTTCAAGGGGGCCGAATACTTTTGCAAGCCACTGTATATTCATGTCCAAATCTTGTGGGATGTAACATGACTGCTCCTCCCTTCAGGCCCATTCAATACTTGTGTGGTTTGCCTTTTTTCCCCTCATAAATGGAACATCCTCTTGGGTTTCAAACAAATGCATCCGCTTACAGGACGGCCTGAGTGAAACGCATTACTTCTGTGATAGAGGTATAGTTAGGCCTTTCAAGTTATGTGAAAAGGTTTGAATATTTATTTTCAGGTGCAGTTCAATACATTCGATTTGCATAAATATTATTTGATAAACCTTTATATAGGTTCGGTTCCCACAAATATCTATACTAAAATGCAGTCCTATTGAAATTGTATGTCCATGTGCTCTACAGTATAGGCACTCAATACTTGATTAGGGCCTTTTTGCTTGAATTACCACATTATGCATGGAGGCCATCGGCCTGCAGGTTGCTGTTTCCTCTTGGCAATACCTCCTATTTTCTCTGAGGTTTAGATCCGGTGAGTCTTTTGGCTAATCAACCGGTGATACCATGCATGACCTTGAAGCAAATACCAGTACTTTGGCAGTGTGGGCAGTCCCAAGTCCTGCAGAATAAAAAGAATTCAGCATTTCCATAAATTTAATCAGAGGGATGCAGGAAGTACTCTAAAATTCCTATTAAGATAATTGCTCTAACTTTGTACTTGAGCGAGCCCTATAGCAGCAGATTACCAAATCATCACTGACCGTGGAAAACTACAGGCAAGTTGACTTCTATGCCTCTCAGGGACATTGATTCCCTATTGGAATAGGGTTTTTTTTTTCATCTGAAAAGAGGAATTTGGATCACTGAGCTACAGTTCAGTTCTTTTTCTCCTTATTGCAGGTAAGATGCTTCTTATGTCTCTTGTTCAAGGTGTCTCAACACAAATAATGCAATAGTTATAGTCCATCTGCTAGAACAACTCCAGCTGCAGTCCACATGTTGTGAATGGCTTTGCTTCACAGGGTGTAGTTATCCGTGTCGCGATAGCACCTATTTTCAACCACACTTTTTCCTTCCTCAACTATTTCAATTCAGTTGATAAATACAGCACCAATTCACAACACATCATCTCAAGGCACATTACACAGAAAAGTCATTTCAATTTTGTTGTACATACTTTCCAATTAATCATTTAGTTCATTAGTCCAATCAGTTTAAAAGTTTTCTATATATTAACTGTCTTGTAGTGTACTTTGGATACAGCACTCTGAAACAGCTAGCTTTAACGATGGCCTTTTCTGGCTACCTTTCTGACTGACTGTTGGGCAGCCTTTAAGTCCTCCCTTATGATTGTGTTGGACTTTAAAAAATTCTCAATAAAAAATTGGTACTATAAAAACTACCGGAAATATACGCTTGAAATATTTCACTCTGTAGTGAATCTAAAAAATATTCTTAGCTGGTTATTTAGTGGACCATGATGAAAAGTTTAGGAAGCAGAAACATGGGTCTGCTTCCCATTTCATAACATTTTCAGCTGAAGTTGCAGTTGTGTAGGTTTGGATACATATGTGAAAACACCCCTTGCAAGACTGATTTGTTTTAGCTCTTCAGTCGTCACATTGGTAACACATTTTTCCTCTAACACTGAATTTGTTTTATTTAATCTGGACCTCCTTTTAGTTTCAGCCATTGCTTTTTAATCGACGTTGTGCACCATATGGTTATCCCTATACCCTAAAGTTAAAACAACAGTCTGTATATAGCTTTCTTCTACTCTCACTGATCTCTCAAAGTGGTTTTCCACTGAAAGTTACATTTAAACATTTGGAGATTAGGATTTTTGGTTCAGGGTCTTTTTTTTTAAGAGCAAAGGAAGCTGGAATCAAACCCCGAATCTCACTTTATCACAAAACCACTCTTTCCACTGATCCAACGTCTTTCCAGAGCTCCTGTATATTTTATTGTAAAAAATGTGTATGGCACCGCTGCCTTTAAATGGTCGTCATGGAGAGAGCTCCTTGTGGTGGAAGTTGATCTTTAAAACAGAGCATTTTGGATCCCAGCTGATTAGGATTATGAAATGTTAAGTAAACATGATGATAATTCAGTTGTGTAACCCTTCTAGTGTCTTCCGGGCAAAGTTGTAAGTTTCCATTTGGCCTGGATTGAATTATACATCAAGTTTGATGGTGCTGAGAAATGAGTCACTGCTCTGAGAAGAAAAACATCATAAAACAAGTTTTTGAACAAAATTTTCAACATCTGTCAAAACCTGTCTGGTCAGGATTCTCAGATGCACATTAAAGATATTTGGAACTATACAACTAAATACCACTGAATGTTAAGTTTCACCAATATCTAAACTGATGACATGTTGCTGAATAAATTTTTCTTGAACTTCTTACTTTCTCTTCACAGTCTAGTTATTTTGAGTTGCGTCCTCTGTCATTTATGCACTGTATTTTTCTGTCAACAGGTCCCTTCGCAAGTGCTAAGCCCATCCATCTCAAATGTGTTCGGTTACTTCAGAGCGTACTTTGGTTTGTTTCCACAGCCAGGCAGCTTTAAAGGCCAAATGTGGTTTGATCTGAAAAGAACCGGCCTTTTAAAAAATGGCTTCATTTTCTTAACTCTGTTTAAGACAGCAAGTAAACATACAAAATAAAACTTATAAAAATAGCACCCATGGTCCTTTTTAAGATGCTTAGAAGATTCTAAACTATATTCCTTAAAATTGACCATCAGATTGTGGGTGACTTCTCCAACAACAAACCCCATAACTGCCCTGTCTAGCATCTCCAAAGGATGTTTAAAGAGCACTGATGCACTGTGAGCCACAAAACCATTTCTGGCAGAATCTGTATGGAAAGAAAAGGTTAAAGATTCAGTTTGCTGGCATTCACTAAAACCGGCCATGCTACTGTAAGGTCTGAGATGTTTTAAAAGGAAAGCAAACGCATGGTAGAGGAAAAATGTGAACCGTTTGGGTCACACAGCTATGAGCCTTATGCAGGGAGTGAGAAGAAACTGGGTCACCTCCTCCCTTCTTTATTCTATGTCCAACTTTTCTTCACTGAATCCTTAATCTATATAAAGCTGTTTATCGTTTTTATTTTCCAGCTAATTTCCCTTCAAGTGTCCATCCAATGAGTTTCTTATTAGAATACTGGAACAATTTTACTTCAGTGATTAAGAGCAGGTGATTACAAATAAATGTTGCACTTAACACTAGTACACTGAATAGTCAGTTAAATCAATTACAAAAATGATTTTCCCCTAATCTTAAATATTACTAACATTTCTCAAATAAAGTACTTAAAAATAATGTTAAAGTAACTCAGCACATATGTTAAGTTGTTTTTGAAGTGTAATATTGTTTGGTCATTTAATTCTGTGTGGGATTTATTGTAAGATGGAATGGTAGGAAAAAGTGTAACAAAAAACAAACTGCAGGAGGGAGAGGATTGTTAAGCAAAGTCTATAAGTTCGGGGCATGGACTGGAGTAGGTGCTTCACCACGCAAAAATGGATCCAGGACATGGGCTACAACTGTCCTATCTCTTGTTATCAATGATCATAGTATTATTTTTGGATTTGAAGCTCATGTGACTTGAGTCCCACAGATAATCTATGGAGTATCGTCAAGAGGATGATGAGATACCACAGCCAATAATGCAGATGAGGTGAAGCTACCTGAGCTACATTTACACAGGCTGATGGCCTCCATGCCACACAGCCGTGATGCAGTAATTGTGCAAAAGTATCATTGGCCGAGTATTGAGAGCATATATTGCACAGTATATGGTCAAACTTTTCAGTAGGCCGACATTTCTGTATTAAACTTTCTTTTTTGGTATGTAATCAAAATTTCTTAGAAACTCAATGTTAGGTTTTGATCCGCTGTAAGCCGAAAATAATTAAACTGAGAACACTGACAAAACTAAAAGCTAGAAATTCATCACTGACTGTAGTAAATCTGAGTTTGATTTTCAATTGAATAACTGAAATAAATTCAAGCTTCAGTTATGTTGTAACTTATTGAGATGCATCTTTATTAGATAATTTACTGAATCTATTATTCTGTTATCTTTCAAATAAAATGTTGCATTTTTCTTAACTAATATTTTCATTTGTTTAAGTTTATAATGTGCATTAAGCCGCGCATTTTATAGTCTGAAAATAGTTCCCAGTAATCCTCGTGACCGTGACCTTGCTAGTTCACCTAATCAGATGTGACATAAACTATTCTCTTTTGTTTAATTTCATATGGCAGTCATAGGATCAGGCGTATTAATGTATTCATAGATATACATATCGACTATATATCAGCCATTTCGGATGTGCGCATGGAAGCCTGCTGTTTTATCTTTTCTGCTCCCAATGTGAGGTCCATTCGTTTGTCTTTTAAAACAAGGTGTATAACTTTGCAACAACTCGTCCTCCAGTGATGGGAATTTAACTGCCTGCTGCTGATTTGTTAGACTGCATGCTCGCTAACAACTTCTTTAGTTTTCCCCGCAGACACCAGTGAATGCAAGACCCGGTGTGTGCCAAGAACAAGGGGCAGGCTGGGGAGTGCGCAGAGGAGAGACAGTCATTTTTTTCCCCTCTGCACATCAGAGGTCTCCTTCTCTAGCTATATAAGGCACTCTGTTTCACAGGGGGAACACAGTTTCCTTCGAGCTTCAGAAAAATTGCCAAATAGCAACAGCGGCCACAGCAGACCCGTCCCTCTAATAAGGAAACAATCCAGCTCTCCAGCGCGCACTGGAAGCTCCACCGATATCTTCCAGCGGCAGAGACCGAGGTGAGCCAAATGAGACATTACGCACTTCTGCTTTTAATGTATGGCGACGCTTAATGTCGTGACTGCAGTGCTGTTGAATGAGTGATGTGCTTAGTTTGGAAATATGAACTTTAATATTTTAGGTGTGGGTGCAAAGGGAGCTATTAGACATTGATAGTTGTTGCTTCCAGGTGGAAATTTTATAGAGAAGGTCACACTAAGTTGCTGTAGAATGAGGAAAAATACCATACAGTAGCTGCTGGGTGTAACCCTATGAAATAAGTAATTTAAAAAGATAAATAGTTGTGTTTAACAAAACATTTAAAAAAGTTTAAAAAATATATATTAAATAAACTCGCAATACAGTTGCAATTTCACCTTCCCTTCACCTTTAACAACAAAAAAAGTTTCTCAGTTTGTATTTTATTTATTTGGTTAAGAAAATTATTTAAAAAATAAGCAAATAAAAAGACAATTGAATAATTTAAAAAAAACTTACATGAGTAAAAATGCAAAAATAAAAATGTAGCTGCATTAAATTTCCTTATTGGATCAGCTATTGTTAAGGCGGACGTCCTTCTGGGATCAGATTGCAGCCCAGAAGTGGTTCCCATAAAAGAGATGTGCACATTTCTCTGAGTCCTCTGCCCTGTCTGTCACTGTGGTATAGAATTCATGACAGCCATGAGAAGGGCCAGACTGAGAAGCTGGTAGGGCTTCAGTGGGAAGACATGGCACAGGCTGAGGAGAAGGGTGTGGTGCCTGGGCTGCCCGTTGGCTCTCAGTGCCCTGAGCTGGCACAGCATGTTGACACAGAGCTGGCGCCAGACCTCAAGCTGCCTTTTGAGCCAGAGGGAAAAGGGTGAAGGGATTCAACGATAAGAGCAAGCAGTGCAAGCTGGAGCTTGGTTTACTTATTTATTTTTGTTCTTCTCTGATCACTGCTTGACTGCCTCCTCTTTCTACAAAACTTTGTGATGTTTGCTTTGGTGTTTAGTCTTTAGACGTCCTTCTCTCTGTGGCTGCTGCCTGGCAGGAGAATCTCAGAGGCATAATCAGCTCTGCACAGGATCACTAGGTATAGTGTTCTGGCCAAACACGGTTCACTCAGGTTAAAACTAGTGAACCTAAACTCTGTTTTTTTTTTCCGGAGTCTAAGAGTACATATACACTGGTGCCACTAGTCCATCCTGTAATCACCTTTTTGAACTTCATTAACTATAGGAAATCATATTATTCTGCATTGCATGTGACTGTCGAAGAGATGCTGTAAGGTTTTCAAATGCAAAGAAAAGCTGTTCATTCAAAACAAATACTGCACAAATATTATATCTGATCACGGTGCATCTAAGTACTGTTTACACATTAATAAAGACAATCATACATGCATACAACTGCTGTGTTTAAAAGAAAGTATGTCTCCTTTTCAATGAAAGAACTATCAAACATGACTGATTCAATAATACAAAACAAAATTTATAGCATCATCAGTTTATCAAACAAAACGTTTCACTCTTATCTCCTCTAGGTGAACTAAACTTTATGCAGGTGGTTAAATAAACTAAGAATATTTAAGAAAAGTCATTTCAGTTACTGACTCTCTGGCAGGGTTTTTAACCATATGGCCAGACAGAGATTTAAAGAGGAGCAATAAAAGCAATTAGCAAATGAGGTGGAAAGCAGTGCTAGCTAACTACTGAAGGTGTCATTCAGGAAATTTTACCGTGGAATATTGTTATTGAGTTGTCAGCATGCCATGACAGTCACGAGACTCTCATACAGCAACAGTCTTTAGTCAGAGACTTCTTCGGATTTGTTGCAAGGCTGTCTGTTACTGGAAATCCTTCCTGCCATCACCATCACTAATGACTCTTGTACTAAATACTTGGATGATATGACATACAGCAACATTTAATTTCTCTGTGGGATAAAAAAAGTATTTTTGAATTGAATTGACTCAAATATTTGAACCTCATATACTATAGTATATTGATTCGTTACTCACAGAGTGATATATTTAAAGAGTGTATCTCTGTTCACTTTAATAACTATGGCTTACAGCTAATGAAAATTCCAAATTTAATTTGTCCAATTGTTCAATGTTGAAGAAGCTAACTGGTCAAAAAGTGCCGTATCCATGCATATTAAGAGAAAGTTGAATGGAATGAAAAAGTGTGGTTAAAGAAATTGGTGGACAAGCTCGAGGAAAACTGAAGCCTTCCAAGGACTGAGAAGCAAATCCTATTAGACTTGCTTAGATTTGGCTCACTCTTTTTTCACCCTCTTTGCAGTTAATTGTGAATTTCCTTTGGAAATTAAGGTCCCAGTGTCTGGAAGAACCGTAGAGAGGCACAGGATCAGAAAGGTTGCTTGAAGTCTAGAGAGTAAAGTTCCCCCAATCAAACATAGATTGGGAATCCATTACAAATGCTGGGAATGGTTAATTGTGTTCTGTCAAGTCCAAAGGCATTGTGGATGTCAGCAAATTTTAGAGCATCAGATGCTTTACTTCTGACGACATACTTTCTGGGGCTGCTGTTTTCATTTGCCAGTAGGACCTAGGACCTGTCCACTCCAAAAGTACCAATACTTGCTTTAATGACCACAACATGATGGTTATAGTAAAACTGCCTGATTTGCCAGCAAACCGCTAAACTAAATCCCACAAAGATTTTATGACTTGTCTGTGGCATGTCTGGAGTCTCTGATCATCTTGACATAATGCTTTTAAAACAATTTGGGCTTCCTTAACACATCAGCAGAGTTAATTACCTACATGCTGCATTGATGCAGTAATTCATGCAAAACGGCCGTAGTCAAGTATTAAGTGTATACACACTATGTGGTCATAAAGTTTATTCAGTGAGCTGACATTTTTGTGTTAAAAAAACTTTTTTTTAGACTTCTGTACTTCCCTAATCTTGTGTGAAGCTGAAGTTAAGCATTTTTATTAGCAGTAAGCCATAATAATAAGAACAAAAATTAGTGCTTGAAATAAATACTATGGGTTTAAGTAACTAAATGGAAAAAAGGGTTAATCTGCTTGATAGAAAAACAGGAGGGAGTAAAAATAATATACTATTGCCTAAATGCACTCTGTTTAACTTTAGTTAAGGTCCACTAAGGAAAATATAGAGTCAGCACTGGGGGAGAATGTGGTGTTGGAGGAGAGGTTTTCCGCCAAAGTTAGTTTTCACAATTGTTCGAGGTAACAGAGTTTATAATATGTCTGAACATGTGTTTTAATATGTACCACCTATCTGTCGACTCCCCAGGTTATTTGGACTCCTGAGGAGCACCATTCACAGAAAAGCTGCTCAGGGCTGAAGGTTTATCCCAGAGAGCTTGAGTGTCAGAATGACCCACCCTGCCTCATCTTGCCTCCTCTTCCTCTCCCTTCTGATGTATTGCGTCACTGACTCGTCTTCCATCTTCCTACCGGATTCCAAGGAACTGCGGCAACTGCTGAGCCGCTATGAGCAAGAAGCAGACCATAACGGCATTAGCCCACCAGCTGGCAACAGAACCAGACGAGCCATCCTCTGGTCTGACCGTGAAGAGATCCTCCAGCTGCACAACAAGCTTAGGGGCAGTGTTTACCCCACTGCCTCAAACATGGAGTACATGGTGAGATCTGCCACATAAACTCCAATTACATGCAAAAAAAGATCAAAGTGTTTAAGTTTAGTCTTCTGGAAATTGAAGCGTCAGCAGAAACAAACACTGTAACAAGGTTTGTAATTAGGGTTTAAAAGGCTTTAAATTGTCCAGAAAGGTGGGGGTGGCGTAAAAACAATCTTTTCTCTCTGCTGGAAACATGCAGTCATAAAGGTTGACCTACTGCCAGCCTGCTGTGCCAGTCTTTTACAGGGAGTGCATTAATGCTGACTCCGTCCTACCTGCAAACAGCTCAGCTTTGAAGAACACAGGAGGGTAAGGGAGAGAGGAAGAGGCCGATGGTGAAATCCAGGGACTCATGGAACATTTCTGGGAGAAGCAGGAGAGGGATTATTGTTTCTACATACAGAGGATTACTCAGAAGCCTGTGTTCCATGAGGTTGGGGGAAGCAGCAGCAGTCTGTGTGTCTTGGGACTGTGGTTATGGTGTGGAGAAAAGTATCTGTAGACCCACTTTGCTCTCTCATGTTCCAGGGACCTAGCAGTGTGTTTGCATTGGTAAAGGGGTGCCTTGGGGGTTACAGTGGTGTCTGTGTGTGCATGCTTTAGTGACCACCAAAAGGCTGGAAATTTACTGAGGGGATGTACTTTGAGGGGCCAGGCTGTTGGGAGTCCTCGCTCCTTCTTACTGTTGGAGTCAGGTGTTGTCTTTATTTCTCTCCTCCGTTTTCCATCACTGCAAATGATTCACCTCAGGAAACGAGGTTAATTAAGCTGTGATTGCTGTGGATTTATTGGGGATATACTCCAGCAGCTAAACTCAAATATCATTACAGGTACCCATTTAAACTGTAAACAGCTCAATCATCTCATTAAGAAGAAAGGCAGTGCAATGATAGAGGTCTTGAACAGATTGAGGTCAATAGCTTGCAAAATCAAAACATGTTATGGAAAATCTTTACATCTGTGAAACAAATTGCATTGTGTCTTAACCCGGGGATGCAGGTTTGGGATGATGAGCTGGAGCGGTCAGCTACCCACTGGGCTGAGGTGTGTGAGTGGGACCATGGACCTCAAGACCTACTGATGTCGATTGGACAAAACCTTGCAGTTCACTGGGGAAGGTGAGATTCAATCACACTGACAGCTTAGCTACATATAGCTGCATTCAAAGGTTTAAATGAACTTATCATCTGCATGAATATCCTATTAATTTGGGGTTATTAATGATTTTAAAAAATGTTTTATATGCAGGATATACAATGTATAACTTATATAAACTAAAAGTGGGTGTATACGTTTTCTCTAATACACATTCTGAACATCTTAGCTTTTAGTTCTATTTCTGAAGTCATCAGCACGCTTCTTGCCTAATTCTTACTTCATATTTGACCATTTTTGGTATGATCATTAACGTTAATTGAAGTGTTTTATTTCTTAGCATGGCATTGCTAGGTGGGGTTAAAGCTGGGGGGTTGGGTTGGCATCCCAAAAGCTTTATGTTCGTTTGCTCCATCCATTTTAAAAACAGTTGTAATGTCTGTTTGGCATTATTATCCTTTTGGTGGTAGCCCTCCTTTGTCATTATTCTGTGAATTTTATACAGTGCACCACTCCTACTGTTAAATTTTACTGTGGACAATGAAACGGTTGTTCCAGCAGTTTCAAGTTTATGGTAGGCTTGACCCTTGTTGGGTCTTGGATTACTCCTGAACACCCCAACATTTAATTTTTTCAACTGTGGAGAGTTTAGGTGTTCTTCCCAAAACAGACCTGGTGACCCTAGATTACTTGCAGTTACTCAGATAGCTATTAGAGGTGATGGCCCTAGAAATGGCTCAGACAAAACTTTCTCAGCTTGTGCAAATCAACAATTCTTCTTACATACTCATTGAATTAATGTAACTCCGTCATTGCTTCCATTGAGTTTTGCTCAGTCCAATGGTTGCTGTGAAACAAATCGTCGTTATGCCTTCAAAGAGAAACTGCAACTGCAGACAATCACATTGATGGACATTAGCCTTGATAAGGTTAAAGACACACTCAGCACCGCTTAAACAATTTAGGTGAATATATTCATATATCTGGGCCGGTAAGTTAATTTTTTAACCAGAGAAAATTCACAAGTTCAAACTTGTGCACACAGATTTTGTTTTATAAAGTCATTGGCAGTTGTATGTTATAAAATCCTTCCACCCTGGTAAAAGAACAGTTCATCAAAATCAATCATCAAAAGCCCCAAATTAATATGGTCTTCTTGGCCATTATAGGTGGATGTAAACTTATGACTGCAGCTGTATCTAATGTGTAATATTTAACGATATACAAGTAATTTTACTCATAAAATTGTGATAATCATCAAATTGTTAATAAGAGGTTAAGAACAAATAGAGATTTTTATTGATTTTTAAGGAAACAATGCTCTTTGTAGAGTTTATTTTGTATAAAAGGTTTCATTTACATATTATATTATTGATTATTGGGTGATTCCCTGATGTTTAATTAATTACTTACAAGACAGAGAGTTGTGTGGAACAGTCTTCATTGCTGTTTAAGCCGGGTCTTTCTTATTATTTCTGATTTCGTTTCAAATGATTGGTCAAAAGGATATTTAACTAGGTTTAGTGACAGATATATAGCTCTGTTGGGCAGCAATTCTAGAGTCTTGGTCCAGACAAGGATAATGCAGATTTAAAAATAAATCTTTTATGACCTAATGGTGGAAAAAGTGAAAATCAAAATGTCCTGTTTAGAAATTATCCATGCTTTCTCTTAGTGATCAGTGGCAAAACCTTTATTTTTCCTTCAAAGTAACAATCTTTGTAAATACATCACTCTTTTTACAAATTTCCACTGGGATTGTGACTGCTACCATTTTATGATGATGAGCAGGTATTGAGGCTTTCTTGCCAAATTCTTTCATTCTCTCCACTAACTGATTTGATTCAGGACTGAAATTTGGCCAGAACCTCTCGCAATGATTAACAATATTCTGTGTCAACTGTACCTTGACAACTTTAATTTTCTACTTTTGCTACGTATCATTGTTGTGCCCATGCATACGTTTTCCTCCAGACTGATATTTTCATGCAGAATTATATGATTATCTTCTATGACATGGCTTAATTCAGTCAATTTTGCCTTGTAACACTTTAAACACAACTTTAGCTCTAGTATTTGGCTGATGCGCTGATATAAAACTCTGACATACTAAAGCATATTTATCACTGACAGGTTGCAGAGAATCCCTTCCTTAAAGCATACTAACAACTTGTGCAGCAGTGCAAAAGCCCTGTGCTGTTAAACATGTCCTGTAAGGAATAACATTATTTGCTAATTCAAATGCACAAATGAACCAAAAACCTGTTGTCATTAACTGCAAAACATAAAGTATAAATTTTGGACTTATTCTCTCAGAGGCAGTTGCAAATGGCTCCTGTTCAATTCACCCCTTCACTATTCTAAACCCTCATGTGTTACTTACTCATTGCCATTTTTCCCATTGGTCAAGTGTTTTCATGAATTTTGAGCATATACTGTACAATTATAAGATGACAAAATCACATGTATATATTTAAATGTATTTATTAAATTTATTTAGAGTCATTTATATGTTGTCCTATTTCAAATGATTGTGGTTCTGATCTCAATATAGGTCTGCTGGCTCTTATAGAATATGACAAATTATGACCCCTGATTAACAAATTAACTACCTTCAAGGAGATACTGTGTATACTGGACTCACATAGCCTCATTTGTTTTTAGCAAACTACAGAAAACTACTTTAATTACTTAGTTATCAAAGCCTGCTAAAAATACTTCTAAGCTGGGTAAAAAGTGACACGTGAGTAGTAAGAAGAGTTGTTGCAGACAGTTCCTTTTCATATCTGGAAAAATGTAGTTATCTAAAGACCAAAACTGCAAAAAAAAAATTGCAAGGCCTATGCACCTAAGCAAAGGGAATAATGTAGTGCTTTTGTAGTTAAATCTCTCCAAAGTATTTTATCCTCATTTCAACATGTTTGATTGCAGAACATAACGCTCAAATATCTTCTAGGTGAGCAGAAGGAAAGCTTAAGCAAGCTTTTACATATCGACATGGGTGAAGTGGTGGGTATAGACACCAGTGTTGGATGTCTCTGTGTTATCCACCTTGTGATGCTTATATCAGGAATGGGCATACTCATCCAGTGGGTCTGTCTGAGATCTACATTAAAACAACCGAGTTAAACATCTGCAAAAACCTCTCCAACATCATAGTGATCTGAAAAATATTGCTAGCGTGGTCTTGAAATATTGTACAGTGAACAATAACAACATACAGGACTGGCATAGGCTGAGTTTAGACCTGAACTTCATCCAAAATCTGTGGAAGACCAAAGCAGTGGCAAGGAAGCGTGTCTTTGAATGGTCTGACACAGTTGGTCTCTGTGTATAACAACACAGGGATGTCACAGCAGGTGCCCTTCCAGGAATCTGCTCTGATTCTCTCAAGCTCATTTCCCCCTTTTTTCTTTCTTTGCCAACACACCCTGACGTTGAGTAATTTTTTTCCGTTCTCCTTCTCGGCTCCATCAGCACTTTTCAACTCTGCTAAAAGACATGTTTATAATAAGAGCTTTAGCTGATTACTTAGGCGATGGTGCCATGTTTAAGTTTCCCTTTTTTTTTTCAACTTGATTCAATTTCCCCTTGTTATGTGAGACCAGCCTGCAGTTCTTTGCGCTGGGTCAAATTCGGACTTATCTTCTGAGGAGTGAATGGAGGCAGGGAAGAGAGATTTATGCAGTGTTTCTCAAGTCTGAGCCAAAGCACCTGGCAGCTCCCTCAGATATTTCCCTTTTGCCCCAGGTAGCTGGACCGGCTGTGACTAAGCCCACTGTTTTTCTAAATGTGTGTGTGTCTGTGTGTGCGTGTGTGTGCATTGGCCCTACAGATACCGCTCACCTGCCTTCCATGTCCAGGCGTGGTACGATGAAGTAAAGGACTACACCTACCCGTACCCTCAAGAGTGCAACCCGTGGTGCCCTGACCGCTGCTCAGGGCCTATGTGCACCCACTATACTCAGGTAGGAGAAGGCCGACCCTTTTGATATAAGTATTTTGCCTCTTTAATAAAACACTCATCTCCTTGACAGGTAAAGATCAGCCAGCTTACTGGGTCGAGGGTGTGCTGTCGTGTCGTAATTACAAACACTCTTTGAATCATCCAACTGATTTATAGGAAAAAGACACTGAGACCAGGAGGGATCGATGCGTTACACACATCATTTATCCCATCACCACAAATCGGACGCGTTGCACTAAAATGAGCAAGACAGAACGGATCCCTGATGTTTATTCACTAGTGGTTATGCTGGAAGCTATAACAAAACTAATAGGACCTACCACACCACTGATGTGTTCAACCCTTTAGAACACGAGTTTTCTTAAAGGATTCGTAAAGCTCTATGTTGACCCTGCGGACAAAGATTTAAGACTGAAGTGCTTTAGGAAAGACGTTTAAAACGGTTCTAGCATTAATATTTTCCATGGCAATTCCTTCTTTCTGCACCTGTTAATATGACAACTACTTTTATCTACTTTTAGCTATTCTCTTTTTAACTTTTTTCAGAAAACAAAATATCTCAATAGTTTTCAGAAACCAAATGGTATTTTAAAGATCTATATCCATGCAGAATACTTCAGTTCAGAATTTACCTGTACATATATCATGGTAATCACTCTTATCTCAGTCTCTGTGTAAAATAAATAAATAAATAAAAAACTGTAGTGAATAATCAATTTCAAGTTTGACTTCTCCAGAAATTTGAGATTTTAAGCTTGATTCACATGCCGACTTTAAGGTCGTCAGCAAGGTGCAGTGGGGGACAGATGTCGTCCTTGTGCATCACAAAGATGATGCATTTGCTCCCAGATGAGTAAAACCAATAGAAATAAGCAATAGAAAACTTTTTTGGGACAGAAATTATATATATATATATTATTTTATTTTCAGTGGTGCCCTGGGTGACGACCCACGTCATCTGTTTTTCCTGTAAACATTACAATTTCATTAGAGTTTAATAAAATTACCAAATCTCTTAGCAGTTAAATATAACTGCATGCTTAATTGGATCAGCAGTTGCTTATTAAAATGTCCAAAGCAAAGAGTGAGGCCTTAAAGAAGAAAATGTCTAAATGAGCTAATTAAAAACTGAACCAAGATCCATAGATAGAAGAGCAGGCCTACAGTCAGCTTCAAAGCTGTTGGATTGACTTTATGGAAACATTCACGCTCTCCTCTTTGCTTTCACCCTGAAACCGGATCACTTTCATCTGGCAGTCATTTCCAGACTCAGGAGACATCCTGCACTGCCTGACCTGGGTTCCTTTGAAGGTGCTGCTGACAGGAGCCGGAGGGGCAGAGCCTTTACCTGACTGTCTGTCTTCCGTTTGTTGAAGTATCTGCCGTCCAGGCTGTCCCACTCCAATGCTACCTTTTGATTGCATTGTGCTGAGTTAGAGACACATGTTAGTCTGTGTGCTGACTCACTGCTTCCACCGGCCCCAAAGCATACAAGGAAAAAGGCGAACATTCCTGAGGAGGGGGAGGACGCATGTTTAGGAGGGAGGTGTTGGGAGGAGCTTTGGAATAGGCAACGTTTTAATTCCAGTCAAATGGGACATGATTTATCTGTAGCACCTCTGCAGCTGCATGTTTTTATAGATCTTTTCATCTTTTGAGATTTAAACCTAGGCATACCATTTTAAAAACATTTAAAATATAACAGGAATGAAAAGAAACATCACACCAGACTAAGGCAGGATGAGAGACCCAGGTTTCTGTATCCCTGTTAATTAAAACAGTCAATTTAAGTGTTTCCTCTTGAATTAATGAATGCGAGAAATGTCAGTCTAGAAATATAAAGTCTTTCATTCAGAAAATCCCAGTGCTAATTTTGGCCCTTTACTTATTTTTCCTCATTTCAGCTGGTCTGGGCAACCACGAACCGAGTGGGCTGTGCTGTGCATGTGTGTCCAAGGATGAACGTGTGGGGAGAAATATGGGAGAATGCTGTTTACCTTGTGTGCAACTATTCCCCAAAGTAAGATCAGTATTCCTCCATGTTCCACTGTTCATTAACAACCTCTGGACTTGTTTGCATTACCCTGTACATGGTTAGTAAATGTTAAACAATTTATGTTTTGACATTGGTGGGCGTTAAAATGTATCTAAATTTAAGAGTAAAATTACTTTAATAATTCTCTTTGTTAGGTACTGGGAGTTTCCTGCGGTAATAACAAAGCCACCATTCCTTGATACTTAATTTTCCTTGTCTGTGCAGGGGAAACTGGATCGGAGAGGCCCCATATCAACATGGTCGCCCTTGTTCTCAGTGCCCTCCAAGCTATGGAGGAGGATGTAGAAACAATCTGTGCTACAAAGGTGAGACATTCCTCTGTAATTATGAAAATACATTAAAAAATGGCCACATGAACTACTTTGTTGAAGTTACATACTCAAAGTCAATACAAAAAGTGTTGTCACAGTAGATTCTCTAAGGTTTCTCCACAAAAACTAATTCAGGAATTAAAGGCATAGCTTTTTGATTGGTTACTGGTTACCCTTCCCAACCTCAAGCTCCTGATGAAAGTGGTTCTTTCCTCTGGTCCAGCTCAAGGTTGGGTGGGTGGCACCAGTTTATTGGTGCCAGGGCTAGCAGTGGTGGAAACAGAAGGAATTTATGCTAAGCAATGCACTAATTGAGCACTGGAACTAGATTGGTGGAAAAAACCTCTCAGTGACTCAGGTCAATTTAATCCTAAGTGCTTAAACAGAAGCAACTGGACTTTTTTTCTTGGTTCTGAAGATGCTTTAGATGGACTACAACTGTAATGAACTTTCACAGTCTGAGTGACATTTTATTAAACTTTTAAAACATTTACACTACATGTCACATGTATCCATTCACACTTAAAAAACACATGCATTCACAAACCAATCCGTTACCAAGGTCAGCTTATGACTAGGGCTTCAGGGGGAATCTGAATTCAAACTCCAACTCTCCATCCCTTTCTTAATTTGTTACAAACGACTCTGATTAAAAGGGAATACTCAATCAGGCCTGGTTGGAAAAAGAGGATATGAATACAACTATAACATCACAAATGTCTGAAACTTTGCATCGGTTAGTAAGAACAGTTAAAGCGTCCCAGGTAAATGGACTGAAGAATCTGACTGAGACGTGCCTTTCTTGGGGTTGGCACATGGACTTCTGACAGGGGAAGAAGATGGAATCAAACCCACAACCTTACAATTGGAAGACTTCCTACTAGAATCTGTTGCAAGACTTCAAAATATATGTTTACAGGTGCTATCCATCCAGTTTGAATGATGTTGAGCTGCTTTGCAAAAACGTTTGCATAAAATACAGTTTCTAGATTCTGAAATCTTGTAGAGACAAACCCAAAATGTCTTCCAACTGTAAGGTCCAATGATTCCTGTTTCCGGAAATGTTGGTTCTAAAAGGTATTGACCCAAGGAGAATAAACACTTTTATATGCATACATTTTAGATCTTTGCTTATAGAAAAAATTTTTAAACCATGTGGCATTTTTCTTCCACTTCACAGTTATGTACTACCGGTACATTGTATTTGATTGATACAAATAGATATTTGACACATAGGTACAGATATAAAGAGCAGTAGCAATGCACACTAAGAGAGACAATGAACAGCTTAAACCCAATCTAGGAAAACTCTTACATTTTATTGCCAACCTATTTTCCCTTTAATGAATACATCAACCTAATGTCTGCCTATATGAACTCTACCAGACTCTCAGCGCTCGGAAACAGAGGACATGAATGAGGTGGAAAAGCCTCAGGTGCCCCTGGCACCTCGGACTACCTCCAAACCGACCCCCAGACCTCCCAAGAAACCTGCAACCAAGCCCTCCTCTCCCAAACCTGCCACCCCAAGGACATCATCCCCAAAGAATCCCAGCAACCCTTATCTTGGTACACACAGAAATTCATTCCATCCATCTATCCATCCATCTATCCATCCATCCATCCATCCATCCATCCATCCATCCATCCATCCATCCATCCATCCATCCATCCATCCATCCATCCATCCATCCATCCATCCATCCATCCATCCATCCATCCATCCATCCATCCATCCATCCATCCATCCATCCATCCACATTTAATTTCAATGTGTTGTCTCATTATTGCAGCTCACAACATTAAGTGTGAGACGAGGCTGCGTGACAAGTGTAAAGGAGCAGCCTGCAACAGGTCAGGACACAAGGATTTTTAATGGAAAATTACCCAATTATTCACTTAGAGTATACTTCCTCTTTAATATGAGCCTATTTTCTTCTTCTGTAGACACAATTGTCCTGCAAATTGTTTAAATAAGAAAGGGAAAGTTTGGGGGACTGTTTCTTATGATGTGGTGAGTCAAAAATGAATCATTGTGCATCTTAGAACAATTTATAACTTTAATCAAAACATTAAAGTACACTTCTTGTTGTTACAGCAATCAAGTATTTGCCGAGCTGCTATCCATGCTGGGATCATCGACAACAATGGGGGGCTGGTTGACGTCACAAGGACAGACAAGTTGCCATTCTTTGTCAGATCAACAAAAAATGGAGTTGAATCTCACAGGTAGATACATCTACTCTTTCCAATTGCTTTTTGAAATTAAATGGAGCTATTAGTTAATTTATAAATTCCTCTCTGAAATATTTGTAAATTAAAGCAAAAATAAATACAAAGTTAAATTTAGGATCTAATTAATGGCTCCTGAACCCCATGAGTGCAACCACAAAATAAGATGTACGGAATCAACATTTACCATTGATGAACATGAGAGGAAAGCCTATATATCATATAGAATTTGTATCCTACTAAAATCCTTTTTTCTTTATTTTTGTACTTTATCAATTAAAACACAAAAGTTGATGCATCTCTCTGTTTTTATAGCAAATACAAACCTGGCAACTCCTTTGTGGTGGTCAAGGTGGATGGTTAGTAAATCCTAATTTTTAGGAAAGGATTGTGTAGAATCAAAACATTTAATTGAAACCAGTACATATTATCCTGCATATTAATATTGATTAATAACTATTAATCTTTTTTCTCTGATTGACAGAATATAATGCTGATTGCTACACCACAGTGGCTGAAATCTGCCCTTTTAAACGACCATTCTCACACTGTCCAAGGTGCCTGCACTCACTTGTTTTTTACTGAGTAGATTTTTTTAAATGTTGAATGCCCTAGCAGATATTTTGAACTCCTTAGAGTCCTTAATGCTACAAATATTTAAAGTTTATAAGGCAAAATTATAAGATAATCTATAATGTGACTTGAATGTGTGATGTGATTGAAAATCCTCATGTGGCCACTTATTGTTAATAAATGTAACATAATTAGTAACTTGTGTGTAATTCTGGGGTTCTCAGAATCATCTGTCCAGCCAGCTGTAAGACTCAGCCTTCCTACTGGTCGCCTGTAGTTGGAAGCAACATCTATGCAGACGTGAGTATTCATAAATATTTACAAAGTGATCATAAATCCAGCTGAAAGATCTCCAGAACTGTTCTAGTATGTTTTTTACTGTGGGCCGTTTGTACATTTAGGGTCCTTCTGAAACTTAGTAAGAGCTCAAGCTCAAAACTAAGTGGACAAAATAATGTAAACCATTGATTTCTCTTCACATACATCTTTTTAAGATAACTAAAATTTCTTTGCATTACAAATAACTATTTGAATACTGTTTTACTCCGAATACTATGTGCAGGTTTCTCATCTTTCTTGTCAATAAACCTATCAATCATAAAGTCATTTGTTGTTATTTAGAGGATGAGTAGCTCTAATTGAAAGGTCCTTTTGATTCTCTGGGTCACCTTTTACAGATGATGATTGAAAAGTCTGAATAATCTGAATAATGGACACTAATATGTATGCAAACATCTCTAGAACACACCACTACTGGAAAGCAGTTAAATTATTGTCTGGTTGTCTCTTTTGGACAACATAAGGCAATTATTTTAGGTTTTATAGATTTGTTTTTATTGGTAAGGGCTTTGGTTACCTTTGGTTTGCCTTAGAGATGGTCTATAAATCAAATAATATCAGCATGGGTCTCTGAGTGGACAGCAGGGTGTATACATGTACACTTAGTGTGTATGTATATATCCTGTCTGTCCGTGTATTTGCAGATACACCAAGATATATATTTGGAAGCATATTCTGTAAGTTTAAAAGAAAAAAAAAACATTTATTTTAAGACATTGATGGTTCAAGACATAGGAGGCACGTGCAAAAGGCCTGCAGCAAGACTTGATGGCAGAACCCACTGAGGTTTCAGTCTCCACAACTCAATGCAGAAAAGCTCCATGTGTTAACTCCAAGACACACACCATTACTGACCCAAAAGCATAAAAAAGCACAAGAAAAAATTGACTCCAGTTTTCTCACAACTATAGAAATGAGCCAAATAGGTTTTGGGATTCCTCTTTAAGGGTAGATTACGGTAATAAAAACTTCAACTGTATTTTCAGAAGAGGAAGAATGGAGCATACACTGAAAAGGTCCCACTTCCTACAGTGAATCATGGTAGTGGTTGAATGATGTTCTTCCTCGGGCAGTGGAACACGGCAGCATTTGGAGGAGAAAACGGGATTCAGCCAGGGTTCAGGAAGTCCTGGGAGAGAATCCCGTATGTGACGAAGCTAGAGCCTAGGCACCATTGAACCTTCAAAAAGGACAATTGACCTAAGCATATGAAAATGTCTGCCAAGTTTGGGTTTTAGGCAAGGCAAGGCCAGGCAAGGCCAGGCAATTTTGTTGTATTGCACACTTTTAACAACAAGGTGATTCAAGGTGTTTTACATGATTAAGAGGTAAAATAAAAATAGCAATAAAACACAGACAAAGCATATAATGTGAAAACAACAAGAAGCATACAAAAAACATGATACATCAAAGCATTACTCAAAGGCAGCTCTAAACAGATACGTTTTTAGTTGTGATTTAAAAGAACTTTCAGCAGCTTTGCAGTTTTCTGTAAATTTGTTCCAGATTAGAGGAGCATAGAAACTGAAAGCTGCTTCTCCATGTTTGGTTCTGATTCTAGGAATCTTAAGTAGACTGGAATTAGAGGACCTGAGTGATCTGGTGGGTTGGTATAGTAACAGTAGATTTTCAACATACTTTAGTGCTAAGCCATTACATGATTTATAAACTAGTAAAAGTATTTTGAAGCCTATTCTCTGAGCTACAGGGAGCCAGTGTAAGGACTTTAGAACTGGGGTGATGTGCTCTACTTTCCTGGTTCTAGTGAGGACACGAGCAGCAGCGTTCTGGATCAGCTGCAGCTGTCTGATTGACTTTTTAGGCAGACCTGTGAGGACGCTGTTACAGTAATCAATTCGACTAAAGAGAAACGCATGGATTAGTTTTTCGAGGTCCTGTTGCGACATCAGTCCTTTAATCCTAGAAATGTTCTTCAGGTGATAGAAGGCTGACCTTGTTATTGCCTTTATGTGACAATGGAGGTTCAGATCTGAGTCCATTACTACACCTAAATTTCGGGCCTGATCAGTAATTTCTAGCTGTATTAACCGAAGCTTTATGCTTACTCTTAATCGTTCCTCTTTAGGCCCGAAAGTAATTACTTCTGTTTTGTTTCTGTTCAGCTGGAGAAAGTTATGGAACATCCATCCATTGATTTGGTCGATGCATTTACTTAGGGTTTGAATTGGTTCAATGTCACCTGGTGACATCGTAATGTAGAGCTGAGTATCATCTACATAGTTATGGTAGCTAATCTTATTGGTTGTTATAATCTGGGCTAGTGGGATCATGTAGATATTACATAAGAGGGGCCCCAGGATGGAGCCCTGTAGTTCTGCATTAACATGTTGTCCAGGTTGTTCTGTTTAAGCAGTGGTTTAATAACTGCTGTTTTTAAAGCCTGGGGGAAGACACCTGACAGGAGGGATGAGTTCACTATTTTAATCAGATCAGACTCAATGACAGGAAAAACTTTCTTAAGGAAAGCCGTAAGTAAAATATCCAGACAGCAGGGGGAGAAGCTTAATTGGTTAATCATTTCTTCTAGTTTTTATTTGGTTTAAATCATGGAATTCTGACATTTTTTCTACATTGGTGTTAGCTGGTTATAACATTGGTAGTCTGCTCGGTGCTGCGTTATAATCTCATTTTAGAACAAGTCAATGACTTGGCTGAGTTGAACTGTATTTAAAATCTCCTGCAGCTTTTAAAAAAAAGAGACAGTCGGAGTACAAAAACACAGGAATATTAGTGAACTATTAGCCTTTGCCCAAGAGGAGTGAGGTAAGAAGTTGTTAGCCTATCTTTGCAGCTGGTAATAACAACAAAGAGCCCTTTACTAGGTACTGAAGATGCTTGTCATGAAGGGGTTAAATCATTTTGAGACTGAACTAGTCATTAAAAGTGTCATTTTTGTGTCATTTTATTTGAATAAGCCACCTTTAATTTTTGTTTTGATTACCTATTTTAATTGTTGGATCCTTGGATAATTTTAGCTTCAACTGTGTATTTAACATCATTATCACTGTGGGTAAATCCCTCTATGTAAATGTTTTTTCTTGAACTGAACCACATATTTTATTAAAGCAGCAAATTTGTTGAGCAGCAAATCTGCACAGCCAAACAGGATTATGCGCAGTTATCTATTGATGAAACTACCTTTTATAGCTGTCCACTGGGTAGAGATAACAGCACAAAGAGAGACCTTGAAGCAGGCCCTCTTGCTCCTAATAAAGGGTTAAAGAATTTTTTGCAAACCAGATCACCCAGATATGTTTGTACAGTGGTAAGGAGGCTAAATGTTGGTTAAACACGGAATATAAAACCTCTGGTTAAAATCATTGCATGACCTTAGAGTGTGATCTGTGTTTTGATTGGAATTGAATGATTTTACTCTGCTGATAAGAACCTTTGGCTCGTGCTAAAGCCAGACTTCTACACACTCCTTCTTGTGTGTGCGTGTGTGTGTGTAGGTGTGTGCGCTTGTGTGTGTACAAGGTTTATGTGGTGAAAGAGTATCTTTTTTAAGAGTGTTAAAGTTTTCTCATCCTTTCCATTCTTCACAGAACTCTAGCATTTGCAAAGCAGCCATCCATGCAGGAGTAATCAAAGCAGATGGTGGTTTTGTCGATGTTCTGCCACTGGAAAGAAGAAAGAGTTATACTGGAGTCCTAAAAAATGGCATCCAATCTGAAAGGTAATCTCGCTGTTTAGGTGTTTACTAGACTGTCTTTTTATTGAGGTTCTAATGAGGTTCATTATTCATTTATAAAAGATTCAAAGATAAATAAATGTTGCATTATGTTTAAATAGTTGCAATTTACATCAGAGATTAATTTAGTTAAAAAAATAATTCAAAACTGCAACAAAAAAACATGCATAGTTTAACAACTTTTAGGCAAAGGGTTCAGTAGCTGAGATACTGCCTACCCTCCTTGGCTGTAAAAACATCCAGTGAATATTTAGACTAAAGGTAATTTATTAAAAATAACTCTCCTACGGTCTGTTCACATTAGAAAAATCTGAAATCCGTATTTCTGAATCCCTCTCCCACTTTTGATTGAAAACATCCACCTGTCTGTCAATTTCATACACTTGCTCATTTCTTGAAGAGTCACAGTATGATTTGTGCCAATCTCCACAGGACGAATGGTTGCTGGTCCATCACATTTAACACAGAGAAGCACAATAATGCAAGCACAAACTCACACTAAAGCATTGCTTCTCATATAGTGGGGCGTGCTGGTGGCCGAGGGGCAGACAGGGCAATTTAGCTGGGGCTTTTTTTCTTTGGGGGGTTCAATTTTTATGAAACCCACTTGGCAGTGTGTTACATACTTCCGGGTCAAATCTGGCTTTTTTTGAGACCCTTTCTATGTACATATTCATATTATACATCATATTGTACATCTTTTGAAAGCTGAGATTCTTTCAGGGCCGGGCTGGCCAGAGGGAGGTTTGGGAGTTTTCCCAGATGGCCGGTCTGTTCTAGATCGGTGGCCAGAATGTTTGTTTTTGTTCTCTAAAAGCAGCTGCAGTTGAGCCACTGTTATGATCCTGCTGTGTGTCTGCTTGTGTACATGAGTAAGGCATCTTCCTATATAGAAGATCTTTGTAAGCACTACTGGTGGTGCTACAGCTGCGAGTGATCAGTACTTCTTGCTGCTTTGCTGGATTCTGCTGTCAACAATTTTGATATTGTTTGCTAGCTGCTACCAGACGTCAGTAGCTCTCTTCTGCTTTGAAAGGAAGGCCGCCTAACCTCACAGTGCTTCCAAATAAAGGTCGCCTCGGAGCCAGAAAGGTTGAGATATTCATGGGAAAAAAATAAAAAATTCTGATCCACAACCCACTGGAGGTAAAGAAACTTTCAAGCTCCTGGGCTGATTTTCAACACCATCCTATTTCTGCTTGTGATTCAAATGATGTATGCCAATCAACGATACAATCATAACTGTAGACACAGTACACGCTTTTGTCAAACCACTCAGAAAGCAAATAAATGACAACTTACCATTCTAAGCCACATTTCCAAACCCAGGAAAGACCCATCTCCAACAACAACGGTCTTTTTACATCCACAACTATAAAACTATTACATCCAATAACTATTAAAATAGTTAAGCCTAGTCTATACTTCTCCATCTGCAAGTTTGCACCCACACGCACACATACTGACGGAGACGTTTTCCTTTTATACTTCTCGGTTGTTGTGAAGCAATCCGCCACTAGGACAGCAAGGTGTGTAGACCTTTTCTGGGGGGGTCTGCCTGTCGCTACCCAATGTTTGCGAAACGCGTCTACTTCCGCTCGAAGCATTTTACGAGAGTTACGGGTCGTATGATAAATAAAATAGATAAATAAAATATTTCAGGTTTTAGTTCAAAATATAGTATTATACATGGGTAGTTGTATGATTTGTTGATATTTGATAAAATCACATTGCTAAATTTGAACATGAAACTGATTAGTAAATTTGACGGGGCAATGCAGACTATGCCAGAGAAAGCTGCTTGATTGATATTCACTGTAATGGTGCATGTAGTGGGTTCTGTGCTTGCACGCCATGTTTCACAAATCACTTTCATGTCTTTCATTAGCTCCAGTGGACTAAGCTCAGGCAAGAAACTCCTCGTGGTCAACTCTACTGCCATATGGGGATGTAAGAGTAATGGTGTGGTTTGGTGTGTGGATAGGCCACACACTGGCTCTTTGCTTACTTTACCCATACATTTCAACTGAGTGAGCAAAATGCTGAATGGCTAAATGCAATCCAAGTCTGACTGTTAGAAACCTAATGCAGGGCTGTGAAGGCCGCACTCAGGGCATTGGGACAGGAGGTCAGTAAGTGCCTGAGGAGGAGTTAATGCCATGTGCCAACATCATGGCAGTGTGGGCAATTTGGATTGCTCTGTGCTGCTGTGACTGTAATTATAGCCTCTCCAATTACTTCAGATGGAGATGCTGTCAGCCAATCTGCCAGCTTTCCAACACGAACAATTATCTGTTATAAGACTCCGGTTGTTCTACTCTATCGTGGTTATTGATCGTGGCACAGCTTCAAGGTCTTTCTGCTAATGAACTAATTAATATCAATGAGTTGAGCACATGTGGGAATAAAAAAGTCACACTCAGAAATACTGGGGCAATGAGTCATTCTGCAAACAGCAGTTTCATGGAGGTTTCAAAATAGGATATGAACTCTTAATTTATTCTTTGATGGATTTCGCTGCTGAGATAATTTGAACCATAAGGGAAAAATCAGCTTCACCTCTGATCGCGCTTATTGTACCTGGAGTTGCATTAAAATACAATATATGCATTAATAATGGCTTCAACATCCTACGGAAGCCACAGCATTCATCAGAACCGCATAGCATACGGGCAGAGCTACAATGGAACGGTTGAGATCAAAGCATTCTCATGTTAAAATGGCCTGAACTCAACACCTAACGTGTTTCTCAATGTCTAGGCACCTCGCCTACCAAGGCAATGCCTCGGTAGGCGAGGCGCCTTGCTTACGAGGACACTGTCCTTCCTTGGTCAAAGAAAACAGTTAAATGGAACAGACTTACATCACGTGACCGCTTCCCAGGGCCCGCCTTTTGCTTACGCGCTCTGTTTACGTCCCGCCCATCGTTTTATTTTATACGTATAAGTTTCAATATAGATGTATAATGAGAGTTTTACTTTTTAAAATTGTGTATATATTGCTTAAATCAAATGTGAAAGCGAATTAGTACCTGCTAGCAACCAAAGCTGCAACTTCGAAAATACCGCAATGTATTCTGGGAAATTTTTGACAGAGGGAAGGCATCAAGGAACCTCCCATGTAGCCTTGGTCAGTTAGCTAAACGGCAGACAAACGGAGGACAGACGCCTCGGTAGCACATGAACATTGGAACATGCCTTGGCGGTCCCTGCTGACGTGTCTCCTAGGCAACCGGGGCAGGACCAAGGTATCAAGGCGAGGTTCCTTGGCATTGAGAAACACCCCACGTATCAGTGGAGATACTTGAAAATTAATGTTCACAAATGCTCTCCATCTAATTTGTCAGAGCTTGAGTTAATCTGCAAAGAGAATTTGGCAAAAGATTCAGTCTTTACCCTTGCAAAGCTGTAAGAAACAACCAAGGAATCTGCTGTAATTGCTGTACAAAGATGGTTCTACAGGGTAATGAAGCATGGAGGCTGAATACAAATGCACACCACACTTTTCAGATTTTTATTTGTAAAGAAAATGTATCACATATAATCCATTTAAATACATTGAAGTTTGTGGTTGTAAAGGTATTAATACTTTGCTAGCCATCATAGAGTTATAGAGTTTCCATAAACACAGTTAATGCACATTTCGGATTTTCCTGATAATGTTTAGATCTCTGACAGTAAAGGTAATAATTTCTTTTGTCTATTTTCAGCAAAAGCAACACAGACGGAGCCTCCTTTAGACTCTTTGCCGTGAAGGTGTGACACCTCTGAAGTCTGAGGACCAACAGAGTTTTCTCAGCTGGTCTGGAAAAGCAGAAAGTGCCCACTGGTTGGATACCATGACTCTTGTGCAGTGAAGTCCTAAGATACATAAAGGCCATTTGTCTCACCATGTATCACTGTAATCACCAGTAAAAATGCTTCACTATCATCTGGGCATATAGTATTTTGATGGTGGTATATTTATAGGCATACATAATCTGTGAATACATAAGATTTTATAGACATTATCATGAATTGAACAGCTGGTGCTGAAAATATTGTAGTTACACAGAAATAATTATGTTTACAAAATGTTAATACTAAAGATATTAGTTGGTTTTCATAAACAAGAATGTATCATGATCACACTGTATTTAATCCTGTACAGAATGCATACGTTTGTTTTTAACAGTTGTTACAAAATATAAATGTGTTTATGTTTTTAGAGGTACATTTATAGGGATTAGGTTATCATTGCCTTTCTACTTTTGAATATTTAGGCCATAAGGAACCAAAAATTTTAGTTTTTGACCTACAAATAACAGTCACATAGATTTTTGACCAACAACACTTTTTCTTCGTGTGGTTTACAAATTAGATGAAATAATTTATTAGAATTTTAAAGCCCCAAGCTGCACCCTGTTACTCGAGATAGGCTCTTGACCCACAATTCCTGAACCTTACTGTCGAGTCACAGCTGCATTTAAAAGTTAAGGCAGTGTGTGGGAACCAGTCACAGGAAAGGAGAGCTTCTGAACCATGAGGTAGTGGGAATATATCAAGTACCAGATACATATTTTAAAAAACGAACTCCAATATTTCAGTATTGCTTAGGGCTTGCTTATTTCTCTGAGTATTTCTTGATGTCATGTTGGGCCTGTTGTATATATGAGAATGCAATGTTGTCCCTGCCCCCACCTATGACAATTGAATGTGTTGCATTGTTCAGGTACAGAGATGTTTCTATTTAGTGGTGCAAGTACGTGTAAAAGTTTGCAACATTGAACTGCAGTTTGTGCACTTTGGAACAACTGAGGCTGTGCAGCACAATTAGAGAAGACACCTATGTTTGTCATTATATTGATTTGCATCATTGTTTTATTCTAGACAATATGCTTCTTTGTACGAATTATTGATAAAACAAATAAATCCTGTTTTGTAGCCCTTTTGTGTTCAGGTATGGTCTTAAGCACAGTAGACATGTTAAAGCACCTTTAAGCTTTGTTGCTCCTTCTGGTTTTTATTATTTCTAAAGATTAAAAACAATTATATTTATAGTCAGAGTGATAATCTGGAAAAACTGCAGCCTTGTGTAATATGTCTTTCTATCTCTTTATTCTACCTCAGTCCTATTGCTTTGCTCAGCAGTATTTCTTGGTGGTATTTTTGTTTTTATAAGTTTTGTAAAATAGGTTCAACTGTAAATAATAGGATCTTTGTTTTTAAATCTTCACTCTAGAATATGATAAAAAAATGTATATTTGTTTTAGGTGTCTGTGCTGAATTTTTCAACAGATGTGGTGTATGTCCTAAACTTTTTTGCACAATAAAGTATGTTTCACAAATGCAAATGGAGTAGTGTGTTTTTATTAAGGACAAGTTGAAATATTGTCTTTTTCCCCTTATATTTCCAGAACTACATAGAGAATAATGTTTACGTGTTTTTTTCCCCCTCATATATATCAGATTCAGAAGTTACTGAAAACTAAAAAAAAAAATGCAATCTCTGAGTCATATATTTGTGTTACCATACTGAAGGTGTAATTTGCACTTGCATGGTACTTTAAAACTTTAGTTATCCTCAGCAAAGACTGGTGCATTTCATTCATACGTGTATTAAATGTACTTTAAACAGAGTATTTGGCCAATTTCTTTGCAACATGATTTTTGAATGACATTGAGAGGAAGGCCACCCAGAATTCGATTGTTGTCTTTGGAGGGGTATCATTGACCACATTCGTGTCATGGCTCTGGTTCTTGTGGGCACACACAGGTCCAAGAGGATCAACAAGCTGTAACGATCACTTTTCAAAAACCACATTTAATATCTGCCAGCAGGCGGAAAACAAATCTGGATCAAGGTAAGATCTTTGTTGTTTTCAGGTTCACATGTCAAAAAGTTCACATTCATCAGAGAACTGCTTGAGACAATAAAATCACCATATACAGTACATGCTGTTGTTTCATTTACAGTTGACTGAGAACGAGTTGTATTGGGCTCTAAAAACCCCTCACACTCCAGGGCTTTTGACAGAGGCAGATGTTCAGTTTCAGTTAAGCCTTGGTTGGACAGGACCCTGGACATGTTGCTGATAAACAGCGGTGGAATGACTGTTTTACTCCCATTGTCAAAGAAAATAAAGATTTGTATTCCCTGTGTAAACCCCCAAATGGCTTTGATGAAAAATCCGAAGCTTTTTCCAATTTTAGGATCCTCATGTCTCAAAACGTGCTTTTCATAACAAAATATTTTAGTCATGGCAACAGCAGGAAAATATTAAACTTATAGGGAAACAGCAGGAAATATCTATCTGTTCAGAAGTATGTGCTTTATTTGCATAATCTGTTTAAACAATACTGTTTGGTTATTGTTTTTTCTGTTTCAACTTTATTAAAGGGCCTTTAGTGCCTTTTGGTTGCCTTTGCCCAAAAACCCTTATTTCTGAATACACACATTACAAAATAATATGAATATTCAAGAAATGTAAAGTTATGAAACAGCACAGCTGTACAGTTGACCGTTAAAATTTAATACATATTTAGACATTATTCTTTGTCTTATATATCAACATACATTTGTATATGAAATAACGAGACATCACTTAGAAATAATTAGGTTGGTCTGATCTTTGACATTTCCAATAAAGCGATTTAAAATAGTCCTCTAGAATGTCTTCATAAACACCTCAAATCGGACTTTCACACACTTTTAACTGTGTCTAACTACCTTCAAAAAACCTCTGCTGGACTCGGTTGGACAAAACAACCTGTAATATACCTGATATGATACCTGAATGTTCAGAAAACATGAATAATATTTTGATCCTGGAGTGTTTTGCTCAAAGAAGTTTTTCTGAATGCCTGTAATTATATGTAAAATGATGTCCTATTTAAGTGTATTTTTGTTCCTACTATAGAAACTGAGGAAAGGTTTTCAAACGTAATCCATGATTAATTGACTGGCTGGAGTGATCTAGAGTAGAAAACCACCCAAATATTGATTAAAATGGAACAGGTAAACCAGCCACTCCCTTCAGCTACAGAATGAGTTTAAAGCAAGAATAACTGCACTTATGCTAGGACATCCTCATCCTGCAGTGGAACCCAATTTTACTACTTTGATTGACTTTAAATATTTTGATTGACCTTTTGTTATTTATTTTTGATAGAAGCAAATTGTAGACTTTTTACTTTGTTTAGCACTATTAAACCATCTTTAGCTGAAATCATAGCATGCTAATGGTCATGGTATTGTTTTGATGATCTTAAAGTTTGCAGCAAACATTTCAACCCACAATAGTTTTAGCTAAGATCTTGTGTTGACAATGGGTAAGCTAGGCAATGTGTAAGATTTCAAAGATCCTCCACAGAATGTAGGACTTGACATTTTTGGGGCAGATACCAGTACATCTCTGAAAATACTGACTAGTGCTTCCTGAACTTTCTACAATCTCAGACTTATTAATCCTGATTTTGTCATCTACTGAGCAAACCATCTCACATAGGTACCGCCGATAACAGGAATAATGCGTTAACTATGAAACATTTGAATCACAGCAACAACTTCCAAACAGAAATAAGTTTGTTAGGCTAAAGCTAGATTTTAATATCATACCATTTCTGTGTTTTTGATTTTGTGTCATTTAAATATGGCTGAGAAAAATCCTGCTCTGCATTTTATTATTATCTGATCAGTTTTAATAGGTCTTAGGCCATTCAAAAAACAGATTTATGGTCTTCAGGCATATTTGACCCAGTTTAGCAGAAAATAAAGTTCCAATCAAATATGACAGAGAATAAATGGGGGATTTATAGTCATGTAATCTTGCTGAGTTTCACAATAACTTCATTTTCAACTCAAACTGTTTTTGTGGCTAAAATTGGGTTACATGAAGTCTAAATAAATCAAGTCTAAATACTCTTCTGCTGAGCTTTGATGTGGAGTTTTCCATTGTTATTGCGGAAGAGCCATGTGGTGTTTTTATTTAGTTTGAAAACAAGATCTACGGCCAGGATCTTGATTACTCGTTAGACATAAGAAGTAGCATTCAAACAATAGGAAAGTGATGAAAAGTTTTTAAAATAATAGAACAGCACAATGTTTTAGGAAGGACAGGTAAGGGTTTACATATATAAGGCCTTTTTTTTTGACTGAAATGCATCATGGTCCAGGACAAATAAAGCAGAAATGTGGCTTATGTTACTACCAGATCAGTGTTTTGGACTGCTTGTTAATCAAATGAATGCTGTAAAATGTAAAGATAAAAAACTGAAAGATATGAGGTTTTCACAAAACTGTTTATCTGAAGAGAACATTTACAGCATAGTTCACTTTTATTTTCATGCCAGGGATAGTTTCTTGACAAATTATTTGCCAACCAATTCCACCCAGGCAAAGTTTTTTCTCTTTTCGGCTGCACTCACTGGCCACTTTGCTAGGTACACCTTGCTAGTAAGGGTTTAGACCCGCTTTTGCCCTCAGAACCACATTTATTATTTTAAGCATTGATTCAACAAGGTGTTTAAAACATTCCTGAGAGAATCTGGTCTATATTGACATGATAGCATCACCTAGTTGGTGCAGATTATTTGGCTGCACATCCATGATGTATAATTTTCTTTTCATCACATCCTAAAAGCACTTGATAGGATTGAGATCTGGTGACATAAATAATACGGCTGTGTTTAAGCTATGCATAGTTAGTGCTGAGCGTTCCAAAGTGTGCCAAAATATATTGCACACACCACCACAATATTATACTACCACCAGCCTGGACTGTTGATAGGCAGTATGAACCCATTCTTTTCTATTGTCTACTCCAGATTCTCATTCTACCATTTGAATATTGCAGCTGAAATTGGGACTCATCGTAACAGGCAGCATTTTTCCCAAATGTTATTGTTCAGTTGGTTAGTCTGTGTGAGAGGTGGTTTGCTTGCATAGAAATCACAATAGATCAGCCTCTGAAATACCCAGACCAAACAATCAGTCACCAGCAACCAGGTAAATAGCCTGCATTTGTATAGCGCTTTTCCAGCCAAAGGACCACAAAGTGCTTTACACAGGTCACCTCCCAAGTTACCTAAATCCTCTTTGTTCCTCCAGTTTGAACTTCAGCAAGTCATGCACATCATATATAGATGCCTAAATGCACTAAGATTCTGCAATGTGATTGAATGAGTCTCTGATTAAGTTAAGCCACTTGACACAAGTACCTCATAAAGTAGCTGATATTGTGCTTTTTGGCCTCTCTAGCTCTTCTGAACAAAATTCCCTATTGAAAAAAGTTGCTGAGACAACAGTTTTCCCTTCTGTGTAAACAAAATGTATGTTTAGTTAAAAAGGGAAAAGGTGAAGAGACCGGTTTCTGATCTTACATAACCACAAAAAGACGTCCATGGGTGACCAGTGTTTGGTGGAAATCTGTATTGCTTGTACAATAGTTACAACATTGATCACTGTATTATTCACATAAGACGAGACAAGAAAAGAAATCTGCCTTTTTTAATTTTTATGATTTTTAATAAAGATGGTACTTTGTTGTATATGCTGCTATTTCTTCTTAATCATCGCGTTTTGGTCCTACATGTCTGTATATTGAGTTTACTTATTTACACTGTTTTTTGTGTGCTCTTTAATTGTGTCTTGAGGGCTGCTGCTGTAACAAGGAAATTTCCCTTATGGGATTAATAAAGTCTGTCTGTCTGTCTGTCTGTCTGTCTGTCTGTCTGTCTGTCTGTCTGTCTGTCTGTCTGTCTGTCTGTCTGTCTGTCTATCTATCTATCTATCTATCTATCTATCTATCTATCTATCTATCTATCTATCTATCTATCTATCTATCTATCTATCTATCTATCTATCTATCTATCTATCTATCTATCTATCTATCTATCTATCTATCTATCTATCTATCTATCTATCTATCTATCTATCTATCTATCTATCTATCTATCACAGCTTTAAGAGCTTAAAAATTCTGCAAAGCCATTTAACCGATAATGAAATGAGACAATTATGCTCTGAATAAGTCAGAACATTTATGGACATTTTTGTAATGATGCACCCTAAAGCAATACATCCCCATTGATGTTTTAAATCTGACTGATAGTCTGCATTTTTTGCCGGTCTTTGAGCACTTACAGCATATCACTGGCTGGGTTCTCCTTTGGGAATTAGTTTGATTCCGAGCTTATAACAAAGAAACCCCAGGAGGGAAAGCATATGCTGCTTGATCAGAAAAAAGGAAGAGCAATCTTTGCTGATGGTGTGTATTTAGCCAAGGGGTTAAGAAAAACACTCACTGGCAATGTAAATCTATATGCGTCATATAGCAGCTGAAGACAAGGTCCCACAGAAAGTTTTTCTTTCGTCCTTGTGACGCACTTTGCTTCTTGGAAAAGCAGCTTCAAAGTCCACAAGATGAGTGCTTGCAGATTTATTTAATCAAAACCTTATATTACGGTATAAAACAGCCATCTTAGAAGACTTTCTCTTGTCCATGTCCTATTTGAACTTGTAATGATGTAAAAAAGTAACATGAGACTACAACCCATGCAATCCACCATAACATTAAACTCCACAGAGGTTAACAGAAATGTTTTGGCACACATTCTTTCTTGATCACATTCCTAACACAACCAAATATTTGAAAGATAATGGCCATATTTCAAGTTAGTAAGTTGGCAAATAAATGTTCAGCTTTAGAAAAAACGTTAAAAGCTATTAACAGTTTAATTATAATAATATTTGTGAATATTGCTATTGCTCTCATTCTTCTTTCTGTTCTTTCATTGCAATGTCCCCATCACTGTGAGATTTACCAACTTGGTCAAAGTCATCTAAATCAAGTGTTTGCCTCTCCACATAAAGAGCAATGTCCTAACAAACATCAGCTTAACTGTTCTGTTCTAATCTACACTAAGAGCAGACATCTGCCACTATGTTGTCTATGATTTGTCAAATACAATCCGGTTGTTGAAAATGTTGTCCATAGCTTAAAATAAAAAATATCCTAAACAAATTTTAAAACTGAGTTTTAAACTGAGAGAACGGTTGGTGGAGTCGGTGAAGTTAAACAAATATGAATGTGGTCAAAACAGTTTTTGTGGCACTGTCTTTAATTTGGAAATGAAGATTTCTCCACGATATCCCAGAACATCAGTTGATTTGACCACCAAATATTGGAGGCATTGCTCTCTTGTAATATATGTTGCACTGTATATACTTTAAGTCCACATTATCCTGAAATACAATCATGAAGAGATTAAGCCATCTACACTAAAATGCCATAAGCTTAATACAGTGGACTAGATTAGTTTTACTGACCATACAGAAACACTCAAACATGGGCAGTAAATCTCCAGTCTCTAAAAATGTTTGTTTTACAAAATAAACTACCAGCTAAACTTTTCCACTGAATGCTTTACATGATTCCTTGAAGTTGGAAATAGCTCTCTTGCTCAATGCCGCCTCATTAGCGTAGTATTTGTCAGATAAGTTCATAAAATGCTGAACTGTTACATAAACCAGCTGTCAGAGACAAAGTCTAAAGATGGAGAACCTCGTTATAGATGTTATAACAAAGGCCTCACTCATAGCCTAGTTTGGGGTTCTGTCATCAAACGGTGAAGCTGACACAAAATCACACGCCAGTAATGGATGGCTGCTTCTTTTGTGCCTTTTCTGCCCTGCATGGCGAACACATGAGTCCAATAAGTAGCACAAGACTTTGTCGGCACTTTGTTCCAAGTGGAACAGTGAGAGAAGCGGAAAGTTCAGATGAAGTAAACAAAGCCTGAGTGCCAGTGTTATTTTCTGTTTCAAAAGCTCTGCGCTCAAAAGGTTTGTGTAAGAGCTAAACTAGTACTACAGCAAGACTGGAGCCACTGGGCTACATGTGATGTATTACAGTTATAAGACGAATGTGTAATTCTTTTTAACAACAACTGTACAGTTGTTGCAAGCTGGTTTATTTTAGCTGGATTTTTATCAGTGATTCCATAGCTGTGATGGACACTAAGGAGAAAACCAAAGAAAATACTGGCAAAGACAGTGTTAGTCACTTTTGTAATACAACTCCAGTGTAGTAAACAGAGAAAAAAAGAAATAGCAAAAAAAGCTTACCACTAGCTCCTCTCTTTTCAACGTCCTCCTTTTTAGAGGAGCTCCAGTATTTATGTTTCCATTGTGGAATATTTTCTCCAGATTAACTTCATTCTCATTTCTGAGAAAAAGAGATTTTGATTTCCTACCTGTACCTACTAACCTCAACTTCATTCTTCAGCCATTAATTCTGAAGGATTCAAAAAAGTATGCAGTGCAGATGTGAAGCATCAGTCAGACTTGGTGAAAGAGAATCAAAACAATAAATAAAAATCATTTGGGCAGATTATGATGTATAATTGAAAGTCTTAGGCACTTTCTGTGTGTTTGGGAACTATTTTGAAGGTTTTTGTTAAAATTCTAGAATTATAGTATATTTTATGAAAAAGCTTAATAATTTTGGGATCTGGTGGTTTTATTTATCTAATGCTGAAAAGTTTTGACTCTGGGTGACTCTAAGGAGTGCATACTTAACAAATATTTCAACTTGATTTATGTTTGTACTAGATTTGACTGTATCAACACAAATCATCCTATCCCAGGTTATAAATTTGTGATGGGGGATTATAATTGAGAGAGCTTGGAATAAATATAGCAGTTTAGGTAGTATATTCATTTTCAGCATCTGTATTCTAGCACTGAAGTCTAATGGAAGGGTACACCACCTTTCAACGTCTTTTTGAATGCTTTTTTCAATTTCACTATAATTATTTTCAAACATGTCAGAAAGTGTTTTACTCAGTTACGCCTAGATACCTAATTGTTTTAGAATTCCACTTCAAATTAAACACTTCTCTTATTTGTCAGGATGGAGAATAGTTTAATGCAAGTATTTGTATTTTTGATATATTGAAGTTACACCCTGAGTAGTATTCAAATCTCTCCAAAATAGACATTAGGTATGGTAAACACACATGCGGTTTTTCTATAAAAATAATGATATCATCTGCAAAAAGGCCAATGATATGTTTAGTCCCCCGCATAGTAACACCTTGCAACTCCTTGCTCTACCTTATCACCTGAAGTAAACGTTCAACATACAGAGCAAAGAGAGTGGATAAGAGACAACAGCCCTGTCTTCCTGTCTCCAACTGAATTGTATTGGACAGACTTCCATTTATTCTGATCTGATCTTAGCTGTGGGATCTTGATAAATAGTTTTAATACATTGGATTACTTTTTCACTGAAGCCAAATTTCTTTAATACCCCATGTAAGAACAGCCAACTAATGCTATCGACTGCTTTTTCAGCGTCCAAACTAACCAGGATTGTACTTGTACCACTTGTTTGGACATTCAAATTCAAATGCATTTGTGATAACTATTGGCACTCCCTTCTTCTGGCTGGGCTCATAGCTACTGTAAAATGTGTTCCTAAAACCAAAACGTTTTAGCTTTTCATATTCTAGTTGAGGCAGGTAAGTTTCTTGTAAAAAAAAAAAATTGAGCCTTTTCTTTTTTTCATCTTAGCCAGGACCATCCTCCTCTTAACTGGGTTATTCATCCCATTTACATTAAGTGACATCAGCTTTATATTATCATACGGCATTTAGGAAATCCAGTCCCAAGTTACCTTCTTTACTCATCAGACAACTTAAAATAACAGTCCTGAACATCTGGACAGGAGTTAACGAGAGAAAAAAAATAGGTCGCTCCCAAGTTAGGGTGATTTTTAGCCACCCTGAGTCCCCTTTGGTAGGCAGAGGGGGAATCCACATCGAGGAGGGCCTCTCCCTAGAGGTGAAACACACAATTTCACACATCCTAGCAGTCCAACGTCATCCGATAGCAGATATTTTGTGAAGTCTTTAGTTATGATCTTACTTATTTTGACCCCTCACTCCAGCAGATAAAATAATAAAAATTCAAGTTAAAATAAGGGAAAACATTAATAAAATGGCATCCCTGCATAACCTTGCTATTTAAATGAAAAGATTATATAACTCAAAGTTAAAATAAATTTGTGTTGATTGTCCATTTCTACTTATAATATGATTGGGTTAGTCTCAAAACTTGTGCCTGGGTCTTTTAAGATTTGCAATTTGGGCAGAAGTCATTTAGATCATCTAAAACTCACCACTGGTTTCATTGACGGGGCCCACCGAATTTTATGTACGTGACAAGGCAGTGGGTATAAATTAGGCAAGGCAAAGCAATTTTATTAGTATAGCACACTTTCAACAACAAGATAATTCAAGGTGCTTTACATGATTAAGAGGTCAAATAAAAATAGCAATAAAACACAGACAAAGCACATACAGTAAAAACAGCAATAAAGCAAAAAGCACACACAAAACATATGAAAACATTACTTAAAGGCAGCTCTAAACATATATTTTTTAGTTGTGATTTAAAAGAACTCAGTGTTTTAGCAGCTTTGCAGTTTTCTCGAAGTTTGTTCCAGATTAGAGGAGCATAGAAGCTGAAAGCTGCTTCTCCATGTTTGTTTCTGATTCTAGGAATGTTAAGTAGACTGGAATTAGAGGACCTGAGTGGTCTGGTGGGTTGGTATAGCAACAGTAGATTTTCAACATACTTTGGTGCTAAGCCATTACATGATTTATAAACTAGTAAAAGTATTTTGAAATCTATTCTCTGAGCTACAGTGAGCCAGTGTATGGACTTTAGAACTGGGGTGATGTGCGCTACTTTCCTGGTTCTAGTGAAGACACGAGCAGCAGCGTTCTAGATCAGCTGCAGCTGTCTAATTGACTTTTTAGGCAGACCTGTGAGGACGCTGTTACAGTAATCAATCCGACTAAAGAGAAATGCATGGATGAGTTTTTCTAGGTCCTGTTGCCACATCAGTCGTTTAATCCTAGAAATGTTCTTCAGGTGACAGAAGGCTGACCTTGTAATTGCCTTTATGTGACCCTGGAGGTTCAGGTCTGAGTCCATTACTACACCTAAATTTCGGGCCTGATCAGTAATTTCTAGCTGTATTAACTGAAGCTGTGTGCTGACCAGAGGTCGCACTAGACATGTTTTTTGTCAGTCATTTTGACGGACAAGGTCAAAGAAATCCTGTCATAATCTATTTTTACCCAACAATTTTTAAATGATAGTATTTTAATACATATTCAATAGTATTTATTCTTTGTTTAATTTTAAATAATATTTAATCCAAACAAACTTTAGAGAGAACAACATATAAAAATTTAATCAATCAATTGCATTTAAAATACAAATACCTGCTGTGGCCTTAACCCAGTCTCACATATTTCTCCTGCTCCGCATAGAATTGAAATGCTCATTCATTTTTGCATAATCAGATAGTGGGATTGCTGCAGAGGTTTGTCATGAGGTTTTAGATTTTTGCTTCAGACAGATGACTTCTTATTGGGGTTTTCAGGAGGAAAGCCAGCAGCATATGCCGGTATTTGGCACGCATCGGGCTCTTTGGAGCGCATCTAAACCAGCTGCACTGGCCACAGTCGCGGTCCAACGCTTCAGCAGCTTATATATTCAGTTAACGCAACCCCTTGTGATGACTCTTGATTGTTCCTCTTTAGGTCCAAAAGTAATTACTTCGGTTTTATTGCTGTTCAGCTGGAGAAAGTTTTGGCACATCCATCCATTGATTTGCTCGATACATTTACTTAGGGTTTGGATGGGTTCAAAGTCACCTGGTGACATCATAATGTAGAGCTGAGTATCATCTGCATAGTTATGATAGTGTTAATGTGATAATGATCTTATTGGTTGCTATAATCTGGGCTAGTGGGAGCATGTAGATATTACATAAGAGGGGCCCCATGACGGAGCGGCTATGGCTACTCTCTCTCCTTCTACCTCTCAATTTTGGCCTAAATCTTCTCCTCTCTCTTGCTCTCTGTGTCAGATGTTTAGTTACTTCCCTGTCTCCTTTAGTTATAATGGTAACTGTAATAAATGTAAAAAAAAGTGTTGCTTTGGAGGCGAGGGTATCAGAATTAGAGGCCCGGCTCCATGCTGTTGAAAAACCAGCAGCTAGCCAAGGCCCATTAGCCAGCGCGGAGCCAACAAGGACAAAGCCCCCTAGCAGTCCTCCGTTTGAGCCAGCGCAGCCGGGACCTCAGGCCGGCTGGGTGACGGTATATTGGAAGCATAGTTCTAGAACCCAGCCCACAGGTCACCACCAACCCGTCCACGTTTCTAACAGATTTTCCCCGCTCAGCGACACACCCGCTGAGAAGCTGACCCTGGAAATCAGCAGTGGCATTAGAGACACCATTGACCATAGTCAAACGCTTGCCAGGGGCCAGAACGGGCAACATCAAATCCTACCTGAAACTGCTGGCTAAAGATAAGCGTAAATACAGTAAGATTGTTATTCACGCAGGTGGTAATGACACCCGGTTATGCCAATCGGAGGTCAATAAAGTTAGTGTTCCTTGGGTCTGTAAGTTTGCCAAAACAATGTCAGACCCGGTAATCTTTTCTGGTCCCCTGCCTGATCGGACCAGTGACGACATGTTTAGCCGCATGCTGTCATTCCATCAATGGTTGTCTAGGTGGTGTCCTGCAAACGATGTGGGCTACATTGATAACTGGCAAGCATTTTGAGGAAAACCTGGTCTGATCCAGAGAGATGGCATCCATCCCACTTTGGATGGAGAAGCTCTTCTTTCTAGACTAAACAGACAAATAAAACTGTTAAATGTGGTTTATTAAACATAATTGGATTACTTTTTCACTGAAGCCAAATTTCTTTAATACCCCATGTAAGAACAGCCAACTAATGCTATCGACTGCTTTTTCAGCGTCCAAACTAACCAGGATTGTACTTGTACCACTTGTTTGGACATTCAAATTACTATCTCTCTCCTCAAAGACTTTGTTAGTGAATGACTTGATT